>LR999966.1:93437445-94687445 GCA_905220375.1 Tachina fera | reverse complement strand
TTATGACATTATCTATTCGAAAACTGTTTAATTTGATAAAAAAAAGTGTCTGGATCTAAACTTGTTTAATTATTGTTTGTTGGTTACGTTTTTTTTGGCCAAACGTTTGACAAGTGCGACCGTACCTTAAATCTGTTGGTGTATATTTGCTTTGTTTGATTTTTATTTGCTTGTTGTGCTTAGTTGTGTGATTTGTTGTTATTTGTTTTGATTTTAGTATTTTGTAAATAGCCGACAAACCGCGCGTGTACTAGTCTTGTAGTCGGAGGGTCGCTGGTTCTATTCCTGCAGAGTAGCTTCACACTTTTTCTATATAGCTTTAATTTCAAATAAATTTATGATATTTCAATTTGAGATAGCTTTGATTCAACATAATTTTTAACTTTGATATAACAGTACTAAAATGTTAAATCAACATGAAATACAAACAATTTTTCATTAAAATTTCAAAGTAAATTAATATGAAACACATGCAAAACAAAATCATGGATGAAAATATTAAATTAACCGTCTTTTCGGAGTATCTAATATGAAATTTTTCTGTGTAATCTAGTTTTTTTTTAGTCAGAGGAATGTGCAGATATCCAGCAGGCTCTGTCATTATTCATAATTATTAAGCAAGTCTCGTTATATGGTCTAGTATTGTCTTATCATCTCATCCAGGATTGAAGTATGCTTTAAACGTTCCTAAAATGTTTAAATTTTCCAGCTTAAATTTTAAATATTTTTAGAAAATATCTATAGAACAAGCTCGTCAAAAGTTTGTGTGCAGAAATCACAGTTCACAGCTGGAATGTAAAATATTTACAATTTACAACAGCTCAGCGTTTTATGATGAGTTATTATTTTTATTTGCTTTCTTTTGCCTCATCATACAACTACAACTACAACTTGCTGTTCAATATTTTACTAAAGGCAAATTTTTTATTCCTCCACTTAAATACATATGTAATTTGTGTTAATGATCAAGAAAACTAAATTAACTATACAAACGTTTTTCTGTTTTCCTGCCGGGTCCTCTTAAATTTTCATTAATGCTTTTCTAAGTATATGTAGTTGTTGGGAAAATTGTGAGCTAATGTTTTGCGCCCACGTTCCTTTTTCGTTTCTCTGTATATTTTCATTTATGACTTAATTAATTAAATGACCTTAACTGCCTTCTTTTCCCTACCCTTTTCATATTCGCTGTTTAACTTTATTTCTTAGACTGTTTTTACTTTTTTTTTAGCGGTATTTTGTTGCCTCATTTAGTGACCTTTTTTGCATAACAAGCCTTTTGAGTTTATAATTATCATTCGCTTTATTTTGGTTTGTTAGTAGGGCTGAGAAAGAGAAGAAAGGACAGCAAAGAAATAAAAGAATATAGCCTAACATGCTGCCTAGTGAGGAGCGGTACAGAAAGATTTTTTTTTAGCTTTTTAGCAGCCACAAAAAATTTAATGTCTAAAATTTGACACAATTTACGTTTTCTAATAAAATCATTGCGTTATTCAAAGTTAGTTGCTTGGAATGTTATTACGAAAAATATTTACAGCTGTATGTAAAATAGTAGTTGCTAAAAACTAAAGGCTTCATTAGTCTTTCTGTGCCGTTCTTTTCCGTATAAAATATTTTGCAATTACTTTTTCTGTGAAAAAAAATCAGTTGGCAACCTATAGAATTGATTACACTTGTACACAAAGTATCACAACACACTAATACACAAACACTTTTAGCTGTCACTTAACGTTGAATTCTATTTTCTACAGATCTGTCCGCAACAGAACAGAACGAAAAAAGGAAAAACTAACCACACACAGATTTTCAACTAAACAGAAACTAAACAGCTGATTCAGAACAGAACAGCACGTACAAAATAATTCTGCCTTAACACTAACTAAAGGCTAACATTACTTTTTTAAGAAATTATATGCAAAAGACAACTTTAATTATTTTGTGATTTAATAATAAATTTTGGTAACACCACCGCGTTCAACAACCACTTCATAGCTTATGATGTACAAAATCGAATACAATTTCATTCGAGTATTCGATTTTTTACTTTATTAAATAACTTTTTATTAACTTGAAGTAAAGCGACCTAGTTTAAAAAATATGACATGGTAAGAAAACAGATAAACATTTCTATGAAGTAAAAGTAAAAAAATATGTTGTTCATCGTTCGATTTGTTTTGATTGTATGTACATCACTAAAACATTTTTGTAAAATTATATATATATATATTAATATTTTTTTAAATGAATTTTGCTATGCATATCAAATCAGAGTCTGAACACAATGTAACGATTTTTTATTATTATTATTTTGAAGTAAAAATCCGCAGTGCGGGACGGAATAACATTAAAATCTATTTTATTTTCATTGCGGACTTTCTTATTCTCTCAATTTTCTCCTGCTGATGTTGTCTTAGTTTTTGAATAATTGGCTGTGTTCACAACATTATTTTAACAAAACATGATTTTGAAGTTCAAACATTTTTGTCATAGATTATAAAAGTTTAAAAAACATATCAAATATATCTGCGAATGTATAAAATGTTAATCATTTTTTGTTTTTAGTTATAAAAATGTATGCACAAATAATTAATAAAAATGTAAACAAACAATGACAAGTATTGCCGGCGCCGTCTTCCGTTGTATTATGTTTATTTTTCTCTCCCGCAACGAGAAATCGCACCGCACCGCAAACATTGTGTTTAGACTCTCATCAGCTGGATAATTCACATGACAGAAAAAATAAATTTAAAATAAGAGTACTTCTAGCTTTATTTTCAAATGTAACATGAATTAATATGTATGTGCTACGAGTTTACAAAATACACATTTTTAAAATATCAACTTAAAGTAGTCTTAGCAAACGTGTTAACAAACGTACTTTAGAAATTTGATACACAACTTTACTTAACATTACTTAGCAAAGCTTTGTTAAGTTTTTCTTTTTTTCATCCGATAATTATACAACTTTCTTCTTCTATCCACTTAACTCCTATCGGAGCATATGGTCTCAAAAGTTTCGGTAATAGGTACCGCCTTAACAGCAACCGTTTTTTTTTTTGAGTTTTTTCGGTTTTGGCACTTTTTTATTTTTCGCACTTTTTTCTGGTTTCGGGTGACTTTTTCGGTTTTTGGTGTTTTTTTATTGGAGATTTTTTAAATTTTTGGCAATTTTTTTTAAATTTGGCAGTTTTTGAAATTTTTGTGATTTGTTTTTTAATTTTGGCGATTTTTTAGGATTTTGGCGAGTTATTTTAAATTTAGATGTTTTTTATAAGGCGTTTTGTTTTGTTTTGGCGATTTTTTCGGTTTGGCGTTATTTTAATTTTGGGAGTTGCCTCTCATGGCTTCCAAGATTGATGTATCTTCGTCAAAGTTGTCAAAATTATATAGTTAGGGTTAATTGTTGTATTATTATGTATAAAAATACAACAACTTTACAAATTTCAAGTGTCTATATACATATAATTGCCAGTGCTGGACTAACGTATAGGCTAATGAGGCCCGGGCCTAGGGCGGCATGGTTTTAGGGGCGGCAAAATTTTAAGAAACCAAAAAATTTAAATTTTAAATAGTTTGAGATTGATAATTTTTGTGAATTACTTTTGCATTATACATCGACGCCTCCAATCTATAACGTTCTAAGTGTACTTAGAACGTTTTTAATGTTCTTGAATTTTTGAATCCTACGTTCTATAATTTAAGATGGGCCGATACGTTCCAAAGTTATAGGCATAAATATACTTAGACTACACACATAGTCGTATAAATTTTACATTCTAAAATGTAGTAAGTACAATTAGAATACTTTTGCTTGGACAATTTTAAATTGACTTGAAAACTAAGTTGACTTAGTATGTTATGGAAGGGACATTTCTTAATTTTCTAAACTTTTTGTCCAAACTAAAATATTATATGTATACTTAGGTGATTAACTTAAAAACAATAGACCTATCAAAAACATGCTAAGTACACTTAGACGACCAATAGCCAATGTTTTCACCGTGTTAAAACATTTTATATCATTTTTAGCTATGATCCAATTAAAATTTGTAAATTCAGAAAATACTATCAAAATTCTACTCAAATTCTAATAAAAACAGTGAAAAAACAAATGGCGTATCTTATATAGTTATTGAGATATCGCGTGAAAACTTTGAGAGCTCGTAACTCAAAACTCACATTTTCGACTTAGAATGTTATAGAATGGAGGCGTCGACATATCAATTGAAAATTTAGAATATAATTCTGACCTGAACGGGTCATTTATCGGTGCAATGTAAATTTTTTTGTATATTTATATGATAGTATTCTAAAGGGCTTGAGTAGACCAGTGTACATTTTTAAGATTTAACGACAGTTCGGGTAAGTGTATTTTACATGTTTATTTACGAAACCAGAGCGTACTCTAGTTAGTAGGTATTGATAAGCAGCGTTTAAAAATTTCTGATTTGTGCAATTGCTTTTGCTGCTGTTTCTGAAAATGTAAACAGTGGCAGTCAAAGCGAACGCCTAAAACGAAAAGCTATACACAACAGAGAGTTTAACAGATTGCTCCTTTAAATAAATTCGGATGTTAAATTTTCGTTTTTTACTAGACTAAACTTATTTTTTGCTAAAAGAGTTAGTGAAACTCAATAGAAAAAGGTGCATTAATTATATGGTATTCGAATAAAAAAAAATTGAATAAATTCAGTGAAGTGCAACTTTAACCCGCTCACGAAGGGTTCCGTACGGACTCCAGATATGTAATTCAATATGAACTATAGCCAATATAAACTATAGTTTTGACATTTATTTCGTTTTTGGGTTTTTTCGGTCTTAAGCGTTTTTTTTTAGTTTTGGGATTTTTTGAGTTTATTGGCGCTTTCTGAGTTTTGGCACTTTTTTTTCGTTTTGACGATTTTTTTTTAGTTTTTAAAGTTTTTTTAATTTTGGCGATTTTTAACAAGGCGTTTTTTTTCATATACTATGTGATTTTTTTGGTTTTGGCGATTTTTTCGGTTTTGGCGTTTTTCTTTCATTTTGGCAATTTTTTTAGTTTTGGCACTTTTTTCTCGTTTTGGGAACTTTTTCTCGGTTTTTGGCGTTTGTTTTAATTTTGGCGATTTTTTTAATTTTGGCGAATTATTTTCATATAAACAATTATTTTGCTTTTGGCACATTTTTCGCGATTTGGCGATTTTTTCCGGTTTTTGACGCTTTTTTTATTTTGGCGATTTTTTTTCATTTGGGCGATTTTTTTGAATTTGGCGATTTATTTTAGTGCTAGAATTTTTTTTAATTTTTGCGATTTTTTACGGTTTGGCGATTTTATAATTTTCCGATTTTTTAGTTTTACCGTTTTTGAAAATTTCAAGACTTTACCTCAAGTTGTCAAAATAACATAGTCAAAATTTCATTAACTGATGGACCACACTTTAATTTAAATTTTTTTTCAATTTTAGTGCTAATTGTTGTAGTCTATATAAAAATACACCAATTTTACAAATTTCAAGTGTCATTATACATATGTACATACAATTGTATGGGATTTTAAAATTTTTCGTTGCTCGTTTTGGAACACCCTTTAATTTTTAATTCTTATGTATTTGTTGTTGTAGTTGCCAAGGTTCTACATACTCTGTCCAAATTTCAGGTCCGTAGCTCCAACGGTTCCTGAGAAAATATCGTGTGACGGACAGACGGACAGCGTAGCGAAAACAATAGGGTTCCTTTTTCACCTTTGGTGTACGGAACGAAAAAACGAATATTTTTGAGTTAAAAAGTAGTTTGCATGACCTATTAGGGTGCCTAGATACGTTTAGATTATATTGCCAAATATTGTTACTAAAAAATTAGGAGTACCAGCTAGTTATTCTAAAAGAAATTAAAATGATTATTTTTGCAAAAAAAAAATGCATGAAGAAAAGATTTTTTCAAAGTAATAAGTTAATGAGATTTATTTAGTGGACTTTTAGCTACATTATTTCCATATACATATAGTAAAGCGCTATTACTAAGATAGAATTAATAATTGGCTAAAAAATTATAACACAATTTTTTGAGGGCGCACGGATTTTCGGAATCTCTGGAGATTCATAAAAATTAATTGGTGACAAAAATCGCCAAACTGTGTATAGGGTTTTACTTCCCTTTGGTAGTACTATTTATATATTTATGAATTGCGTATTTATTTTTAAAAAACTATTCTTCATACAGCAAAAAAGGCGGCATATCTCACGGGGCCTAGAGCGACATCAAGCATAATCCGCCACTGATAATTGTATTTATATTACATGGGACATTAACATCTTTCCTTGCTCGTTTTGAAACACCCTTTAATTTTAACTCGCATGTATTTCTTGTTACAGCGTCTAAAGTTCTACATACTCTGTCTAAATTTCCGCTCCGTAGCTCTTATGGTTCTCGAAAAATTATCCTGCAAGGGACAGATGGACAGCGTAGGGAAAACACAAGGGGGTCCTTTTCACCTTTGGTGTACGGAACCATAAAAAGTATTAAAAAAATTAAAATTATGAAATTGCTACAATCGTACTGAAAAAGTAAAATTTTTCTTGAAAATCAGTACAATTTGTAAATCTGATTTCTCATCAATGGTGATCACTGATTAGTGCCATATCTTAATTAAGAGAGTGTTGCCAAATAAAATAAATATGTATAAATTCCAGAAAGTGTTGCTTACTTACCGACATATCTTGAATCTCTGTTCAGTTGTAGCGCCTCGAAAGAAAAACTAAATTTAATTTTAACACGTAACTTCATTTACATTTCAATGACTGAATAAATTGAGACAATTTTTAGTTGATGTTTTGGGTCAAAATGCAACTTTTTTTTGGATGTGACTTTGACAAGGACACACGGTTGCCTAAGGATGTCTGCAGCTTAGCATTTAGTTTTACAAATATTAAAAAACATTAAAGAGGAAAGTGCTAAGAAATAAAAATTATTAAAATAAAAAAATAAAACAATACTCACGAACATTGAAAAAAAGCAAAAGCTAAAACAAATAAAAAATGGTAAAAGGAAACAAAGAAAAATAAATTAAATAGCAAAGAGTAAAGAACAAGTAATAAAAAACATTAAGTGTAAATTGTATGGCATTTGACAATAAATTGAATGTGTTATAAATACGTTTGTTGAAAATTATTTTCCAAAGATTAATTAACGAAAACAAATTAAAATGAATGAAATAAATAAATAAAAATAAATGTGTGGTTAATTCGTAAGCGTTTTTGCCGGCCGGTCAAGAGCAAAATTTACATTTTACTGTCGTGCTGTTGGCAGCATTCAAAAATGCTGCGCAATTATTGCACATTGCCTAGGTGCGAGAACTGTTTCATATTAATTTTAACTTAATATGACTAATTAAGTGTCACTCATACGTCGAGCTGGCTTTATTATGATTAAAAGAAATGATGTATTTTTATTTTGGCTCAACGAGATTGTAAATGAATATGTAAAATGTAAAGTTGGATTCGGTTTATTTCGTTGACAACGTTGTGTTATTTTAATTAATTTTACATGTGCCCGTTGGGTAGTCAGTCATATTAAAACTGTTGTTTTCTTTTAATTTTCATATAAATACACGTGAAGGATAATACTGATGAAGACTAAAGTTAATGAATGTGTGGTTAAACTAGATTTGTACATAAAAATTGGATGAATATAAATAAATTTAGCAAAGTGTGACTTTGAATCGCATACGAAGGGCTGCGTACGAAGACTACATTAATACATGTGTATGTAAGACTATACGATTTTAAGTCCATATAATCGAAAATCTTATTTGATGTCTAAATTTTTTTTTTTAATTTTTAGTACACTTAAACTTTTTTTTCGTATTTTTAACGAGTTTTTTATTTTTAACGCTTTTTTTAGTTTTTGGCGCTTTTCTTAGTTTTAGCGCTTTTTTCGGTTATTTAAGTTTTGATGTTTGTTTTTTTGTTCTTGCGATATTTAAGTTTTAGCGATTTCTTAATTTTGACGCCTTTTTTCGTTTTGGTAATTTTTCCCATATGTGCGTTCTTTTAGTTTTAGAGTTTTTTTGGTGATTATTCGGTTTGTGGCGGTTTTTTTAGTTTTAGCGACTTCTTAGTTTTTTCTGTTTCTGGCGATATTTTTGCTTTTGCGATTTTCTTATTTTGTGATTTTTATTTTAACGTTTTTAAAAATTGCAAAATTGGCGATTTTTTAGTTCTAGTGCTTTTTTCCGTTTTGGCAATTTTTTTCAGTCTGAAATCTGTCTAACCTTACAAATTTTTATACAGAAAACAAAAAAATTAAAATTAAAAAAATTTAAATTAAAGGGTGTTCTATCAGTTAATGTAATTTTGACAACTTGTTGTATCTTGGAAATCGTAAGAGGCAACAACTTGAACTTTTCAAAAACGGTACAACTAAAAAATCAAAAAATTATAAAATCGTCTAACGGGAAAAATTTGCCAAAAATCGAAAAAAACGCCAGAATGAAAAAAAATCGCTGTATTAAAAAACTTTCTAAAACCAAAATAAATCGCCAAACATCGGAGAAATCACCAAAATTAAAAAATCGCCAAACTGAAAAAACGCCAAAAAACGAAAAAATCGCAAAAGCGTCAATGAAAAAACGCCCAAAACCGCAAAAGTCCAAAAAAAAAAGAAAAAACTGCTTTAAATATATATTATATAGGCTAAAGTTCGTATTGTATTACATATCTAGTGTCCGTACGGAACCCTTCGTGCTCGAGTCAAAGTCACACTTTACTGAATTTATTATATACAATAAATGAAAATAATTAATTAATTTAGTTACAAACATACACATACATATGTATGCTCTTCGTAATTTACTTGACAATCTTTCTTAACTGTTTTGTTAGCACTCAATGTCTAATAACAAAAAATAAACTAGATTGAGGTCATAAACACAACACTACGCACAGTAATAATTATTTGTTTATGAAAATGTAATAAAAATTACAACTAAGATATATTTTCATTTGTATCGTTGTTCACACCCAGAAAAAATATTGGTTGTAAAATTGCTAGGCCAATAGAATATCATTTGCTTGAACTATATTTCAGTTCACACTATCAATTTTCTATTAATCCAAAAAATAATCCATGTTCATTGCCATCAGGGCATAACTGTAATAAAACTATGATTGTGACAATTCTTAAATTGATTGCATCAACCGAGCGTATGCTTTTGTCATGACTAATGAACTGATTGATTAGCACAACCAAATAAAATATTATGAATTGGATTTTACTACCAACTTTTGGTATTGGCAACAAGAAAATTGTCGTTCTATATTAAGGTTGCAATAAACACTTTCTATCAGTTGCTGCAACTAACTAGAGGTTGAGTTTACTATCATAGTTTATAGCAGCAAATTCAAAAATTAACTTTTGCGACTTTCAAATATATTATGATTTTTTTAATTCTCAAATGGTTTTTGAAAGTCTGTGCATAAGATAGCATCTTTGTGGCTATTTAAAATACATATGTGGTTTAAGAATGCATAGAAACATGCTTCAACACCAGGGAATAAATTTCAATTAAAATAGATTTATGACAATATGTCAAATAATAAATTTTTTTAATTGTGAGTTGAATTTTTTTGCGTCTATTGTTTATTTTTATTTCAGTAAGGAAGGCCAATTTTTCTTCCACAGGTACCAATTATGCTATTGTTTTAGTTATACTAACCATATTTTCGGTAACACGAATAACTTTTATTTCAAATTCAATACTGCCAAACAATTTTTTCTGTTGCTGCAACTATTTGGTTAAGGGTTATAACTAAAATATGATGGCACCACAAGAAAATTGCAGTCGTTATACCAGAATTCTATGTAGTTGGTACAACCGCCAAAATTCGATTGGCAACAAATTCGGTTGTCTCAACAAATCTGTTTTCTCTGTGCATCCATCAGCATTAATTTAGTTTTATCTAAAGAGCAAGTATGTATATGTATATATTTCATGGTCAGATTTCAACAGCTCTAAAATGTGTTGAACTCAATAAAAAATATATAAATTAAAAGAAAATGTTGTGAAACCTTGATGCATATACTTTTACGCATGCAGTCGTGCAACATGTTGCAAAGCAACACCCTTTACAGATTCAGGCATATTAGGCGTGCAAACAAGCATTTAAGAGCAGTATGATTTCTCTTTACTACAATAGTGAAAAAGGATTTTAAACAGATTATTTTATTCTCTCTGCTCATTTTGCTTTGCCGGTAATCTATCTCTCGTGGAAATTCATATGTGTCTGATTTGTTGTTATACGAGCTTCCTGCAAAATACATACATATGTACATATGTACGTACACATACATTGCCTCCTAAATTCTTAGCATTGACTAAGGACATTAAGTTCAAGGCAATTTAATCACACATTATACATACATTTGTATTATTTTTTTTTTGTTATAATATTCTTTTCATTGTTTTGTTCTGCTTGCTTTAGAAAAGGAAATAAAATACATACATACATACATACATAGATATGTACATATATGTAAATTTTCAAAGCTGGAAATAGTTTTACCCCCCCCCCCCATAGAAAATGTTTGCAAGGTCCAGTTATTAAACTAAATATATGTATTAAGTTCTAAAACTATGTTTTCGAGTATTCTACAGAATATAAAAAATAGAATACGTTTAAATGATTAACAAATAACTAGCTTTTATAAAATACATACAAAACGATTTAAATTTTAAAAGTGCTTAAAGATTTAACGTGAACTGCTGTTAAAATACAAACAAACAAAATTGGCACTAATTGTACACGCAAAAATGTTGCAGGAATAGTACTCTGTTTAGATTGGGAAAAACACAAGAAATGTATCTTCAACATTTGAAGTTTTCATGCGAAATCAGATAGGTGGCACTTATTTCGCATGGAATTTAAAACATACACATGGGGCGTTTTTAGAAACATAAGAAATTTTAGCATAGTTTCAGGGCTAATTAATATTTTTTTTATGTCAAATTTTTCGTATGAAATAATCAATGTTGCTCAACATTTTTCACAAATTTGAATAGAGTACTATGCTTAAACAATCACACTGGAAAAGAAAATCACTCTAACCAGCCCAAAAATGTGTTTTTCGGGGAAAATAAGTATAAACTATAAAAAACCCGTTCCAAACCGGATAAAAAATTTATTTTGTATGACGCTGGTAATGCAGCTTTCCCTTGATGAAGGAATTTTCAAAATCCGTTTGGCGGTTTGACCGTGAAAGCGTCACAAACAACTAAATAAACGCAACTTCACATTGAAAATATAACTTTTTTTTTAATAAAGAGAAGTATTACTCAGGCAATGAATGCCTACTACGGTATGCTACATTGCGAAAACAAGTGTCAAATTCGCAAAATTTACTCGACAACAAAATAGCATTCGCAAAGTACAAATATGTAAGTGAAAGATAATATTTTATTTATTTATTCTTCATATACATATTTATTATTTAATTTAGGGAAGCAAGCAATAAGACCACCAATAATTATAGAACTTATCAATAAGCACAGCCAATTGGCAAGAAGCAATTTGAAAACACTAAATGCACTTCAGTCGGCAAATACTTTGTGGCAAACGTTAAATGAAGAACTAAAAATCAATGGACCACATCAGTGTTGCCAAAATGTTGCAGGCAGTTCCCACCATACAACCCCTGAAAAACCGCTAAAAACCGCTATCTGAATAAAAATAAACGCTAATATAACCGCTGAATTTTTTATAACCAACATATGTATGTCTTTTTTATGGTTTATTGGTAAAAAAAAGAATAATATAAATTTTATAAAATATGTATACATATGGATAGATTTATGTATGTTGGAATCTCATAATTCCCCAATATTTGTAAGTAAAACTCAGCCTACTCGTTGAGTAGGTATTTTATTTCCTACAGAGTTTCCATACACAAACATCGAACCAGTACCTGTGTTCTGTAACTTGCGAGAAGTTTTCGCGTCGAGAAAAATCAAACAATTACATTGGGCGCATTCATAAGAAGTAGCTGTTGAGCTCAACAGCTTTGAAACTGCTGGCAACTGTTGGCCCCAACAGCTACTTCTTAGAAACGGCTTGATGTATATAATGTAATTGTATATCTCTATTTCGTTACTTCATCGCATTTGTAATCTAAAACTTAACAAATATTTGTTGCTGTCTCCTAACAAAGCATATAAAAGAGGCTGAGCACAACGTGTTGACTAAAGGTAGCGAAAAAATTTTATGATGGAAAATTACTCAACTGTTGAGTGGAGCGGAGATACTCAACTATGCGTTTCTAAGACAAACACTCAACGGTTGCGCAACTGTTACGTCTTATAAATGCGACCATTGGTTGTCCTGTTTTTCACAGGCTGATTTATATACAACCTGAAATAAGCTTAAAAGAAACATGAGCAACTAAATTTTCCGTTAGTCATCCTGTGTTTCACAGAATGACAATAAACTTTTCGTTTGGAAAAGTTCTCACCAAAGTTACAGAACATAGGCACAAGAAAAAGTAGAATCCAAGGGCATATTCCATTTTATAATATTAATGTTGAAGTTGATTCAGTATATTTTCAATATTTTAGACTAATTGTTCTACACGTGTGGAATAATATCTTGCCGTTTTGCTTGAAATATTTGTAAAATATTGTTAAAATTTCCTGACTATCTGAAATTAAAAAATAGTGTTGACAAAATAAACTCTGTGGCTCAATTCACATTGGTTTGAAGTTTAGTTTCGAAGGAGAATTTTAATAAAAAAAGTCTCTAATCAAAATCAAATTATTCAGAAAAAGTTGTTGTTTTGAGAGATTTTGGTTCATATTAGTTTTCCTCATACTCAGTGGTCCAATCACCTAGTTTTTGGGTTGTTTTCCGTTTGTTTAAAGATTTATTTACTATTTTTTTAATACGAAAAGAATAATTAAATTGGTTTGTAATATAATTTTAATCTCGAATTAAATTTTATTCACTAATTATGAGATTTGTTCACTTTTATACTCGTATGTATATACATATGTTATTATTTTTAACTTCTTCAATTTTCACATTATACTACACGACCACAATATGTCAATTTTTTATTTGCAAAAAAGTAACGTTAGTTTCTTTTCGCTGTACGTGTTTATATAGAAAAAAACTCAACATAAATACCAAGGTACGTGTCGCATAGCTGCGTGAAATATACTTTATTTTGATTCAATACCTTTCTTTATAACTTTCAGAAAAACGCTGAAAATCCGTCAACTAAAAAGTTCTTCCGCTAAAATTCCCGCTGGTGGTTTTTTAAATACACTTGCCGCTAATGACAACAAAATACAGTCATATATACCGGGAAAACCTCCGTTTTGGCAACACTGGACCACATATTAGAGTAGCTGCAGGATGGAAAAAAGTGTGAAATATATAAACCAGTTCAAAAATATATGAATTCAACTTTAATCTTCTCTGTATTCTTTCATTTTGCTCATGCCCTTTCTTCGTCGTCTTTATATTTTTTTTCTTACAGAATTTCTTAAAAAAATAATTTTATAAACAATTTTCACAGCCAAACATAAACAATTTATTTATTTCCAATTTTTACGTTTGTTGACACTGACGTTTATTTGAGCAGCGTTGCCACGATTTTAAATAAATTGCGACTGCGATTGCGAAAGTCTTAAAAGAATACCAGTTTTCTTTCGCATCACATTTCATTTGCGTATCGCATTTCATTTTCGCATCGCAATTCAGAATAAGCCTCCTGGTTCCTATGTGCATTTCACTGTTGCTAATGCAGATCACCAGGGAACTTTTATCCAAAAAATTTAGCAGATAATTTGATTTAAATATATTTTTAATAGAAATTTGCCTCGGAGACACGCAATGAGGACTATAAGCTCTAATTTTATAATTTTTTCTTGTGCCATTCCTTTTCTCTAAACATTTATTTGTTAAAGATATTTATTACTTAACGCTTCCCAGCAAACAGCAATGAATGAGTTTAAAATGATATATTATTTATTTGAATGTAGATTCCATTGAACTATGAACTCATACAAATCACTTTTAATCATATTAGAAATCCTGCCTTAAGTACTTAGTATAAGACGGCATGCAAAAAAGGAGTCAAAGAAACATGTGTGAAAATAAATCTCAAAATTGTAAACCCAAGACACAAACCAGTTACATTAACATAGCTCTGTTAAGCTGATAACAGAGCTCTGTTAAACATTAAAATCTTGGACTTATGTACTCCAAATGGAATCCTGGCAATATTTTTCAACGAAACGAGCTAAAAAAAATCGAAACATGCAGAATATTATAATTTTCTTTATAAAAGCAAAAAAAAAAATAATTAAAGAAACTATAATTTTTTAACTATAAAAGTAAATTAAATTTTTTAATGGAAATTTTTGAATTCCTGGACCTGGATAACAAACATACCTGGGCGTCTAAATATTTTTTTGGAATCTATGTGCTTTGTGCCTTTTTATGATACCCAGATGTCAAAATCCTTAACTTTTGTTTTTTTATAAAAAAATTTGATATTTTTTTTAAATTTTTTAAGTTTTGATTTTCACTACTGAACAAAAAAGGATTGCCCACGTTAGAAAGTGCAATTATGCACTCGGCACAATTACCAGAGTTGACGTGAATACCTTTATTGTATCATAAAGAATAAGCATACATTTTTCAAACACTTGTGTTTATGCAGTAAATAATGTTTTGTGTGTTATTGGAAAAATATAAATTATTACTGCTTGTGTGTGTCAACATGTTTTCTGTATAAATTTGTTTGGCTTAACAAATGCAAGTGTTTTTTGTGCAGCACAAAAAAATTAAAAAAAAATGTGAAGAAGAATTATCAAAAATTTTACAAGACACTCACGTCTGCACAAAAAACTCAATTAGTTGAACACTTTCATCCGCATCAAGATATGAAAATTTTATTTATTTTTATTATACGAGCATTCAAATTTATACTAAAAATGCATTGCTCTCATTTCTTAATGGCATACAAGTTTTTTAAAACAAATTCAGTGAAATCGAGAGTAATATAATTTCGTGCTAACCTAAATAGAAAAATGAAAAAATGGAGAAACAGAAAATTAATAGTGATTTTATAAATGTTTTTACCAAAGGTAAATCAATTGCATACAAAACAATAATTTCTCATATTCCATTTCATAGAAAGTTTAAGTTAAATGGCTGATGTTAATAACAATCTCTACCCAAGTAGATAGATAGACTAGGGTGCTGATGAAGTGCGTGGCTGCACTTATTTCCCCCAGCTATAAAAGTCTAGTTTAAGTTTTCTTCTCTTCTTTAGAAACTCACATTAATTAATAAAAATATTTCATTCAATAAGTATTGAAATTACTGAACTCAGGCCCGAATAAGAAATTATTTCTGATTAAAAAATCGTATTATTTTATAAAATTTTTGTATTGTATTTCACTATTGTAAGTTACATTATCCATATATACATATGTATGTATGCACATTAGGGCGATTAAAAGTTTTTTGTCATCGTACCACGAGGTCAACCATGCCCTAGAAACCACAAAAATTATATTGTTTTGAAATTTTTCTCAAAAAAGTTCACGCACCAATTGGTTTTTCTAAACACTTCGGCCCTATGCATAAGCAAAAATTGGCATGAAGTTAGCATAAGTGACGAAATTGAATTAGATGTTAACGAGTTCCTCCATACAATTTGACATTAAAAACTGTACCATTAGCTAATTTTAACCCACCTCTAAGTCCTAGCATGATTTTTATTGTGAAGTTTCATCGCAAAACTCTTTAAGATCATGTTCAATTTTGCCACTTATGCTAACTTCATGCCAAGTTTTGCTTATACATAGGGCCGTTAAAGCACGGACTTGAACTAACAAAAATATTATTTTACATTATCTAAAATTATTTCGAGGCCTTCTTAATGCAATATTGAATTTAAAAATTTTATGCAGTGTTTTTTATTTAAATTTTGTTTTAAATAAATATAATCGGGCCTATTCTCGTTCCAGTATCGTTTTAAAACGACACATAAAAACGATAAAACGGTATATTTTCAATGTAAAATTGTCGTTTTTATGTGTAGTTTTAAAACCTTACTGAAACGAGAATAGGCTCGATTATGTATTAATTTTTCTTAATCAAAAAGAAACAAAAAATCACTCCATCGCGGTTGGTGCGTGAACTTTTTTGACCTTAGCGAAAAAATAAATATATGCACGTTCTCTTATAGTTTCTTATGCTCTATCGGACTGTGCTATGCCAATTTTGATATTTTAAAAAATTGTTAAAAAGTTACATCCCTAATGTATATACATACATACTTATGTATATAATTTGTTAATATGTTCGGATAAAGATATGTCTTATTCTCTTTCCGCAACTTTCTGAAGCCATTTGATGACATAGGAAGCTAAAATTTAGTAAGATCGTCACAGAGCTAGATTTTTAATTTTCGGGGTGTGGGCGGAGGGCATGGCTATTGATTTTTACCTGGCAGGGACAGGCTTTTAAGCTTATACCATAATATAATTGATAGAAAAAATATTAAATGGTTGTTGTGAATCGAACAATAAGTTGTTTAGAAAATTAAAAATATATTGAGATAATTTTACTGCTGTTGTTATCAATCGCAAATCAATAAACGTACATAACACAAAGCCATTTCTCATATTTAATTTCATTAAAAATTTATTCATTTTAATTAGCTTCTGTTAACAAGCACTCACTCTCTGCCCAAGTAGATAGACATACCCAGCAAAAAATTTAAAAAAATTTAATCTTGTTTGAAATTCAGCACTTTTGGTGGAAGCTCTTCCCTACTGGATTACCAAGTTAATGATTTTAACAAGGCGTGAGAGACTAATAAAATAGTCGATTCTTGAGAAGTACTTACTTGTTTTATTTCGCAACTTGTTTACGTAATCTATTTAAACTATAAAAAAACCATTCTCCTCATTTGGCAACTTGTACATAATTTTTTTTTATTTAGGTAATGTGAAGAAAAGTAAGTCATTATATGGCAAGTGTAATTTTTTGCTGGGTAGCTGCGTGCTGACACAGAAAACTGCGATATTTTACCCAACTTATCTCTCTCATACAAAGTATATTTATTTGACATTTGGTCTTGGCTTTTTAGAAACTAATATAATATTTCATTCAAACTTTTTAGAACTAATATAATATTTCATAAAACAAAACTGAACTTATTAAGCCTGACTAATTAAAGAATAATTGGAAAAAAAATATTTTTTTTTAAAATTTTTACAATTATCAAGAAATTGATTTTTCGATATATTGTCATAAGTTTATCTCAATCTGTGCATATGATAAGAAGTTTGTTAATCACACCGAATGTGTAATTGAAGACTATTGATGATTTCCAAAGTAACAATTAAATGCATATAGACAATGCTTAACTTAAATGTTAAATTTATAGCATTTTATTTTCTGAAAAAAAATATGTTACACAGAGAAAAAACTGCCTAATAGAATCAATAAGATTTTCTCTATGAAAGGTTTTTAGGCTAAGGGGTATCCCAGCAGAAAGAAGCGAAGATTTTTTCATAGAGATTCCTTATTGTTTCTATGTGGTCAATCTTATTAATTTTATCAAGATTTATATTATTGATTTTATTAGGCAGTTTTTTCTCTGTGTAATTGTTTAAAGGTGTAGAAAAATAAAATAGATCGTAACGAATATAAATTATTTGCTGGGTTTTGTATAAGTTTCTAAGCTTACTTCACTTTTTTTTTGGGATTTTCAAAAATATTATTATTTGTTAATTCTCAAAGGGTGTTTGAAAGTCTAAAAAGTAGTATACTATTTTGTATACAACAATTGCTTAATTCATAACAATCTTTATCGTGTATTTGTGTATCAAATAAACTTTTTGTTTCTTAATTGTGAACACCCTCTGTGTAGTGTATTAATTTATTTTGTATTTTAAATGAAAAAAGGAAGAACAAGCTACATACAAATTCTCTCAGAGAGCCTCTCTCTGAATACAACATTTTAAAAACATGTGAAATAAAAGTGTAATAGTGTATTTAATTTTTATATGAAAATTTCATACAACAATTGCTACACTCTTGTATTTAATATGATAATACAATCGATACAGAGATACAACAGGTTTGTGAGTTAAGCAAATGTAATTTTAATGAATATAAGTATGTATATTTTCTTAAATAATATGAATTTTCAATAACTAAAATAATACTTTTCCAATTTGGTAAAGTTTAGAAAATTTTTAATTAAAAAAAATCTAAGTAAGAGCAAACTCTTATTAAGGTTGTAACTTGAAAATTTAAAAAAGAGTTAAGAAATTCCCTAAAATTGCCATAACACGTTTAGGCAAATATAAACTCATACATACACATTTCGTCATATTTCCTTGTATGTACATTTGTTTTATATTCCAAAATACGTGATACATTTGATTTGAAAACTCTTACACTGAAAAATACGTGTGGTTGTGCATTTATTCTTTATGTTCTCCAAAAACCAACAAATGAAAAACAAACATCAAAAAAGTGTATCCAGCAAGACGTGACATGCTCTCATTACAAAACACCAATAGCAATTATTTTTGAGATGCTTTTCCTTCTTGTTTGCACTTTGACTACATGCGTTGCTTAAGAATTTCTTTAAAAAATAAAATATACTCTAATCTGTTATGAATGGTTTTGTTTCATAAGTAAATAATATAATTTTTATTTTGCTTTACCGAAGAGCTCTTACAATATATGTTTGTGCACTAGTATCCTGCACAAGGCCATTTATAAGACATTTCAAGACATGAGAGATTTTTCATATGCTTTACTACAGCGAAATATTGTAAAACAAACGCTAAACAACCCTGTTGACAAGAAAAACAACTGAAACAAATGTCTTGCCAACAGTGTTGTTTAGCGTTTGTTTTAGAATATTTCGCTGTAGTAACGCATTTGAAAAATCTGTCATGTGTTGAAAGGTCTTGCAAATAGTCTTGTGCAGGACTTTATGGTGCACATACATATTTTTGTGTGTGGTTGTGTGTGTGAAGTTTTAATTTTTCTCCATTGTAATCATTTTTAAACATGTGTTAACCACACATTTACTAACATTACAATACAGTTTTTTCGTTTCAATGTAAACGTTTATTTGTGTATGTAAATATATGTATGTATGTATATGTGTGTTTCAGGAGTTTTCCCAACATATCATACAATAGTCAAACTTCAATGCAGTTTAAAATAAATTCAGTAAAGAGCGACTTTGACTCGCACGCGAAAGGTTTCGTACGTATAATCCATACATATGTAATACTATACGAACTTTACCCTATATAATCAATTTAGAGCCCTGCATAAACAGTCTTGAAATGTAAATACGTCTTGTTTTTTAAATGTATTCTCTTGGCATGTATTATACTAAACCAATAATAAATGCTGTCGTACAATAAGCGACCCAGCCAACCTGAGATTCGAAAATAAACGAAGGTTCGCTGTAGCGAAACATTCTCGTTAAAAAAAGTTTAGCTACAAGAAACAATTTTTTTCTCTCAATTTTTTATTTTTTTGCATGTACAACCAAAGAGGAATAACGTGTTTTGCTATTTAGAAGCAATGAAATCGAACTTTTAATGACGTTGTTTATGTTTCGTAATGATATCGCTAAAGGTTCGCTATTGATTCGTAAGTGAAACATCGATATGGAAAGATTTGCTGCCACAAACTGTGCGAGGAGTGAGCTATAGCAGCACTTCCTCTTTCCGTTTACGATAGTCGATCTCTCGTGTTTTGTCCGAGAAATGTTTACGCAACATACAAATGCGATATTACCCAGTAAAAAAAGAGACTCCAAAAAAGTCATGAAAATGTAGAGTTTGCGATCTGGAAGTAGTGAAAATTTCGATCGGATCTAATGATTTTTACATAGGGTTGTCATTGCAGGAAGTTCTCTTTTTGGATGCCTGGTTACTGGATTGGAAGCGATATTAAGAAAAATTCCCTTTTCTGTGTTCTATGATAATATTTTCATCTAGGAAAACTGGTAAATAGTTACCTATTTTAACAATTCGTTTCTTTTTATACGAATTTAAGCCCGAAACAGCGTTTTCATGTAAATTTAAGGAAATAACTTTTAAATTTTAGACTAAAATTAGTTCATATATTTCTTTAAAAAAATAAATTTTTTTAAATTCTGGTGAGTATTTTCTAACACTATAGAGGAGTTACAAGGTTTTGTATGACTAAAATAAGCTTCTACAAGGTTTTTTGCTCACTCTCGGCGAATTAAAAATATCGATTTTTTGGAAGCAATGAAAATGTAGTTCCGCTAGAATGACTTCCATTTTTTTCACTGGGTATTTGCGAATGTTTTGGTTAGCTGGGGAAGCACGATGATTGCCTTGGTGCTCGTGTATATGAGTGTTAGCAAGCGATGTTGGCAATACTTCTTGTTCGTAACAAACAATCAAAAGAAGTAGTGTTGATGTAAGTATGCTTGTTATTTTGCATGTTGTACGTTTTAGTGTGTGTGTGTAAAATTAAGATCGTAAGATATTATATTTTTAAGGGTGGTTTTTTAAAGCTAGCACACGCAACTAATGCCAATGCATGTTTGTATGTGCACATGCATGAAATATTCTTCTGTCACAAAATATTTTCTTCTTTACTCCTCTACCTGCAATAACTGAAACAAATGTCATGCCAACAGTGTTGTTTAGCGTTTGTTTTGGAATATTTAACAATAGTAAAGCATTTGAAAAATCCCTCGTTTTAAACGTTCTTGTAAGTGGTCTTGTGCAGGGGTCTAATATGTATATTGCATTAAGATTTCAACCTTTTTCGTTGCTCGCTGTAGAACACTCTTTAGGTTTTAACTACCATATGTGTAGCAGTCAAAGTTTCAGTTCCGTAGCTCTTACGGTTCTCGAGAAAACAACCTCTCTGTAGTATGAAATTTAAACCCTTTTAAATATACAACATACGATTTTAAACATTTAACCGTGATCGACCTATTCTGTATTTTCAAGAATGTTTATTGTTCAATACAAAGAGTGAAACTTATACTCTCTGAGATTACTGACATATATCTTGATTTTCTTTTATACCAAGTCTTGTAAATAAATCAGTGATCAGCAAAATAAAATATGTTTGTATTGGTGAGAAAAATTAGAGTAAAATAAAGTTAGACTTGAAGAAAAGTATTGTAATTTAAAAGACATGCTGTGGTTATTCATTGTTTGAATATTTTTTGTAAATAAGAAATTTATTTGCTGGTAGTTCAGCTTTGTCTATGTGTATTTCATTGTTGTTGTAACAAATCGTCAGTAGACTTCAACCACACATTTTAAATATGTCGAATAATAGATTTCTTAAATGTTAAATATAGATTTTATTTTTAGTTTTGCCTTATAATTATTTTTTTTTACTATCCAATGGATTCCTAATTGTATAAAGGTGTAGAAAAATTAAGTAGATTCATATTGAATATAAGTATAAGTTTCTTTGCCTACTACGATTATTATTCATTTGTGATTTTCAAAAATATTATTATTTGTGAACTCTCAAATAGCTCTTGAAAGTATGTGCATAATATAAGAGAATTGTGACTATTCAAAATGTGTGGTTGAAGTCTACTGACGATTATTTACAGCAACAATGAAATGCATATAGACAAAGCTGAACCATCAACAAATAAACTTCAAATTAAAATAAACTTATGACAATATGTCGAATTATAGAATTCTTAAATAAGCAATTTAATAAAAACTTAAGAAAAGAGTAAAAAATCTAATAATCCATTCAACAATTTAGTGTATAAATAAATACCAAATTAAATTTATTTAGAGCTCTGTGAAAATTCTAAAAATGTCTTTTGATCTTCCCTATTCTGTTTAAATGTTTCATAGCATAAAATGCATTGCATATTTCTAAAAGCATTTTTTATCACAAAATATTGCGTAGCTTACATAATTATTTTTTTGTGTTCTTCAAACCTGAGCAAAAAACCAGGGGGCAAATTACGGCACTCGTTACTGAACGAAATTACGAAATATTTCAATAGAGTTTATATGGAAATATTTTGAAATTTCGAAACGAATCGAATGCCGTAATTTGCCCCCAGGAAAAAATTCGTACATGCGTGCACAACTTTATTCGTCGCTTTCTCAGTGTCCGCAATTGCGGTATGGCATGTGGCTCACTGGTGTAGACTCTACACTGTAGACATAAATAAATGAAAATGTATGCTGAATTTTGTTGTGATCGTGTTTTTAAGTTACCACTTTTTACTAAATGTTTCAATGGCGTATATGCAAATATAGGGTCCGACAGATAACTTTTTTTTTGAAAATGCTATTAAAAAAACTACTGAAGCTTCGGCTGTGTGGCACGTAGCGCCGTCCTGTTGAAACCAAATATTGCCAATGTCCTCCTCTTCAATTTTTGTGAACAAAAATTCCTTCAACATGGCCCTATAACGATTGCCATTGATTGTAACGGCCACTCCTTGCTCATTTTCGAAATCATTCCTCTGGACAAAAATCCGCACCAAACAATGACTGATTTTGGGTGCGCCGGCTTTTCAATGTATGCGTGCGGGTTTTCTGTGCCCCAAATGCGACAATTTTGCTTGTTTTCATACCCGCCAAGATCGAAATGAGCTTCATCTGAAAATATGATTTTTTTTGGCAAAATCGGCATCTTCTGTAAGTCGATCGCAGGTGCACTTAGCGAAGCAAAAACGCATTGGATGGTCAGTTGGCTCGTTCAGCGGGAGGATAAAACTAATTACCTTTCGAATCAGACATGAAGTAAGTGTTGCCATTCAGGAAATAAGCACCTTTATCTTACATTTTCTTATGATTGTGTGTATTTTTTGTTTTTGGCCTTTAAAGAAAAGCTACGACATTTTGCATTTACGTTTACGCTAGGCCATTTGAATAAAATACCGAATACCGCCTCTATGTAAAGGATCTCCAATAGGCAACCGTAAACTCTCCGCTAATATATTTTCAATCCTTTTTCAATCTTAAGGCTTCTGCTGGTTAGCTTATTATAATACATTTTTCCAAGGCGTTTGGTATGTTGGGTTGTTTTAATCTGTCCCGTTTGTATTTGTACGAACTGACATTCTTACCTGTCGATTTCATATTAAAAACATGTTTTATTTGTTATTTGTTTTGTAAATGAATAGAATGAAACTTTATAAAATTATGCAAGGTAATTATGTAAATGACATGTTAACAAATACATAACAAATTTAGAACAAATAAATAGCAGGGTATTCAATAAGAGAGATTTTTCAATTAAAAAAAGTGTCTTCAGAAGATCCAAAATACCAGCACCGAATCTCTTAAAATTACACCTTATCTATGTACAGAAAAATTAAACCTAAAAATTTAAATAAGAATTCAATAATCAACATGATAGTGATATAAGTTAAACTTCTCATTTGATTAAACGAAAGTTCAACATAGATAATATCTCTAGTTGTTCCAAGAAATTTTTAAGTAAAGGTTCACTGACGAATGATATCCCTTTGCAACTGTAATAACCTCTCAATATAAATTTAAATGTATTTTTAATTAAAACAATTTTACTGAATAAGTAGAATAATAATTTGGGATTTTAAGTGCATTAACAATCATAATTGTAACAATTCCAAACAAAACACTAAAAAGACATTTCATTTATCATTACAAAAAACGCTGACTCCAATATCTTTAAAAAATACTGTTTTAGCAACAATCAACCATATACATAAGTATAAAAATACTCTGAGTATTTATTCGGCTCTGCATTAATAAGTACACAAGCATTTCATTTACACACACTAATACCAGAAAGGTGAATTGGCGAAACGCAACGGCTCAACAGTTCGCACCAAAGAAATGGAAAGTGCAATTTAATAAATCTCGACACTTCTTACAAAATAGTTGTCACTTTCAAAATTACAAAATAAAAGTTCATTAACGATATCTTCCTTGCAAATTTTACAAAAAAAAAAATCCAAAATAATTTAAATTATTATATGGTGCCGTAACCGTCAGAAAAAAGCTTAAGCGGCATAATATTCGATCTTCATTTTTTTTTTACAAAATCGATTATTTGCGATCGTAAATAATAAATTTTAATCAAAAAAACAAAACAAAGTCCAAAAAATTTGTGTGTTTGTACATATATTAAAGTCCTGCACAAAACCATTTATAAGACATTTTCAAATGCTTTACTACCTTGAAATATTCTAAAACAAACGCTAAAAAACACTGTTGACAAGACATTTGTTTCAGTTGGTTGTATTGCCAACAGTGTTGTTTAGCCTTTGCTTTAGAATATATCGCTGTAGTAAAGCATTGGAAAAATCTCTCATGTCTTGAAAGGTCTTATAAATGGTCTTGTGCAGGACACTAACTTATCTCCTAATTATTTGATTAATGTATTTAAGCAGCCAAAGCACATATTCCACTCTATTTCATACACAGAAATACGGCTAGATATACTGACTAAATACTCTGAGTATCAAGCGTATATTTATTTTATACGACTAAATATCCATACTCTCAGTGCAAGCATACTCCGACTTTCAGTATGACAAACCATAACTTTTACATTCCGTTTGATGTACACAAATGATAGTATACAACGGCGAATGATGAATAAATATGCCGAGTATCGCTGTATTTTCATTTTTGTCCGATTTTCTGTCACTAACACTTCGTGTTGAGAGGCGGCATGCTCCCATCTCTACTACCATGTAACAAATGTTAGGGTTTTTTTTCGATTGCCCTACTTGAATTAAAAATATGCTTTTTATTATTTTCAAACTTTAGGTTTCTTAAGCACTTTTAAACAATAACTTGACAGTGATGAAATTACGAATTAACTAAGCATTAACCCACATATCTTGTTCCAAATTAAAACAATAATTCAAAAATAAAACGTGACATTACGTTCTAATACAAATATACATATATATGTACATATGCACTCGTATGTATGCAGAAAAAATTAAAAGTAAAGCCAACTCAGCTAAATTTGACATTTGTTTTAGGCATTTAAGTAATTTAAATGGGCTCTACATACAAATTGTTAACATTGCATAAGATTACAGCATTTTGTAACATTGATGTCGACACATTCCTGTATACATTAATTAGATATTACTAACTTTTGTATGAGTGCCCGTCAGTTCTTTTAGCGACTTGAGCGGCGAAGCATATAATAGAAAAATACAATAAAGTACGTAAGAGTGAAAAGGACAGCCTTAAGCTATGCAATCGATTTCTAATAAATAAATTTGTCATTGTTTATTTTTTCACTAAAGCGAACTAAGTTTAATACAAAACGTAGTTGTGGGCTTGCTTTTGATTTTCAGTAATACGATATTTTCAGTAAAGCGAAGTGAATAAGAGTAGCTGCGCTTAAAATCAGTGCGGGGATTTGTGTCGCTTTCAGTAATCCGATTTTTTCAGTAAAGCGGATTCGACTGTAATCAGGTTTAATTTTTACTTAATGTTTGATCTGCAAACTTATTGTCAAAACGAAAACCCAAGATCCTTAATTGGATACTTAGAAAATATCTTAAAATCGATATTGATAACTTGACTTAATAAAGTAACTAGTTTATTTTACATTGCGTGAGTTACAGGGATATTGATATGTACGACTGTATGTACATCCTTATGTTTATGTATGTACGTAAGAGTTTGTAAAGCAAGTAAATCACAATTTTACCACATCTAATTTGTCAGAATAATACACAACCACAAAAGCAATGATACCCTCTTAAGAATCCACATTAAGCATACAATCACAAATTCTCATTTAAAATGTAATACCACTACAATCATGCCAACATTATTACACTACACCCAGCAAATAAATACAAATGTGATTTAGCACTGAAATCATTTATCCCTTTTAGACACGCAAAGTTTCAGCTGTGTGAAAGACAGAAGGACGAATACTATCTCTTTCTGTGTTTCTCCCAGTTGAATTAAAAGTTTGCATAGTAAAATTTCCGTATCTAAAAGGGGTATTTTTTATGCTCCAAAAATACTTTAAATGTCACTTCGAAAATGTGGAATTTCCCCCCAGAAACTTGAAACTGTGTTAGGTTTAAACTCATTCTAACATTTTCTTCAAACATTGCTAGCAAATATATACGGTAGCAGACTAATAATTCTGTGACATTTTGAATAAAGAAACACAAGTTTTTCGATTAGAAATCATTTTCGTTTTCAATGTTGTCGCCGTTGAGATCTATACGCTTCGCCTCCTTTTTCACCAATTTTTTTTATTCATTGCAAAAAAACAAGATTTGTTGAGGTCATCCAAAATCCAGGTTTGGATTTTTTACATAAAAACTGCCCCCTTACACTGTCCTGGTGTAAAAGAACTTTTTCTGGGCCAAATGTGAACGTTTTTTTTTTGGAAAGTCTAAATCAACCTAATAAATTATCTACACAGAAAAAACCAATGTAAAATCACCATGCAAAAATTTTGATCCAACATGAGTCTTCATTTTGATTTAAAATCACAAGAATGTTAAATAAACATGAAATCAAGTTTTTTAAGAAGGAAAAAACTGCTTTGAATATGAAAATACATAACATGGGACAACAACACATATAAACCAAACTCATTGCCGAAAACCTTATTTTTGTAGATTTTAATATGAAATTTTTCTATGTGTCATAATATTCGCCATTCTTGCCATAACCTTATTAGCTGACAAACCCAGCTGAAGCTTCCTTGCCACCTGTTTGACTGCTGTTTGAGATCTAGTGTGTTGTGCTGATTCCACGTTTTGCGCTTGGCTACAAAATGGCCCAAAAGATCATCCATATTGCTGTTGAACAAGGTCAGACACTTTGGCAAAGTTGTTACACGAGTGCGTTTTTGGTCCATTTGTGAGTAAGCGCGACAGCCATCTTGCGGAAACTTTCTCACACCCAAGTGACCATTCAAAATTAAAACCACTGAGCCATGTGAGATTTCAATGGATTCCAGAAACTCTTTCGCTGTTAATCTCCAATCGGTCAAAGCAATATCGGGCACTGAGACCTCAACAGGGTATACGGAACGTTCGGATCTTCGTTGCTTTTTAACGACCACAACGAAAGACAGCTTACCAATATTTTCACTATTCAAATTGATGATGAAAAATTGCCATCAATAAATCCGTGAATTAAAGGGTAATATTTCTGCTGGCAGTTAATTCCAATCAAAATTTGAACAAGCATTGTCATTAGCCCTACGTCTATATCCCATATATCTTTATCACGACAAAAGTTGAACTTTATATTGAAAAATAATTTTTTTATATATAAGTTTTTTTCCTATATCGAATTCGACATTTGTGATGATAAAAATATGTCAGATATAGGCGTAAGGCTAATGAT
Source organism: Tachina fera (assembly GCA_905220375.1). Lineage (NCBI taxonomy): Eukaryota > Metazoa > Arthropoda > Insecta > Diptera > Tachinidae > Tachina > Tachina fera. The sequence goes on along the minus strand of LR999966.1, from coordinate 94,660,054 downwards.
ACTGCTTGTTAAAATTTTGACAGGAGTCACGGTTTTATTGACTCGCTCTCGTATTTAAATGTTAAATGGTTCAAGTGTTTTATATGGATTTATATTTTTTACATTTTATTAACTTAAATAATTTTAAGTTGAGTCTTCACAAGGTGGAAAAATTTAAAAGCGAAATTAGCAAAAAAAAAAGTCAATAATATTAAAATATTGCGATGCCGAAATAATTTTAGCACAAAATATATTCCCTCATTGTATGATTTCGTTAGTCCTTGCATGAGCCTTTAGTCTAACCAAACTCACGTACTCGTAAACTCGAAATATTAACATATAATATTTTGCTCATGAAGTAAATAAGAATTATAATTTACACTACTATTACACACAAAAACAGTGATACAAGACAATGAAGATGCTCATCATTTGGAAGGTAATTTTAATTTTTAATAAATGAAATTGTACTTGCTAAAGAATAACGTCTTCCTTTTCAATAAAAGATAATACCTCCAACACTAGAAACATTTTTATTTTTTTGGAGAACTCAATAAGATTTTAATATCACAATATTATAGGTCTTGCCAATGCGAAACATTTCCAATAACTTCAACATATTGAGCTATAACGAACAAAAAATGTTTAACCGACACACTTTTTGGACCTCGTTTTTTTGCGCTTAAGATTTTTTTGCGGTTGTGGCGCGATGTTTTGTCTTTTGGTGGAATACTACTTTGGGGAAAAAATATTCCGATATCTTACACATAATAAAAAAGTAATACATATGTATATACCACTTACCAGAGAAAACTTTCAGCACAGTATTGTATCGAAATTAGAAGATCGTGCTTACCGAGTCTGTGTATTACATTACAGGGCTGTAATAATCTGCTACAAACTGCTTATTAACTTAAAATACTTATATTAATTTTAATGTAAACCATTTGAGAATTTCATTATGCATAAGTAACTACACTGCGAGTAGTATACGACAGCGAAGGTGATTCTTAGCACTTCTGTGGAAGTCGTGACCATATCGTGCCCTTAAAATAGCCTCCACTGTGCAGTACGAGTTATTTATATTGAAATGAAGACATAACAAAGTCCTAACACAAAAAACGTTTATTTTAAGTTTGTTGGGTATTTTGTGGGGATTAACAGCGTCTGCGTATGCACATGGAATCTAACTTCAGTACTCGAATGATGACACAGTAAGTGGGGGCTTTTAGCAAAACATTATTTTACTGATTGTTGGGAAATAAGTTTGTGTTTGTTTTTGCATGCATCATACATACATACATACATACATACATACTTACATATACACATATCTTTAACGAAATTGGAAACAGAACAAACCTTTTATTATTTACTTGGACTTATTAAACTAAACTACATCTCTGTAACGAATTTCAATGTTGTTAACATAAGATTACAATTAAATCTTGGGAGTGAAATATATATGCATATGTATATAATACATACATATATTTAGAGCCTTAACAAATATCAATCGAAAATTTGGTTAAGCAACGTCTATAATCATTTCGTTCCTGCTTACGGAACTCATTAGTAGACTTCAAGCCATATGGTTATGATAGGACTTTTACTTTATTATTGAGAATCTTAATATACAAACATAATAAATTTGAAAGTCTCACTCAAAAATCTTTGCAAAACCAAAAAGTTTATTCGATTTTGCATAAATTCAAATTTTTTATTACATTTTTACGATTAGTTGCCCATTGGGTAACACTAAACGTGTTTAAAAGAAGAAACAAAAGAAAAAACATAATATTTATAAAGTACATATATTAAATGAAGAAGTAAAGTACCCCGTTAATTAAAAAATCTCAACAAATTGAAATAAACAGCTGATTCCTGGAGAAAAACTCGTTAATTCGCTAAAATCCCAGACATGTTTGTCCTCTCACTATGTTGTAGTTGATGCAATTCTTCTTTGAGAAACATGTTTTAAAATAAGTCTTCTTTTAAGTGATCATCAAAAATTTGTTTAGAAAAAAAAATTTTTTGTATCCTAAAGAATAACCAAATATTTTTCAAGCACTTGTGTTTATTTATTAAATAATGTTTTGTATCTTATTGGAAAAAATAAAATTTTAATCATTGTTTAAACATGTGTTTTGTATAAATTTGTTTGGCTTGACAAATGCAAGTGTTGTTTGTGCAGCACATTAATGCACACAACATAATATTCTCTATGTTCGGAGAAATTTTTTAAAGATATTGTAGACTATGGGTCTGTTTGTAAATGCATCACTACGCTGTAAATGTAAATACAATGCAAAATGAAAAATAAAATCTAAAAATTTAACATATAAAAAATATGACATATTGTCATAATTATATTTTAATTTGAAATTTATTTGCTGGTGGTTCAGCTTGGTCTATTATATAAAAGAGCCGCTATTATATAAAAGAGAGTTTTCTTAACAGCCCACATACATATAGGCTGAAGAGCACAGACGACATATTTTCAACTTTTATAATGCATTTTCTTAAGCCTTTCCTCTTTTACAGACAATATTATTCAAGTAAAACACGAATACACAATTTTTTTCTTTGTTTTTATTTATTATTTATTTATTATGTTTTATTCTATCAATTAACAATGCCAATTCCACTTCAAGTAAACGAGATTTCCTCCATGTATGTCCCATGAAGTTCAAATTAAATGAACGTCCACAATCCTTAAGCTCTTTAAAATTTTATGAAAGAACAGCCCGGAAGTGGGCTGTGGACTATTCGTGTTTTGCATTCACAGCCCATAAATTGGCAAACTTCGTATGTTGCAGGTGTAAATAAATTTCCACATAAGTTTTGACAGTTTTTTTTACGAGAGTGTAAAAATTCACAGTTTGCGATACTTTTAAACGTACATTCATAATAATAGTATACAAACATATTCATTTACCCCCTTATGCAAAAACGATTGGTAAATTTAAAGTTGGTTTAACAAACAAATTTTGTATGGCAAAAACAGTTTTAATGCATGCTCTTTTGCATAAGAGCATTACACTTTAAATTAAAATTAACATTATATTTTTTTTAAATGTGAAAATTCAATATATTTCATCTTCGAAAGCTTCTATGCGTTCAAAACGTCCTTTTAACTTTTGTGGATGGAATGGACTCAAATTTGTATGAATTATTCTACTCAAATTTATATTAATTACATACTTATATTCATTATTCTATTTTCCTAATGTATGCAAATTATAATTCCTCGAGTTGAATAAGTTTTTAAAAAATATGCATGTATGCAATTCATACAGAATTCAAGAGTTTTCTTATGTTCACTGTAAAGCTTCCATACTCAGCCTACCGCAACCCAAAGATCAACAAAGCCAGCAAATGGGTCTACTAAGCCGCACTTAAATTATATCTCAAATGTGTTTGTAATTTTTTTTACAAATTCTTGAAAATTTTACTTAGTTAAAAATATTATTTTAATTAAGAATTATCTACATATGTATGTATATTTTTTTTCGCATTTAGTATAAGGAGTTCTTGCTTTTTTTAACCGACTTAAAAAATAGAGGAGGTTAACAATTCCTCTCTATTTTATTTTTTTTTAGGTGTGGATCTTCATAACTCGAATAAAATCTTTAATTCAATAAAAATTTAAAATACTGAACCCGATAAAAAAATTATTCGTGATTAAAATGTTTGTTATCCTTATCCTTAAACCTTAAGACAAGACATTAAAAAATTTGCCATAAAATTCTACTATATGTCTGTGAATACATTAAAGCTTGATACTAAACCTCCGGACCAGAAATAGGATAAGTCTTTAAGTTTGCTTACGGGTTAAATTCACTGTATGTATGAGGTAATGAAATGCTTTTTATAACATCGTATAGGGAACATTTTAATCATCCCACAGCTATTTTTCAATTATTTAATTTATGCACGTACATCACAAGGTGGGGGCAGCAGCTGTGGAGTGAATTTTATCCACATGAAGTTGACATTTAAAATTGATTAAATATTACTTAATGTAATTTTTTCGAAATTGACAATCACTATTGACGGATGACCCAGGGATGGAGCTTATAATTTTAAAAGCAACGCAGGGTTGCATAGATAAGTCCAGTTCGAAAAATAGTATTTTCGAAGTGATTTAAGATAAAGCAACTACTTTTAGGTGATTTATCCATATCCAAAATGTATGGTAAATCATCTATGCCTTTATTAACATGATTTGCTCAAATCACCATGATTTGTCTAAACCATGCCGGTAGAAACATACTATTACGTAGAACTTCCATACTTTTTTCCAATCTAGATGTTGCATACTTCAAAATATTTTATGTAAATAGGGCAAAACTTAAAAAGGTATGTGACAGTTCTTGAAATTTATTTAAAAAAAACTTCAGTAACTATTTTGTAAATTTTTGAAGAACTAAAAATCTCTCTCGATTTCGATATAGCTCAGCGTCATTCACTCCTTCAAAAAGAATAATTTCAGTAAAGTGCGACTTCGACTCGCATTCGAAGGGTTCCGTACGGACACTACCTCTGCATTACTATACGAACTTAAGCCGATTATAAACGTGTATCTTACCTGATGTAGACATTAAAAAAATTTAAGTACCCGGTAAAATAAGAAAATAAAAATTGGAAATACTTAACTAAACCCCACGACTTAAAAATTATTTCTGATTAAAATTCATTAATTTAATATCTATCAGTAATTTTTAATTTTAATAATTGTTTTTTTTTTCATATCAGCAGTCTTAATAGACAGAAATTGTTAATGGTTCTTTGTTAAAAATAACTAAATATAATTCCAAACGCACCGCAAACGCTCTATTCAATAACTTCTCTAATGCACTTGTGTAAATAAAATCGTTATACTCGTGTATATAATTGCTTGGAAAATATAATTTTTTTTTGTCCTATTTATTTAAAAAATTCTTCTGAAGCATTAAACACATAGACCACTGCAGGCTACCAGGCTACACGACTACAAGTGCCGCTGGCAAAAATTGTTGTCTAGTTACCAGTTACTTATGTAATTATTTTGAAGACGGCAGCAGCACCATAAATATATATTTGAGTAGTGCCGCTTTCAAATATTTCACATTTATAAAAATAAAATAGTTTATTCAAATATAGAGAAAAGAAAACAAATCAGTTTACTTCTTAATATTGTTTTTGCAAATTTTACTATTTATAGGTTTAGTAATTTTTTTCGCGTTTTTCCTGTTTTTTTTTCAAACTTTTTGCATTTTAATAGCTTTTGCGATTTCTAGTCAACTTTAACGCTTGCTTCCGATTTTGCAAATTTTCGCAATTTTTTGCAAAGTTCGCGACAAAAGAATTTGTTAGACTTTTTTATTTTTATTATGCCACTGTTAACAAGTTTTTACAAATTTTCGCAATTTTCCAGTTTTTGCCGAATTTTTTGCATTCCTTAAAGTTTTAGAGAATTTCAATCAATATAATGGCTTGTTTAGAATTTTGCGAATTCTCTCGATTTTTTGTAAAGTTTGCAATAAAAGCAGCTTATTTTTTTAAACAGTTTTGAAGATTACAAAGTCGTGCGACTTACGAAAAAATACAACCCTGGTATGATGGAGTTTATGAAAATTTTCAAAAGACAATAACAATTCATCACACCAAGATTGTATTTTTTCGTAGATTGCACGACTTTGTATGATAGTGTATCACGGCCTTTAGTTATCATTCGCTGTTAGTAACGTTTTGCGAACTTTCGTCATTTCGGCGGATTTTTCGCACTACTTATAGTGTTAGCGATTCTTAATCAATATTATGTCTTATTTTAAATTTTGCAACTTTTCGCGAATTATCGTGGTTTTCGTTTCATAAACATCTAATTACTTTTGTAATTAGCTTTAAAATTTTGTAATTTTTTTTTTTATTTTGCAATAAAAAATATTTCTTGGCAATAAACTGTTTTGCCGAATTTTGCTATATTGTCAGCACTGTTTTTGGTTTGCAGCCATAAAAAATAGAAATTAGTTTAATTTGACTACGGAGACTAATCAAAAAAATTCAATTATATATATGAAATAACACCCAAAAAATAAAAAACAAGTCCTATTATGGCCTTAATAGTTACGAGCAGTACCTATATGTAATTACAAAATTAAGAGCGAGGACAAAATTCTTGCGCCTGAGCGAAAAAGCTTTATTTATACATACGTACTTAAGAACAAGTACGGAAGAAAACAATTAATATATTTCTGAAAATCGATTTTTTGATTGATTGATAAAAAATAAATTAAAATAAAATAAAATAAAATGAAATAATAAGAAGTGAGAATCAAAAATCGACGGTTTTCTTGCCGGTTTTGGTTTCGAGTATTTAGGATGCACAAGCCCAGCCTGTTACTGTATACATTGCATATTATTGTTTAACTTTGTTTACAAGCTGTAAAAATGTTAGTTTGTGTGTGTGAATTAAATGATTACAGTGCTGCCAATGAATTTACACATGGCTGTGTCTCCAATTACAATTTGAAGAAAATTTCACTACACATCTTTTGTGTAGGTTAAAATTAAAACAAAAATAAATAAAAATAGAACCCAAAGTAGAATTACACACAGATTACACAAGAATTTAATTATATGGAATACACATGTGAGTAGAAATTACACACTGTCTAGCTACACACACAATGGCAACACTGAAAAACTATATCCATGCGGGAATGCCGCGTCTGCAATTGTACTTTAGTTACTCTGAAATTGTTGTTTTAATAAACAAAAGACATTTGTTTCCGACAATTTAGGGTTTGTTTATACCAACAAAATACATGTGTTTTTTGGTGTTGTAATTTTGTTGTAGTCGTGCATGTACCTAGTATAATTGTATCATGAACCCTGTTTATTTTAACACCGGACCAGTGCTATCAGATTTAATTTCAGCCTCCTCGCCAAATTACTTGTCGAATACCGCCAAAATAATAAAACATTCAATATACGCTACAAAAACTATTTTTATTTTGTAATTACATTGCAAATATTGTTAAATTTTAATCTCAGTAGGTAACGTCTATCGGAAAACATAAAAATCATATTGTTTAGGAAAAATTAAGTATAAAAATTACTTGCAAATAACTTCCCAGGCATCCAAAGACAATCAGCACGACGTTGCTACGATTGTCTGCTTATACAACTACCATCAGCACTACATAAAAAGGATAACGCCTAATACCCGTCCTCGGACTCTTGTTTTCAAATTTATAAGGTCGTCACAATGAAAATTTCCAAATTTGAGCTGCGCCGTATCGGAAAACACCATGGTAAAGATAATACAAGTACTTAAATCCGACCAATGGCCGGTAATTTACCTATTCTTTTATAAGCAGCGCCGTTTCGGAAATATTATGGGTTAAAAAATACGATAATAATTCCATTAAGATTTCAGAGGGCTATAACTCGGGAAAATAGGGTCGGAGCAAATTTTTTTACTTAATTTGTTTATCTTATTATTTTAATTTCCAGATAAGCTATTAAATATTTTTTAGTTTTTTCGCAGTTTTCTATAAAAGAGTTCAGAGCCCCATATTTTATTTATTATTATATTATATTTTATTTATTATTTATTTACATATATAATATTTCCTTCTTATTTTCAAATTTTCTATCACATAGGCTATTTTTTATTTTGTTTGGAGCTGCTTCTGAAAAAATTAGTTATTTAGAAGAGTTAGATGTGGAAAACTTCTTGCGTTTACGATGATGCCCAGCGTCGCCATATTTTTGTCTCAAAAACCTTTTAATATGCATTGACTTTACTGAATTGAATTTCAGAAAAAAATTTTTGTTTCAAATGAACTAACAAACGTAAAGGTAAAAACTCGTAACACAAAATATATACTGAATGTAACATGTATAAGATAAATATATGTATGCACGTAATTCATACTTTTGATGAAGGAAAGAAGAAAGTATGTCAGTACTTTAAAAGTACCAAATATCATATTCTTAAAAATCTTATCTTTAACAAAAAAAAAACTCTTTTCTTAAATAAATCTTCACATATGGTAACGCTGATGATGGCAAACAGAAGGCAATTGTTTTCTTTTGCCACTAACTTCACTGTGAAACGCGTTGTCAAAATCGGATATTCCAACAGCAAAGCGTTGCCGCCGCGCTATTTCGGTATGCTCCATACAAAATGTATGGACATGAGAACTTTTGACAGCTAAAAAACGCTTGTGCGTAATAGAAGGCGCGGCGCCCTTATTTCGCGAACAACGGGAGTAGAACGATGTTTACTTCAAAACATTAAGATTAAAAGAGAATTTCAAAATTAAACTGTAAGAGAAATAAATTTCTGAAAATCGACTTGAACGCTTATGATAGGAACACAACTGGGACGAACGACGAATTTTTCGATGCGAACTTTCGTCATAAAAAATAAAACACATTTGTGCACACATATGAAAATGAACACAACACCGCCGTACGACGAAATTCGTCGTGCGTGACGAACTCTTAGATAGATTTATTTCTATTTTGTACGCCGACGAATGACGAAAAAACAAAATTGAGAGAAAATTCTCTCCTTCTCTCTCTGATTTTGTACACACAACAACCAACTTTTTCAAATATGAAAGATGAATTCGGTAAGTAAATTCGTCGTTATTGTGCTTCACACGACGAATTTACGCAGCGAATTTTTATGAACGCATTCGTCGACTTGGACGAAATTCGTCGTTCGTCCCAATTGTGTTCCTAGCATTACCCTCATACCTAAACAAAAGCGGCAAGCGTTGCGTTAGTCCCAATTTACATTTGAGACATTTCTTGCCGGACATTTTTTCAATTCTCTTTTGCTCTTGCCCGAAGCTTTTACATATTGGGCATTAATAGACAGACAGAAATTTTGAAGTTTGTTTACTTCTTCGCGTTCGCTACTTAAACACATACACATACATGCCATATGCCTTTAAAATACACATCAAGTATCCATAAACCCGTTGAAATGAGAAAAATCATGTGAAGCAACAATAATAAATTGCGAAAAGTAGAAAAGGGAAAAGAAATGTCCGGTACAGAGGGTTGTGTACTACACACTCTGCATCTTCGCCCGTTCTTCTACAAACTTCGTCTGTCTGTCGTTTAATTTCCCAAATGTAAAAGGGCACTTAGCAGTAGGGTACGCATTTTCAGTACACTTAAATGTGAAAATATTATTTGATTGTACTGAAATAACGTACCCTGCTGCTAACGCAACGCTTGCCGCTCTTATTTAGGTATGAGGGTCAAGCAATTTTTCCTGATTGCCACAGAATGATTGATAGAATTATTAAAAAAAAAATTTATTTAAAATTAACATGAAGTGAAAATCAAAAATCGACGGTTTTCTTGCCGGTTTTGGTTTCGAATATTTGTCATAAACCAAACAGCAAACCCTGAATATGACAGTATAATATAACAACAACAATTTTAAAATAAATATAATTGGGTAAGCACCTTTAGCTATATAAGCAAAACATTTTTCGAAATTAATATTATAAGTTTTCTAAATTTCTACTGCCTAATTCATAAAAAATACTTCTTTTTCTGTTGATATTAGATTAATAAACTTTTTATAAAATTTAAATTTTTTTATTAATTAAACCCCTAATAACTCTGTTACAAAAAAAATGAAAGTCCTTGTAGCCTTCGTATTCTTAGCAATCTTTTTCGCTCCTTGTGAAAATAATACAATTAAAGATGACGTTTGTGATTTCAAGAAATATGACTGTGATTTTGTATTTAAAAAGTGTGTAAGCATCGAATACGATTATTTTCATAAAATATGCAGAAAAAACAGAAACTGTTTATTCAAAAGTTACTTGTGTCTTCCAAACAAGGATTTCATCGGTACGTATTGAGTTTCGTTAATAAAAAAAACACGAATAATTAACTTATTTTTATATTTCAAGATAACGATCAATATGAACTTGATTTTTGCCGAGGCCAATGGAAAGTTGATGTTTATTGTGCTTGAGCAAATACCAGTACGAATAGAATAGTATTTGTCAAGCAGAATACAAACACCACAAGCCACCACACTTCTTGCTGACTTTATTATTATGAATGTGTTTCAGAACTTTTTAAAGAAAAAACTAATTTCAAAATAATTTAAAATTTATATCTTTAATAAACTTAAAGCATAATTTTAGAAAATACATTTTCTTAATATATGAAATAATATGAAATTAAACTAAGTGTTAGAAATAAGATTCATCGTAGCTTGAGTAATAAAAATCGGAAGCCAAAACTGCATAATGTGATTTTAATGGTCTTTTTTTAATGTGCTTAATCCAAATCTGTTCAAAGATTTATTCCATCACGGTCAAGCGCGGATCCAGCTTAAGCTTTTTTGAGTTGGTGTTTTTTTTTAATGTTTATTAATTTGTAACAATTTATTTTACTACATAAATTCATATTCCATATCACATTAAAATGTTGCATCAGTTTATCTATTAAAAAAATATGTACATATCATCGTTGGCTTAGTCAACAAATTTTTTAAGGCAATTATGATTAAAAATTCGCGAGAAATTTTTCACGAGCAACAATTTCAAACAATAGCAAGTTATAGGGAAAACAAAAATATTATAATTGTAAAAAGGAGCAATTCTTTTAATGACTGTGTCGTAAACAGGGCTCGAACCCAGGGCAGTCGGTTTTGTACTCAACGCGCTAACTACTTCAGCCAACGCCACACATAACATACTTGGTAGGAAACCTGCAAACTTATATATTTCCATGTTTCTCTATTACATTGTTTATGACTGATTTGAGTTTTCATGTGTGATATTTAGTTTATGTCATTTTAAATAAATCATTGAAGAAAGAATATTTTGCCACAATTAGCACGTTTGTAGGGAAAATGTAAAAAGAATATTTCCCACACAAGACTTAATATTTTGATTTTGATTTTAATTTTGAAAATTATATTATGGGAGCAAAAAAAATATAACAATGGGAATTAAATTACAGAAGTGACAGAATAAATAAAACTGTTTAATGAGACAAAAAAAAAAACAAAAAACAAAAGTGTCGCATTAGTGTGGCGCTGTGGGTGCGGCATAAAAGGTTGTGCACTTTAAACAACAGACAAAAAAAAAACCAAATGAGCTAAAGCTCATAGATGAAATAAAAGACAATTAAAACGTGTGTAATATAAAACTGCACTTTTGAACTATGTATGTGTGCATGTACATCCCAGCAAAAAAAGTCGGAACTACTTAGCAAAAAATTACACATTACCATCAAAGCTACTTGCCATATAATGAGTTACTTTTCTGATTACCGAATTTCATTACTCGCTTAAAAATCACATTCCCTAAAATTTAAAAAAAATAATGTACAAGTTGCTAAATGAGGAGAATTATTTTAAATTAAATAGATTTCGTGAACAAGTTGCCAAATAAAAAAAAATTAGTAAGTACTTCTCAATAATCTATTAGTTTAGTCTCACGCCTTGTTAAAATCATTAAGTTGGTAATCCAGTGGGGAAGAGCTTCCACCAAAAATGCTTAATTCCCAGCCCGATTGCCTTTGTAGAATTTATTTGCTGGGTAGTTCCAAACTTACGACTTTCATAGCACAGCAATCAGAACAGTTACTGTATTTAATAGTCTAAGATTGTTGTTTATGTCAAAAATTGTTCTAAACAATTTTTTAAGCGCATACCAACCAATTATTTGATTGACTTAAATTCATTGATGTTTCATCAGAAATAGAACCAATTAGAGCCTGGATTCATCAATGCTGTAACTAGTGATTTGTATGTTAATTTTTTGCTGGGATATGTATACATTTATATAAATTTTTTCAAACCAATTCCGTGCACTAAGTGGGCCAGCGTTTTTAATATTAATTTGTGTGAAATTTTCTCATGTTTTACATGGTGAACAATTGTTATAGTGATATGTAAGTAAAGGTTTTATGTGCATGCATGCATACGTACATGTACATAAAAAATCTATTTTTTATAATTTTATTTCTTTGCATAAAAAAAATTAATTTTTCCAGTTTGTTTTTTAGTGGATGTGGAAGTGAAACTGTGTTTTCTCTTTTATTCTTGTGTGTAAGCTTATTCAACCCAGCCAACATTTCTTTCCCAACTCCCTCCGTGATAGCTGGTAACGCACTTTTAGCTTCCAGCTGAGGTAGGCGTTCGTCTGCCCAAGATCTTACTCTGCTCTGTTTGCTTTGTAAGTAAGAAAAGCGCATATATTTTATTATTCAATTAACACAGTATTGTTTATTTACAAAACTTAACGCTTTTGTGCAAAAATATAGATTGACGGCCCTATGTATAAGCAAAAATTGGTATGAAGTTAGCATAAGTGGGGAAATTGAACTTGATCTGAAAGAATTTTACGATGAAACTTCACATTAAAAATTATGCTAGGACTTAGAGGTGAGCTAAAATTAGGTAATACTACCGTTTTTAGTGTCAAATTGTCTAGTTTAACTCGTTAACTCCTAATTCAATTTCGTCACTTATTCTAACTTCATGCCAATTTTTTCTTATGCATACGGGCGTTAATCATTAAATTAAATTTATTTATAAAATTAAATTTTATAAGTCCAAAAATGAATGAACGAAGGGTCTTACACTCAGCTAATAAGGATTACTTACTGGAGTAGTTACACATACTAGAACATCCATCTAACTATTTCGAAACAAGAAACGTTTGTGCAATATCGTGTCTGTTCCCCTTTAAAGCCTTATACAGTTTTACTCAACAACTGAATAAGAATTTTAACATTCAATAACGACAATGTTAACAACGAATATAAACAAATAATTATATGATAATTATATATGGCATGTACCAGAGAAGACCAATTAGCAGTGAAAAATTTAATAGAGTTAAATCATGATTTATAATTTCTTGTATTAATCGCACTCCTACTTATGCAATGTTGTCTATGAGTCAGGTTCACTGGAAAGTTTGAAGTGCTCATCGAACTCATACTTAGCAACATTTATGACGTTGTTGATTTTGACTCTCCTTAGCTTAATGCCTATGGACGATGCAGAATAAATAAGTATGATTCACAATGCGAACTTCGCATACAAACATTAAAGTTCTCATTATGAGGTTGTGTTTGTTTCTCTGTTGCTTATTGTTGTTTATTTATTTTTTGCTGGAATTGAAAAACAACTCCATTTACTACTATTGTATACTGCTTGCAAACTTTTTAATGACTAAACTTTTAAATAAACATACAGAGCTAAATGAGCTAAATCAATGCGAGTAGTATTGGTACTTTCGTGAAATTAGAAAACAAACTGACGGTCTTTGTAAGTGTGAGTGTTGTATGAATATGAATGTCAACGTCGCAGACATATTTATTTCAACTTATTTATAAATCCATGTCATTGCGAGTGTGCGTACTTCAGAGTAGTTGAGTTTAAACGATGTCTACGCGTTTGTATTTAAAATTCCATTAGTCAGCATGAATAGCAAAAACACGATTCATTGCCGATCACTGGTATGTAACTTATAGTCAAGGGGAGTATGTAACACATACTATTACATATGGGAATTTTTATAAATTACGAAAGTTTATAGGTAAGAAAGCGTAACTCCTTGTATGAGAAAATGCGTAAAACTATTGCAATTCATCTTAACTTCAGAGAATATGCAAACTATTCTCTTGCGGAGCCATCAAAACGTTTTTGTGTGTTTTTTTTAGTGAGAGAGAGACAAAAAGGTGGCAACGCCTGACAAAGTGACAATATAGTTTGGATAGCTCGCGAAATTTGCTGCTTAAACTTATATTAATATTGTGAACAATTTGTATTGATGAAATAGTTAAGAAAACAGGAGAACTTTACTGATTCAAACTGGAAGGAATTTTTTTTCATACTGATCGAATATTATGTATTTCAGAAAATTTTGAATACGCTGACATCAGACATTGCGGCAAAAATTGTTCACTGGGTATACATATTAATATTTAAATCTATATATATATATATATGAAACTATGTATGTATGTATGTATGTATGTATGTGTACATGTGTGCTGATATTTAATAGTGTGCAGTTAAGTAGGAGTAATTTCTGCACTGAATTATACATGCGTATGAATATTAAATTCATTTTTTGTATACAGGCAACAATGAAAAAAAAAAAAATATTAATGCGTGTACAAAAGGGCATTAGGTTGACTCCACATGATTATATATTAACATTATGGACCGTAAAGAACTATATTAGGCAATCCCAGTCAATTAGAAGCAAACATTTTCATTTGAAAGTAAATAAAACGTAAACAAAAAAATTCAACCGACTTCAAAAATAAGCACTAAGAAATTAAAAAAATATTTATGCCCTAATTCTGTTCGACTATTGTATCGTCTTGTCTATGAACGAAAAAAGCCGCAGTTGTGATTCTTTAAAACAATTATTATTTATTGTCTATGCTAGAAGGTTCGTGTATATGCTTTATGATTTTGTTCCAAACATTATATCCAACACATACTTGTTCATATATTTTTCAAACGATTTTATAATAATTTAATTTTTATGTTTTAAAAACACGGCAATAATATTTTTATTTTTCATTATCAAGGACAACAACCATTTTTGAATAAAATAATTTAGAAAATCAAACACAAGAACTCAAAAGTATTTTCAATCAAAAACGTCCTAAGTCTTCTTACTGAATTAGAACTAAATCATGCATCAGGACATATGATTCTGTTAAATAAAATATTCTTAAGTGTGTTTCCTATACACAATGCTAATCAAAGCCGGTTGCAAGTAAAAAAAAACTAAAAATTATTTTTAACTTTTTAGTGCTTATTTTTGAAGTCGGTTATATTTGTTTTTAGAAAGTCTTGTTTTTGAATTTTTCGTGTCTATTTCATATTTCTAAAAGCGTGTTCACGTCCAATTTGAAAAAATCACCAAAATTAAAAAAATTTTTAACACTAAAATAAGTCGCAAAATTCGAAAAAAACCTCCAAATAAAAATAATCGCCAAAATGAAAAAAGGGCCAAAAACCGAAAAAAATCGCCTAACGCGAAAAAAGCTCCAGTAACAAAATAATTGTTAATATGAAAAAAAAATCGCCAAAAATTCAAAAAACCTCCAAAACGAAAAAATCGCCAAAAAATAAAAAAAAAAACCAAAAAAAAAAAAAAATCGCCAAAACGAGAAAAAATGTCAAAATTAAAAAATGGCCAAAATGGAAAAAAAATCCAAAAACCAAAAAATCGCCAAAACAAAAAAAATACCAAAATTAAAAAAATCGTAAAAATAGAAAAATCGCCAAAATTAAAAAAAAAACGTCAAAAACGAAAAAAAATGCCAAACCTATCAGCCATGTCACAGACCTCAATTCCGTTCGGAAACGGAATTCAATCCGTATTTTATTGCTTTGGAAACCGAAAAACGAAAGAAAAAATTCGGAATGAAATCACTTTTGCATGTTAAAGTAAAAAAAATATGTTTAAACAATTTGCTTCAATAAAGAATACTATTTTTCATTTATTTATTCAAAACTGAATTTAAATTAATTAGTTTTTATTTATTAATTATGTAAATTTCTCAAGTCATTACAAAAATAATATCAACAGAACCAAATGTACGGAATTGGTTTCTTTAGTATTGCCATACCATTTTTTTATGTACTTTATCAAAATCTTCATGTTGGCAGCACACAAAGCAAAAATATACAAGGCAAAATTAAAATATGCATAAAAAAAATTTAAAACGCCTAAACATATGCCACATTATGCTTTACTGCAAAATTATATTGCCACACTTACAAGATAAACACAATTTTACAATTTCCTTCGGATTGATGAAAACGATCGGAAACTGTAGCACCAAAATGAACATTGAACAGAATGGTTAATACGGAATCAAAACCATTCCGAACGGAATCTGTGACACGGCGGTATATTTTATATAGGCTACTAAAGTTCGTATTGAATTACATATCTCGTGTCCGTACGGAACCTTTCGTGCGCGGGTCAAAGTCGCACTTTACTGAATTTATTTTAACTTCGAGATTGTATAGTTACAAGAGTGTAATGTGTTTCTTAAGTTTGGTAGCAATGATATAAGCAAGATATCATGAAATCAAAGCAAAAAAAGTTAGGGGACCTATCCCCGTCCACATTTTTTGCAAGGGACCAAATGGAAGCTATATCATCTCAGACAATCGGTCTAAAAGGTACCTGTTTAAGTAACATAACCACAAAAGAAATGCAGACGAATTGGTAACCTCTTTTTGAAGTCGGTTAAAAATATACATACATACATATGTATGTTTCTATATACCTAATATCTTTTACCAGCGACTCCGCTCGCGTTGATCTGATTTTTTGGAAACTATACTTAAAATTTAAGAATGCTTTGTTATTTGATACTCACTGAAATAACTCTCAAATTCTGCTTAGTACTTTGCGCGTGAAAGCGTAGAAAACAAAAAAACTCACTCTCACATTTATAATATGTATAAATTGCACAGATCTTAAAATATTTCTTGTATAAATTGTTTTCGATAATTATTTATTGAGTTCGAAGCCATGAGGAATTGCTTGCTATCATACTTTTTTCGCTGCGAGAGATAAACAAATTTTTAATATAGATATTAGGTTTGTTCATTTAATTTCTCAATTCCTCTTCTAAATATGAAAAACTAAATGAACGCTTTACTTGTAAAAACTTGCAAGAAAATTTTATTCCTTTCAGAACCATGGATGGAAAGCATGATACAATTATAATTTTTCTGATGTATTTTGTTTAATAATATTTTAAATTGCAATTTTTTCTAGAAATGTACATATAATATGAAATTCAAAAATGCCACTTTTCATCTCTTAAAATTTAATTTATGTGGCTTAATGAATGAAAAACAATAAATTAATAAAACATGCTTTCTTTTTACATACGTATACATGTTTTTTTAAACAAAGAAATGCACATTTTTCAGTTTACCTTTTTAAAATATTTTTGAAATTATTAATTTGACAACAAAACACACAACAGGTGGTTGGATAATTCTTGCAAGTAAAAAATTTACTAGTAATAATTTGTAGGAATTTTTTGTCCCTCAATTGTTTTTCTCTCTTATGACGCTCTTTCTCTTTCCAGTTAAAATTGTTACAAATTCGTAAAACTTTTTAGTAAATGAACAAACCTATTACTTTTATTATTATAATTTTTTTATAATAAAATTAATATTCTATATGGTCTTCATGCAAAATTGTTTGCTAATGTGCGTTAATTTTCATAAAACTTGCTTAAGGTGCCCATTACACGCTTAATATATCCCTGGTAATTTGGCAAAACAATGAGTGTATAAATAACGGCCAATTTGATGGATGTAGGTAGGCATCAACAATATGGCTGCCATCAACTGTCAAAGTAAGGAAGTCCCTATTGGAATACTCCTTGCATATTTATAAAAAGCAAATAAAATTTGCTTAAAATAATTTCAACTTACTCTCCTCTAAATAGCAGTTGAAAAAGCGTTTTTCTTTTATTACAAATCCTAATTGAAAAAAAAAACTCATTTGCTCATGGAATCAGCCATATGAACATAAACAGTAAAATAAACATAGATACCATCATAGACAGGAATTTTTAAACATATGAATGCATACATTAATAATACTTAAACATTATGGATGGCGCGGCATGGATGTACTACAAGCAACAAAGCTGCAAAAAATTACGATAACAGCGTTTAAAACAGATGAACAGTGTTTCATGAATGTTAAAACCTCATTAAATTGCCGCATACATGAAGTATGAATAATTTTCTAAAACAATAAGGAGTAATAAAGTACAATATAACAATTCTAAAGCATACAGAGAGGGAAAACCTTGCAACAAATTCACACATACACAAAAAAAAGAAGCAACAATAACAAAGTTAAAACAAAAACTCAACGATTATTATTACGAGTATGTTCGCAATACAGTAAAATGTACATATCGCTTATTTACTCAAAAAATTTCATAACTCTTAAAACTAAATTTTTGAGTTAATGATGCAAAATGAATCTTCATATCGTTCTTCATATTATGTAAAAGTTTCATTTAAATAAGATAAAAAAATAAAGTTTTCTTTTTCCATTAAGCTCCCTGTTGGAAACGGAAATGACACAAGACTAGTCACGTGATCGCTCCTGATAGGGACCAGTCCGAGTTCTAAAACTTCCTATAAAGCGGAAGAGTCACTTTTACATGGCAATGGCCTAGGTTGGGGTTAATTGATAACTTGTATGCACCCTGTGGCTTGTCCCTGAACTATCCCATAGAGATCTGTTCGGTGTACAATAATATATGTAATTATATTTAAATGCCATTATGACGTTTAACTGTACCAATGAACTCCTATATATAAACCTTTTGATGTGCAAATAACTATGGGTAAAAATCGTTTTCACAATACAATCACAAATTTTAAGTAAGATCGTAAAGCGTTATCAAATCGGTGTGAGCTATGTATGAGTGTATTAGTGCAATCATACGAACAAGAAGTACAGAGAAACTTAACAGCTGCATAGAAATAAACTCAACAGAATTTCAACAGCATACCTTCAGGAGCAATTTTAATTTGAATAGAAATTGCTTGTGAAGTGTAATAGAGCCGCCAGTGGGGATAATTTTGTTTAAAAGTTGAAAAATATAAAATAAATAAAATAAATATAAACTTTTAAATCAAAAAGTGTTTTAAACGTCAAATATTTGTTTAAAATATATATAGTAGACTTTATAAAGAATTTATAATAAATAAGAAAAATAAAATAGATTCATATCGAATATAAATTATTTGCTGGGTTTTGTATGAGTTTCAAAGCCTACCAAACTTATTTTGTCTTTGTGATTTTCAAAAATATTATTATTCTATGAATTCTCATATAGTTTTTGAAAGTCTGTGCATAAAGTAAGAGGTTTGTGACTGTTCAAAATTTGTGGTTGAAGTCTACTGATGATTTGGTTTAAGCGCCAATGAAATACGTATATAGACCAAGCTAAACCACAAGCAAATAAATTTCAAATTAAAATATAATTATGACAATATGTTGAATAATAAACTTCTTAAGTATTATATTATAACATGCCTTACACTGCAGCTGGTGCACGACAATTGGGTAACAATCTCCATCTCATGCGAGATTTTAATACAAATTTTGCAAACCCACAGTCGCAAGCTTTACCAAAATTTTTATTTGACGTTTTCCACTTGCATATGAGCAATTCTCCATAAACCCCCATATATTTTTAAATACAGTAGAGTCAAAAATGTATTTATCTTATTTCAGTTGCCATAAGCCAATATTAAAAAAAATTGTCATTACTAGATGTTTACACATCTTCCAGGTGATCGGACCCACATTGATTTTTTATTGTTAAAAATGCATTGACATTTTTTTTAATCAGAGTTTTTTTGATATTGGAACCGGCAACCTCCTGCATGCCAGGGTTGCACACTACCCACTGGACCATAGGGCTCATGTTTCAAAAGTACAAATACCAGTTAAGCTTAAGTTAATAACTAGGTATAATTACGGGAATGGTTCCAGAGTCACATTGGTGGGATTAATTAACATTATATTTACACTATTTGATAGGTCCTGCATTCAACCACATCACAACCACATTCAACCGTTTCCTATAAAACTCTCAATTAAATTGCCACTTCTCCATAAGTTTGGTAACACTCGCATTTTCTTAAGTCACAGGACGACTACGTTTGGATCAATTGTAAATTGAAAACTTTAAAGTCGTTTTCCATCAAACTAGTTTTTATTTTTGAGTTATGACGTTGTTTGAGTAAATTAGCGATATGTACTTGTTTTCCAGCAGCAGCATTAAAATGAAAACACAAAAAGGATTAAATTTAATGAAATAAAATGAGCAAAGAATTAACACAATAGACACATGACAGCAAGTTTATTCTTTGTGCGAATACATACACTCAAACACACACACATACATATGCAACAACATTACAAAATTTTCTACACACTTATAAACATGACGAATTTCCTAGTTGTTGCATTAACCCAGCAAACATTTATACGTAGTCTGTAAAAAATATCACTAAAATGGAAACAACAAACTTAAACATCATATATGCTTCAAAAATATTTTTTACTTACACGCAGAAAAAAATGTAGAATTGTTAAAAATAGGGTAATTTTTACATTTTTTGGCAATGATTTTGCTTCATGTGTGTTTCATGTTAATTTAACATGATTTATAGAAATTGTCAAAAAAAACTTTTCCTTTTGAAATAACTTTATTTCACATTGAATTAATATTTAAGTACTGTTAAAATCAAAATGAAGAATCATGTTAAATCAAAGTTAATTCAAGTTAGATCAACATGAATTTAATTTAATGTAGTATTTGTATTTTATTAAATATTTAACTTACTTCTGGTTGACATGAACATCAGAAAAATTTTTGTACACAAATTAAATTTGCTTCCCCGACTTTAAGTATTCTTAAGATACACACTAAATATATACCATCTGGCATTAAATTATAATTTAATATTAGTTCTAATCATTTATTTGAAAAGTTTTAGTTTTAGTTAAAAAAAGAATAAAATGCTTTGTCTTAAAAACTTTTAGTTAAAAATAAAAAATAAAAAAAAAACTTTAACTTGACTCCAGGGTTCGAACCTGCGATCCTCCGAATGCAAGACTAGCACACTGCCCACCAGTCAGCAGCAGTTTGTTGACTTTTTACAAACAAAAAAAACAACAACAATATAAAAACAACCTACACAACTAAGCACAAAGTGTATTGCAGCCAAAGAAGAGAATGAGGCCATTCGCATTTGCTAACAATTCATAAATTCGTTGCTATTGCCATGCATTTATTCCACAAAAATAACAAATGTAATTGGTATTTTATTGCGATTTGTTGATTGCTAATGCGCACTATATTATCACAATGCCGATATAACACAAGCAGCGAAATAAAATGATGTAGCATGCAAGAATGGATTTCTTTCATACCATTCACTCAATATTCGCTGATCTTTTGTATATAAATTTTAAATAAAAAGTTTATTTTAAGTGGTTTTTGTGGTTATAAATAAAAAAAAAATGCAGTGTGAGGGAGGAAATTTTAGAAAACACAAATGTATCAACATTTACAGTTTAGAATTAAAAGAAAATGCAAAAAATTAATTTAAGAAAATGTATAATATATCTTAAATGTATTTCAAATAACTGTGCCATATAAAGTATGACATAAAATACATTTCCAATCTATATCGTGTTTTATGAAAACCAATTTAAGAGTTTTATACAAGCACAAAGTACAAAGACTACGTTGTGGTCAATCACAGTAAAAAGCATTCGCACAATTCACTGATTATTCGTTGCATTTGACAAGACCAGTGAACACTTATATAAAACAAGCAATACACGCAATAAAAGTCGACGCACTCATCTCTTTCGATTGTGCCATGCGTTGTTTATTTCAAATGTTGTGGATTGACAACAAAACGCAGGTTTTTTTCGATTGCATACAAAACAACAAAATAACCCATTCAATCTGTTCTCTGACTGCAGCTATGAACAAAGCAAATAATCACCAACACACTCAAACAACATAGTAAATTTAATGTGATTTTAATGAATTTGAATTAAGCTTTTGGCATGTTGATTTTACATTGGTATTTTTTTCTGTGTGTATTTATTTATAACTATAGTCAACCGAGCCCATATGTGCCCTTAATTATGAAAGTGGTCTAAGTCATGTGCATTTTTGCTTCGAAATATGAAATAAGTCAGGAAAAAACTTTAATAAATTTTTAATAAATCTTAAATGAATTTATATTAATCGAAACTAGTACACTCTAAATTGATATTTTAAATAATACAAAAATATTTCTTGATTTGTTCAAATGTAATCTAATATATATCTCGACACAAGAAATATATGACTTAAACAACTTTCATATATATGCATACACACACACACACACACACATATATATATATATATATATATATATATATATATATATATATATATATATATATATATATATATATATATATATATATATATATATATATATATATATATATATATATATATATATATATATATATATATATAAATATATATGTGTATATACCAATATATATATAGACGTGTATGTGTATGTGTATGCGTGTGTGTCTTTATTTTTCTGGTATTAAGAGTTATTTATGTATACATATAATTTAAAATTATTATATCTAAACGTATTAGGGCCTATATCATTTTGTCTCACTTTGCATGGTTAATGAAAATTGTTTGAAATCATTATTTATAATTTAAAGTACGAGGACTAAAAACGATTCCTTCTTTAGAGTACGTGTGTTGCATAAAAAGTTTTGTACTTAATTTATCTTAGCGCAGGAATTTAATTGCAACATATTTGTTTTATTTCAAAAAGCAAATAAACTCACTGTTTAGAGAACCACAACAGAGCAAAAAATATTAAAAAACAAATTAATTTTAATCAATGCAAAAAATTTTGGTGAGAAATGTGTTTAACAAAGACACCTATTTACATGAATGAAATTTTTGTTTATTGGCTAGAATTGCATCGGTGAGGGGGGGGGGGAGCAGGGTAAGAAAAATGACACGACATGTACTTAGAGAGAGTGCATATCGGATTAAAAGAATAAATCGATTTAGATTAGAAAACAAATTTTAAACGTTGGGTTAAGATAAATTTGCTGATTGGAGAAAAACCTTGCATATTGCCATACCCCAGAATAAAATTTTGCCTACTAGAATGCAATTTGACTGAATAACCCATTATTTTTGTTTGAGCAGTTCAAAAAGTATGCGGTACCCTATACTTTTTGCCTACAAACCTCCAAAAGTTAATAGATTACTGATTACATAAAAGTATTCAAAATATAATGGTTTATTTTTTGCTTAAAAATATGCAAAAAATTATAGATTACTTTTTGCCTAAAATTTTTCAAAAGTTAATGAGCACTTTTTTCTTTTTGTTGTCTTCGAAGCTAATTTTTATGAATAATTTTTTGTAGATATACATATTTCGTTATAAACTGGAAAGTACTACAATAAGTACTTTCACGTAATGGTATAAAAAAGTTGTTATTTTATTAATTACAGGAAATTCATTATTATACATATAAAATAATTCGATAAATATGTACCACTCGTTACTTTGTAAGCCATTAAAACAGTACTACACATTACAAAATCTTGATAATTTTTTGCTGGGACACGATAGGTAAACGCATTTTCTTACTTTGTACGACTTTATAATGATCTTAGGCTTAACTATATTAATAATTAAACAGCGACTTCCTCAACTTAATTTGCAAAAAATAAACCAGTATTTTCTCAAGAAAACTTCATAAATTATTTATGTACACATATACATAAATAAACAAAAGAAAAGAAAAAAATATGTATATTAAAGATCACGAAAACAACAACAAACAATTTAAAAAATTTTTGCAATGATTTTGCTCCTTTTTGTTTCATGTTAAAGCAACATAATTTTTTAAAGGAACCGCCAAAGAAAACTGCTGCTTTTGAAACAAGTTTGTTTCGTGTTGATTTAATATTCCATAATAACTGTTAAATCGAAATGAAAATTCATGTTGAATCAACATGAAGTTCGTACTGAAATAGCACAAAGAGCCATGTTGAATCAAAGTTTTTTGTAGATTGAAACAAAATGAATTTATTTAGTCGTTTTAGTTTATTAATTACACTGTGTAAGAAATTTTAAGGAAATCGAAATCCCTGGGACGTGTTACCATTTTTCTGGTAAATATTGTCGAGTAAAACAAGAATCTGTAATTGAATTTTCCAAACACCTCCAAAATCTTGAAATACCGGTTTTTCGTACCCGTAGGCACTTATCAACCTCTAACTAAGTTAGTTATCAACCCATTTTGAATTTATAAACAGATTAAAAAAGAAGAGATTAACACCTTTCGAAACATATATATATATATATATATATATATATATATATATATATATATATATATATATTGTTTCAGTAAATTTCAGATATATGTATGCCAGTATTTTTTCACCAAATATGTATAATTTTTTCGGTTTTTTCGACACTTTTCTACTTTGGACTCGTTCTTAGGCAGTAGTTTTGTACTCAAACCATACTGTTTATGAAGCATAATTGATTAAGCTTAATTCGCAGTTTTGTTTTAAAAAATTCCCTCAAAATGAACTAAGTTATTAAAACTTTTATTAGAAGACTTTTTGTTATAAAACTACCTGTATGATGTATTTCGCGTTCTATTTATGCAATTTCTGTGTATTTAGACTTGAAGGATGATGAAAGTAGAATTTAATAGACATTTATCACCAAAGAGTACAAACTTTTTTCTCTTTTTTCTCTCTTTAAAAAAAAGTTTGGCGACCACTGTCGTATAAATATCGTACTCTTTTTTGATGTATGTCTATTAAATTGCACTTTCATTATCCTTGAAGTATAAATACACACAAGTAATAGTAGTAGGCATTCACTTCCTCTTTAAAAAAATTATGATACCAAATCAACTTTTTTGCATAGTGATTTTACATTGGTGTTTTTTTCTGTGTATATCCCCTTTTTAGTTGAGTTAATTTAAGAATGTTAGCTTTGCTATATTTAAGGTTAAATGCAAGTCATAAAAATATAATTTGCAAAATAATTTTCTTTGTTACTTGGTTGCCCCAGTAACTGATATTTATGTTCTTAAACAGTTTCTATTTATTTCTTAAACAGTTTTTTTAATATAAGACACACTAATTAATTTTACAAAATTTTAAGGAAAACTTTTCAAACTTTATGTTTTAATTTTAATGAAACGGATAAGAATTCTCATGGCATTTTTATATGATGTTCATTATTGCAACCCGACAATTTGCCAGTCAAACTTACTGTGAAATTTGAAATTTCCTTTTTATTTGTTGTAAAACTTTTATTATTTTTATTTTGTTAAAGCATACTCCATTTTAGTATGATATATTCTATATGTGTTCATAGATGAATTAGTTAAATATTTAAATTTTTCGCTACAAACTCGAACTTCCTTTTCTTCACTCATATTTGATGCCATCGCGATGCTTGGTAACAACCAAACCATCTCTTCCTCATTACGAATGATGAAATTGTTTAAAACTATCTTCTTTAGACGGATTGTTGATATGTTTTTTTTTTTTTATTAATATTTTGTCACTCATGGTTGTTAGAGCTCAGCCAACATGAGCAACATCATTATTATTATTATTAACAACGTCATCATTATCGTGATTATCATTTTTACCATCATAAGCTTTTGGAAGTGATTTCTACTATGGTTATGGAATTTCAAATACTTTTACACCATTTAAAAGAGAAATCTTAGCCGAAAATGGTGCGCTATTTTTAACTAAAACAGGCTATATGACTTTTGTTTTTACAGCGAAACTATTGTTTTTTAATTGATAATATATAAAATATATTTTTTGTTTTGTTTTTTTTTGTAATAAAAAAGAAAGGAAATATGTGTATTATAAAAAAATTTTTTATGCGCATTCAATTCATTAAGCACAACAAACTTGAAAATATGCACTAAAAGCTCAAAAAATATGATCTTAGAAATAAAAGAAATTGCTTTATATGTAAATGAAAATATATTTTTAATTTAAAAATTCAACAACATTTAATTGTGTATTTAACAAAAATTAAAGATTTTAAAAACCCAAGAATATATCTAGAAAAGATGTGATATCTTCTAAACGGCTGGACCGTAACTCTCTCGATCAAGTCACCTTTCAAACAGAAAAACCTAAATCAAAAACGGTCCAGCCGTTTGGCCTGTACGTGGACTCGTACAGACACACATATACACAGACAGACACACACTTAAAACTTATAACACCCCTTTTTTTGGCCGGAAGAACCGTTGCCAGAAATGCAAATTTATCTGGAATTTTTTGCAGATTTTTACCCTACAAAAAGACGAAATGCAAATTTGAAGATTTTTCGCCTAAGAAAGCAGATATCTCAACTCCAATATAAGTGCATTTTTTACATTTTCCTACACACAAAGAAAAAATATGGTTGAGGTAATCATAATCAAACAACATTATATCATGATTTAATCAAATCATATTATTGTCATTAGAAAAGCAAAATTTCAATAATATTATTATCTGAGTGAATAATAATATAATTTACAAGAACATTAACTTTGTTATACCTAATCTTAGTATTGTAAATATAACAACACTATTGTTAGATGTAACTAAAAAGAGAAGAGAACGAGATCTTATTCCATAATCTTTTGTCTTCAACAAACTCAAGACCTTGCAAAGTAAACTCATCAGTAGACTTCAACCAATGTGGTAGCTAATTGTAAAAACGTAATGAGAAAATAGTAATGAATTAAAAATCGAAGATTTTAGCTTGCAAAGATTTTTTTTGCTTGAAGCTTTTAAGCTTATTCAGCCCTATACATAAAATTAGTTTTAGTTTACAAAAGGTTTACAAAATAAACTTTATATGGAAACTTCTTAAACGTTTTGTAACTCAAAATAATTTTCATGAAAGTTACCTATGATGTTCCTGTACGTAATTCTTAACAACATATTGACAGTCGTTCTATACACATATGAAGTTTTTTACCTTATTTCAAACATTTTTTCGTTGAAGTCTACTAATGAGTTTCTTAAGCAGAAACGAAATGCATGTTCTTCATACATTAAAGGCTTATATTCATAATAAAAATAAAATGAACTTTATAGTTATTTTAAGAACATTTTTTATGAAAAAGAACTTAACAAAATACATTTTAAACCGAGTTTAAATTTAATGAATGTGCGTTGACGAAAAAATATTCATGTACATCCATATTTATGTAAATTTTTTAATAAAATATAATAAAAATTGTTTAAAAAATTGCTTGGGAGATTTTTTTGAAGACTTCAAAAATAAAATGCTGATTTTGCAGATTTCATTCTTAGAAATTCTGGCAATACTGGTCGGGAGTTAAAAATAAGACAAAAATATAATAAATATAAAAAGGCAATATGATTCCGATCACAGGGAAGATGTGTAAACATCTAGTAATAAATTTTTTTTTTATTATTGGCTTATGGCAACTAAAATAAGATGTATACATTTTTGACTCTACTGTATTTAAAAATCTATGGAAAACTGCATCTATAGTAGTGGAATTATTAGTTGTGGGGGTTTGAGGAGAATTGCTCATATGTAAGTGAAAAACGTCATATAAAAATTTTGATTAAACTTGCGACTGTGGGTTTGCAAAATTTTTATTAAAATTTAATTTAATTGACATGAGATGGAGAGCGTTACCCAATTGTCGTGCACCAGCTGCAGTGTAAGGCAACAGTACGTAATGAAGATATGTTATATTATAATACTATATAAATTCTTCATAAAGAGTGCTTTATATCTTTTAAATAAATATTTGACATTTAAAACGCTCTTTTATTTAAAAGTTTATATTTATTTTATTTATTTCATATTTTTCAACTTTTTAACAAAATTATTCCCACTGGCAACAATATTACACTTCACAAGCAATTGCTCCTGAAGGTATGCTCGGTTGAGTTTCTCTGTACTTCTTGTTCGTATGATTACTTTAATACAATCATACATAGCTCACACCGATTTGATAACGCTTTACGATCTTACTCAAAATTTGTGATTGTATTGTGAAAAAGATTTTTACCCCTTAGCGTATAGATGTTTAAACATCAAAAATAAAATTAAACAATAAATAAAATTTAACATTTACTTTAAAAGAGATCACAATATCAAAAAAAAGCTTTGGAACTATATTTTGGATAAATAAGACAAGGGTTTTATTTATAATTTTGTATTACAATACACAACATAATAGTGATTTAAATTTTCAAATAAAATCGTGGCCTGTTACATCTATAAAAAAAACATTTATACATTGAATAGACAATGTTCCTTCAACATCTACTCGCAGAAAAGTCAGTCATATATAGCAAACCCAAATTTTTTTATAACTTAATTTATGTAATAAATAATGTAATTTATGTAATAAATAATGTAATAAAAACTTCATGTAACATTTAAAAAAGAGATTTAGATGGCGAAAAAAAATTTTACCAATAGATAAGATAGATGGCTTGTAGCCATATTGAAATAAAAAATCAATAATGTATCTATATATGCCCTAAAAGCGTAAATTATGCTCCAAGAATTCGAAAATATGATAAATATATGCATGTTAGGATGAAATATGCAAATATATGCAGTAACAAATGCCCAAAATTCACTTAAAAAAGTTCTGAAACGGATAAATATCTTATCTCCGTATTAATGTGTCGCACAAGAAAACATATGCAATTGCATATTTGCAGTTTCCCTAATAATAACTCATGGTTGTTACAGCCAACATGAGCGATATCATTATTATTAACGTCATCATTATCGTGATTATCGTTAAAAAAAAAGTATTCGCATCTACACATTAAAAAAAGTTTAAAATTTTGGTTTGAAATAACCATAAATGGCAGATCTGGCAGGTAGGCTTAATATACTTGAGTAGATTTCTTTTTTAACTCGTTTACACCCTCCAAATCGAAAGCATCGATGAAATATAATATACACAATTTAAGAAAAATTCAATTGCTCAATTCAAAACATATTGCAGGAGTCGTATCTCGTAAAAACGTTGTTGGTAATTTTTAGGTAAAAAATTGGTTATAAAAAATGTTTTTATTGAAATTACCATGTACGAACCATGTAAGAACTACGACTCCCGCAATAGGCTGTGCATTGAGCATATTTGTTTTTTTAGTTTTAAAGGTTGGATTTATCAATATATACATATATATATATATATATATATATATATATATATATATATATATATATATATATATCTCATCAATAAGTGATCTTCTAGAAATGGCTCACAGCATACGATAGGTAATTTTGAAAGTACTTTTCCTGTCGCACAATGTAATATTTATATTATATATAATTACTTTGACTTGCATAAGAGGGGTTGCATACGGACACTAAATATGTATACTAGACAAAGTTTAGCCCATATTATCAAATATCTTACATGATGTAAAAATTAAAAAAAAAATTTTTTTGTTTCCCTCAATAATTTAATTCAATGTATTTTTAATAAAAAAATATTTTACTAAATAAGTAAAACAATAACTTGGGATTATTAGTGCATTAACAACTGTTTTTTTAAGGCTTTTTTCGTTTTGACGATTTTTTTTGTTTCTTGCGATTTTTTACTTTTAGCTCTTATTTGAGCTTTGGCGCTTTATTTTTTGTCGATATTTTTTAGTTTTTAGGAATTTATTTTGGTTTTGGTAATATTTTTAATATAAATCCTCTTTTAATTTTCGCGATTTAATGTTTCGGCATTTTTCGTGGGATTTTTTTATATTAAGCGTTTTTTGAAATTTCAAGAGTAAGAAGCAAATTCTTTAAATGGTTTCTAAGATACAGCAAGTTCTCAAAATTATATAGAAACAATTTTATTAACAGACAGAATACCCTATAAAAATGAAAATTTTATTGTTTTTTTTTTATTTCAGTCTAAATTCTTGTAGTCTGCAATAACAAGTAGTAATTAAGCAAAAAAGCCCGACTGCGAAATAAAAAATTATAAAAGAAACAAACTTAGAGATGATTTTACCTGTCAAATGATACCCATTCTAATATATAACTCGCCGACTTTTTGTTTTTTTCGTATTTACAAAATGGCGTGTGTTGGCCGCTATATTGAGTTTTAACTAATGTCATATCATTAGTGACACTCCCAGGTTTAATACAAATCGCTTGATATAAGAATCATCGGTCCACGCGTTCGGTTTATAAAGGAATACACGTTCATATATACATGTGTACTTAGGCTGATAGACATAATACCCTTCTTTGCGTTGCGCAGTCATTTTAAAAACACATTAGCTTTGAAAGTTTCAAGTGTCTATATATAACTGGTTGGCTGCTCTCAGGTTTCGTTGCTCGCCTTAGAACACCCTTTAAAATTTTTACTATCATATACTTGTACCTGCCAAAGTTTTGCATATTCGATGAAAATTGCAGGTCCGTATGGTTCTCGAGAAAACAGCCTGTAACAGACAGGACGGACCTCGTATAGAAAACACTAAAAATCATAATATATGATAACTCATTAATTATGGCAAGGCTGTGCTGTTTATTTCAAATACACTGCAAGAAATTTTTAATACATAATTAAAATACATGTGATTTATATGCAGATTTTGTGTTTTTTAATTTCTTTTACCTTTTTATCTGCTTGCTATTTTTTTTACAAAAATACAGAATTAGTTTTTTATATTTAAGAATATGTACTTGAGAGACACTAACTTTTTTGCAGTGTATTCTGTTAAAGCTCTAGAGCATTTCATATCTCCCATGTAGTGATAGAAATGCAATAGTGCCGGGCACTGTTTAGTAAATGAATAAATAAAAATAAATTCATATTTTCGGAAATAGTGTTTGCAGTAGTGAATTATAAAAAAGTACTCTTTGCTTTTTGTTTTATTATATATTACATGTACATATATGTATGTGCACCTAATGTTAGGGATTAGTTATAATCAGGGAAACCAGAAATATGCTCCAAAAAAAGTGTTTTATGCACATTCAATATGCACTAAAAACTTCGAAATATGCACTAAAAACTCAAAAAATATGCTCTTAAAAATAACATAAATTGAATTATTAGGAAATGAAAATCTAATTTTAATTCAGCAATTCAATAAAATTTCCATATGAAAGAAGACAAAAATTAAATAAACATAAGAAGGAAACAATAATAAAATTAATTAACAACAAAAATTTAACTTTTACTTCTAAAGCGATCACGATATCAGATTTAAAACTTTGGGACTGTATTTTAAATGACAACTGCCAGTTCATAGACGTAAAAATTCTTGGCTGTCTATTTATATTGGAAACAAAAACAAATTTTGAGTGCTTTGTTTTTGTTTTCAATATAAATAGGCAGACGAGAATCTTTGCATGGTTTCTATGAACTGGCAGTAAGACAAGTTTTTATTTATAATTGTTATTGCAATAAACAAAAACTATTCATTTAGCTTTTTAAATAAAAATCGCCGCCTGTGACATCTAAGTAAACTTTTATACATTGAAAGTGTTCTTTTTCTACCTCAACTGATGTAATTGGGGGCAGAGTTCTTCACAATTACCAAACCAAGCTTTTATTGAAATTAACGTCCAGTGAGGATGTCAAAACACATGTTACACCTTTTTAAGTTGAAATTTTGAAAATACAAATCAATACTATTTGTTTCAGCATTAAAAGTTAGCAGAAGAAAGTTGGACATGTACGATTTAATTTTTTTTTATTTTCTTGTTTCGTTTTTCTTTCACAAGATGTTAGAACACATACTAATAATAAGTATATTCTAAATTTCAACTTTAACACGTGTAGCATGTGTTTTAATATTAGAATTCACAAGAAAACGTGTGAAATCGATTCGGAAGCCAGAACATACACAATGGCCTTTTTTAAAGTCTAACTTCATAATGGTAGCAAAATATTGCTTCCCCATACTACTGTTTTTTTTCACTACAAAATGAAATTTTTACGAAAAAAAGTAAAAAATTTTTATCAAAAATTTTTTTTTAAATATTAAAATGAATTTTTTTTTTAAAGTACCAAAATATGCCCTAAAAACCCCAAATATTCTCTAAAAATTCGAAAGATGCTCAAAATATGCGTGTTAGACTGAAGTATGCAAAAACATGCTTAAAAGGGTAAAATATGCACAAACAAATCGATGCCAGAATTCATAAAAAGTTCTGAATCTTAATTCCGCATTGATATATCAGACAAGAAAAAACATGCAATTGCATATTTGTGGTTTCCCTGGTTATAATGTTATATGTACGTATGTATGTATGTAGGTATATATGTAAGTTTAAGTGGATGGATGTGTGCTACGTAGAGTTAAAATGGGAAATTGTTTAGTTTTATTTATGAACAAAAAAAAAAAACTCTGTATTGTTATTTCCGTTTCCGCTTATGTCTTCTATTGAAATGTAAACTAGAAATTTTTGAGATCATCATTCTATTGTCTTTTCTTTTCTATTTATAATAGTTTCTCATACATTTTAGTTCAAAGGATTTAACTTTTTATTTGAAGTTTTTGCTTACACACAGAAGATTATTTTAAAATTGTTTTCAACAATTAACTGGTGCAAACTGTCTTGAAATACACGAGTGTGTACATATCGTATAAAAAATTTTGAATAGAAACTATGTACATATATGTACATAGTAATTTAAAGTAAAGCTAAAAAACAAAGTTCTTTGCTTGTAACCAAATACTAGTAACATGTAAAATGTACTCGTAGAGAAATTGTCTTGCATACGAACCATACTTATGCTATTTTTAAGTCTCTTCAAAAACAAAGTTGTAAGGAATTTTTTCCAAAACTTTTGATACAAATTGCAAGCATTCACATTTATTTAATATTTAGTTTAATTTTAATTTCTGAATTCTTTAACAACTTGACAAATACGAGCAATAACAAACACCAAACAAAGTCTGTTTTTTCTTTCTTACATTATTATGGTGACTTAATGAAAACGCAGCTGTTCATTTTGTTTTTCTTTTTTTATGTGTATTGCCTTTTTCTGTGATTTTTTTTATAGTTTATACTCTAGAGGGCATTTTTCAGTTTTCATACTTGTTGCCATATTTAAATTTGCACAAGGAACTTGTCTGTTTGTGTGCAAAAAGGAAAAACTTTATAAAAACGTAATGTTAGCAGTAAAGATTCATTCATTTACTTAAGTAAGTTGTTTCGAGTTACTTTTGTGTTACAACAACTGCTGAAGTTGTGCTTAGACGTGGCTGATGTTTGTTATAAAACAAAATTAAAAAAAATATATGTGAATCGGTCGACCTTACAGCCCTTCCCTGAAACTTCTCGCTAAGCAACAGATTTTAGTAAAATTTACAAAATTCGATACATTTCTTAAATCTATAAAAACCACTGAAAGTGTTTCGAAAAATTTAACGTTTCGCTTTGCTTTCACAAGAATATTAACAGTCGAGTGAAAAGAATTTTAGTTTTTTGTTTAAAAGTGTCAACGAGAGAATCCAAAAATTTTTTTATTCACCTGATTTTAGTAAAATCAGCAGCAATCGCCGTGATGTTTACACTATAGGATTGCACAGATAGAACTGTTTGCACCAGTATTGCGTGTTTTTGGTTCTGGTATGATTATAATTGTTATTTAACGTTTCTGTTACTAGTTGTTAATAATGATTTTATTAAGCAATTATTGTACGGTTGGTCAAAGAGCAAATGAGAACAACATAAAATTGTTTTTTTAATTGGTGTGTTGAGAGAAAAATGTACGTGGCTGATGAATAAATGAAAAAAAGTAAAATTTCACATACATACATACATATGTATGTATGTGAGTAAGTGATACCCGAAACACACGAGCTGCAAATACAAAAACAAAATTACACACAATACGAATATGTGTGTGCCTTGTCTGCGCCACAAAAAAGCTTTACGAACGTGCGCACAAAGATCTTCCTCAGCAGCAATACAATATTGTTATTTCTTTTTAATTGTATTGTAATTTGGAAAAGCACGCACACACAATAACTCTTATACTAGTTCTGTCGCTCACACTGCAATTATATGGTACATACCATGGTATATTTGTCTTGGCTATACAAACAATGCAACCCATTACACATACATACACATCCATACCCAGTTGACCAAGCCTTTCGTTATTGATATCGATTTTGAATATATTTCGAACATTTATAGTGAGTGTAAAACTATAGAGAGTGACACTCAAAAATGAATCAAAAAAAGTCCACCACATTCCTTATCGAAGTTTCGATAGCAATATCAAAAGTGAGAGAATATCGAACTAGTTTCGAAATCGCAAAAGGGCAGCAAAAGAGTAATACATATTATATTTTATTTATTTATTTTAACATACTTATTTTATTTATTTTTTTTAATACCTTAACTAACGCTGCAGTATTTGAACAATAGTACTTCCATTCTATCAGATTAACACACATCCACTAGGCTATCGTGACAAATATTTTTCTGTTCAATTATTGCACATATATAGGTATGTGTTCTTTTTTTATTTTTTAACTTACAGCGCTGTCATGCATCGAACTTTGCACCTCTAGACTAGCAGGCTGACACACATCCACTCGGCTACCGTCACACATTAGAAAAACTTTCGAAATAAATTTGATGCTCAAAGCTATAGCGAACATTTGAATTTTTTTAGGTTAGCGAACAGATATCGAACAATTTTGTTTCAAAATTTCTTCGCTTCTTAGTGAGCATTTGTTTTTATCGAATCTTAGGTCAAGTGGGTACCCAGCTAACCAAAACATTCGTAAGTAATATCGCATTTGAATGTTGCGTAAACATTTCTCGGAAAAAACACTCAAGAATGGCTATCGTAAACGGAAAGAGAAAGTTCTGCGAAAGCTCACTCGTCGCTCAGTTTGTGGCAGCAAATCTTTCGATTTCGATGTTTGTTTCCCTTACGAATCAAAAGCGAAGCTTTAGCAATATCATTATGTAATCATAAACAACGTCATTAATAGTTCGATTTCATTGCTTCTAAATAGCAAATAACGTTATTCCTCTTTTGTTGTACATGCAAAAAATAAAAAAAATAAAAAATTGAGAGAAACAAATCGTTTCTTGTTGCTAAACTTTTTTTTAACGAGAATGTTTCGAGAACTGTTCGCTATAGCAAACATTCGGTTATTTTCGAATCTCAGATTGGCTGGGTACAAACATTCATACGAATATTATTGGGAAAATAGCCAGAATCGGCGGGATTTCCTTGAGCGGAAACAAAAAAAATAACCTACTTCCAAATAAGCACCAAAAACCTTAAAATTATTAAATTTAATTTTTTATAAAGTATTAATTTTTATAATTTTTTTTTTACTTTAAAAACCAAATTTTGCGGCGAAATCTAATTACTATATTTCGAAAAGACCAGAGAGTCACTTCAATTTTTAAAACAAAACATTATATTATTCAGTGAATAAAACGTATTTACACCGAAACTATTTTTGCAGGTTAATGTTACCAATTTGAATTTTCAAGTTTATTAAAATAATATTTTTTTGTTTTTTGCTTAATATAACCAAAATAGATTTGTAAATTTTATGCATATTACTCAGGATTTGTATTTAAAATTTTTTTTTATAAATTTTTATAATGTTTTTACTTAAAAATCCTATTCTGTGGCGTGTTCAAACGACAAGATGTTCGCTTCAATTTTTAAAACAGAACACTATATTATTCATTAAATAAAAACATAAACAAAATATATTTACACAGAAACTATTTTTGTAGGTTAATGTTACCAATTTCAATTGTAAAGTTTCTAGCCTGTTTAATATAACAAATCTACATTTCTGATTTCATTGTTAATGCTAAGGAATGCTGTGATTCAGATAAAAAAAAATATTTTTTTTGTTAAATTAATAAACTGAAAAAATAACCTCAATAAAAAATTTATTAAATATTGTCTGTAACCTTTTCCTGCCCATATACATATGTAACTTATATGTATGTATACATATATGTATGGCTATTGCTTTGTCATTGGTTTACGCAAGGCACTAATCAAATTTTACATACAATGCTAATTTGACCAATAATATGCTCGTCTGATCACACCTTAAGAGCACACACATGTTGCACAGTGGCAACATGTTACAATATAACCTAGTCTTTCAGAAAAAAGTATTTTCAATTAATTTTAAAAATCCATTTCTTTTGTGTAAGAGTTTATAGCTTCTATCTATTTAACCGCACTACCACAAAAAGGGGATATTTAACAGTCGGGTATTTTGATTTTTTTAAGTAAAGCTTGTTTTCCTTAGAAAACATTGTGTATTGTGAGATAAGTTTTTCTTTCAAATTGTTCAAGTGATATATGATATGTTGCCTATCAACACAAACTATTTGTAAGTGTATTACTATCAAAATACATGCCCATATACAAACATAAATATCGCTCATTTACTCCAACAACGTCATAACTTATAAACTAGTATTGCGGTTTTCAATTTAAACTATAGCTGTGCACAATAGTTCACTTTACGTCAGTGATGTCAAAAATAAAACTATAGTTGTATGCGTGAGAAAATTTGTCTCCTTCGTCTCTGAAGTACATAGAAAAAAAAATAAATATTTGGAAAAAATGCTCAAAATAAATTAAAAGGGGCCTATGTAATAGAAAATTAAAAAGTAAGGAATTAAAATTAAATAAAAAAGTTTTACGAGTTACGGAGATGTTAATTTTTCATAGGAAACTGTGAAAAATGTCCAAAAATAAATTTAAAAATAACTTATGGGATAGAAACCTGAAAAATAAGAAGAAAAAATTAAACAAAAAAATTCAAGGAGCTTATTTAAAATAAATGGTTACACTCTATATGATTCAAAGGACCCGAGGGGGAGAGCATGCGGTGGGTCAGCAATTCTAATTAAGTCAAGACTCAAACACTATGTCCTTGATAACGTTTGTGAAGAACATCTACAAGCAACGAATATTTGTATCGAAAATTTTTGCACAAATTTTGTCATATCATCAATTTACTCCCCTCCTAGATTCGCAATTACTGAGGATCAATACGAGGATTTCTACAAATCTCTTGGCCCTTGTTTCGTAGCAGCTGGAGACTATAATGCAAAACATACTTTCTGGGGTTCGCGTCTTATCACACCTAGAGGACGAGCGTTGTTCAACACAATTTCAAAAATGGGCTTGGACGTAATTTCAAGTGGGGAGCCCACTTACTGGCCTACGGACATACAAAAAATTCCGGATGTTATAGATTTTGGAGTCATGAAAAATATCACTAGGGAATTAATTCATGTTGAAGCTTCTGTAGATCTCTCCTCCGATCACTCTCCCACGATTGTTACAATTTGTAGCCCACTAAGAAGTGACTTCCCTGTCCCATATGTAAAGATGATCAACCGTGTTAATTGGCTGGGGTTCAAAAAATACCTCAGTAGCCATTGTACGGAAAATATTAGCCTAAGAACACCAGGTGATATTGAATCTAACATTGAAAATCTTAACGAAAATATTAAACAGGCTGCTGAACATGCTACTACTTCCCATCCGCAGACTGGGTTTAATAGGATTTATTCTACAGACATTGAACGTCTTTTACGTGAAAAAAGGACAGCTAGAAGGGAATGGCAACAGCACAGATCACCCCGAAATAAAATTAGATTTAAAGAGTGCACTAGACGACTCCAAGAGCTGCTGGCATATGAAAAAACTGTATGTCTTAAAAATTATCTGGAAAATCTTGATGCCACACCTGCATCTAATTACTCCTTGTGGCGAGCTGCTAGAAAGCTTAAAACACCCGTTGAATATAGACCACCTCTGCGCACTTCTACCGGAGGTTGGGCCAGAAGCGATACTGAAAAAGGTAACATATTTGTTGAGCATTTAAAATCCGTATTTACCCCAAACACATGTACTGGTGTTGTTGATTTACCAAGTGTAGTTGCGCTACCCCCTCGAACCATAAAATTTAAGACGCGTGATGTTCAGAAACTAATTGCTGAACTCAACCCGAAGAAAGCTCCAGGTATTGATGGAATAAGTAACAATATGCTGATAAACTTGCCCCATATTGCAATTAGAATCCTGTTATTTATTTTTAACTCCATTTTACGACTGGAGTATTATCCACAAAGCTGGAAGCTTGCGAAGGTCAAAATGATTCCAAAGCCGGGCAAAGACCTTACCAAGGCTGAGTCATACAGGCCAATAAGTCTGCTATCAACAATGTCAAAACTCTTCGAAAAGCTGCTCATGACAAAATTGTCCCCAATTTTAACTGATGGTGGGTGCATCCCAGACCATCAATTTGGTTTTAGAAGTCAGCATAGCACCATTGAACAAACTCATAGATTGGTGCAATTTATAAGAAGAACTTTTGAAGAAAAAATGTATTGTTCTGCCCTGTTTATTGACGTTTCTCAGGCCTTTGATAAAGTGTGGCATGAAGGCCTTATTTTAAAATTAAAATCATATTTACCAATAAATTTTCTGAATTTATTAGAAAGCTACATAACTACCCGAAAGTTTACGATTGTGGAAGGAGAATTCATGAGTCTGCCCCAATCTATATCATCCGGTGTGCCACAGGGGAGCATACTGGGGCCAGTTTTGTATTTGATTTATACTTGTGATATGCCTGTGAGCAGCAATATCCATACATCTACGTTTGCCGATGATACAGCCTGCCTTAGTATGCACAAAAACCCGCACGAGGCGTCCCGATATCTTCAAGAACATATTACACAGTTAGAAATCTGGTTGAACTTATGGAGAATTAAAGTCAATGAACAAAAGTGTGTCCATACAACGTTTACCCTAAGAAGAGATACTTGTTCCCCCATTCGAATCAACAATCAAAATATTCCTCAGCATTTCCAAGCGAAATACCTTGGTATACACCTTGATCCAAGACTTACATGGAAACATCATATTGACTTTAAGCTAACTCAGATGAAACTTAAGTTATCTCAAATTCATTGGTTGATTGGCAGAAATTCAATACTTAGCCTGGACTGTAAACTTTTATTATACAAGTCGCTTTTAAAGCCAATATGGTGTTACGGTATCCAGTTATAGGGCACTGCTTCAGCCTCCAATGTAGAGAGAATTCAACGTAGGCAAAACAAAATTTTAAGGTTAATAACATCTGCTCCATGGTATATTAAGAATTCAAATTTGCATCGTGATTTAAGAATGCCACTAGTGACTGAAGAAATTGCAAGATACGCAGGCAAATACTTAACAAAACTCGAGTCACATCCTAATCCGCTTGCTCGTAATATTTTGAATTTTAATGGTCACATCCGCCTAAAAAAGAGGAACACAAGGGCTCTTATACTCATCACTCTAGATGGGAATGCTTGAAAATACATTTAATTTTCCTTTTTGATTATCACTACTTTGTATTATTTAAATTATCACTAAGTTTTGGCCGACACTGGTCGGGCTAAACAATTATATTTTAGCTTTAAGATTTGATCACTTATTGTTAGTTCATATTTGAAGATACAATAAACAAATATATGTATTAAAAAAAAAAAAAAAAAAAAAAAAAAAAATTGGCTACGACGATTATTTCCTGAGTTATTGGTCTTTTAAATTTTGATATTAAATGCAGTTTAGAGAAGCTGCTTTCGAAAAAATCAAAATGTCTTTTTTATCCATTTGCATTTCTTTCCTTAAAAGTTTTATAAGATAAACACATTGAATGTTGCGAAATGCATTAGTGATCATAGAATATTTTCCGCATACTACTTTTTTCTTTCACTGCATCTATAAGGAATTCAATACCGCTTCAACACCGCTGCGCAAGTGTTATCGTCACTAACGACTAACGACTAAATGAAAGAGAATAAGAATGTGTGTGATTTTATTTTGCACAATTGTGCCAATAAACTGACGTCATTGCTTTACGGCATCGATCAGATTAATACGAACGATGAAATGAACTAGTTCATTCACTTCGTTCATAGTTTATGGTTTCCTCTCTGTCCGTCTGCCCATCGCAGGCTGTTTCCTCGAGAACGGTAAGAGGTACGGATCTGAAATTTTTACAGAATATGTAAAACTTTGGCCGCTACGACAACCATATGAAGGGTTTGCTAAAGCGAGCAACGAAATATGTTGAAATTCAAATGTAATTTACAGACTATTATATATCTGTGGCAATAAGGAAAAAGTGCTTAAGTTACATTTTAATGTTTTTCAGGACATCACTTTTAAGCGTTCAAGTCGATTTTCAGAAATTTATTTCTTTTACAGTTAAATTGGGAAATTCTCCGTTAAAGTTTATTTTTTTAAACAAACATCGTTCTACACACTACACTTAAGACATTTACGTTAAAATATACCAAAGTATAACTTAAATTAAGCTTTTATTCCAAATTAGATTAGAAGTTTAAAACAGATAAGCCGCAAGTCATTGTGCTATAACTTCTAAAAATATCGCACAAATTAATTGAGGTTTTGACCAGTATTACGGAGGTACCATTAAGTCGAAATCAGCTTATCTCGACATAAGCACTTGTTCCTTTTTGTCACAGACATAGCCACTTGAAATTTTTAAAAACCAAAAAAAGCGCCAAAATATAAAACAATAGTTAAAACCAAATTAAATCGAAAGGACCAAAAAATCGCCAAAAAGAAATAACTTCCAAAAAAGAAAAAAAATTATAAAAAGCGCCAAAACTAAGAAACAGCAGAAAAATCTAAAAAATGGCCCAAAACCGATAAAATCGCAAAAAAAGCAAAAATTAAAAAAAAATTCAAGAAACGAAGAAAAAGCGCAAAAGTGAAAACAATCGCTAAAATTTAATT
Organism: Tachina fera; assembly: GCA_905220375.1. Classification (NCBI taxonomy): domain Eukaryota; kingdom Metazoa; phylum Arthropoda; class Insecta; order Diptera; family Tachinidae; genus Tachina; species Tachina fera. The sequence goes on along the minus strand of LR999966.1, from coordinate 94,619,588 downwards.
AAATCGCAAGGACCAAAAAATCGGCAAAAAAAAAGAAACAAGCGAAAAAAACAAAAAAAAAACACTCGTAACCAAAAAAAAAGACGGGAAAAAGCGCCAAAACTAAGAAAAAGCCCAAAAACTAAAAAATCGCACAAAACCGAAAAGGTCGCAAAAAAACAGGAACTAAAAATAGTCTAGAAACGCAGAAAAAGCGCCTAAACTTAATACAATCTCTTAAACTAAAATTACTCGTCTAATACAAAAAAAAAAAAAAAAAAAAAAAATCGCGAAAAATAAACGCCAAGAAAAAAACGCTAAAAATTAAGAAAAAGTACGAAAACTAAAAAGTCAGCAATAACTGAACAAATTTAAAAAATTACATTTGTAGTGTCCGTACGGAACCCTTCATGTGCGAGTAAAAGTCGTGCTTTACTAAATTTATTTATTCAACATGAGATTTGTTGTATACACGATTTTCCAGTTTTTAATCTCATCATATAAAATGGTGTTGACACATATCGAGCCATAGCCACCAAAAAAAGCTCGTTTTTTCAAAAATCGATTTTTTGCGATCGCAAAAAAAAAATCAAAATCGATCGAAAAATCAAGTTCGAATATTATGTTGCTTCAGCTTTGTTGGCGGTTATAGCACGAAGTGTGTCGGACTTTATACTTAATTCATGTTTACACATTGATGTTATGCATTAAACACATTCACCACAGCAGGCTACACGAACACACGACCTCAAATGCCGCTAGCAGCATTTCTCGCCTCGTAGTCAGCTACTTACCATCTGCACCTCAAATATTTCGCATTTGTAAAAATTAAAATACTATTTCACTACTTATATGACGTAAAAGCTTACATCAATTTTTGGATATTATTTTGTTGTTAAATAATATGGAATAATTGTGTGATATCATTTATTCAATATTATATGTATTGCACTGGCAACACTGAATTTTCTCATTGTAGCCAAAGAAATAGAAATTAGTTTAATTGAAGTACAACCACAAAATCAGCACAGACAGCAACCTGCCGCCATGTTGACTTGCTGTCTTCAAAAGAATCACTCTCATATAAACATGTGTATTCTATCCTTGACATTTTGTAGTCGGTAGCTTGCTGTGGTGAATGTGTTTAATGCATTTTTTTAATATCAATTCTGTCGCGTACCAAGAGTATGCACCGAACGATAAAGTAGAAAAGAGAATACAAAGATCAAGTAAGAATGGTTCAATTTACTGAATTGTAATTCGTCCGTGAATTACACCATCCTATATTAAACAGAACATGATGGATAAAAAAAATATATTATTATTCTCTCAATAGCGAAAATTTTACCCAACATGAACAATGATAAGGGGATTTATTCTGCGTTATTAACTCAAAAGTCGAATTTTTTGAGTTGTGACGTTATTGTAGTAAATGAGCAATATGTAGTACAATTACATACAATTTTAGTCATTTTCTTTTGTTTGGGGAAATCATGATTTTGTTTCGTTTTTATTAGCTGTTTGTTAATACTTCGCCGTGTATGTGAGTGGCATTTCTGTCCCAATGAATTTAATATTCACTTATTCTTGCTTAAGAGAATTAACTTTGTTGCATAACCAGCAGCAGCTTTACAAAAGCCCTTTGCCACTACATACTTCCATAACTGCCATAACCAACCAACAACCAGTTTGTATCTTTATCTACTTATGCCATCTTGAGTACATACATAGTTGTATTTGTATGTATGCATGTGTTGCTAAAGGTGTGTATGCAGTGTTTCCGGTTTAACTTTACTCATTTTTTCAATTTAAAAATGTTCTTATATTGTATAAAAATGTCATATAAATTTTTTTTATTTTTCTTTATATTTTTGTCTCCAACTTTATACTTGTACTTCTTTTTTTGCGTATATGTATGTTTGTTTGGCTTATTTTTATTTTTAGAAATCTCTTCAGGTTTATGTGTGCATGGGAAAAATCTTTTCATTTATTTCCGTTTTGTTGCTTCGTTCTTTTTTTTTTCTTTTTGCATGAGTGCTTAATATTTACTTTTGTATATTTTTTATTTAACGTAATATTTGCATTCATATAAAAGCTTATGAAAACCAAACACAAACGCAAAAAAAAAAAAAAAATTAATAACCATTCCTTTGGTTTTCTTTATATATACATACATATATTTTTTGCTTAACGTAATTCCTAATTACATTTAAGAATCAATTACTTAAGGCAAACGTTGTTACTTAATTAAGTACATACATATGTACATAATAAAAGTTATGATGTAATAATACCTATTATGTCTACATAGTAAATGTGTAAGCAACATTAATTTGTTAATGGCTTGTTTTGATTTTCGCATCAGGAAAATTTAGTCATTTGATGACGTGAGTGTTGCAGAAAACTACATTCTTGTTAAAATAATTGGTTAAATTTCGAGCTCTTGTGCAAGCGGAGAGTTTCAATGGAATTTTATTTCAAATAAAAATAATTATTTGAAGGCTTTGTGAATAGTTAGAGGGTTAAAATATTCCTTAAAAAAATGTATCCTAGAATTATGCATACATTTTCACAATACATTATTTACCTAAATATCCTTTCAATTCAATAAAACGCGCACCGTTAAGCACCCCTTACACGTTTCCATTCAATTGTCAATTGAGTCTTTCAATTTAATTGATTCTTGGCCACACATTTCATAAAAACAAGAATAATCCTGAAGAAGTTAACCAAAGGTTAACGAAATATCGATATAAAAATAAAAATATAAAGAAATTTACTGACCTAAAGCTTAAAAAAATAGTTTCATTGAACATATAAAAAAGGTCGAAAAATTTGATAAAACAATTTAATTACAAATTTAAAAATGTAAAACTTCTATTGTATTCATTCATTCATTTTATTTATTTATTTATAATAATATACCTTAAAAATTAATTTTTAAAATATATAAAAGGCGCCGGGTAACTAGACCATGTGCGCTCAAAAAATAAAATAATTGTTGTTCAGATAAAAAAAATAAATTGCTTCAAATGTCATTCATTTTTATATTTTTTATTTATGCCCTAATTCAGGACGTTTTGGTTTGAAAATAATTTTGAGTTCTTGTGTTTGAATTCTCTAAATAATTTTCCTCAAAAATGGTTGCTGTCCTTGATAATGAAATATAGAAATATTATTGCCATGTTTTTAAAACATAAAAATTAAATTAAAGTACTATACAGAAGTTTGAAATATATTTGAACAAATATGTGTTGGATATAATGTTTGGAACAAAATCATAAAGCAAATACACGAGCTTTCTAGTATAGACAATAAATAATAATTGTTTTTAAGAATCACAACTGCGGCTTTTTTTCATCTTAAAGCCTGGTACTCTGTTTACAATTTCGTGCGAAATGCTGTCAAACAACATATAAAAGTGTTTGGTATGAAATATTTGCGAATTAAATTCGCAAAAGTAGTACTCTGTTCTTGTTGTGAAAAACACGTAAAGTCATGTCTTTACATGCAAAATTAGTCTGGCATCATTTTAGTTTAGCTGCGAAACAACATGAGCAGTGCTTTTTTCGCACGGAATTTTAACATTGTTGCATACTTTCAAGCAAAAAAAGCAAAAAATTTATAAAAAACCGCGAGTTGGGCTACATTTAGTACATGAAAAATTTTTCATGCGAAATAATCAGGGTTTTTCGCAACTTCGAACAGAGTACCAGGCTATAGACAAGACGATTCAATTGTCGAACAGAATTAGGGCATTGAAATTCAATAAAATTAAATACAATTTTACAAATACATAACTTTTTATATACATACAAAATAAAGCTACAAACATAAAGTTTAACAGCTAACTAAGAGACTCGAATCGAATTGACAGACTTACTGGTCAACATGAAAAATAAAAATCTTTTGATTTTTCTTCAATCAACATACACATATACGCTACGATTTGGACAACAACCAACTCAATTGAAAATTGAATTGAATCGTGTATGTACACCTAATATTTTCAAATAAAATTATTTTACAGAACCAAACAATTTTGGTCGGAGGGAGAGGGCCTCTCCGGTTTTCGGGTCTTACTAATGCAGACGTTTGTTTTTGTTACGCAAAAATTTTCGAAGGGAGCTAATGTAAATGGTTTTATAAAGAAAACATTTGATAAACAAAAAAGAATTATCCAGAATCGTTTAGCTAAAGAACTAAATGCTCATGCGTCTAGACGTTGCTGTCACATTCTGGAAGCCTTGTGTGAAGTATAAAAAGGGTGAATCATCTGCTGGCAGTCGATCAGTCTATAAAAGTCACAGTGTGCATGTTAGTTATTTTTTTCATTGCATATTTAACGGCGTATGACAAATGTGCTCATTTTTTATTTCTTGAATAGAGAGACGTTCCTATTGAAGTGTTTTAAGTTTAAAAGTTAAATTTAATTACGTGTAAGCATAAGTTATGCCAGATGTGTCATTTCTTGTGTTGTCATTTTTAGGTGTCATTTGCAAATTGTATGCAACGCCGTTCGCATTATGTTTTTTACATGGAAAGTAGAGTTGAGCACAAACTGGTTGCTTGCTCAATCTTTATGAAGTACGTTATTAAATTGTTCTCTCTTTTTAGCGCTCTTTATTTTATGAGAACAGCATTTGTTTATCTGCCCAGCGAGGGCATTAGTTAGCCAGCTAGCATTTGGGTTTTTTTAAATGAATTTAGTTATTGTATCTTCAAATATGAACTAACAATAAGTAATCAAATCTTAAAGCTAAAATATAATTATTAGGCCCGACCAGTGTCGGACATAAACTTAGTGATAGTTATAAATAATAGTGATAGTTATAATAATAAATTATTTTTCCTTTTTGATAGCATTTGGGTGATATTTTTTCCCCAAAATCTCTTGCATATATGACTCTCCTCAGATCACTTTTTATGATTAATAACTTACTTATCACTTGGGTTATTTAAAAAGGATTCAATTATGATTCATATATATGACCAAATATTGATTTCTAGAAAATAGAAAAACAAAACGCAAAAAAACAGCAAAAAGGTGATTTAATGATTCTATTTAAAAATAGAATAGATTTAAAATTCTATCTGTGTATTGTAGTGTGGAAGCATATTTCACTATTACACACCGATTGACAATTGTAAAATAAGCGCACAAATGTAAAAATATGTGTTTGTGTAAAAGAAAAAACAAACAACGTAGATTATTTGGGCATGGTAGTTCACATGCGATACTGTTCATTATTGTGAAGAAAGAGTAAATATCAGTTGATAGCAGTTGATAGTCGTACACAGCGTGACCGTTTGACCGACTAAAGAGGCGAATTGCCACTTTTTCGACTGCCTTGCCATTTTTTTAGAGTGAATTAAATAAAAATACATTAAAAATAAAAAGTTTAGTGTAGTTTTATCGATTTTTTCTTAATTTTGCCCCCTTTTTTGATAAATCCCCTTTTGGTGCCACTTTTTGAAAAATGTCATCGGTCATAAGTGTGTAAAATTGAGTCATTATTGTTGTACAAACAGTGAGCGTCGGTAGAGCGAGTCTTGTGTAGAGAACCGCAGGGAAGGTGTATTGCTTCAATACCAGTGCATCCAGTTTTAAGAGACGTGCATATACAATAGTAGAGTAGACGTAGTGGGTGGTATCGAGTTGTAAATAATTTAACTCAAAGCTGACCACTAAGAAAAAAACTGGCACCACAGTGCTGAAAATCAATCGGCCTTTTATACAAATGAATAAACATACGCTTACATATTTCTCTCGGTTTTCTCTCTGTGGGCAGCTATGATTTAATTAATTTAAGTTGTGTGAGTGTATTTAAGCTCTTGATTAGTATAAGTATATTTATTTTATAAATAAAGTGTCATTCTGATCCATATTTAGAATACTGGGATATTGTATTCATTTGCAAATCTTCGAGTCCACAGAAGATCATTTTAAAAGAGTAAAAACGTAACAAGATTATAAATAAATTACTTAACAGTCAATTCGATAGATAATTCAAGCGATTTTGACATCAAGTCTGCAGGCAGTCATGAACAACTTTTTGTTAATATGTCTTACATTTAAAATAAATTGTCTGTTAAAACTATTAAAAATATTTAATAAAATAAAACAAACTATTAAATGAAATACACATCAATAATTTTTTTATCTACTCAATGCTTTTGGTCTTTATATATTAAAAATATATTTTTTGTTGTAATTGAAAGCAAAAAAAAAAAAACAAAAGAAAAACTTAAATAGCAAAAAAATTTGAAACATTTTGAAGAAGTTAACCGAAGGTTAAGGAAATATCAAAATATAAAAATAGAAATATATAAAGACCTAAAACTTAAAAAAATAATTTCATTGAACATATAAAAAACGTCGAAAAATTAGACAAAATGGGCCAAGTGAATAAAAACGTAGCTTATGCTACATAGTTCTAAGTAGTAGCACTAGCTTTAGCATTTCAGTACTAGCTAAAGCTAGTAGTTAAAGCTAGAAAAATTGTGAATAACTCTTTGCTAGTGCTACATAGTGTTAGTACTGAAAAACGGTAGCAAATGCTGGAAAATTTAACAGCTGGCAGAAATCACTTATGAATTCGCACTTTTTTTGCTTTTAAATCCCGGCATAATTTTTTCGGAATTTGGATGTATCAATTGTTAACTTATTTTAGCATTAAATAATTAGTTTTATTTTTAATTAAAAAGACATGTTTTACTGTTACATTTTAAAATGAACAGCGATCTAAAAATGAAAAGCAAAAATCCTTTACGTTTACTTTTCTTGAACATGGATGTTCATTATGGAACAAAGTTTTTGTGAAAAATGAAATTAAGTGCTCAAAAACACTTAAATCATTGACAGTTTTGATTTTTACTTCGATCAGAATTTTAATATTTTGTTAACAAGTTTTGGCGAACTTATTGAAACATTTGCATAAAGTGAAATAACTATGCTATTTTCAATAGATTTTAGCACGAAAATTGTTTGAATGAATATGCATTCAGTGCATACATTCATTCAATTTAAATTTATTTCCTAAATACCAAAATAAATATCCACAAAAGGTATTTACGCGGCAAGTTATAAAAATAAACATAGTGGCAACGTTGTATAATGACATTTGTTATTGCTTAATAAAAGTTTTATAAAATATGCATATATAGCTAAAATATTCGGAGGAATGAGAATGTGTTCTTATGCGGTATTCTTTCCTTTGGCGAACGCGCATAAAAGCAGGCATATTTATATTTAAATGAAAATATACGAAAACACACTTTTATCAGTACAAAGCAGAAAAGCACAAATTTCCGACTAGCTTTAGCTACCCAGCAAAAAAAGGAGACTCCAAAAAAGTCATGAAAATGTAGAGTTTGCGATCTGGAAGTAGTGAAAATTTCGATCCGATCTAATGATTTTTACATAGGGTTGTCATTGCAAGAAGTTCTCTTTTTCGATGCCTGGTCACTGAATTGGAAGCGATATTAAGAAAAATTCTCTTTATTCTGTTCTATGATAATATTTTCATCTAGGAAAAATGGTAAATATTTAACTATTTTAACAATTCGTTTCTTTTTATACGAATTTAAGCCCGAAATAGTGTTTTCATGTAAATTTAAGCAAATAACTTTTAAAAAAATAGTTCATAAATTTCTTTAAAAAATAAATTTTTATTTAATTCTGGTGAGTATTTTCGAACACTTTGGAGGAGTTACAAGGTTTTGTATGTGTAAACTAAGCTTCTATATGGTTTATTACTCACTATCGGCAAATTGAAAATATCGATTTTTTTGAAGCAATGAAGATGTAGTTCCACTAGAATGACTTCCATTTTTTCACTGGGTACCATATTATTCACACAGCCCAATGTTTTATATACATCTCAGCCCACAACTATGAAAGTGGTCCAAGTCACTTATTTAGTGTTTTCAATAAATCTAAAAGTATTTTTATATGTTGCAACATTTTAGTTTAGAGTTGTATTAGCCTCGATTAATATAAATTTATTTAATAGTTCTTAAATATTTATTGCAATTTTTTTTAATATTTATTTAATATTTCGAAGTAGAAATGCATATGACATAATTATGGGCACATATGTATCAAAACTATAAACAAATGTTTGTTTGAGTTTCTTTATGTATCCGAATTCATCACCCACTCTGTACAACCACTTAGGATTGGCAGTACTGAATGCACGCCCACCACATTAGAAAAATATAATACCATATAATTAAGTTATTAGTTAATGAGGCTTTTAGAGAGTACAATGTACTTTGCTGGCTTTTAATTTAACTGAAACCAGGTTAAACTAAACCCAAGTACTAAAACTGTTCTTTGTTAACCTTATTAGCTTTTGTATCTAACCATTTCTGTAGTTTTTTTTTGTCCTTCTTTATTGAAGAAACACAAAGTCTTTTAATTGGCTTAGGTAGGATACAACTGCTTGTGTCTAAAATTGTTAAAACAAAAAAGGGTAACGTTTAACTTTCTGCCTAGATCTAGTGTAACAATGCCAGTATATACTCAAACACCCAGACGTGATTAAATGCAAAAAAAATATAGAAAAGAATAAAACAAAAAGAATTAACTCTAATAAGAACACACAATATGAAAGTCACTAAAAAAAATGTAGGCAAAGAAAGGATAAGCTTAACTTTTCACTTGAGCCCAACGCAACCACATTGTTGCTCCATCCATCAAAAGCTTTTTAATTTTTTTGTTTTGCTCACCTCAGCGTCACATTAATATCTATGCAGGGATGTAAAATTAAGCAACAATTTAACCCTCATACCTAAATAAGAGCGGCAAGCGTTGCGTTAGTGGCAGGGTTGCAAATTTTCGGTACATTTAAATGTGAAAATATTACTTGATTGTACTGAAAAAACGTATCCTGTATGTAATTATAGTTTCTTTGAATATTTTTTTATGACTTTTTTTGTTTTCATAAAAAAAAAATTAATAATCTGCATGTTTCGATTTTTTTTAGCTGATTTTGTTCAAAAATATGGCCAGGATTCCATTTGGAGTAATATAATTACAAGATTTTCATGTCATTAGGTTAACATAGGTCTGTAAATGCAATTGGTTTGTGTCTTGGGTTTTAAATTTCAAAATTTAGCTTCACACACGTAAATTAAATGCCTTCTCTTCGAAACGGCAAAAAATTTTTTGAAAGCCGTTAAATGGCATAAATGCAGTAAATATCCGTAACACTATACATTTATGTAATACTATACGAACTTAAGCCTATACAATCGAATATCTAAGCTTATGTAAACGTTAAGAAAAATTCAGTACTCGGTAAATTTTTTTGACTTTTTCCTATGATTTTTCTTAGTTTTGGCGTTTTTTTCGTGTTTGGCTTTTTCTTGATTTCTGGCGATTTATTTTAGTTTAAGCGTTTTTATTTAGTTTTGACTTTTTTTTTAGTTTTGCCGATTTCTTCGGTCTTTGGCGATTGTTCGTAACGGCGATTTTTTATTTTGGAGTTTTTTAATTTTTGCGTTCTTAAAAAATTTCAAGAGTTTGCTTCTTACTGTTTCCAAGATACAGCAAATTGTCAAAGTTACACTTACTGATAGAATACCCTTTAGTTTTAATTCTTTTGAATTTCATTGTTAATTGGTGTAGCAGAATCATCGGCGAAGAAAACTAATAAATGAAATGGCTACTAAGCATAGCTTCAAAAATTTAATGCGCCTCATTGACACCAGAGGCGCTGCAACACTGAATAATTAGAAACTTGCAAAAAAAGCAGGGGTATAATCTTCGCTTTCGATAACGAGGTTAATTCAATCAGATTTTTTCAATTTGAAATCATGGGATTCGCAATCGAACAAACACCACCTGTATTCTACATCACTATAAATTTCCTAAAGAAAATAACACGCAGTAATAATAGTAGGTCTGTTACTTAGTTCTCTTGAACAAAATGTAAACTAACTTTTGGGCACCCGTTATTTTTTAACTGTCATGTATGGATTGTAATTGTTGTTCTTTAATTTTCATATACTTGTTCTGGTAAAGTTTTACATATTCTGTGAAAATTTCAGTTCCGTAGCTGTTGCGGTTATTAAAAAGATAGCCTGTGACATGCAGACGAACATCGTATCGAATATTATGAATTTGATACTATATATTGATGTCGACAGCGATTGATTTGTCGCGTACTTATGTTTGACTTGTCGATGTCTTAATAAAACCAAAATAACTCCGCTTTGTCAATATCGACAAAGTTAATCGAACTTTGTCGCACGCTTACATTCAATACAAAAACAATTTTTAAAGCCAACCTGAGATTTGAAAATAAACGAATGTTCGCTGTAGCAAAAAATTCTCGAAATATTCTCGTTAAAAAAAAGTTTAGCAACAAGAAACAATTTGTTTCTCTAATTTTTTATTTTTTTGCATGTACACAACCAAAGAGGAATAACATGTTTTGCTATTTAGAAGCAATGAAATCGAACTATTAATGACGTTGTTTATGATTACATAATGATATTGCTAAAGGTTCGCTAGTGATTCGTGAGCGAAACATGGATATCGTAACATTTGCTACCACAAACTGAGCGACGAGAGAGCTCTAACAGCACTTTCTCTTTCCGTTTACGATAACCGTTCTTGGGTGTTTTTTTCTGAGAAATGTTTACGCAACATTCGAATGCGATATTATTTGCGACCATAGACCAGAGTCTATGGCGGGAATTTCGTTGTTAACCAAGCTGCTATTGGAAGGCATAGGTCGCTTGTACACAGAAAAATATATTAAAAAAAATCAAAAACCGGTTTTTTTTGGAATATGGAAAAATTTCCTTATTGACTGATGGAAAATATATTTTCAATAAATGTGCTTACAATTTTGTTTATCAATTATGCAAAAATCGTCATCAATATTTCTTTTTATTGAATCAGCGATTTTCGTATTAAAATATCCATGAAAAAAATTTTGTAGTTAGTAAAAAAAAATACTGTGAATAACATTATGGGCATGTGGTCTTAGCAACCCGCTCATTTTTGTGCAGCCTGCATACCTGCATGCATGTTTGCACTCCTTTCCAATTCTGCAAAATTAACAAAAAAAAAACGTTTACAAGAATAGCATATAACTTAAGGGAAAGTCTGTGTTTAACGGCAACGTGGTGGCACGAGTTTTACAGTTTGTGAGCGCAGTTGAAAAAAAATATTTAAAAAGAAATTTAAAAATAAAGAAAAAAAAAACGCAGATTTGGTTTAACATAAATCTGCCACAAGAAAAGAAATTATATTGTACGAAAACTACATGGTTTGTAAAATAGTTAAATAAAGTTAAAAAAAGCAGAGTTTTACTATGCCAGCGAAGATGAAACTCTACAAGATTTAAAGAATGCAAAACAAGGCAACTAAAACTGCCTAAAAGTTTTTTCTTCTTAGACATACACATACATATTTATTTATAGCAAGCAGTAAAATATATGGAGCCCTGTTTTAACGTTTGTCACACATTTTAAAAGATTTCTATAAAATGGAATTTATAAAAAAAAACACAGATGATTACTCCAAATCTTACTTGCGCTTGTAAGTTGTATAGCATAAGGGAATGAATCAACTCCCCTAACTACTCCAAATGGAGATAAAATGTTCAATTTATACATTTTATATGTTTGTTCTAGAAACTTACCAATTTCAGTTGTCAAATTAAGGCTCAGTCTGCCTTGTTGTTGGGATAAAATAATTCCAAAAACTACTCGAAATATGTAAAGAAAACCTTAGTCAATTTATCATAATATACCTTACACGGGGAAAAAATATATTCCTAGCCAAATCCGATTGTTAGGGTTTCATGTAAATTCTTCTTGCAAAAATAATTTTTGAAAAATAAATTACAAAAAATATATTAAAAAGCCATTTAAAAAAGAATTGGAAAAAATGGATATGTTTTATGTGTAAATACAACATATAATTTTTTCTCTCTTCCTTATTATATTAATATTTTTATTATTAAGCTAATAACATGAATTTTATGTTCTCCATTTCAGATGACATTCAACGCTGATCACATCAGGTAAGAGATGATGAATTATTTATATAATATTTATTAATAATAAGATTATCAAATAGAAACAGCTAATTATATTGGCCCTTATAGTATGTTTTCACTGGCATGATTTAAGCAAATCATGTTAATATATTTTGCAACTGGATAAATAACTTCAAAGTAGTTGATTTATTTTAAATCATTTCGAAAATACAATTTTTCGAACTGTATTTATCTATGCAAAATTGGGTTGCTTATAAAATTACCACACCCATCCCTGGTTTATCCATCAATACTGATTGACAATTTCGAAAAAATTACATTAAGGAATATTTTATCAATTTTAAATGTCAACTTTATGTGGATAAAATTCACATTATATCTGCTGCGCCCACTTTATAAAGTATGTGCATAAATTGAATACGAAAATTCGAACAACAAATCACTCACAAACATACTATTACTGTCACTCGGAGCGCCAGCCGTAACCATCTAATGTTTGATATATGTATGAGAAGTATCTTTCGATCTGTTTGTAGCTTGGTAGCAGTGTTGCCAAGCTATTAGCATATTTAGTAATAGATTTAGCAGATTTTCAAACTTAGCGTTCAAAATTCATTGCAGCATCTGGCATATTATTTTTTTTTTTATTTATGTTCCAGCATTTTTATACCAATATACAAAGGGTATAGTTTCTATAAGAAAAATCGCGAAAAATCAACATTTCGTCGCCTAAGAATTGGTTTAGCCCAAAGTTCGAGTGCAGAAAAACGAAATAGAAGGTTTACATGAAGTTTTCTCAAAATATACCTAAAGGAGTTCTTTTGTATTTGCACCAATGCTTCCGACACGTGTTTTGAAAGAAAGTTTAAATTTTTGTGAACTTTAGTGAAAAAAGTTTGAAATTAATATTACTTTATTGCTGGTGAAAAATACGTTTTGTGCCGCATGCACAATTTATTTTCAAAAAAAGATTTTTGTGCTCCATACGTATAATTTACTGCAGCTACGTTCACACTTTATAGAAATTGAAATTAGCTGCTTATAGTCTAAGATCCCATCTAAGATAAAGTTTAACCATCTGCAAGCCGCGTTCAATTTCATTCGTAGAATTTTTTTATTTTTCTTCAATCAACTCGACAACTGCCAAACTAATCAATTGACAGAGCCGTACATGCTTTCATTTGGACAATAACCGACTCAATTGAAAATTGAATCGAATCGTGTGTAGGGTGCTTAATGGAATAAAAACAAATACGAAATCAAATAAAAAAGAAAAGAAAAAAAAAGACTTTAATAATCTTGTCTTGCTTAATCGCGATCATTGGTTAATCGCGATTAATCGCGGAACCATGTAATTACATAAATAATGAATATTTCAGTACTTTAATCGAAGAGTCAACTTTGCATCTTTTGCAACAAACACAAAAAATAAGAAAATTTTTCTAATAACCAATTTTAGATTATTTTTAATTTTTTCTTTGCAAAAATACAGAAAATTATATAAAAATGTATTGTTTAAAACGAAAGTTGAAAAATCTTTTATTTTACAAAATATAAAATTCCAGTATCGTTTTAAAACGACACATATGGACCTGTTCTGCAAATCACGACATGCCAAATCACACGGTGATTTCAAAATATCAATAAAAGCTAAATCATTGCTTTCATAAATTTCACGATTTATGGCTTTGGAAGTTGGAAGAAAATATTCTATTATAAATTAAAAAAACTTAAAATGCAATAAAAACCTACTATCAATAATAATACGGGCATGTTCTGTTCTGAAAATCACGGTGATTTCAAAAGTAAACTACTAATAGCTGACTTGATAGTGGGTTTTTATTGTATTTTAAGTTTTTGTCATTTATAATAGAATATTTTCTTCCAAGTTCCAACGCTATAAATCTGCAATTTACAAAAGCATTGATTTAGCATTCATCAATTTCTCCAAATCACCGTGATTTGACATGTCGTGGTTTGCAGAACAGGCCCGATAGCTTACTTTTGAAATCACGTGATTTGAAATCACCATGATTTTCAGAACAGTCCCGATAAAAACGAAAATTTTACATTCGGGCATGTTCTGAAAATCACGGTGATTTCAAATCACGTGATGTCAAAAGTAAACTATTAATAGCTGACTGGATAGTGGGTTTTTATTGCGTTTTAAGTTTTTTGCATTTATAATAGAATATTTTCTTCCAACTTCTAAGTCTATAAATCGTGAAATTTACAAATGCGATGATTTAGCTTTTATTAATTTTTTGAAATCACCGTGATTTGGCATGTCGTGATTTGCAGAACAGGCCCGATTGAAAATATACCGTTTTAAATCTAGCACTTTTTGCTAATCAAGTTCTGGCAATACTGCCTGCTAGTTTCGTCCTAAAAGTAGGCCTCACAAAATTTTTTTATTTTTCATAATTTTAGCTGTTGAACGAGAGAGGCAGATAATAAATAATTTCTTGTGTGCAGCGTTACCGGTTTCGTTACTTTTATATTAAATTGGTTACATTTTTTTCCAATGTTACAATGTGTACATTTTGGGTACTTCTTTTTAAACACAAAAATAACCATTTTTATATGGTATTTCAATTTGCATATCGTGATGCACTACCAAATTTTTAAATGAATTTCAGAACTAAAAAACGAATGTGGATGTGATTTCAAAATTTAGTACTATTGCTCAGATTTTCCCAATTGGAAATAAAAAGTATTGATGTGGATATATTTTGAAACAAGGTTTCCAAACATACAAATGAATTGATTGCCACACAACATATCGGATTCTAAAAGGATATTTTCGTAGCTAAACTTAGTCAAAACTAATGCTGGATGAGCTGGATGTTAAAGCCAACTCTATAATACATATGTATTTTTTTAATACTTTATCTATTAATTCATGTATTTGGACAACGAATGTAATAAAACTAAATTTTTTTATTGTAAAGAATTTTATTTCTTTTATTATTGTGTATTATTTAATATTATTTTTATTTATTTTTTTTTTAATCGTAAGCCACAAAATTAAAGTTTTCAGGAGAAAGTTTTTTATAATGTTCAAATTTGTTTTACATACTTACGTAAATTATCGCTTACGGCTCTTATCTTAAAAGTTATAAAAATTTTGGCATTTTGATAATTCTAAACTATGGGTAGGCCAAAAAAATTTTAATTCCAATAAAAAAATATATTTTCGATTACATGTCGCCTTACAGTAAAATCGAATATATAGCTCAATAAAATTAGGAAATCACAAATCTAAATGTAATAATTTAATTTATATTATATAATTTTATAATAATTATATCGGTGGCAATATGGAATAATTGCTTGAGCATGCTTAAGCAAATTAAGCTTTTTTACGTTATATTACGTACCAGTTGAAAGTCCGAAAAACTAGCGATTATTCCATACAGATCACAGATGTATTTTTCAACTAAATTACAAGTCAGTATATTAAATACAAAAGATTTTGGTAACTTTTTTTCGCATTTGGTTACTTTTTTTTCATATTTTGGATAGAAAAATATTGTGGTTGTGGCAACGCTGCTTGTATGTGTTAAATAAATAAATGATAGTGGAAGGGCTGGTAAATTTCTTATATATTTGCACTAAATGAAAGTGACAAAACGTGATAAAATGAACCTTTTTTTGTGTGTGGGACAATGGGTTAATACTATCAAAAGTGATTTCGTCTAGTACCAATTTTCCATGTCAGAGCAATTCAAACTTAGTAAATACATATATACATGCATACTTATATATATATATATATATATATATATACTCAAGTGATGTAGCGGTTCTGCAAATTACGGCCCTGCTGGCACAGAAATATCTGCTTAACTTGTTTCCATTTTGTGAAAATGTTTTAACTTTTGCTTAAATGTTAAACACATAGTCAACCTTTTGCGATTACATTTTTTTCTCTCTCTTATTTTTTACTCTTAAAAATAATAGAAAAATCTGCTTGCTGTATACAGTTATATGTACGTGTATACTTACATACATAAGTATTTATGCTTGAAAGTTTTTAGAAAATCCTTCAAGGATCTTGTGGTAGCAAGACGAAAACTAAAATAAAAAAAAAAACAAATTTCTTTTGTGGTTTTTGAAAAAGTTTTTAATTTATTTACTTTAATTTATGTTTCCTTTGTTTTGCTTTAAAAGAAAAGAAAAAACCTTAAAATAAGAGGTATCGCAAATTCATTTGAGAGAATTTGTTTATTTATTTTTTAATAGAAAACCAAGTGATTTCAGTTCAAGTGGTGATGCATTGAAGAAAATATTTTAAATTTAAATAAATTTATTATTTTAGTAAATGTCATATA
Source organism: Tachina fera (assembly GCA_905220375.1). Taxonomy (NCBI): domain Eukaryota; kingdom Metazoa; phylum Arthropoda; class Insecta; order Diptera; family Tachinidae; genus Tachina; species Tachina fera. Next base: position 94,603,255 of record LR999966.1, on the reverse strand, counting down.
ACCTGCATGCATATGATGCGTATGATATTAAATTTATTTATTTACATATGTATATGTGTGTAAGTGTGTCTTTATATTCTTAATACATATTTTTTCATTTATTTTATTTCCAATATACAGTTTGTGTTGTTTTACAGTACTTGAGGTAGTAATAGAAATCGTCTAGTTTTTTGTTCTTTTAAGACAGGTAAAAGCTTTATATATGACTGAGTCGACTATTATGTGGTCTTCTTTAGAAGACTTTAGAGCAGCTACGTCCAAGCCATATGCATAATGTGCAAACTTTTATAAGGAGCTTTTTGTGCTTTCACACAGACTATAGTCAACACCATCCACAAAAACAACACAATATAATACAATGCTTGCTCTTACTTTGTCCTAATTTACACTATGCAAGTCTTGTTGCTAAGAGAGAGAGAGAGAGAGAGAGAGACGAGGGTAAAATAAACGTTTATATTCCCCTCGTCTCTCTCTTCAACAAACTAATCAGCTTAGCAATAACACTTGCATAGTGTAAATTTCGACTTTGCAAAGAAACTAGAACAATTTTAAGAGCTTTCAAATGCTTGAAATGAGAATGACATAGGAAATTTGACTTAGCAGGATTCTGTAAAGAATTTTTCAAAGTTTTTTTATGTGATTTTTTTCTCCATATCACTGCATTTCATACTAAACATAATCTAGTAGTTACGAGATATCAAGCAAAATTTAGTAGATTTCTCATATAAAAAAAATTTACCTCCTGATTAGATCTTTTCGAAATCTTCTTTAAATCTTGCAGAATTTAGTGGTGGAGCTATGTTTTCTTTTTTTTTAAATTGTACTAAGAAGTAAAGCGATGCACTTGAAACGATGTGCGGTTTGTTGGTTGTAAGTTAGCGAAAATCGCAGTCAATAATTCTGTGGCAAAAAGGAAAAGGGTTTAAGTCGAGTTAAGCTGATTTTGAGTTAATGGCATCCCCGCAATCTAAATATTGGAAAGTACCCCTGGTCAAAATCAGCGTGACCGTTAGACCGACTAAAGTGGCAAATTGCCATTTTTCGACTGCTTCGCCACTTTTTCGACTGCTTTAACACTTTTTTCTCCCTTTTTTAAGAGTGGATTATATAAAAGTATATTAAAAATAAAAAGTCTAGTGTAGTTTTTTCGTTTGTTTTATTAATTTTACCCCTTCTTTTTTCGATAAATCTCCTTTTGGTGCCACTTTTTAAAAAATGTCATAGGTCAAACTGGTCAAAATCTTAATTATTTTGCGTGATTTTTCAGGAAGCTATAGCACTATGACTTGCGATTTACTTTTTTTAGACTTCTAATCTCATTTAGAAAAATAGCTTAACTAAGATTATACTTTGGTATATTTCAACTTAAATCACACTTAAAATTATAGTGTGTAGAACAATGTTTGCTTAAAAAAATAAAAGTTAACATAGAATTTCCCAATTTAACTGTAAAAGCAATAAATTTCTGAAAATCGACTTGAAAGCTTAAATGTGCTCTCCTGCAAAACATTTTTCCTTATTGCCATAGAATTCTTAAAGTGTATTTGCATTTGAGCAAAATATTGTAATTGCGAAATGTTCGACGGATTTCCTATACAAAACAAAATCCACTTCACCACTAAATTTTGTCGAAATCTACTTAAAATCTAGTAGAACTTAGTGATGCCACTGCGGTTAATTTTTTCAAATTTGTACTAAAAAATCAGCCTTTGTACTTAAAAAGGTGTTTGAATTGGCTACACTGCAGTTTCTTGGTCTTGGACAACTTTCATATAATGTTTAATCTTGATAAATGTCTAAAAAATTTCATTTAAGTGACCGATCATTTTCGTTCATTTTCTAAAAATGAACGAGTTCGTTAATTTCGTTCATCCGCTCTTTTCGAGAAATATAACGAAGTGAAAACAAACAAACAAACAGTTGAATCGGTCCATAAAATGGAAAAAATGCACTCTGCATTTTGTTATGAATTGTTGTTTATCAAAATATTCAAAACAAACCACAGAAAAAAATAAGAAACAAAGAAAATATTAATTAGCAAGAACATTTTTTACAATATTAAAGTAAAGAAATGCCAAAAGATTCATATTGCCAAAAGAGCCACATAGGTACATATATACAATTTTGAATGAAAATAAATTGTATATATCAAAATTTATTTTGTTAAAAAACTTAATACATACATATGTATGTATGTTCTAAAAACTTAAGAAATATGAATGGCAATTTAATTAATTTCATAAAGGCCACTAACGGCCTGGGCCACGATGTCGACAAGAAATTATCTGTCGCTTACTTATATTGAAAACAAAAATAAATTTTCTTATTTTTTTATTCTTTTCAATATAAGTAAGCGACAGATAATTTCTTGTCGACATCGTAGGCCAGGCCGTTAAAGTATGCAAAAAGTCAAATGAAAACGAAAATATGACAACAAATTTCACATGAACAAAAAAAAAAGCCAAACAAAACAAAAAAAGCCAAATGTGTTCTTTCGTTCAATTGTACTTTTTATCAGTACTGCTGAGCTCAGCTCAGCTAAGCTCAGTAAAGTGACTGGCTCACTTTGTTCATTTTACTGGTTCGTTCAATTGTACACGTTCGTTCATGAACGACACAGATCTAGTGTACACGCTATGATTTTGGATTAATATTTTAATCATTTAATCTGCTAGATTTTGTGCAGGAGTAAATACCATATCATATTTTATTTTAGATATGAAACATTAATATGAAAAACTCTGAAAAATTATACATATAACTGAACGTAATGCTTATTGGTTCGTGAAAAGGGGATGGTCACATTGGCGGAGCAAAAAAAAATTTAGAGGCGTGGTAGATTAGAACTGGTGATTTTCATGAGTAATATGAAAACAGGTAATTACAGGCAATTCCTAATAGTGTTTGAGAGGGGGGGAGGGCAGGAGCAGTTCGTGGCCTTTCTACGCCTATGAATGACTATTTTCCTATATACATAAATGCAATTGCTTCCAAATGACTTGATTTACAGCAGGATATGTGATAGAGCTAATACCTTTAATTAAAGAATAATAATCATTTAAACATATAATTGAGGACAAGTTTCATTGTCACAATTACATTTTTAATTGATTTTTTTTTAAATTAAAAAATAAATAAACATAAAAACATAAAATATAAGAAAATACTACAAGAAATAATTTTTTCTTAAAAAATTTTTTTCTTATAAAATTTTGTGATTCTAACTTATATTAAAATAAGATAAAGAACAGCATTAAGGCGATAAAATTCGAATAAAGTTTTAATAAGTCGTTCGTTAGATCGTTAACATAAATTTTAAAAATATCTCTAATCAGATTTTTGTGAACTTTTCCAGATCCCTTCAGATAACAGAAAGTCTAAATTCGGATAAATGTACACAGAAAAAACTTAATTTCTTTTTCAGTAACCAAATTCATTGAATCATTAAATATTTTGCATGAATGCGGACCTACAAAGAAATTTGTAGATTCTGATAAAAATTTTGTAAAAATTTAACTGAAAAATTATTTAACTTATTATGGCATTAGAGAAAAAAGTTAACTGAAACTCAAAATATTTTCAGTCAAATGTATTATTTTTACAGATTTTTTTGTGTTACTCAGCAATTTTTTTTTATAATTTACAAGCACATTCACTAAAATTTTTTGAATTATCAGAAAATAAATTAACTGAATCAATAAAAATTCTTACCAATTTTTCTAAAAAAAAAAATTAGTAAAAGTTTGCAAAAATTACTTTAAGCGTTTCAGAAAAAAATAACTGAATCAAATAAAAAGTTCAACTATTTTTTTTTACTTCCAAAAATTGGCTTGTTTTTATGCTTAAGCATTTCGTTCCCGCTTTTCGAACTCGTCAGTACACTTCAAGCCAAAAAATTTTTGAGTTTAGCTAACAAACTCCGTATGTTTATAGTAAGACTCTTAATACTTTATTGAGAATCACAATATACAAACATAATAAGTTTGAAAACCGCAAACAAAAATCTTTCCAAAAAAAAAAGAAAATAAAATGTTTTTTTATATCTATAAAATAATTTGTAGAAAAATTAAAAAAATCAGAAAAACTTTTCTTGCTGTAAAGGTATTCATTTCAGTTTTTTTCCTCGTTGGAAAAATGGAAAAATGTAATTTTTGACAACAAACACAGGGGAAAAAATTAAAAAAATTTTTTTAAATTTTTTTGCTGTGTTTGTTGTAAAAAATTAAATTTTTCCATTTTTCCAACCAGGAAAAAAACTGAAATAAATACCTTTAGTATATAAAAATAAATTTAACTAAAAAATAACAAATTTAAATATAAAAAAAAATAAATCTAAAAATTTTCCATTCTGTATAGTGTTTTTTACATAAAATAAAATTTAAACAAATAATTTACTGAAAGAGTAAAAAAAAATATTTACTGAAACTAAATTTTATTTCAAAACACACGTTTGTTGGACTATAACGTGTCAGAAGTATCCAATGAATTAACAAACATATATAACCTCTCCATATGTAGGTAAATAATGTTTAAATATACAAACAACTTTAATACATACAGTGGAGGACAAAACTTTCCTGTTTCTCTTTGTCATGAAACCATTTAAAGCAATAATTTATAAAAATATTATAAAAAAAAAACTCTAACATTGATTTTGCTCTAAATATTTAACCTGCTTAAGGTTCCAACTAATTTTTGGCGTTTATGGTAAAATTTTATGGCGAATATTTATGTTAAACATTGCAGGCTATTACATCAGAGTTCAAGGGCAATTTTCTGCTATACTCTGTTGGAAGGCTTAAAATATTCCACAAAATGTATACAAAATAATATGAGTAATACAAAACTAAATTTTTTCACCAGTATACCAAGATAATCCGATTTTGGAAATCTACCAACTATATCCTTAATTGTTTTCCACTTTAACTGGCTAGAAGTATTTCTGTATTTCTGTATGGGGCATTGTAACAAATTTCCTGTATGTTGCAATTCTTGGTCCTTCTTTCCATTGTTCTCTCCATCTATATTATTTTCTTTTTGCACATTTTCTTTTTGCACAAACATTAGGTTTGTTTGTGGTCAAATTCAATTAAGGATAAGTTCATGTAATATCCTTGAAATATAATACATATAGTATTTTATTTATTTATTTTTTTTTTTTGCACAGTGCGAATATAAGAAATTATTTTTATTTATTTTCTCTTTTCTACAACGCATGTATAAACTTATTCAAGTCGCATCTTACAAACTGTAAAAAAGTAACAACTAAACTACTTTAGAGTTTTGACCTGACTTGTTTTATAAGTTCAGTAAATAGTCTTCTGTAAGTGTATATCCACACACATGTATGAATGTATGAGAGTATGCATGTATGCTTGCTTTTATCCTTTCTTTCCTTTTCTCTTCTTCTTTTAATCTCAAACTTCTTCTCTATACATACTTTTTGTTGAAGTATTACTAGCAAATATTTTCAAAATGCTCTTATTTCTTATTATTTTTCATATTTATTTCATATTATTTTATATAGAATTGTAAAAATTGTAGAAGGGGCTATTTCATCTTAAGAATTTATTAGAATTTATTTGATGGCAAAAACTTAATAACTAAACTTAAGAATATTTTATAATACAAAAGAAAATAGACACTAAATGTTAAAAGTAATTAAGTTTCAGTTAAATCGGAATAAATTATCTTCTTAAAGACTTTGCTCCACTTTTCTCACAGCTTTTACCCAAGTATTCAATATTTATCTTGTGAAAGTGACGATTGTAGTAAAATAATATTACGTGACGCATAAATACTCGTACCACTGCATTGCATTTAAACTTGCAGAAAAAAAAACATAAGCACTTACTCACGTATGTCCTTGCGTATATACAACAATATCAAACATACGTGTAGAAGAAATTTGTATAACCCAAATATGTGACAATACAAACATATCACCCAAAAGACTTACCAAGCAAATTACACAAATAGTGAAAAAAAATCTTGTTAGAACTTAAAAGTTTTTAAATAATTATCCAAAGTAAATTTAGGGAATTAAACTTTTACTTTTTAGGCCCACACAAGACAATTTCTCAAGGAAGATAGTCAGACGGATCAAATGTTCTACAAAAATCTTTTTCGCAGTACTTAATACGGAAAAAGTATATGCTTTATAAATATGTATTTACGGTTTCTTACAATAGATTCGTTACAAAACTTTTGAATGGCTGATATGTGTGCATTTAGTAGAGATGTGACAGATATCCGGCAACTATCCGGTTTGCCGGATATCCGGCCTAAATTTACTATTCGGCCGGATACTGAAAAATTTATGTATAAACTAAAAACTTAAAAAACGTCCAATTAATAAAACGATTGACATTAATAGTCAAAATTAAGAAGAGGTAGATTATGGTGAATAAAAACTAAATTTTCAGCGTTCGCAGACAATAAACGATTTCGCTTGTTTTCGTAAACCAAGCCAGCTCCCGAAAAAAGTCTTTCGCTATAAACGCTGCTGCAAGGAGCTGAAAGGAACGTTTTGGCAAGCACCGTTAAAACTGGCTTTATTTGGAGTTAAACGACCACCAAGCGTAAGGATCCTGACTGCGATCTATTCAAACTTCCTTCAAGAAAAATGAAATCTCGGTAACAATTGGGTTCTTCTCATAATCGCGAGACTGAATGTTGTTTTCATCTGCCACTTCATTGAAACAATACCAAAATGTTTCGTGAAATTTACGAGCTACATTTGAATCAGTTTCATTTAATCATAACTGTTTAGGTCTAGTTGAAGACGTCGATGAACTACTACTGATGGAAGACGTGTTGCAAGTCATTCTTAAATGTTCCAATAAAATAGTCTGTCGAGGTCTTTCAGCTTCAACTTTTCCCAAAAAGTTAGCCTTGAATCTGGGATCCAGAAAAGTTGCAATAATGTATTTTAGATCTTCACTTAATGAAATAAAACGAGATGCCAATTGCGCTTTTAAGCAGGCTCTCATATTAAGTAAATCGGCTGTTCGTCGTACAGTTTCGTCCTTGTCTAAGAATTTTTTTAATGCAGCTACATGCGGTATAACTTCAGATATGCAGGAGAGGCCAGAACTTGTAATTTTAGTTATGTCTTCAAACGGATTCAAAAGTTGTACACACTGCTCCATCAAACACCACTGACGAGTTGTTATATTAGTAAGTGTGTCGTTTTCAGACACATAAAGGGAGCTAACATGTTTTTGTTCCAATAAGCGTTCCACCATAGAGAAAGTGGAATTCCACCTCGTATTTATATCTTGCACCAATTGATGCTCTGCTAAACATAGTTCTATTTGAAGCGCCAGCAATTTTTCTTTTGCTAAACCTGAATGATTGAAGTGAGTAACGATACGTCTACCTTTGGCAATCAAGTCCGTTACTTCACGTTGTACCTTCAAAGACTCAAGCACAACCCTCTGAAGTGAATGAATGAAACACCTGGCGGAATTATACTCCGCCATTCGAACGCCTTTGACCATGTTTGCGCCACTGTCATGAACAATAACATGTATTTTGCTTTGGTCAATATCCCAGCGAGATGTAATACTATTGAGTTCATTTGCTATGTTTTCTCCTGTGTGAGATCCTGAAAATAGTTTCATAGCTAGAACTCCGTGTAGAAGTTTAAATTCTGCAGAAAGCCAATGAGCTGTCAAACTCAGAAAGCTGGAGTTATTGCGCAAATACTTCCACATGTCAGAAGTGACAGAAACTACGACAGCACTTGAAATTCTTATTTGGATTTTTTTGAAAATTCGGTTGTAAATATAAGGAACTATTTTTTCGGTCATAAAGGATCGGCTTGGTAATTTATAGCGTGGTAAAGCTTCCCCAAGTAATCATGCGAATCCAACTCTTTCAACGACACAAAGTGTGTCATTATCCAGTGCAATCATTTCTGCTATGAGATAATGGTATTTTTTTCGCAGTTGCATTATTTATGTCCCAAGCCAGGTTTCTATCGCCTATGCCTCTGACAAAGTGTGTTGCCTTTCTGTAGAAGAAGAACTTGTACAAGCGCTGACAGGCTCCACAAGTGACGTAGCTGCGTCGTTATTTTTATCTTTATTCAAATTCATGAATTTTTCTGGATGCTTTAATTTCAAATGATTGTTCATAGCAGATGTGCCTGGGGGAACATTTAAAATTAATAAGTAAATGATTCGAAACTTGTAGGTTATATTCATTAAATAAGCTGCAAAAAACATTACTCTTACGCACCTGCTTTTTTCCTTCAGCACCACGAGAAATTGGTAGTTTGCACAATAAACGAATAGCAAACCTATTATTTTCACTTTTAATTTAAAAATATTGCCAAATAGGCGATTTTCTTATCATTGAAGACATGTTCTCTGCTCTTTTGGTACAAATTATGAAGTAAAATAATTGAAACAATCAGCTGTTGATTTTCAGTAATGCCAGATTTTAGTTTGTTGATTTTCAGTATTGCCAGACTGCAGTACGTTATTTTCCAAAGATAACTGACATCGCTCCATCCGTTTATTGTCATTTATTGCCTGCCGAACTAGAAATAATGAAATCTTCAATTTACTATCCGGCCGCCGGATATTCGGCTATCCGGCCTCGCATCTTGCCGAATATCCGTCACATATCCAGTATTTAGGTTTGATCTCTGCCATAAGTTGTCTGATATTTGTCCTAGTTTTTTTTTGTTGTATAGTCTAATTGTTCTAATTGTTGTTTATTTTTATATATGAAGTAAATGAACAAAATCTGTTAGTTTGAATATTCCAATATTTTATGAGAAAATTTAGGTTAAGGTCTATTGATTGTTGGAATTGAGGTATTAACAACAAGGCAACGCATCATACATATAAACTAAAACTAATTAAAAACTTAAACTATTCACTCAAACTAAGGGACATTCCCACGATGTCGACAACGTTCGACTTGTCGCACACTTACATTCAAAACAAAATATAAATTTTTTTATTTTGTTGTTCTTTCAAATTTAAGTGTGCGACAAGTCTAACGTTGTCGCCCATGTGGGATAAGCCCCAAGCTTAGTTATATATCCTGTTTTACTCGTAATTTATATTTTTAATTACTGTTTTAATGTCCTAATTCAGTAAGAAGGTTTAGGACGTTTTTGTTTCAAATTACCTTTGAGTATCTAGTGTTTGAATTCTCTAAATTATTTTCTTCAAAAATTGTTGTTGTCTTTGATAATGAAAAATAAAAATATTGATGCCATGTTTTTAAAACATAAAAATTAAATTAAAGTATTATGCAATAGTTTAAAAATATATGAAAAAATAATGTTTGGAACAAAATCAGGAAGCAAATACACAAACCTTCTAGCATAGACAATAAATAATAGTTGTTTTAAAAAATCATACACAGCGGCTTTTTTTCTGGCTGTAGACAAGACGACAAGATCGTCGAACCGAATTGGGACATAAGCCAGATACTGGAGGTGGGTCCGAATTGTTGGAACTCTTTCAGTAGGCACAAACTAGGTTCTCTTTTTTTTGATCTAAAATATAAACATGTAAATGGAACGTCAATGTAAATTAGGCTTGGGTCGAACTTGTTCACTAGTTTATTTTTGCCACAAACCAATGATCAAACATATTTAACGAACGAGTTCGACCCAAGTCTAATGTAATTTAAATGGGTTTGAAACAACTTCTAATTCGAGCGCGAACGAACTATTTCATAGATCAAACCCATGTAATTTAAATGGGTTTGGTCATTGGTTTGTGTCAAAAACGAGCTATTGAAAGAGTTCGATACAAGTCTACTATTTCAAAAAGAGCTGTTGGACACAATTCTAGCAGAAATTTATAATCAAACACATTTGAATTACATGTGTTTGATCATAAGTTTGTGTCTAAGATACATAGTAGACTTTGCACTTGTATCGAACTGGTTCAGTACATCGTTTTAGACCAGCTACGTCCAAACATACATACACTGATATTTTCATTTAAGGTAAAAAGCTTTGAAAGCTTTTAAATTTGTTCTTGTTTCTTTGCAAAGTAAGAGCAAGCACTGTGTGCTGCTGTCGTGTTGTTATGTATGTTGTACTCTCGTCCGTGTGAAAGCACAAACAGCTCTTTATAAAAGTTTGCACATTCTGCATATGGCTTGGATGTAGCTGTTTTAGACATAAACTCATTTAAATTAAACGAGTTTTATTATAGGTTTGAGCCTGAAACGAGCATCTGAAAGAGTTCGATACAAGTCTAGTAGACTTGTAGATAAACAGTAGTAGACATATATTGAAGTATTTCAAAGCACGTTTGACACCTTTAATTATATCCATATTATTTAAATGGGTGTGATTATAAGTTTGTGTATAAAATGAGCTACTGAAATAGTTCGATAGAAATCTAATACACAAAAGTAGACATGGGTCGAACTTATTAAGTCGGTTGTCTTTGATACAAACCAAAAATCAAATCGATTTAAATTATGTAGGTTTTATTCATAAGTTTATGTCAAAAACGTCCGACTAAATGAGTTCGACGCAAGTTAACACATACAGAAAAAAACTTAACGAAAAGTTTCGAAATTGATAACATGTGGTGCCAAAAGTGAGACAAGCACATTTGACTTCCCAGCAAAAAAAGAGACTCCAAAAAAGTCATAAGAATGTAGAGTTTACGATCTAGGAAAATTTCGATCCGATCTAATGATTTTTACATAGAGTTGTACTTGCAAGAAGTTCCCTTTTTCTATGCCTGGTCACTGAATTGGAAGAGATATTAAGAAAAACTCCCTTTTTTGTGTTTTATGATAATATTTTCATCTAGAAAAAATGGTAAATAGTTACCTATTTTAACAATTCGTTTCTTTTTATACGAATTTAAGTCCGAAACAGTCTTTTCATGTAAACTCAAGCAAATAACTTTTTTTGTGCCCCTGTGGCTGAGTGGTAGCGATGCTATTCTCTCAGTCCAGAGGTCGTGGGTTCGATTCCCACCATAGACTCTGGGTGTTTTCTGCAGACAAGCTAAACGCTTTGCGGGTTGTGTTTGTTCTTAAAAAAAAAATAGCTAAAAAAATAAAAAAAAAATAAAAATTTAGACTAGCATTATTTCATAATGATTTCTTTAAAAAAATATTTTTTTTAATTCTGGTGAGTACTTTCTAACACTATGGAGGAGTTACAAGGTTTATATGACTAAAATAAGCTTCTACATGGTTTTTTGCTCACTCTCGGCAAACTAAAAATATTGATTTTTTGGAAGCAATGAGAATGTAGTTCCACTAGAATGACTTCCATTTTTTTTCACTGGGTTAAATTGTCCGGAGAAGCATTTTTTGTAGAGGGTTTTTCCTAAAACAGCACATATTTGTTAATTGATATATGATATAAATTATATATATTTTTTGTATACGCCATATTTATTATTAAATGGTTAGTATCGTGCTAGTCTGCATTTTCAGATTTCATCTCCGAAATAATGTTCATAACCTGTACTGTGACTGTTAAGTGATTAACAGTGAGCTGTTGGTTTGCAGCAAAAATGGACTCTGCTAAATACTTTGATTCTTGTCTCTGCTATTCATATTTATTTTAAGTGTCTTCCAATAGGAACTTGAAGTTCCATCTGGCGGATAGACTGTTATTTATTTAATCGTGTTTGCCAAATCACCATGAGCGGATATTGCGTGAAAATATAAAATTTTTTTTATAAATTTTTTATTAAGTTTAAGCAGCGTTCCACGTGCTTCGGCTATTTACCATCTAATTAAAATATTATAGAAGTTAGTGATGCAATTATGGTTTTTATTTCAAAATCGCATAAAAATATTAAACGATGTAGGTAAAAAGGCGTTTGAATTGATTATACTGTGTGGGATTTTAGTTAAAGCGAGTTTCGTTATACCCAGTTTTAGCTGTATGTGCCACACACATTATCATTATGATATTACATTATTATTTCTTATTGGTAACTTCGTTTCGTTAATGCATAAATCTGAAACTTTCGATCCCTGCAGCTGGGAAATCTAATTTGCTATCTTTTTGTTGCATCATAAGAGATTATAAACAAGTGTACTTAAAAGGATTATTTACACAAATATAAGCACATTAACATATCATCACTTAAAGCAATAATGTCTAAGTGGGTTACTGTTAAGATACAAACGTTATACTAAATTTTAAATGAGTTTCTTAGGGCTGCAACAGTTTTTTTTTTATTTTGTACAAAATAAACTTTAATTTAAAATTAAGTGCAAATTTTAATGAAAAGCAAATTGCAGAACTCTCTTAATTACTGGGAAAATATTTTTCATGCAAAATTTTGAAGAAGCAAAAAACCTTCGCTAGATTTTTTAATTAATGAACTGCACTCAATACTCATTTTAAATAATTCCTTCTGCCAAAAAAACGACTTCAATTCAAAGATCTGCTAGAAGAAGATAAGATGAAGTACATAAAATATAAAATTAAATTTTAATGGGCGTGCCTCTGCCTTTTTTTAAATTCAAGATTGTGTGTTTTTCAGAGCTCAGGGTGATTTTCAAGTCTTGTAAAATTCGGTAAAGTAGAACCACCTAAAACAAAATATTAAATTTGAATGGGCGTGACTGCCCATTTTTTAAATAGGGGATTCTCTCTATTTTAAAGCTCAAGGTGTGTGGTAAGTTTCTTAAAAATCGGTTAAGTAGAACCGCGTGAAAGATTATAATAAATTGTAATAGGCGTAACCCCGCCCATTTTTCAACTTTCAAATTATGTAATTACAAGAACCAAAGGTGTTTTATAGGTTTCGCAGCAACCAAACAAGTAGAATATCATAAAATTTTATAAAAAAATGTATTGTCCCTGCCCATTTTTGTTTGCAATGAGACCAAAGGGAAGCTATACCCCCTCAGACAACAACAAAAATGTTTGCAATCGGTCTAAAATGTACTGAGCTATGAAGATATACGCATAAAAAATAGTCATGAATTTTAAAAATCCTCCCTTTTTTGAAGTCGGTTAAAAATAAGATGGCTTTTAATGTGTGGCGCCCTATTAACTATAGCCCATTTGTAACGGTACCAAAGTACATAAAAGCTTTTATTATGCAGTTAAGTAAAATACTTCTACAAATACTATTACATTTATTTCATCCATTTATACATATTTATGATAGTTGGTTGATTTTATAATCAAGTACAAGAACATTTTAAAGCCTACAAAAACGAATTCGGGGTACATATCACACTAATTGGATGAGTTTGTAGGTGAATGCATAAATGTTAGTGTATTAATAACACACACAGTACACACATACACTAATTTATGTTTACACCCAGCGGTAAAACTCAGAAGACCTTCTTGTGCAGGCCTTATTATAGGAGAAGTGAAAAGAGAACGAGTAACATGTTTTGCTTTGTTAGGGTTCCGTACACCAAAGGTGAAAAAAGGACCCTATTGTTTTCGCTACGCTGCCCGTCTGTCCGTCACACGGTATTTTCTCAGGAACCGTAAGAGCTACGGACCTGAAATTTGGACAGAGTATGTAGAACCTTGGCCACTACAACAACAAATACATGAGAATTAGAAATTAAAGGGTGCTCCAAAACGAGCGACGAAAAATGTTAAAATCTCATGTAATATACATACAATTGTATGTACATATGTATATTGACACTTGAAATTTGTAAAATTAGTGTATTTTTATATAGACTACAACGATTAACATTAAAATATTAAAAAATTTAAATTAAAGGGTGGTCCATCAGTTAATGCAATTTTGACTATGTAATTTTGACAACTTGCTATATCTTGGAAACCGTAAGAGGTAAACTCTTGAAATTTTCAAAATCGGTAAAACTAAAAAATCCGAAAATTATAAAATCGCCAAACCGAAAAAAATCGCCAAAACCTGAAAAAAATCGCCAAAAACTTAAAAAAAAATTGCCAAATCGAAATAAATCGCCAAATTCGAAAAAATCGTTTAAATGAAAAAAAATCGCCAATATGAAAAAACGCCAAAACCCGAAAAAAATCGCCAAAACGCGAAAAATGCGCCAAAATCAAAATAATTGTTTATGTGAAAAAAAATCGCCAAAATGAAAAAAAATTGCCAAAATTAAAAAAAAATCACCAAATTTAAAAAAAATCGCCAAAACGAAAAAAATCGCCAAAATTTAAAATAAACGCCAAAAACAGAAAAAAATTCTCAAAACGAAAAAAAAGTGCCAAAGCTAAAAAAAATAGTCAAAACCAAAACAAAAATCACCTATATGAAAAAAACACCAAAATTAAAAAAAATCGCCAAAATAAAAAATCGCCAAAATAAAAAAACGCCAAAATAATAAAAATTGCCAAAATTAAAAAAACTTCAAAAAACCAAAACAAAATCGCCAAAACGTGAAAAAAGTGCCAAAACTCAGAAAACGCCAATAAATTCAAAAAACCCCCAAACAAACAAAAAACGCTTAAAACCGAAAAAAACCCAAAAACGAAAAAAATGCCAAAACTATAGTTTATATTGTTCGTATTGAATTACATATCTCGTACCCTTACGGAACCCTTCGTGCGCGGGTCAAAGTCGCACTTCACTGAATTAATTTTTTTTTACCAAAGCAAAAACAAAAGCAAGAACACAAGGCCTGCTCCGCAATGGCATCGCTTGTAAAAAAGATATGAGTACGGAATGAAGCGGGCAGGCCTTCTGCATCCAAAAGAAGGCGTACAGAGGCCTTATAGAAGGCATCCCTACTCCTTCTAGTTCCCGATGGGCATACATGCATTTATACTTTAAGGTATATGGATGTGTTGATTTTAATTATCGCGTATACATAGATGCATACATAGATATATGCATAAATTGTGTGAGGATGTTTGCCTAGGCGATCATTTTAATAAACGAATGTTCATTTAAATTACAAAATAAAGTTATTTTTAGTATGTATGTTTATAAAACCACGATGTGGTTTACTGAAAATTTTCATCATTTTAGAGCTTGTAGGAAATTATTAACAAAATCATAAATTAAATATGCATAATTAATGTTGGTGAACTTGTAAAATAGTTAATTTAATTCAGAGATGGGAGCATGCTATATAAAAGTAAATATGTATGTGTTTGTATGTGTGTGTGCAATTTTCATGCACAATGAAGTAAAATATAAAATATTATATGAAATTTTATAAAGATGAGAACTTGGCGGAATAAAGTTTGAGCTGACAACATTGCAGTTGCGAACTTTTAAAATGACTTAAGTAATTTAGGGCTTCCGAAAGAGTCCTACACATGAAAAAAAAGCCAATGTAAAATCACCATGCAAAAATTGTTATGGCAAATCATATTCAATTTGCAAGAAATAATTGTAGTATTCAAATGATAGTCATAAATTAACATGTTTTAGTGACTAAAGCACAGTCAAATAATGAGTTAAGGTCTTTCTATATTAAGGTAATGACATAAATATAAATGTAAAATTTTTTAGCAATACATTTTCTTGGGCTTGTGTGTACTTTATGCCCAAAGTGGTCAATGAAAGAATTTAGAAATTTATTAAGTTTTCAATTTACATCCTTACAACTCAATGAAGATATAAAAATATTTTCTTTTCTCCAGAGATGCGTTTAAAAACTTTTTAAATGAAATTTTTACACAGTATTAAATTTTATACATATATATATATGTATATGTTTTAACTAAACGATCCTATAAATTTTAAATTGTAATTATTACATTTCTGTTTTATAAAAGCTTTCACACACACAACACACAGTTTATATTTTTTAACACATGACCAGACATAAATCTCTCTAAAATGAATACAATACTTTCATATTATAAAGTTTAGTCTTAATTACTTTTAATTGTTTGCAATAAAATATGTTTTAAACATAATTAACTTGCCTTTATGTTTAGCATAGAATTAATAGTAATATTTAAAATTGCAAAAAGAAAAAAATTATTTAATATACAGTTTTATGAAGAGCAGTATACAACAGCAAGGATTTTGCAAATTAAATAGACAGTAATGTTGATATTTTTACAGCCACTATTCAAAAAAAAAAATATGTAAATAATAATATTCAACAGTTACGGTTTGCACTCTTTAAGCAGACAAACAATATTAAAAAATAATGTCAAGTGTTATTGAAGGCTTTTTTAAAATTCTCGTATATTTAACGTTATATATCACTAGAAAACCCAAGCTTTCTAGTGATATATATGTTATTTTTTTTTGCAGTATATGTTATTAGGGCTTTAGAATGCTTCAAAACAGCCAAGCCATGTGCAAACTGTTACAAAAGAGCTTTTGTGCTTTTATATACAACAGCCAATTAGATCTCGGCGACAACAATGATTGCTCTTACTTTTCAAAGCAACAAGAATAAATTTGAAAACTTTTAAAGCTGTTTACCTCAAATGTGAATATCAGAATATGTCTGGTTGCACGTAGCTGCCTTAAAATGTCAATTTTAACACTTTGTCGCAAAGCTTACACCCTTCTTATAATGTCCGCTTTTCACTAGGTAGCGAGCAGTGAGGAGTCAGATAAAAGTTTAATGCGATTATATTCCTGTTTAAAGGTACTTATTTTGCTTCTTTTAGAAAAAATTCGCATAAATTTTTTTCTTCAATTAAATTTTCAATTCAAATTATTAAATTATTAATTTAAATTAAAAAAACACAATTAACACAGAAAAAAGTATTCACCAATTAATACTTTCAATTAATAATTTAATTGATTCAATTAAAGTTTTAATTGTATTAATTAATTTTAGTGAAAAAATTTAATTGATATTATCAAATTGTTTATAGGTGAAAATTTAATTAATATTTTAATTGATATTACAAATATTTTAATTAATATTACAAAATCGCTAATATTACTTTTTTGTGTGAAGAAATTAAAAATTTAATTAAGTTTAAAAAATTTTGAATTGCGTTTGTTTAAAAATTGAATTTAACAAAATGTTTAATTGACACAATTACATTTTTGGTTGATTTCTCTTTGTTTTTCAAGAAAATGTCGTGATTGAAGAGTTGTTTTTTTCTGTGTTAAAACATACACAAAAAATTTTACTCGTAATATTTTAGATAAAAGGCTCATTTCATTCCATACCTAAACTTAAAGTGCGAAAAATATGGGATTAACCTTTAAACCGATTTCAAAATTTTTAATTAATTTCGAATTTTGATGTATACAGAATGAGCCTTTTAATCTGAAATATTACGAGTAAAATATTTGTGTATGTTTTAACACAGGAAAAAAAAGCAATGTGAGTTCGTTTTTTTTAATATTTTGCTTATGGTAACTGAAATAAGATACATAAATTTTTAACTCTACTGTACTTAAAAATCTATGGAAAACTGCATTTATAGTAGTGGAATTATTAGTTGTGGAGGTTTGTGGAGAATTGCTCATATGCAAGTTGAAAAAGTCAATTAAAAATTTTGATAAAGCTTGCGACTGTGGGTTTGCAAAATTTCTTTTAAAATCTCCACCCATAATAATTGCCATGAGATGGAGATTGTTACCCAATTGTCGTGCACAAGCTTCAGTATAAGGCAACAGTACGTAATGAAGATATGTTATAATATAATACTATATAAATTCTATATAAAGACTGCTTTATATCTTTTAAATAAATATTTGATATTTAAAACGATCTTTTGTTACAAATTTATATATATATTATATATATTTTATTTTTTTATATATTTGCAACACTATTACACTTCACCAGCAATTTCTATTAAAATTAACATTGCTCCTGAAGGCATGCTTTAAAATTCAGTTGAGTGTATTTCTATGCAGCTGTTAAGTTTCTCTGTACTTCTTGTTCGTATGATTGCACTAATACACTGATACATAGCTCATACCGATTTGATAACGCTTTACAATCTTACTCAAAATTGTGATTGTATTGTGAAAGAGATTTTTAGTCACCAGCGTATAGATGTTTACACATAAATAAAACCATTTTTCCAATCAAGACCTTTTCTTTAAAAAGAAACAGAAATCAACTAAAAATTTAATTATGTCACTTCAGCCTTTTGATTAAATACATATTCTATAAAAATTTTCCCTAAAAGTGCACAAGATATTCTATTTATCCAATGCAAAGATTACCTGGACTGTCAGACCGACTCACCACAATTAAACTTCAAACCTCCTTTAAATTAAATTTTCGGTAACGAATGTGAGCAGTTTTCCAGTCGAAAAGAATTGTTTTTTTAAAACATTTTTTAAAGAAAATTGTAAGGGGCCAGATTCCACATTGTTGAGTTTTGAAGTGTTCATCAATTTCAGTGTTCACTTGTTGATTTGTTCGTCCGCAACGGTGGGAACGAATTATTTAAACAGTTACAGTGAACTCTAGTATTAAAATTTTTTACTGCAAAAAGTGCGGCGAATTTGTGAACATTGAAATTATTGAACACTTCAAAACTCATCGTTGCGGATTTCGGTCACTGGGACCCTGGCATCGAAAATATTTCTAACCTGTATCTGGATTCAGCACCTTTTATTACGATAATCGTGTCGCTATAATAAATATGTATAACGAAAAATGATCTGCTTTGCTATCCAGTAACATGTTTAAACGATATTCGTTGTCGGTTAAATTACAAAAAGTAAAATCACAAGCTAAAATAAATTTATTTTTTTATTCTTCTTTTTTGTGCTTTTCGCTGCTTATTTTGACATTTTGTCTGCAGAGATGCCACATGATATACAATTAAATGTTTTTGTTTATACTTTTTATAATTATAATATCTGGCGGCTATTATTGTCATAGACTGTAAATTTTGTACATATGTTTGCTTAATTAAATGCATTAAGTGCATTAAGTAAGTGTGAGTTTAAATTTAAAAATTTATTTAATTGTCTCATTCTCTAATATTTAATTTCTATTTTTTACATATATATAAAAAATAGTATGAAAATTCATAAATTCTGATGCAAACTTGATAATAATAAATGGTGGGTTAACAATTATTTGTATTATCCTGCGGCTTAATTTTTCATGATAAATAAGCGAGTGTTTATGTAATAAATACTAATATTTATTATATTTTTAATGTAAACAGATCAAATACTTTTTAATTAGGTTTTGTCGCTAAATATGTCAAGTTTTTTTTTAAAACTGATTTGCATTTTATTAAAGCTTTTGGTACAGTTTTCGGAATGATAAAGGGGGTAGATATATTGAGTTACAAACGTCATTTGTTTCATATACATATTCAGGTATGTAGCGATAAATATCTTACAGCAAGATTTTTCCTGAAAAAAAATTATTTATAACAGGGATTAATTTTTTTTTTCAAAAACAAAATCGTAACGTAAATATATTTAAGAAAATATCGTGTCATAACTGGCAGAAAACCCAGGGTGCAAATTACAGTAGTCGATACAATTCGAAATTTAAGAATATTTCCATTTAAACCATTAACATATTTCGTAATTTCGTTCGATAACGAGTGCCGGAATTTGCCCCCTGTGCGACTTAATTTTCGAGCATCATTTCTTGACGAAAATCGATTCTTTACGATCGTTTTTGCTTAGTTAAATTCTAAATAAACTTTTATATTTTATTGCAAATATAAAACTAATTCATTGTGTTAAATGAAAATTGCAATAAATTGCATAAACTTTAAGCAATTGATTATTTTTTTGTTTCTTTTGTAATTTTATAATAAATTAGAGCGTTTAAACTATTATTAGCGTAATATAAAATCATTGATATTAATAGTGGTTGTTGTGGTCGAGCTGTTTGCTCGCATGTGGTTTTTTATTGTTAAAAGCAAAAAAATTAATATGTATGTATATGTATACATATGTAGATATGCACATATTAAACAAAATTCCTAAAGAATATAAAGAGAAAAACCTAAAAATAAATAAATATGTACATATTTGCATCAAAGTATAGAGATTAGAGAAAGGCCTTTTTTAATATCAAATACGGGATTTGTAAACAAATATTTATTTTTAGGCAAATAATAAGATAAAAAGAAACAATAAATAATATAATACAACCTATTGTTAGCCATATACGTCAAAAATACATTTTGTTTTAGTCTTAATAAGAACCAAACAATTACAAAAATCGCACTATTATTATTATTATTATTAGTGTTAGTTATTTTGTTGCAAAACTATTTAAAAACCAATGTTGGAAATAAATAATAATATGGCAACAAAAAAATCTCCAAGTATTCAATCTCAATAATTTAATAATGCATAATTATTTGTCGTATTTTATTTTATTATGTGTAAAAATTTCATAAAGTTGGTTTTTAAACTCACCTGTGAAGCAATTGAATTTCTTTGATATCTGTATTGAATTGCACTTAAATTGAAAGCCTTAATTCTATGCTCTGGAAATTTACTTTTTTGAGATATGACGTTGTTGCAGTAGCAGTATGTAACTGCAATAAACTCAGAGTCCTTTTGAGAAAGTAGATATAAAGGCTTTTTTCGCTCTTAAAAGCGCCATATATCGATGAAGACGGAAATACTTTCCACATCTACACATCCTAGGGTACAACAATAAAAAAGTTCTGGCAACCCTGTCCCCTGACATACTCCTATAGCGCGTAATCTTTAATGCACTTCACCCAGGTAAAAGGGGGTTTTTATTCGGTTTTAAGCGTTTTTTTACTGTTGGAGTTTTTTGCGTTTATTTGCGCTTTTTTAGTTTTGCCACTTTTTTCTTGTGGCGATTTTTTTTTTGGTTTTTGACGTTTTTTTCATTTTGATGATTTTTTGGTTAGGGCGATTTTTTTAAATAAATCATAAATATAGAAAGAAATTAAGTATTTCATTGGCGCTTAAACCAAATCATCAGTAGACTTCAACCACAAATTTTCAAAGCCTACTAAGCTTATTTTGTCTTTGTGATTTTCAAAAATATTATTATTCTATGAATTCTCATATAGTTTTTGAAAGTCTGTGCATAAACTAAGAGGTTTGTGACTGTTCAAAATTTGTGGTTGAAGTCTACTGATGATTTGGTTTAAGCGCCAATGAAATACGTATATAGACCAAGCTAAACCACCAGCAAATAAATCTCAAATTAAAATATAATTATGACAATATGTCGAATAATAAATTTCTTAAAAGAAAGAAATTAAGTTCTAAAAATAATAATTAAAAAGATTTTTTCGGTTTTTGGCGTTTTTTCTAGTTTTGGCCATTTTTTTCGGTTTTTGGCGTTTTTTGTCTTAATTTTGAAATTTTTTTCGTGTAGGCGATTTTTTTAATTTTGGCGATTTTTTTGGCGATTTTTTTTCATTTTGGCGATTTGTTTTCATTTAGGCCCTTTATTTAGTTTTGAGACTTTTTTCATTTTGGCGATATTTTTCGGATTACAGTGTTTATCCAATTTGGCGACTTTTTTTTGATTTTGTCGATTTTTTTCATTTTGGCGATTTTTTTCATTTCGGCGGTTTTTTCGAAATTGACGATTTATTTTAGTGTTAGAGTTTTTTTTTTAATTTTTGGGATTTTTTTCATTTTGGCGAATTTTTTTTTAATTTTTCGCGATTTTTTTTTTTTGGTTCGGCGATTTTATAATTTTTGGATTTTTTAGTTTTACCGTTTTTGAAAATTTCAAGAGTTTACCTCATACGGTTTTCAAGATATGGCTAGCAAGTTGTCAAAATTACATAGTAAAAATTGCGTTGACTGACGGACCACCCTTTAATTTAAATTTTTCTTAATTTTAGTGTTAATTGTTATAAAAGTATACTAATTTTACAAATTTATAGTGTCAATATACATACGTACATACAATTGTATGTGTGTATGTATATTACATGGGATTTAAAAATTTTTCGTTTCTAGTTTTGGAACACCCTTTAATTTTTAATTCTCATGTATTTAATATAGCGGCTAAGGTTCTACATACTCTGTCCAAATTTCAGGTCCGTAGCTCTTATGGTTCCTGAGAAAATAGCGTGTGACGGACAAACGGACAGCGTGGCGAAAACAATAGGGTTCTTTTTTCACCTTTGGTGTACGGAACCCTTAAAACGAACTATTGAATTTTAGCTTGTGGGTTAAATTTTTTACTATAAACGCAAGCAAATGTCGTTAAAATATGTCACTTTGCTATTCAGTCAGTAAGTTTAATTTATATATTTTATACTAATACGATTATCCTAATAAAAGTTATTGAGTCCAGCTAATGATAGTTCCGTAATATTAAAGAAATTATTGTCATTAAACTTTTACTGAATGTGCTTTATGAAAGTTAGAAAAAGTTCAAATTTTTAAGAACTTGCAACGAGCAAGGACATACCTACCTTATCCTTAATTTAAGAAATTGAACTTAATTTACAACAATGACTAGAATGAGGTAAAAATTATAAACCATGTCTGAGACAATCGCCTTTAACTTTGAGAATACTTTGGCTTTAAACGCAGCAACAGAGAGAGGTTCAGTGGCCCAGCCTGGTATTCTAAGTTTGGAATAATCTTTAAAATTTACAGCTTTTACGAAATAAAAAAAAACAATATTACGATATATTACTACAATTAAAACAAAAATTTTTGGACTGGACCATACAACATTTTTTGCGTAACAATTGCATTAAGGACTTGTAAATTAACAGATGCAATATAAAAAACAATTTTTTTGGATGACGTTCGGGAAGTTTTTTATGTAAAGCGTAATATATCTGAAACTAGAGGCGCTAGAAAAGAAATAAACCAATTTTCGTAATCAGCAAACAAAAATACATATAGATTAGTTATACCAGGTTAAAAAAATTATAATAAAAAAAATTTAAGGACAAACACGCGATTTTTAACATCCTTATAATAACACTAAGATATCCTGATATATTCATTGGTGTGACTCTATCTATATGAAAAAGATTTTTGTTTAGATTAATAACCCGGAAAGTATTTTTAAGTTTGAAGGACTATTCGTGAAATATTAACGGAATAATACAAAAAGTGTTGTAAATTATGCAAATACTAAATGTCACTATATCTTTAAAACTAGAGCTGATAGGAAAGAATTAATGACGGCATCGTAATCAAGAGGTAAAAACACACAAGGATTAGCCATTTTTATTTAAACATCCAAACAAATTTTGTGCAGTGTAGTCTTAAAATTTTTTCCCACGATATTTTGGACAAGCTTGATCCTTTACACATATGTATTCATATCTCAATAAGTATAAACATATTAAACACACACATTAAAAATCACCATTTCATTTGAAATCAAATTTCGGTTCGATAACAAGCATGATTGTTTGCTGGGTTATTGCTTTGTATGTTTCATTATTATTTTGTTAAGTTGGTAAAAGTTTTGTTGGGATGTAATAAAATTATATATTATATTATATATTTTCTGTTGCATTTTTTGTATCAACAGTTGTAGGAAGAAGTTGCTTAGTTACCGGCAGCTTAAATATTTATATACAAGTGTTTATTGCAATGCAAATATAGATGAACATATAAATTTGCATTTACTTTAATGCTTAATGCTCATACTCAATGCTAAAAACTCATTTATGCAACCGAAAGATTTCTAAAAATAATATTTACCAAAATAATTTTCATATGTGAAGAAACATGTTGTTGCACACAAAAGGATTTATATACAAATCCAGCAAGAAAATGTAAGGAGTTTAAATTTTTAATAGCAAGAATTTATGCTCTAGAATATTCTTTTGTGCTTTACTTGCTTGTGTTGAGTATTATTTTATTATATAATTGGTTACAGTGTACAGTTTGATATCTTTTGCTTTAGTATTTGTATCTTTTAAATTAAAAAAAAAAGAATAAATAATAAGAAACAATTTTTAAAAAGAAAAGAAGAATTGGTAGAACTGAAAATTTAAATACTATTGTAGAGGGTGTTATATAGTACATACTTTCGCAACTTTCGATCTTCGACTGTAGTCGAAAGTGCTGATGAAACGAATTTTCATTTGGTATTATGATGAGCATTCAAAAAAGAACGTCGTTATTGTAAATAAAATCGGCAAAAAAAATAGCGTAGAATTTGTGTCTTGTGAACTTAAAAATAAACAGCTTAAGACTTAAGAGACTTAAGAATTCGAAAAATTTTTCTATTAAAATACTTCTTCTAAGATGCTTGTAATACTTTCAATACGAACCAAATGAGAATTACGATCATATATGTTTTTAGCATTGCTGTAAAATAGTACTGTTAAGCCACCTTCAACATTTACTCAATACTTACCCCGATCCTCATGTAACTCAATAATTAATATGAAAACCTTTCTTAATGCGAAAAAAGAATTACAAAAGTTTTCGCTGCTTAATTAACTTTTAGCCAGCACTGAGAGTTATTTTCGCTTAAGTTTCCAGTTATGCAGTTGCCATTAGAAATTAGTTAAAATGCCTTCTCTTATTATGAACACTTCAACGACTATTGTGATGTAATTGTGCAAATATGTACGTAATTACTAACTCTAACTCTCATTTCATTATATTCTTTTGCCCACCAAATGAAAGAAGAAAATCTGTTAAGTAAGACATTATTCTTATACCCAATGCTGCCTCAAATGTTAAGTGAAATGCTAAATTATTTTGGACCACTAAAGCTACTCTGTATAACAAAAAATAAAAAATAAAAATTATATAATATATGTACATGTACCTAAGTGTGTGTATTTGTGTAAGTGCTCAATAAAGTCCTGCAAAAGACCACTTACAAGAAGTTTTAAGACATGAGGGATTTTTCAAATGCTTTACTGCAGCAAAATCTTCTACAAGAAATGCTAAACAGCACTGTTGGCAAGACATTTGTTTAATTTATTGCAGGAATAGGAGTAAAGGAGAAAATACTTCGTGACGGGGGAATTTGTGACGCTTGCTTCTTCCTACGCATGGGCGCGTATACAAACGTCATGCATGTACATACGTACATATATACATAAGCTGTGTGTATGCTCTTTTATTTTTCTGCACACATACAAACGTACCCATGCATTGGCATTAGTTGTGTGTACAGTTGCCAGTTTTGACGATTTATCGTCATTTTGACGATTTTTGGTGCCAAAATAGCAAAATAACGATTTGTCGATTTTTTTTTCTTAAAATTGACGATATTTTAAAAGTCCAACTATGGCAGTTTTTTAATGAAAAAATCGACTATTACAGTTCATGTATTACTTAGCCCTACTTAAAGATGTTGGTGCAATTTTGCCCCCTCTTTATTAGGTATTGATATCTGCGTAAATTGATATTTCCAAATAACACAATTGTAAAAAAGCCAAGTTTCTTTAAAAATTTTGCCACAACTTATCAGTATTAGAAGAAGAGTATGGTTTCAAATTCCCAATTAACGCAATCTAACGAAATTCTGAGGAAATTCTCACGTAGTTTGTATCTTAAATCAATCCCTATTCCGCGCTCCTCGACATTAAAATGTATGTATTTCTTTCCTCTTCTTTAGAAAACAATTTTTTTTTAAATTACGATCTTACAAATAGAAAAATGTATGTACTGAAATACATATAGGCTACTAAATTCGAAGCATTATTCTTCCTCCCACATATGTAATCTCTGCTTTTAATTTTTCGCGACCCACCTTATATACGAGTACAGGCAAATCCCGGTATAACGAACGATATAATGTCAGGCCCATTCTTTATACCGAAAAATGTGTTATATCGCAAAGATTTATTTATTTTAATTATTGTTATTGTAGACATGTTACAATACCATAAACGAATGAGGGTAATTTATTTTTAAATAAGCAACGAAATACAAACTAAAAAGAATCACATATGTTTGCATTTTCATTGCTGCTGTAGATTTTGTTTAATATTTTTTGCCGTTCGTTGTACAGAGCACACATTTATCAAAATATTCGCTATAAAAAGCAGAACAAAACCTTAGAAATATTTTCCTACCAAGTTTTTGCTTTTTATTTTGCGATTTTTTCTTCATCAATCGTTATATTCAGTATAAATTTAGGCTAGTATTCGCTATATGAAGTCGTTAATGTAAAAAATTTGGACGTTCGTTATAACGGATTTTCGTTAAAGCGACATTCGTTATACCGAGATTTGCCTGTATGTCCATAATATTTGGTTCCCCATTTTTATCTTTAAATTAAATGACTTTAAATAGGGCAGGCAGGAGCCAAAAAAAGAAGCAGCTCAGTAAGAGTAAATACATTTTCATGTCGAGAGACGCGGTATAGGGTTTGATTTTAGACGCATGGTTTCTTCGCAAAATTTTCTTAGAATTACATGTAGATTTTGTTTTTACTATAAGATTTTTTAATTTATTCTTAATCCATACAAATCGACCCAAACACGTTAAAAAAATAATTTTGATTCAGCCAGCTGATTTTTCTGACGATTTTTCGAGTATAAAATGACGATTATTTTATGGTTTATTGGGATTTCGACGATTTTTCGATAATTTTATCTGGCAGCCGTAATTGCTTACCACCTACATCTTACATACACACTCAAACGTACCATATAAAAAATAACAAGCATACCTACATCAACAATACTTCTTTTGATTGTTTGTTATGAAAAAGAAGTCTTCGTGACATCGCTTGTTAGCACTCACATACACGAACATCAATGCATCAATAGCGCTTCGCTGATAATACGACAGTATTTGTTATTACATGCCACGCGAACACATTTAAAAAACAAGACGTATTTACATTTCAAGGCTATTTACGCAGGCCTCTAGGCCTAAAAAAGGACAGAATGAAAAAAAAAATTCAGCACATCTTGTTATATTTAGACCATTTAATTTGTACTTGCGCAACAAACAGTAAGTACTACCAATACCACTACCACGCCATTTAAACCAGTTTTATGAGCATCTTTTTTCCCTCTACGGCTGGCTAAACTTGGCATAAACTAATGCAGCACAACAAAACAAAATAAAACAAAATCAGCTACAAAAGTAAAGGAAATAAAACCAAAGTAATGTTAAACTAAAAAATTCGTAATCGAAAGAAAAGCCAAAGTGCATTTCAAGTTTTACTTTCTTTTTAACAACTTTTAATGGTCCAAATGTGTATTGTGACTTTTCTTTTAGACATTTTTTTAATAAGAGTTTCTTTCAGTCTAACTTTTGCTTAACTAACATATCTACAAAAATTCATTGCAGTAGTGGAGGAGCGTGCGATAAGTTCAGTGATTAGCTAAAACAATTTTGAAACGTTAGGTTAGATATTTCTTTAAATTACAATTGCATACGGATATGCAAACTGTTTATCTTAGAAATATCCTTTAAAGCCTGACACAACTTTTATTTATTGCTAACGCCAATATCATCGTTACTATTTAATTGGATAACAGAGCTGTTTAACAAGAATCCTGCTGCCTATTTGTAAGAACTATTGCCATTTGTCAGTGGTTCTCTCAGCCATCACCGTTGAAGCAACCACCAAGCATTTGCTGCACTTACTTACAGCTAAAAACCAGCAACCACACCAACCAACCATCCATTGAAGATGCCCGTATAAAAAGCAACAACAAAAAAACTCCTTTGGTAAACGGCAAACTTTTTTGCAGATTCGCTACTCCGTTTGGCTGTCTCTTTTTGTTTTGGACAATCAAGTATTGCAATTAATTCGTGGTGCACTGGTAAAGTGCAGACATTTGTTTCGCCACATAGAGCATGTGCTCGTACATCAGCGTAAATGAGTGGGGCTGCTCAAGAAGAAATTGTTTTTGTTCAATGTGCAACTTGCAGGTTAAATAGATTTTTCTTATCCAATTCTATTCTTCCATGGCATAGTTTTCTTTGAAACTCTTTTAATTTTTATGGGTTTCAGTTTGAAATGTTAGATGCTTCTTGCCTCTATACTACATATTGCTCAAGTTCTTGTCACATTTATAAAACGAAATATTTGTGTAGATATTTCATTATCATATACGTTAATTTAAGTATTTAATTGAGACAATACTAGAAGCATTTTGATTTAGCAATGATCAAAAATTAAAGACTGAATTTCACATAAATATACTTCGATACTTTAAATGCTTGAACTACACACAGAAAAATTTCATATTAAAATTGACAAAAACAACTTTAATTTAGCATTTATGTGTCAGCAAAGATTTTGTTTCGCATGTATTTCATGTTAATTCAACATGATTTAGAGGGTGGCGTTGGCTGAAGTAGTTAGCACGTTGACTACAAAACGGAAGGTCCTGGGTTCGATCCCGGTCTCCGACAGTCATTAAAAATAACAACAGCAGGCGTTTTTCAAATAACTAATAAAAGGCCACTAACCAAAGCTTCAAAATTTAATTTGCCTCATTTGACACTAGAAGGCGCTGCAACACTGCATTATCAAAAAAGCGCGCAAAGAGCAGAGTTGTAAAAGAATGAAGCTTTCCGCTATATCTTCCTTCAATAACCTGTCTTCTCTATCACTATCCCTTCAAAATCACCCTCTCTCACTATCTTTTCTTCAACTAACAGATAGCACAAAGGGACCATTGTATTGGACCCAAGTGAAATGGGCTCTAAATTTCACCCTTCAAAAATCTTCAAAGATTTGTCCTTTTGAAATAATTTTATTTGATGTTGATTTAACATTGCAGTAATGTTAAATCAAAATAAAGAATCTTCTTGAATAAAAATTATTTCAAGTCGAAACAATCGCCCCAATCGTGAATATATTTCCCCTCGAAATATTTCACTTTTCAGAAAATTGCAATCGTCAAATGTTTTCGCTTTTTTGATTCTCCTTATTATATTTTTGATGTGGTTTTTTAAAGTTCCGTACACCAAAGGTGAACGCTGCGTTCTCCGTCTGTCCGTTTGTCCGTCTCACGTTATTTTCTCAAGAACTGTAAGAGCTACGGACCTGAAATTTGGACAGAGCATGTAGAACCTTGGCTGCTACATTAAAAGGGTGTTCCAAAACGAGCAACGAAAAATTTTTAAATCCCCTGTAATATACATAATTGTATGTACATATTAGTGATGCACGAATATTCGTATTCGAATTGTTGAATATTCGGCCATTTTCAGACGAATACGAATGTATTCGTATTCGCTAAATTCAGGTGGATGCGAATACGAATGTAATGTACAAATACATTAATTTTTTTTATAGAAATTTGTGCTTTGTATCATTTTCAAATATTATTCAATGACGATCATTAAAATGTTGGGTACTTTTTATTAACTTTAAAGTACGCCAACAAGAGTGTGATGTCATGTTTCATAACAATTTTTTTTTATTTCACATTGCATACAATATTCGTACTCGTATTCGTATTCGGGAATATTTTCAAATATTCGTATTCGCGAATATCTTTTGAAATATTCGCATTCGTATTCGCGAATATCAAAAATTGACATTCGTTACATCACTAGTACATATGTGCCCTTAATTATGAAAGTGGTATAAGTCAT
Source organism: Tachina fera (assembly GCA_905220375.1). NCBI lineage: Eukaryota > Metazoa > Arthropoda > Insecta > Diptera > Tachinidae > Tachina > Tachina fera. The sequence continues at coordinate 94,573,904 of LR999966.1, read as the reverse complement.
ATTACGTTTGAACAATTCAAAATATTACGTTTCAACAATTCAAAATAATTTTTATATTTAAAATTCGTTAAGATTTATTTGATATTTTGAAGCAAAAATGCACATGACTTAGACCACTTTCATAATTAAGGGCACATATGTATATTGACACTTGAAATTTGTAAAATTATTGTATTTTTAGACTACAACAATTAACACTAAAATTTAAAAAAATTTAAATTAAAGGGTGGTCCATCATTTAATGCAATTGTGACTATGTAATTTTGACAACGTGCTATATCTTGGAAACCGTAAAGGTAAACTCTTGAAATGTTCAAAAACGGTAAAATTAAAAAATCCGAAAATTATAAAATCGCCAAACAAAAAAAATCGCCAAAACGAAAAAAATCGCCAAAATTAAGATATATAATTATAACACTAAGATAAATCACCCAATTCGAAAAAATCGCCCAGATGAAAAAAATCGCCAAAATGAAAAAAAAACGCCGAAAAGCAAAAAAACGCTAAAACACCAAAAAGGCACAAAAACCAAAATAATTGTTTAAATGAAAAAAATCGCCAAATTGAAAAATCGCCAAAAACAGAAAAAAAATCGGCAAAATGGGAAAAAAATTTCGACAATATGAAAAAACGCCAAAAACCGAAATAATCGACAGCTAAAAAAATCGCCATAAGTAAAAAATCGCCAAAAACCGATAAAAATCGACAAAACGAGAAAAAAAGTGTCAAAACTAAAAAAATTGCTAAATGAAAAAAAAAACGCAAAAAACCGAAAAAATGGCCAAAACAAAAAAATCGCCAAAATAAAACAAAAAACCCCCAAAATTAAAAAAAGTCAAAAACCCAAAAAAAATTGCCGAAACGAGAAAAAAAGTGCCAGAACTAAAAAAGCGCCAATAAACGCAAAAAACTCCAAAACTTAAAAAACCGCTTGAAACCCGAAAAAACCCAAAAAACAAAAAAAATCTATAACTATATTTTATATAGGCTAAAGTTCGTATTGAATAACATATCTCGTGTCCGTAAGGAACCCTTCGCACGCGGGTCAAAGTCGCACTTCACTGAATTTATTTTCAAAGTTATAAACATTTATTTTTAGGACAATATAAATAAATAAATGGCGGTGCAACGCGTTGGCATACTAAAGAATTTTTTCCACTGCATTTAGAATATTTAAAACACATTTTTAAAGTTAAGAAAATTTATATGGCACCTAAAATTTGTGTATATTTTATTATTAAACTTAAATATGTTTGCTTTTCGATTAATGAGAAAGAAAGCTTTACAAATCTTATTCATTTTATTTACATTCTCTGGGCATTTTTTCCTTCGAGGGGAATACAAATTTCACGGAAACAAAAGAATCATGTTACATCAAAGTTATTTCAAGTTGAAAGAATATGAATTTGATGTAATGCAGTCATTTTACTTTATTTATTAGAATAATATAAATTATATATAAATGTCATTCTGAGATTTAACTGTAACAATGAATTATATTAATATAAATTTTCTTACGAGTATTGTTATACATGAAATGATATTTTATTTTAAATCGCAAATTTTTTCGAGTATCGAACTGACAGTCTTCTCCATGACAGTGCAAGCCAAGCCTGTCACTCAACCACAGGGCCACTCATTTTTCAAAAGTATAAGTACCAGTTAAGCTTAGGTCAATATCTATGTAAGTACAGTTATGGAACTGGTTCCAGAGTCACATTGGAAGGAACAAACAACATTATACTTGGACTATTTGATAGTTTCTGGACTCAATCATATCCAAATTAAATTGACTAAAGACCAAGACAATACATTACGAAAATGGTGAATACGTAACCATTTACACGATATGTCATTTTTCACCATACACCATTCGCTGATTTTGGCAACACTCTCATTTTCTTGAGACTACGTTTGGTTCAGTTGTCACCAAATTTTCTGCAGGGATATAACATAGGATATAACATAGTGCAAACCACAGATAATATTGCTTGCTAATAAAGTGAATAAGGACCTAAAAGAAGATCATGACAAAAAAAGTATGAAAAGAAAACGAAAAATTTACTTGAAAAAGAATTACCTTTTCGATTATTGCAATCTAAGAATTTTCAATTCACTTTTCTGCCATTTAAGGACAAAAGCTTCGTGATGAATTTCAGAATGCAGTGCAAAAGGAGAAAAGAGAATGTAGAATTGGTTACATCAAAATAAAAGGAAATTTGTACACACACACCAAAAACAACATACATACAAAAATATACACAAAATATCATCACTAATGTCTGTTATCAACATTTGGAGAATTTTCTTGTTTTGTAACCAATTTGATAGGAATAAAAGAAAAAGGATATAAAAAAAATTACTAAGAATTCTGGTTATAAGAGATGTAGTATATTTAGCTGATGTCAGCATATGAAAAATTTTTCTTTGTGTTTTATTTCATTTTATATTCTCCTATCATTTGTTTTGCAACGTAGTGACATTTGTTCACACCACCACGATGACAGCGACAAGTACGAGTAACTACAGTAAGTAAGTATATTTCCATTGTATGCTTATATTGGAATTGTAAAACAACTCCACATTTATTACATGTATGTCGAGCATTTTTTAGTTTAATTTTTTTATTTTAATTTTTTTTTTGATTAGCACACTTAACAAGCTGTTACTTAGAATACAAGTTTTGCTGCACGAGCACACAAAACCACTCCACTCCGCTTATTTGCCGAAGAAAAAAAATTTTTGTGGGTTAAGCTTAAACCTCAAAATATTTTTTCGTTTCTATAAATAAAAAAAGACATACATATTCATATATGTTTGTAAGTATGTATGTATATAGTATGCAGTAACCTAAACCTAAAAAGGAGCCAACTCAACCTCAAATAGCAGTGTCTTGAAGAAAAATGTGACAATAAATTGTCTTCGTAGTTAAAGCAAATTAATTTTCAACAACTTTTTTAATTTACCCTTCTTCAAAAAAAAAAAAAAAAAAGCAGCAAAGGAAACAAACATTTTGAAAATTTTCCCTAATGATTTCATAACATTTATTACTTTTTGCGAATAAAAGTTTTACAAATACTTGCTTGCTAGCAGATATTTTAAAAGGTTTCTCCTATTTTTATCTTTAACTTCTTGTGTTCTGCTCTCTGGAGAATAAGAACATTGTTGTTACATACATTTTCGTATGTGGTTGCTTGCCAGTGTATGAGTGCTTGTGTTGCAGGATTACGTATGTACGTAGCGGCACCACTGTGACAAATTAATTAAACTGTCTGCTCCCCTGTGGATGTTTGTTGCCACACACGAGCTGTATTAATTTCTAGTGTTCAAGTTAGTTGAGTCTATTTGTTTTAGTGCTTTGCTGTTCATTTTTGTGCTTTAATTTTAAATAAGTATCTAATGAATGTTTACATACACAAGCTCATTTACATAAGTACCCAGCAGGAAAAATAAGGAGTAGGGAGGATGCCTTCTAAAAGGCGTCTGTACTGTTTCTTTTGGATTTACAAGCCCTTCTCTCTCCATACCATATTAAAATGTTCTTTAGGTAGGCCTTCCGTTCTCGCTTCTTTCGCAGATATTATAAAAGGCCTTCAAACTAATGGCTCTCAAAGGCCTTCCAGAGAACGGCTGCTAAAAGGTCTTCCAATAAAGGTCGTATTGAAATGGCTTTAACAAAGAATTTTCAACTGCTGGCCTGTATCTCAAAACTTACAAGTGTTGAAAAGCTGTGAAAATAAATTTTTTAAATGAATACAAAATATTTCCCTAACTGTTTTACTTGTATAACAGCACTTTTAAGTTTTGAGAAACAGGCCCGACGTATTCAATATAAACATCTATACAAACAGTGTTTTGAGGTTTTTTTTTTGATCAAGGGTGGACCATATTCAACGGAAACTTCTGAAAATGACAAGAAACCACATAGTATTTATATACGATATATACGCGATTGTAATAATTTGGTTCGATATAGAATAAAGACCTGCACAAGAACTCTTACAAGAAATTTTAAGACATGAGGGAGTTTTCAAACATTATACTACAGAGAAATGTTCTAAAACAAACGCTAAACAACACTGTTGGCAATACATTTGTTTAACTTATTGCAGTATATGAGTAAAGAAGAAAATAGTAAGTGACTGAAAAATATGTGATGCTTGTGCTTCTTTCTGCATATGGGCGCGTATACAAACGTCATGCATGCTCATACATAATACATACCTACATAAGTTATAAGTATGCTCTTTTATTTTTCTGCGCACATACAAACGCACACATGCATTGACATTAGTTGTGTGCGCTTACTTTAAAAAATCACTCTCAAACACATAATAGCTTACCATCTACATCTCACACACATACTCACACGTGCAGTATGCAAAATAACATGCATACACGTATCAACAGTACTTCTTTTGATTGTTTGTTATGAACAGGAAGTCTTGGCGACATCGCTTGCTAAACCTCATTTACACGAACACCACGAACGACAGCATTTTTTTTATTGGTTTAGTATAATACATGGCACGAGAATACATTTAAAAAACCAAACGTATTTACATTTAAGACTGTTTGAGCAGGTCTCTAATATGGAATGCCATAATCTCAAACTGAAAAAAAGTGATCGAATCAGCTCGTTATCGCAAGCGACGATTAGACCCCTGTCTCTTTCAACTTACAAGACTCAACTAAAACTATTTGCGTTTTCTTTTCTCTAATCATTCTGTGTTTGGTATTTTCATATGGAATTTGGTTTTTTATAACAGCATCTGAATTCTTTGGTTCTTGCTTTGGTAAAAAATAACTCTAAAAAAATACTCTATTCCATATGTTATCCCTTCTTATAGAAGGGAATGTGGGATGTGTACCTTATCTTTTATGTGAAAAAGCCGAGGCTTTCTATAAGGCATTATTTGGCAGTTTGATAAGAACGGTAATAGAATCGAAAGAATTCCAGACCAGGCCTTTAATATGGCCTGTAGTACTCGTAAGAAGGTCTTCTGACATTTACCGCTGGGTATCTATGTACTTGTATATATCTGCTAAAGAGATCTATAGATATACATGTACATGTGTGCGTGTACGTGTATATTTTGTGTGCTTGCTTAAGTTTCATCATATTCATGTTGCTTGTTCCCTCTGATGTCATACCATTTGTTTGAATTCTGTGTTGGCATTTGTTATAAAAGTTGTATTCATTGCAAATCACTTGCAATTAGCAACGTAAGCCTAATGTGGTTTTTTCCTTAGTTGTTAATTATTTGGTTTTATCAATTTTATGCATGTGAGTGAATTTTCGAGTTTTATATGAAGTTTATTTTTAACTCCTTTATAAATCTTTTATAATGTAAGAGAAAGAAAACCCACACATACACAAACCCAAACATACACACACACACACACACACACGCACACAGTAAAAGCAAAACATTTAATTTGGGGCGGGTATTAAGTTTCTGCTGGATTAGTTTTTTGTTTGTAGCTTGTATTTTTGCTTAAAAGCTTAAATTATGTAGTGCCTTGTAATGACAAGTTAAAATAAAGTGTACAGTAACTTAAAATTTTTCGGCAATGATTTTGCTTTATATCAATTCATCATAATTAACAGTAATCTTCAAAGAAAACTTTAAGTCTGCAAATACCTTTTTTTCATTAAAGTACTGTGAAATCAAAATGAAAAATTATTTTGAATCAAAGTTATTTCAAGTTGAATAACTCGAAAAATCGTATTAAATCAAAGTTATTTCAAGTTAAATTATTATTATTATTAATTAATTAATTATTTTAATAATTGTTTAACTTATGTGATTTGAACTCGAACTCATAATCACGTAGTAGTCAACGACGCTTACCGCTGCAGCTGGGTTTTGTTAAAGTTTCTACGCTATTTTTAGTTTGTGGTTTTAAGAATTATTATTATTTGGGAATTCTCAAATAGCTTTTGATAATCTGTGCATAAGATAAGGTGTTTATAACTGTTCAAAATATGTGGTTAAACTCTACTGATGATTTGGTAAAGCATCAATGAAATATATAGCCTACTACTCTACTTTAAAAAGTTAAATTTAAAATTTTTTGTTTTACACAAAAAAAGGCCACGTTTCTGTCCAAAATTTCGCCCATTAAAAGTAGTGAGATATAAATTTTGACCAAGTTCTTGTTTGCCACAGTACCTAACAAAGACATATGTTATGTATTATATAAATTTGTAATCCTAAGGGCGTCATATAATTTCTAGACAATCTTCTTAAACAAATCACGCTGCTTAATTTATATAAAATAATTTTAGGACTACATCAGCAAGTCCTACTCTTATTAATACAAATAAGTAGCCTGCGTAAGCAGTCTTGAAATATAAATACGTCATGTTTCTTAAATGTATTCTCGTGGCATGCATTATACTAAGCCAATAATAAATGCTGTCGTACTATAAACGAGGCACGATGTATGTATTGGTGTATGTGTATATGACTGTTAACAAGCGATGTCGCCAAGACGTCTTATTTATAACAAACAATGAAAAGAAGTACTGTTGATACATGTATGCTTGTTATTTTGCATATTGTACGTTTGGGTGTGTGTGTGTGTAAGATTTAGATGGTAAGCTATTATATTTGTGTTTAAGGGAGGTTTTTTAAAGCAAGCGCACATAACTCACGTAAATGCATGTGTGCATTTAAGAGAGCATACACAAATTATGTAGGTACCCAGCTAAAAAAATATGTATGGAGCATATATGATATCCCATATATGATTCGGATCCGAAAAATGAGGGTATATGGGCATATATGATTATATATATTCATAAATTTTCATACATGCATGTGCAAAATTCATATTCATACACTCTTGATTCACAAAAGGCACTGCTGTGCAATAAATGAAATTATTAAAAATAATTTTTTTAGACTTGAAAGAGAGAGAGGTTGTATTTAATGAAACATTTGTTTGGACAAATAATTCAAAACGAACTAAAAGTCATTCCATTCATCAAAAGGTGACTCAATTATTAAAAAAAAACACATAAATCATATTCGTACATAACATTTAGCTTAAGAAATCAGATTAAAAACTAATTCAATTAATTATAAAAGAAAAAATAATCCGTCTAACAATACTTTTCAATACAGTAATATGTACTTTGTTTCTTATCTAGAGAATTTTGTTATTTTCTATAAAATTAATGACTGGATTATCTTTTTGATTATTTGATATATTAAATGGGGCCATAATGTATAAAATCATACAAGAATGGTTTTTTTGTAACAAAAAGTTTTTCTTTTTTAAACGTTGAGGGTACGCATATAAACTTTTTATACCGTATGTATTTTCTAATGGATTTCCAATTCAACAGTGATAAAATTCCAAGCTTTTTTGATTGCAAAAACGATCTTATGTCAGATATCATGTATGCATACATTCTTATATGGCTCCATATATAAAATCTTATATTTATATATGGATCCACATATGAAGAGCTTCATAATTAAATTTTCATATATGAGCTCATATGTTATAATACATTTCATATATTAGTCTATATATTAGTTCATATATAATAGTTTTGCCATGTATAATCCCATATATTTCCATACATGAAATCATACATATTCATATATAGTTATATACATTCATATATTAAAAATATATGGACCATATATAATTTTTTTAGATGGGTATGTATGAATGTACATGCATCACGTTTGTATACTCGCCAATGAGAGAAAAAAGCACAAACACCACAAATTTTTCAGTCACGAACTATTTTCTTCTTTACTCTTATACCTGCAATAAGTTAAACAAATGTATTGCCGACAACGTTGGTTAGCGTTTATTTCAGAAGATTTCCCTGTAGTAAAGCATTTGAAATTGCCCTTATGTCTTAAAAGTTCTTATAAGACGTCTTGTGAAGGTCTTTAATACAAATTTTGTATCCATCAAAGTGACAAAAAAGTTTAAAGCTGAAAGAGTTACCCAAACGTTTACGAAATTATTTAAATTTATGAACGACAACGAGAAAGTAATAGCAATCAGCAATAATGCAAGAACATTAACATTGTCGACATTTGAAAAATGTCTGTTATTGCACAAAGTCCAAACGGAAATTTAAATGAAAGCAATGAATTTTCAAACATGCAACAAATGCTTACAATATCATTCGCAGAAACGCACATACACTTACATATTCGCACATACAATATTGAACTTCTGAGCAGCTCCAGCAGCTGCCTCTCTATGTATTTCTTTAGTACGTTTAACTTTGAAATAACAGTAATAAAAGAAAATCTATTGAAGAACTAGCATAAAAAAAATGGAAACCTTGCAAACAGCTTGTGTTAATGTTGCAAAACTCAAACGAAAATTGTTGCAATAACTGCAAATGTTATGTTGTTCTCCCTCTCATATTTCTTTTTTTTTTTTTTGCTGTTTCTTGAAAACATCATGAGCTTGCTGTCCGCTTTAATGCTTTATGTGTAGGTGAGTGAGTGTAAGCATGCATTAGCCAGAGCGCTGTTGTACTCGGTAAGTGCGTGTTATAACATGTGTATTGGACAGGATGCATTGCAATTTGATCCATACAACACACATTGTACATTTGCATATGTAAATGTGAATGCATAATAGTCTTGTTACTTATGTGCGTATGCAAAATGTAAATAAGTTGCAAATAAAAGAAGAGCTTTAGTATTACACTGCAAAAATATGGTAGTAAAAAAAATAACTAATAATTGTAGAATAAAAATACACTCAAGAAAAAACCAAATAAGTTAAGCATTCAATATATTTTAACTGCAAGAGTTTTCATAAGACTTACTTACTTAAGCAAGCGGTGTTTTTTTGTATCTTCGGAATACTTTTGTAATTGCAGCTACTATTAACCCACAGCTTGCGTTTTTTTAAACGCTCACTTCAATCACCGCTCAGTCCTATTCACATGAATTTATTTTATTTATTATAAAATACGTATCGCTTTGCAAGCCAACTTACGTGTGTTAATTATTAACGAACAAATAACACCAAAGTTAATTGTAAATATTCTGACAAACACTTAGTAGAACGGAACAACTAGCTGGTTTCTTAGGCCACTACACCCTCATCATCAGCGTTCTTTGTGTTTGGTCAACTGTGTGTATTGTCAACTTTTATGCAAATGGAATATGTGAATTGTTTTGATTCATTGTATTTTAATTTGCTGAAGGGTTTTTTTTTGTAATGAAAGCTCAACAGTCTCACCATTGTCGTTTGTTCAGGGTTCCGTCATGGATTTCTATAAAAAATCAACTAGTAAATGATTTCGACCCAAGTCTATTACTAAAACTGGCCAATATTTTTAACAAGTTTATACCGTATCATTGTTGCACACTGAGTGCTCCAAATATGAAAAACACCTCACGGATTTTTAAGTTATAAAAAAGCTGTTAATTTACGTTTGAATTTTAAGTCAAAATATAATGACGAGCTTTATTGTTTTTACTAGCGAAAGGATTTTCATGCATTTAAAAACACGTTTTATGTACGTAAAATATGCAGTAAAAATATAGAAATATGTGTTTAAAACTTATAAAATATGCATTTATCAACTTTTTTTCAACAACAGTAAAAACTTTAAAAAAATCAGCTGTAGTGCTATTTTAACAAACATTTTGTCATCAAAAACTGAAAAAACAAAATATTTTATCAAATCATATGGAATACAACATAAAGTTAAGTCGAACTTTTATTTGCGTTAATGAATGAATAATTTTATTTTAATTGTCAAAGGTAAATCTTCGAGAATTTTTTCTGAAAAAAGTTTTGGGTAATAAAAATTAATGATTCACGTCAGTAAGAATTATTTAAATCCTGCTTTTTCCTTTGTGGAATATTCAGTTTCCAAGTTTTCGTTGCTGGAACTATATTTGCAATTTATGCAATTTGTTGCATATTTTTTAAGTCCATATTTTTTTGTATAACTATTTATAATTTATTAATCTATTTATTAATCTATGCAGTTATTCTGCCTTTCAGAGCAAAATTTTTTACCGCATCTTCAAGAAAGCAATACTATGTGTGCACAAATTTAAATTTATTAAGTTTTTTTGACTTTAAAATTTCTTTAATTTTATTAATAGAAATATATAGTATCCTACGACCTTCTGCCACGCAAAGGATCTTTCAAAAAGACTTTAAATCCATATGACATTAATGCGGAACCAGTGGAGAGCGCGGACAAATTACACAAAAATTTTTTGGTTTAAAAGGGCTATTATCCCATGTTCTTCTTTCTTTTTTTTGAATTTTCAATGGTATTGGTATTTTTGATTTAAGCCAAGATATTGAACTTTTCAAATGAGTTGAAGGAGTCCTACGGTATTTTTAAATATCGAATAATATCGGAAAAAATACGATTGTAAACTATTCTCGTCTTCCTCTCTTCTTGCTGTTACACAGTCGTAAAAACTGCACCTTTAAACTAATAAAATTTTGATTTATATCATGAAAAAACTAAAAAATGTATTAAAAATATACATTTATAATCAAATATGCAAAAATATGTATTTATTATAAAATATGCAAAAATATGCACCAACAAATCGATGCCATTTTGTTACAAATTTCTTGATTCTTGAAAATATGTATTTGCATGAAAATCCTTTCCCTAGTTATTACTAACAATGTTTTCCTATGGCTAAAATTGTTTGTGCATATGGATGAATACTTAAACTGCCAGGGCTACGAGTATTACAACCAACAACTGCTTACAGGTAAATACAGATGTGCAGTGTACTGGTATGTATGATCATATATGTATGTACACATATGTACGTACCTGTAAATCAGCATATTTGCATTTTAGATTGCAATGCTTTGGCAATGATATCCTTTCTTAATTCTTCTCTCCGTTAGCCTTTCGCATAAACATATATATAGTACATACATACATGCACACACACACATCTACATATATGTACATATATTATAATGTATGGAAGGAAGCCCATTATGCATTTGAATTTATAGCGGGTCTGTATTTTAGAAGCAATATTGTAAATAATTGGCGCATAAAAGTTATTTCGTATATATGTACATATACATACATGCATATGTATCTGTTGTATGCGTGTTGCCTTATATAGAGAAAGAAAATCTACCCATCCAAAGCAGCTAGAATCCGTGTATGTATGCATGCATTTGAGCTCTCATATCTTGGGAACAGATGCAAAAGACTTGCATAAAGTTTAATGTATTTTTTTTTCTTTTGATTATGGTATGCAAGTGTATACAAATGTTCTTTTATATATTATTTGGAAATTTTTATTACAATAGCGTGTAACTTTACGTCAAGTCTATGAGTATCTCTCTTATGGATTTAACATAAAGCATTTTATCGTTTCTTGTGATTCTTTATAATATCAAAATTATGTTAAGTTCTCATTTTAAAATAACATTTTCATATTTTATACGTATTCAACATTACAATTGAATCTTAAAACTTTTTAGTAGCATTTGCAGCTTTAAGACTTTAACACAAATAACAAAAGAATGGCGAGGTTGTAGAAGAAAGCTTATTTTTAAGCCTCCCAAAGGGCATCTATTTTTGAAGTCAGCGTAATGTTTTGATAAACTTTTTTTTTCTATTATTATTGTAACGCAGTTTATTTTTCAGCTGGGGTATGACTCAGTCTGACCAGGGTCTAGTCAAAGGTCTGCTTCCTTTGGATAGTATGGAGATGTTGCTGTACTAACACAATCAGTTTTATTTACAAACTCACGACTTCTAACGTCTACAATATTAAAAAGTGAAGAGTAAGAAGTATATCCGAGAGGTGATACGAAATATAAAGTAAATTCGCGAGACTTTATATTCGGCTGCTGTGCACGTAACTACAACGAGCACGAAATAAATTCGGCAGACTTCGTATTCGGCTAATTTACAGCATAATATTACTACGAAATAAAGTAAATTCGGGAGACTTTATATTCGCTAAAATACAGTTTATCTACTGGCTAACTACTGAGAACAAGAGTCGGTAAAGCTTTCGGACAACACTTTCAAGTAGCTTACTTACATATAATTGTCGATCGTACGGTCTCAGAACTTGTTGTTCATTGTGTTGATTACTTATGCCAACTAAAATATGATCTGAGTGAGAATCATACCTTACGTTGGCATGTTGTGGCTCGGTTTCAATCAGTGCTGGTGTCTGGCTGGTACAATTGATCAAATTTTCAAAGTGTAATATTTCTGATGCTTTCATAAAACATAAAATACTTTTTTAAATCCTATTTTTGGCAACAAAATAGATCAAGATTCCAACGAAAATTATTTTAAGCTTAAAATTATTTTTACCAGACATTCATCTCTTATTTTGACATACAAAATATATTCTTTTACTTTATTCATAAATAGTTATTTATTACTATAAAAATCTTAAAACATTTTTTATATTCCTTACTGCCCTTGTGAGAAAAGTATTCCTTTTTTTCCACACAATCTAAACTTTTATAAAAGGAAGATAAAACTAACGAAAAGGAATATAATGAGCAACGAGTAACAATTATTCTACATTGTAATGAAATTACTTAAAACTCTCACTTGCATTTGCATGCAAATGCTATTACTTTTCACTCAAATTCCTTCGTGGTGCACATTTTGCATTAGACACACTTTTCTTTTTCGTCTCAGCACGCCTTCTTTAATGATTTTCTTTTATATCGCACTTTTAAGCAAATGTTATACTCATACTTACAAGCAAATAAGAGTGCATATACTTTAATATAATAGCGGCCATAGAAATCTCTAAATGATGATGCTAATGATGTTGAAGATGATGATGATGTTAATCAACATTATCTGCCAGAATGCTTGAATATACAATGAAAAGCATTATTGTGTAAAAGAGTGGCTGCAGTAATAAAATAGGGACCCACAATACGAAAAACCAAACATTTGAGGCAATATTATTTCAATGAATCCTATATTTGAGGTTTCCCCATTTTTTTATTGTTGCGGAAGTAATCACAATTTAAACGGAAATGTGCCCAACCACACATATAATAAAGCACACACTCTCTTAAAAGCCCACTCCCTTGCACACATATGCATAAACACATTTACAAACAATCCCTGTCGGAAATTTGGCTAAATTTAAACTAACTTTAAGCTAACTATTTGGCAAATAGTACTGACTGACACTGGATTACTTCGCAACCCAGTGAAAAAAATGGAACTCATTCTAGTGGAACTACCTTTTCATTGCTTCCATAAAATCGATATTTTTAATTTGCCGAGAGTGAGCAAAAAAACATGTAGAAGCTTATTTTAGTTATACAAAACCTTGTAACTCCTCCATAGTCTTAAAGAAATTTATGAACTAATTTTAGTCTAAAATTTAAAAGTTATTTGCTTAAACTTTCATGAAAACACTGTTTCGGGCTTAAATTCATATAAAAAGAAACGAATTGTTAAAATAGGCAACTATTTACCATTTTTCGTAGATGAAAATGTTATCATAGAACACAAAAAAGGGAATTTTTCTTAATATCGGTTCCAATTCAGTGACCAGGCATCGAAAAAGAGAACTTCTTGCAATGACAACCCTATGTAAAAATCATTAGATCCGATCGAAATTTTCACTGCTTCCAGATCGCAAACTCTACATTTTCATGACTTTTTTGAAGTCTCTTTTTTTTACTGGGAATGTAACCAATTGACTACTTTAACATTGCGATGTCCTAGGCGGTAGTCAATTGGCTCACTCTGCATTACTTTCAGCTAACTGAAAGTTGAATTTTTTAAACCAACTTGTAGTCAGTAAACTAAAAAAAATGTCTGGGGTTCGAACATGTATCATCACAATTTGTGTACTCAACGCGCTACCACTCAGCTAAGCTACCATCTAAAATAACAACAGCAAAATGTTAACATAAAACTGAAATTAGTTTCAAAGTAGCTGAGAATAAATTTGTTGGCTCTCATTAATTTTGGGTTTGTTCTTAATGACATTGCAGTTAGCTTTTAGTCAGTCTAAGAAAAGTTAACTATAAGTTAACTAATTTTGTAGTCAACTACAGATTTTCCAATAGGGATGTATTAACATACATATGTGTGTATGTATGTATATATTGCTGCTGCATTGCATTATTGTTACACTTATTTCAATTGTAGCGGTTAATGCTTGCATTAGTGTTACCAGAATTACATAAAAATAAATAAATTACATAAAAATAAATGAAATGTGTTCATGTGTGTGTCGTGCTTACGTTTGTCTGTAGGACTTAAGGTTTTTTTTAATTGTATGAAAACCATAAGTATTTTCGTGTTGAGCTATTTTTTGAAATACATACATATGTAAATGTAAAAAATTAGTATACCACCAGGTGTGAACACAATGTTGTAAGAAATCAATCAACTAGACTTTAAGAAGAATAATTAAAAAAATAAATATCATAATAAAACGTTTTACTCGTACTTGGTTTAAAGTAAATATTTCCTTGATTTTTTAACCGACTTCAAAAAAAGCAGGAAGTTAGCAATTCGTCTGTATATTTTGTTTTTATTTTGAAATTTTTTTTTTGTTTTAAGAGAAGTAACACTCAGCCAATGAATGCCTACTAATATTACTAGATTTTAGCTTTTTTAGGGATGGTAAAGTGATAGAGAAGACAGGTGGTGAAGGAAGATATAGGAGAAAGCTTCATTCTTTTACCGCTCTGCAATTTGCACGTTTTTTTTAATAATGCAGTGTTGCCGCGCCTCTAGTGTTAAATGAGGCATATTAATTTATATTTTGGAGTTGTGTTTAGTAGCCGTTTTATTGGTTATTTTTTTAGCCGACGATTCTGCTTCATAAAGAAGGAGAGCGCTCTAATGTTAGATTAGGATTATTATTATCTGCTGAAGTCGGTATAGTTCAGTGACCAGTGACTATGCCTTCATCACTTGAACTTTTCTACAACAACCGATACAAAGGGACACTAATGCACATAAGAAAAATGCGTGGTGTTGTTATTTAATGACTGTTGGATACAGGGATTGAACCCAATATCTTCGGGTTTGCGTGGTAACTACTTCAGCCAGCGCCACCCTCATTTTGACATTGTTGCATCATAACTCGGTACATTTCAGACCGATTGTAAAAATTCTTTTATTTTCTTTCAATTGGTTGTATTATAAAAATAATTGGCGAGGACACGCCCACAATTTTTATTTGATTTTCTCATATTCTACTTATTTGATTGCTGCGAAAGCTAGTAAATACCTTTGGTTCTTGTAATTTTAAAATTTAAAAGCTGAAGCAATGGGTGGGGCTATGCCCATTAAAATTTATTATTATATATCACGTGGTCCTTAATTTTCACGTAACCTATCATACACCTTAAACTCTAAGTATACAAAATCTTCATTTGAAAAAATGGGTGGAATCACGCCCATTAAAATATAATATCTTTTTTAAATGGATCTACTTTACCGATTTTTACAAGACTTAACACACTTCTTCTCAACTAACAGACTTTCGAAATGTTTATTTTTGTTTAAAAAAGTTTACTTCCTTTGCATCGTTTCAGCAAGGAATGTGAAAACTTTTCGAGTCGAAAAAATTGCTGTCATCGTGTGAAACACAGGGTGAGTAAGAAAAAAAACTGTATTTTTTGATATTTTTTTGTAAGTTTATATAAATTTCAATGTGAGTAACCCTGTGTCAAATAGGACATGCGACAACTTCTCACAAATTACAGAATGAGGCACTGTTTGGTCCTATAAATTTTTTATTCGAAAATGTTCTATTAGATCGTTGAAAATTATTTTGAAATGTAAAGATCAACTTTCTCAACAGAAGTTTTATTTTAATTATTAAATTTAAATTATATATTTTTTAAATTAGATAAAAAATTAAGTCGATTTGGAAACTTCAAAACAATTAAAATAATCTAAAATAAATATAAAATAATATAAAGAACAAAATATTAAATATTTTTAACGTGTTTTTTCTCAAAATTATAATTTCACTTGTTCAGCGAAATATTAATTTTTTTGAGTATATTAAAATTAAATTAGACTGGTCTGCAAAAAAATTTTCCTTAAATAAAAATATATGGAATAGAGGGACATCAATGCGCTTAATTTAAATCCGCTGTCAGTTTTTATCCATCACGTACATATTTATATTTTGATGGGTGTGGCTTATATGACCCCCTAAACAAGGCTGTCACGTTAATTTATTTTAATACAGAATTAGTAAATATTTTGTATGAATGCGGCCCTACAATAAATTTTGTAAATGTTAATTAAACATAGTTCGGCTAAGAGAATTTGTTTTTTATGCGTGTTGGTATTAGACCCCTGCACAAGACCGCTTATAAGAACTTTTAAGACATCACGAATTTTTTAAATGCTTTAATGCAGCAAATTTTTTTAAAACAAACGCTTAACAAAACTGTTGGCAATATATTTGTTTCACGAAGAAGAAAATACTTCGTGACAGAAGAAATGCTTGCTTCTTCGTACGCATGGGCGCGTATACAAAGGTCATGCACGTACATGCGCACACACGTTTTGTGTATGATCTTTCAGTTTTCTGCGCCCATACAAATACACATATGCATTGACATTAGTTGTGTGCGCTAGCTTTAAAAAACCACCCTTAAACACATAAAAGCTTACCATCTACATTTTACAAACACACTCAGACGTACAATATGCAAAATAACAAACATAGACGCATCAACACTACTTCTTTTGAGTGCTTATTACGAACAAGAAGTCTTCGCGACGTCGCTTGTAAAAACTTATATACACGTACACATATCAATACATTCATCGTGCTTCGCTTATTAAACGACATCATTTATTATTGGTTTAATATATTACATGCTACGACAATACATTTAAAAAACAAGACGTATTTACATTTCAAGACTGTTTACGCAGCCCTCTAGTTGGTATTCCTCTTGCTTGTTGATAGGGCACAATGTACTGTTGACACAATTGTGCACTTGTTGTTATTTATATTGATTGATCGTTTTGTATATGTACATGTATATAAATGCCCACAAAAGTGTGGAAGTACAAAAGTTGAAATAGTGTCTTTTCATGAGGCAAGTAAGCTAGAGAAGCTCGCGACGCGCATACCTTGTAAGAATTTGAAAATTTTTTCAACTTTCACGCGTTTTATACAAAATGACAGCTAGTGTTGCAGATTCATATGGACAATTCCTGGGCGAAGGACGCGACATTCGTACACTTTTGTTGAGCCAAAAACAAGAAAGGAATAAAAAGATCCTACATAGTATATTCATAGTGTTTTGAAGCAAGATTCAATAACATAATAAAAAGGTATAAATATGTGATAGATAAATCAGCAAAATTTTTCGTAGAATTTTGTTTTTGTGAATGTGAAAATCTATGAAATATAAAGTGCAAGTACGTACGCAGCAAAACGGACGCAGCAATTTTTTCCAAGAAAACAAAACACAATAACTTTGCTAATAATAACGATTGAACTTTAATTAAAAAATAAATAAAGCAATAGCAAATGCGTATTCATTGCTGAAAACAATTAATAATTATTTTTGGCGACGGGCGTGACATTAAGATGTAAGTGAAAGTAAAGTCAGATATTACAACTTCACTCTCCTTCTTCGTGTTAATGAATAAGATAATTGTTAATAGGAAATTAGTAAATTACAAAAAAAAACACATAATATTATTTTAAATAGTCGCAAAAGTGCTTAGGAAAAAAGTTATTTTTGCCTGTCCCACGATATCGACAACGTTCGACTTGTCGCTCAGTTACATTCAAAATAAAAACAAATTTAACTGATCGACGATTCGAACGCTGTTGACATCGTGGGGCAGACACTTTGTTTTACTTTGTATATTTCAGTAAAAAAAATTTCAAAAATTAAAAATACTTTTTATATTTTTATGATTTGAACGGACCTTAAGCCAAATTACATATGATAATTATTAATGAACAAATAACACTAAAGTTAGTTATAAATATTCTGACTAACACATAGTTGAACGGAACAACTAACTGTTTTCGAAGGACACTAAACCTTCATCATCAGCGTTCTTTTGTATTTTTTTATTTTATTTTTTTTATTTTTTACGTGCATAAAACTAATTAATTAATTAATCTTAATGTAGTTTTTCAATTGAAAAATATCAAAGTAAGGAAATTCTTGCTGTTTTCTTTAAAAAAAATATTAAAATTTTTTCTAATTTTTTCATTTTTCTAATGCATTTTATATAAATAAAACTTACGATGAGTATAACTACTCGAAAAAGAAAAATTTTTCACTTTAACTGATTAGGAATATATAGCTAAATAAATTAAAAAATATTTTGTTTTCTACTGAAAAACAAATTTAACCCTTCTTTAAAAGGCAAGATCGTCTGAAGACGGTCTTCGAGTTTTGAGCGAAAGTGGCACATTACAAATGTTTTCGCTTCAAAATAAAGAAAACTATCCTTAGACAACACTCCTTCACATATGTTTTACTCCCCCATCATATTCGACAGGCTGTAAAACAGCTGTGCTTTAAATCCGAAATAAAAATTTAATTTAATTAAATTAAATTAATATATAAACTAATAATAATAATAATATAAATGTATACTTACATATGTAAGTATACTCGAAATACAGACACGTCTGTATAAAGAGATACCCATATGTATGTAAACATATTTTTATTGATCTACCCTTTTGTTCTTACTTTATTTATTTATTTAAGACCACGCGTGAACTACCGATAGCTTACAAAGGAATCACTAAACTGACAGAAGATGTTTTTAAAAAAGATTTTTTTAAAAACTTAATATAGTATGGTCTTGGATGACATTATTTTGTTATTTACATTATACTTTTTGTAAATAATAACAAAAATTATGTTGCAGTCATAAATTTTTAACAAAACTTTATTGTTAAACTCTAACCACCATATCACACTTTTTTATGAATATTATATGATTATCAAATTCAAACATTACTTTGTTTACTGTAACAAAATTAATGTTTACAATAACAATAACTAGTTTGAAACGACCATACATTTGTTTCTGACAACATAATATTGTTTTCTCAACCATTCTACAAACATATCTTTGCGTGTATACTACGGTATTCAATTAGTCGGGGCTTTGCTTTAATAGGTTAATTGCTCGATTAATTAATCGAGGTTTTTGCTTAATCGGCTAATAATCGGTTAATTACAGTACTAACCGGTTAACCGCTTAATAAAGTTTTTCCATAAATCAAGTGTTTTCAGCAAATAAAAGTGCATAACACACATAATAATTCTTAAACTAAATCAAGTAAAAAAAATTTATAAATATGTATTCGTTAAAAATTAACAAGTTTGCTAAGTCATTATATTGGTTACTTCAACAGTTTAAAGAGATCTTTAAGAAAAAGTAATTTTGGTTTAAATGTTTACGATTTAAGCGATTCTCCGCTTTAGTGTTGGTAAAACCTGACTTGTAAAAATCATTTTACTTATTGTAGCGGTCGAGGAAATCGAAAGCAATCCCTAACACAGAATATCTAATTTATGAGTTCTTTTCCTTGATTTCTCAAAACATAAAATCACTTCATTATGCCACTACAGTTCTGTTTTATTTTTTTTTTTTTTCAAATTATTAACACTTCAAATTGTTTCGGTTAATTTTTTTAGAACATTTCTCGTGTTACTATCGATAGTCATTATCTGACTCATACTGCCATAACTCAGCGACGCGCACTCTGTAACACAGTTCGTTCCTGAATTTCTCAGAAAAAGGTGAAAAATAATGGAATTCGTCTCTCACTAAATCTAATCCTTAATTAAATCTTTGGCAACAGTACTTGGCTTTTATTAAATTATTAAATCAAAACTTAATAATTCCCTCTAATTGGAGTACCAGAGTCTTTACTAAACTCTTTTTTATACCCATTTCCAAAGATTTTGAAGTTTTATTTAAGTTAGGATCACTGAACATACTTCCTTGTTTGTATGAAAAATAATTTCTAAACACTCACCTTTTGTAAATGAGGCGAAACAAATAATTGTTCACACAAAAAATTAGTTGTAATACTACAAAATATGAAAAAATTTGTTACGTCGGTTAATCGGTTAATCGACTGAAATTAACCGATTTATTCGTTAATCTAAAAACCCAATTTTTAATTGACCCATCAGTTAATCGGGAAGTAATTAACAGGCTAGCCGATTAACGGTTAACCGATTGAATACCCTACACTGTATACCCTTTCTATCCGAAATTTTAGCAGAATGAAAGATATTTAGGTCGACTTTTTGAGTTGAAGATTAGAGATTAATTTAACCTTAATCTTCATTTGCAATTTTTGGGTAGTCGATTATATTGGTTTACTTGCTAGTTTAAGCGACCAATCGTGGTGGCTTAATCTTACTTTATTATTGACAACAAGCACTTATGAAACATATAACTTTTCGTAAAAATTATATGATAAAATAATTTAAAAACACTCAAATAAATATATATATTTTATATTATATATGTATATATATATATTTCCTTTAACACGCGCAGTATTTTACTTGTATATAATAAAATATGACAGAAAATCAAAGTGTGTTGATAACATATACGACTTTTGCACAGAAAATGTTGCCACTATTTTATTCGTCAGTAGGGTAATACTACACATAACCAGAAGTTTAAACTACCACTCAAAAACATCAAACTCAATTATATGAGATTAAGTTAATTTTCGGATTAGCTAATTAGAGAAATAAACTAATCTTAATCTCGAACCTAAAAAGTCGCCCTTAAAAGTAAGACGTATGCGATGACGCATAAAACTTGCACACGTAGCTTAATTCTGCATCATTAACCATAAAATTCCATTTGTTGAGTTAGGACGTAGTTTCAGTATATGAGCGATATTTATATATTTATATATGTTTATATCTATGTGAATATATACACGATTTATTTAATAAAACTATTATTTTAAATTATTGAAATTATAAGTAAATGCATATCGAGAGCGTATATTCAAAATACGCCAACTTAAAAAAGCCAACTTTTCAGTACTAATCTATAGGTCTGCAAAAAAATATTTTATTTTGGAATGGTTTGTGGAGTTAGCATATTTTGTCGGAAAAAAATTAACTCTTAATCATACATTGTGAAAAAAATAATTTTTTTGTTCGAAATTTGTACTACAGATGAATATTGCTTAGGGGAGTTATATGCCATCAAAAACTAATTTTGACCAAATTTGAGTTAACGTCTTTTGAATATAAGTTCTCGATATAATATTATTTTATTTTGATATACATTTTCAATGTGCTATGTTATTTCCAACAATTTAACCCAAATGAGGAGTAAATGGTACAATACAATTTTCAGTTATTTTATAGTTGCCTGCGCAAAAGTCATGCACATAATGCTCCACATCTTTATCTATAAGATAATTTTATTATTAATGATTTTTTATTAAAGAAACTCAATACTTACTGGTGACGACATCATTGTTTTGAAGACACTCGTAACTTGAGAGATCACATTTGTCGCCGTTTTTGCACATTTCAGCAATTTTATTGTCACTGAACTTTGCACAAAGCTTTTTAATAGAATTACATTCAAATTTAACCTTATCGCAAATTTTAATTTTAACAGTAGCATTTTCACATAAAGTGAAAAACATTGCACAGAATACGAAGGCTACAAGTACAGGGTGGCCCAGAAAGACCGAAGTGGTGTAAATTCCATTTAAGACATATTTTTTAAAATAAATTTAAATTTATTTAAGACATATTTTTTTAATTTTTTGTTTTTTAAATACAGTAAATTTATAGGGAATATTTTTAGATTAGTTGTTAAAAATGATATCCCGCAAGTGGAGGCCATTTTCTGCTTCGCACAAATGATCTCTTTTCAACACATTTTCCATGACCTTTCGCAAAACTTCCGGTGTTATGTTGTTAATTTCGTCTGGAATATTGGTTTTTAATTCCTCAATAGTCCTAGGCTTATTAACATAAACTTTCCCTTTTAAATAACTCCAAAGGAAACAGTCTGGAGCGGTTAAATCCGGGGAACGCAGAGGCCAATTAAAATTGCTTCTACGCGAATTTATTCTTTCCCCAAAGATGTCGCGTAAAATAGCCATTGTGGCCCTCGGAGTGTGCGCTGTGGCTCCATCCTGTTGGAACCATATTTGCGGATGGTATTCCACGGCTGGCCTTACAAAATTTTCCAACATGGCCCGATATCGATCACCATTGATGGAAATGGCGACATCTCTTTCATTTTCCAAAAAATATGGACCAATGATCCTTTCTGAAGAAACACCGCACCAAACAGTACACTTAACTGGGTGTAATTGTCGTTGATAAAGTACTCTCGGGTTTTCCTTAGCCCATATCCTAAAGTTTTGCTTGTTAACAAACCCATTTAATTGGAAATGGGCTTCGTCACTCATAAATAAGTTATGAATAATGGAAATGGAAAGAGCACATTTGTGCGAAGCAGAAAATGGCCACCACTTGCGGGATATCATTTTTAATAACTAATCTTAAAATATTCCCTATAAATTTACTGTATTTAAAAAACAAAAAATTAAAAAAATATGTCTTAAATAAAAAGTTATAAGGAATTCACACAACTTCGGTCTTTCTGGGCCACCCTGTACTTTCATTTTTATTTATTATTTTATTTTTCTGACAGAGACTAGACTAGTTATTAGAAATTTAGAAAGCTAATAACATAAATGTCTAAAAATTAGTCACTTATATAGCTGTTAATATTAATTAGTACGAGGGTGGTTCCAAAACTAGCCGAGCTGACGCAATAATTTGGTAAAGAATTGCTCAATTCACAAGCCTTTGAAAACAAAATTTCAAAAAAAAAATCTGAAAGCAAAAGCCAAGTTATTTTTAAAATATTTTTGTTTGTAGGAAGGACGTCGCAAGTTGCCCGCCCTAATAATTGATTATAAAATAACTTCGTCATTTCGTCGGGTGGTTACTGATTTGCAGGAATAATAATGTATTTTAATATTTTGTGCGGCAATCCAAATAACCACCCGACGATTTTCGACCAATTTTAAAAATTTGTTTGCATATGGAAGAGAAGCACAAAATTTTTTTTAATTTGGGTTTCGGGGGGCGAAATGTGCCCGCCGAAAGAAAATAGATAATCACATTACTATTTCGTTTGTGTATAAAAATTCTTTTTTCATATGCAAAAGGTGCAAAGTGCAATTTTAAAATTTTTTTTTACTTATACAAAAGGATTTTTTAAATAGGGTGTGTTGGGGGGGGGCGGTATAGGTGGAAAAGCGCACTGGATTAAGCTTTTATTTTATAAAGAAAACATGTGTGAAAGTGAGTTTGAAAAACAGGGAAAAATTTGGTCACCGTTATATAATTAAAACTTTAATTTGAAAGTTCTCAATCCAATCAATATTAAAACCACGCTAGATTATATTTTGGGCGATCCTGCTGCTTCGTTTACTTCTATGTAGTACTGGATGACCGAGTTTATACGAAGTCATACGTGCTGAAAAGACGAAAAACAGAGTGGTCTGACTACTCACTCGGTCAATTTGTTTCAATCAATATCCTTCGCTTATTTTAGTATCATAACTAGAAAAAAATCGCACTGAATCCAGTTGTCGACATCAACGTCACAAAAATTGAGGCTTGTGTACCCGTTGTCGAGAACAACTAGCTCCTGTTAGCGGGCTTACGATATTTTCTACACATTAAGGAAGGCAAATAGATAGTCAAGAGCGAGTAAACAGTCCACAATATTTGCCTTAAAAAAACCTTCAGTAGGTGGAGCATCATAGTTGAATTTTCCTTTGTGCCCAAATACATTATTCTGTGATTCAGTTGTTGTCCATGACGGCGAACGTCAACGTAGCACGTATTTATAGTAAACAAAAATTTGAAAACAAATAACAGATTTTTATTTTGACAATTGGTTTTATAATTGCAAACATAATTGCCACATGAAATAACGATCAAATTTCGAGCGAAAAATTAATAGCTGTTAAGTAATGATTAGTAATCGTAATGATTACTAATTAGATTACTTTTTTTTTAATGTGAAGTAATGATTGAATTACGATTATATTCAACTTCGTACTTAGTAATCGTGATTACGATTACTAATAATGGAAAAGTAATCTTAATTACTTGAAATTACTACAAAACAATTCAAAAGAATCAAAAGTTGTAAAACAAATAATCTAATTACTTCTAATGATTACTTTTAATTCTTTTTGATTATTTATTAAGTTTATTGCATTTAACTTATATTAAAATTTTAAATATTTTATAATTTGACAAATGACACATTTTTGTAGTCTTTAAAAAAATTGGCATGTATAAGTATGTTTTTTTCTTATGTGAGCTTCAAAAACATTTTTTGTGAATTCTCAAATCATTTTTTAAAAGTCTGAATAAGACAAGAAGTTTGTGGCTGTTCAAATTGTGTGGTTTGAAGTCTACTGACGTTTTGTCGGAGTGACTATAAAATGCATACAGACAATGCTTAACCAGCAGCAAAAAATTTCACTTTATGTTTTTCCTTATATTATTTTTTCTCAGATTGATATTATTAATGTTGTTATATAAACGAATTTGTTAAGAATTTTTTAAACAAAAAACATCTAATTATATAAATTTATTTAGAACTTTAAATTCAAAATGTTTGAAAATAATCAAAAAGAATCAAAAGTAATCTTTGAAAGAAATCGGATTACTTTTTGATTAATTTTGATTCTTTTAGATTATTTTGTAGTAATTTCAATTAATTCAGATTACTTTTTGATTTTAGTATTCGTAATCAATTATTTATCAGCAATTCTCCTGAAGGCAATTATATAATCATCACAATTCTTTTTAAAATGTAATCTAATTGATTACTAATCGTAATTTTAATTTAACAGCTCTGGAAAAATGATCAAAATCGTCTAAATAATTATTAGAAATTCGTCATAAATAAAACATACACTTTTTTACACATATATGTTTGTAGATATATGTATTGGAATTGAAAAATTCTATTAAATCAGGTACTACTTTTAAGTCAACACAATTGCAATTATTTAGTTTTAAATGATCTTTAAGTATGCAAAATTGCTGAAGGAAGATATAACCAACCGATTTCTTAATTTGGTTTTCTTAGAGTGGCCTAAAATTTTTTTCTACATTAAGATTGTGGTAAAACTTAAATGAAATTAATAATAATTATTAAATTTAAATAAAATTAATAGCCATGGGCCTTAGTGGTAACAAATTAAAAAAGTTTTTCTTAAGTAGAACAAAAATAAGCAAATTAACTAACATGCCCATAATTGGTACAGAACAAACGACAATGGCAAGACTGTTATAAATTTAGAGGTGGTAAAATTGAGTTTTCTTTACAAAAAAAGATTTCAGCAAATTCATATACGATGAAACAAAACAATTCACATTTTCCATTCGCAAAAAAGTTGCGTATATGCAGCTGAAATCTACATCCACAGACACCACACACAGTGGACCAAATAAAGAGAACGCTGATGAGGAAGGTGTAGTGGCCTTTAAAAACAGCTAGTTGTTCTGTTCTACTAAGTGTTTGTCAGAATATTTACAATTAACTTTGGTGGTGTTATTTGTTATTTAATAACTATCACATGTAATTTGGCTTATAAGGCTTTACGAACTTTAGCCAGATCAAATAATAAATATAAAAACAAATGAAGTTCGATCAATAGTAATTAAAATTAACTAAAATAAAATTATTTAATGCGAAATAAAATTACTTAATATTTCAAGTGCATCCTTTTTTTAAAACATTTACGCATACCTGTGTAGAGCTGTCATAGTAAGAGCTGTCAAGTTCTTGGTCAAGTTCGAAATTGTTTTATAGTTCTGAAAAATTGTGTCAATTTATATTTATATTTTGGTACAAAAAATCGTCAAAATAATGATAAATCGTCAAATCTGACAAAATACTAAGACAATCGCATGTAACAAAAACAGACGTTTTTTGTGGCCAACGAATAAAAGGTTGAATTCAACCTGAATCTGAAGCAATATCTTAAATTTACTAATTTCGAAATGTTGTGCATTGATGTTTCGTTAAAATGGTTTTGGTTTTGCCCAAAATTTCTTTAAAATGTGTTTTAATTCACAGTCGCACGTTAGATTTTTTCCCATTATAATGCTTATATTGTTCGACGCGAAGAGTGAGATTTTGCAAAGCAAAAATTTTAGTAATATACCATCGTATACACTTTGGCCTTTTTTTTGACTCTTTGTACCGTAAGAAACATTCGAGAGATCAAAATACTTCTCTTCGAGAAAATTTATACAAATTAAAACAGTTACGCTTTTGTGACTCAAAATACTTTATGTATAGCATTCGCGTTACAGTTAAATTCTATTTATCCGGATCCAGCACATGCTATTATAATTAAAACATAAAAATATAAGTTTGTACTAAAGTATGAACAAGAACGAATGATGGAGGTAAGAGTTCGGATAATGGAGGTAAGGAAATAATGATAAAAGTCCGTATAATCGAGCTTCAACAGTATTTGATTATGTCTCTATGAAAATATGATAAAATAAAGTATTTTCTAAAACTTTTAATCGTGTATGTTCTGGCTTCCACATCGTTTTCACATGTTTTCTTGTGGTATCGGGTGCTAAGACACACCCTACCCTCTCTAAGTTTAAATTTAGAAAATAAAAACTAATAGTATGTGTTCTAACAAATGAATTTAGATGAAAACAATTTTTAATTGACGATTTCAAACTTTTATTTTTTTCGTTTTCACTTTTGGTAAAAAAAACTCGTATTCTCTTCACTTGTTAACAGTCTTGTGAAAAGAATACGAGTTTCTTTGCTCCAAATGCTAAATATTTTTGAACAAAAGTCATGACTATTATATGACATGGTCTGGTCCTCCTCTAAGCTACGCTCTACAGCAGAAATTACTTCTTCTGTAAGCACCGTACAAAGTATCTGTGGATGCGTTTTATCATTTTGAGTAAACCTGGTGCCAAAACGTTCCATAGTTAATCGAATTAATTGCTCTGATGGACTATTATGTTGAGCCATGATTTTCAAAATAAATTTTGCACAATTTGGAAGCGATGTTCAGGCGTCTGAAATAACAATCCAAACTAAACATAAATCACTTTGACAGCTGACAAAAAGGTCGCCAGTCGCCAGTCGCCAACTTAAATTTGTGTATATACCTTTATAAAACAAAACACCCCTGATATTAAAATAACCTAAAGAGCCTAGAATCTATTTATTTATGGCTGAAAAAAAACTAGGATTATGTTCTAAAAACCTACTTCGTTGTTCCTTTAAAAATGATTAATAAAAAAAATTTTTAAAAAAACTCTAATTTCTATGCAAAATTATAAAAAAAGTGAAAGTTCAACTTTAAACTTAAATTTCTCAGCAACCAGATTCTAATGAAGCTAAAACTGGATAATATGTTGTCTATCTACTTAAAAATAATTAGAAAAAAATCTTCATTAGCTCAAAAGCTCTCTCTCAAAACTCTGTGTTTTGTCTAAATAAAAATGATTCTGAGCCACTATGCGTCGTCTTGATTTAAGCGGTCTCACTTTACATTGCTGTGTGGAAAAGTTTTTAAATTTTTTTTATATTGGGTGATCTTTTAAGAGGCTTCGGATTTGATTTACAACAATACATACAATTTAGAGAAATGTTTGAAATCTTTATTTCAGTCTATAGAATGATATATATAGTTCAATGCTTAAAAAATTATTGCATATAAATGTTTGCGTCTCAAATAGTTCATACGTTGTGTCCTATTTGGACATACTCCCGCCAACATATCGGTCGGTATCTCACGAATAAATTCTTCAATATTGCGGTCCAATGCGTCAACTGTTGCGGGCTTGTCCCTATAGACATGAACTTCAATATAGCCCCACAAAAAATAGCACGAAGGCGTTAAGTCGCACGACATAGGCAGCTGCTTGACCGAATAAATTATTATTATTATTTTTTTAAACAAACACAACCCGCAAAGCGATTAGATTGTCTGTAGAAAACACCCAGAGTCTATGGTGGGAATCGAACCCACGACCTCTGGACTGAGAGGCTAGCATCGCTACCACTTAGCCACAGGGGCACCCTTACTTGCCTCTCAATTGGGACATTGTTTCGAGTAGTGTGTGTCATGTAGCCCCGCTTTTCTGGAACCGCATTTTAGCCAAGCACAGTTCTTCAAATTTGGGCAAAAAATAAAAAGTAACAAAGGCATCAACAACACTAAATTATAGTCCAGTTCAGTTTGGTTTAACAATGTATTTGTATGATACACGAAAACAGACGAGTTAACAAAAAATGTGTTGCCAAAAAGAAAGTTGCTAAAAAATTACATTTTAATATACATACATATGTATATGATTGTATGTGATAATTATTAATGAACAAATAACACTAAAGTTAGTTGTTAATATTCTGACTAACACATAGTTGAACGCAACAACTAGCTGTTTTCGAAGGCCACTAAACCTTCATCATCAGCGTTCTTTTGTGTTCTTGCAGTCTATTTTTACGTACAAGAAACTAATTATTTAACTAATATAAATGAAATTTTTCAATTAAAAAAATATTAAAGTAAGCAAATACTTGCGGTTTTCTTTAAAAAAAAAATTATTAAAATTTTTTTCTTAAATAACGGCTACCAACTATTTCTTCATTTTTCTAATGCACTTGTATAAATAAAACATACGATTAGTATAACTACTCGGAATAGAAAACTTTTTTCACTTTAACTAAAATATAATACTGAAAAACAAATTTAACCCTTTAACAGGCAAGACCGTCTGAAGACGGCATTCAAGTTTTGAGGTCCAGTGGCACATTACAAATGTTTTCGCTTCAAAATAAAGAAAACTGTCCTTACACTAATCTCTTTCATACTTTTTTTACTCCCTCATCATATTCTGACAAATAGTTTGTCAGTTATGATTAATCAAGTGAAAAAAGTGAGCAAATTAGCACAAAAAATTATTGCGAAAATTTAACTTTTCGCAACTTTAAAAAAAACATATCTATAACAAAGCGATCGACTTCAATATTTTACAGTAAGTAGTTAATATGTTTTATTTGAGTTAAATTATATTTTTAAAGTAAAAAAGAAACAAAATAGTGAAGACTGTGTTGCCGGTTTGTGTGTACAAAATTATCGCTTTTTCAATATTCTCATCTTCGATATGTATGTATGTATGTACATAAAAACTTTTGCTTAATTCACAACAATCTGTATTTTGTATTTTTGTATCAAATACACTTTCTGGTTTTTCATTGTGAACAACCTGTGTGTAGTGTATGCTCTCCCAAAGAGCCAACATTTTAAAAACATATGAAATAAAAGTGTAATAGTCAGCCATGTCACAGAGCTCCATTCCGTTCGGAAACGGAATTCAATCCGCAATTCGGGCTTTGGATCACTTTTAATTTCATGGACGGAATTAACATTTTCTGCATGTTAAAGTAAAAAAAAAAATAATGAAAAATAGTATTCTTTATTGAAACAAATTTTTTAAAACTACTTTTCTTTTACTTTAACATGCAGAAAATGTTAATTCCGTCTATGAAATTTAAAGTGATTTCATTCCGAATTTTTTTATGTGTTTCGGTTTCCAAAGCACCAAAAATTCGGATTGAATTCCGATTCCGAACGGAATTGAGCTCTGTGGCATGGCTGATAAATTTGTTTCAAATGTCAAATTAACAATTCCTCAAGTTCAATAGAGAGCACAGTTCATAGTTTTGAAAGCGATGACAGTCTTGAGGATTCTACTAATGTTTTCGATAGTATCGAGACCGAAATATTGCCAGATAGTGCAGAATGCTTGCAAAGTATGACTGTTACTGAGACCGACCACGGGTACAGCACTAGTTGAAACCGATTCGACACAAGAGGCGTCGACATCAACTACAACCACAACAAGAGCATCTAAAATGTGGAAGAGGTCGATATTTATTGCCAGCGGCTAAAGCTGTCAAACCATCAGTTCAACCTAATCCTGGATGTTTTTGGTGGATATATGACTTTATTTAGGTTACTTGAAAATTGTTAATTTTCTCTGTTTAGTAAACGTCTGTCAATACACTATCTGAACGCTCGAAAGCGGTCTCCAAAATAGTCTGGCACAAGCTTTCGATGTGCTTACATGTGAATTAGGCAGCGTTTTGAAGTTATTCGTTACTTCCATTGGCTCAAAACAACCATAGAACTCGTTTATTACTTTATTTTTACTGATGATATCATTGAATGAATTATTGAAACAACGGCACACGGAATAGGACAACGCCTCTAACAATATATTCGATGAAGAACCGCTTTTACGGCTTCCAGATTTCTGTATCTCAATAGCTGCTGGACTTGTTGCCTTCAGAAGTCAACGGTCCGTACGTCAATCATCTGATCAAAAACTGAATGAAACACAGCCTAGAGTATCAGGTATTGGAAAAAGTACTGTTCGCCCAGTCGGTAATGTTCAGTTGGATGGTGTCGATCATTTTACTATTTTGATTCATAGTAAAGCCAATAAATGGTGTAAAAATTGCAAAAAATCTGACACCCAAATCCTTGAACTTAAATCAGCGATCTTCAAAACCGTGCACGCGTGCGAGTGCTCTCACAATAATGTAGAGAGCAATAAAAGGTAATTTGTATTTTTATTTAATGTTTACTCATTTGTTACCACAATCAGGGTTACCACTTCAATCTCAGACTATTCATATGTGCCGGTTGTGTAGTCCCATTTTACTAGACAACAAATGATTCTTTTTAAATTAGTTTACTTTCAAAGTTTTCTAGTTTTTAGAGCTTGAATAATCATATCTGAAAGTAAGTTATTATATACCTCGTTTATACGCAAATTTTATTTGCAAATAAAACTATTTGCAAATACTGAACTCACCGTTTATACGTATATAGAATACATATATATTTGTGAATTATATTGCCACTCATTGTTAAATTTGTATTACATTTTTTACAAAACAAAAATAGTTGGCAACATTTTACACCTTATTTACAAAAAGTGGCGTTATTTGCAAATAGTTTTCGTGATTTATTAACTTACAATAAAAAAGTTATACGGCAACGCTTTCGACTTTTATTTGCAAATAAGAAAAGCGTAGTAACGGGATAATAAACTATTTAAAATACATCAAATGTGCATTAATCTCTTTTTGAACACAAGAAATTGACTCGCATTAGAGTTTTACAAATATATTACAAATATATCGTGGCAGCCCTGCTATAAGAAGAGCAAAAGATATTAAGCTCAAAAACGAAGCACCAACGCAATCATAAGTTTGAATGTATATGTGTGGGGATCGCTGCTTTAAATACAAATTATTTCTGGGAGTATCACAATTAAAAATAATATGTATTTTAACTTACTTTCATTTTTAATCTTAATAAAACTTTTTATAAATAATATTTACTTGTGCTTTTGCATTACATACAAACCGGCAAGAAGGTCTTCAATACTTTTTACCTGGCGTTCGTTCCTAATGTTTTTTCAACTATAAATTAAAACTAACTGTTCTTTTTACTAAAAAAAAATAATTGACTTCATTCGATCATTTTTACGATCTGGCCGGTTGGAGGGTTAACTTAACAGTTTTGCTACTTTGGCACATTTGAAATTGAAGCAGAGTTAACGATATTTGCCTTTCTCTATTTTGTTTTTTATTTCTCGAGTAACGTTAAAACTTTTCAAAAAGAAACCAACTAGATTGCTAGTTCAACTAGCACTTACGTAGATCTACGTTGAAACTTGTGCAAACAATTTCCCAAAAATAGCATTTGAACTAAATATTAAAGAAAACGTGCTAACTATTATTGGATTAAACAGTGACTCGTTTTTTCGTTTTGTTTTTGAAAAGCAATACCACACCATGAAAATTTACAAAGGTTGACACTAGTACATACTACTGCGATGTCACAAAATACCATAATATGTATGCACTCAGCATTACCACTATGTGAATGAAATAACACCCAAAGAACAATAAACTAGTCCTTGTTAGACACAGAAAAATACGAGTATATATGCTACCAATTAATTGTGAATAAATTCAGAATTAATGGAATGATTTTTAATAAAATGATTATTATAAGGATGTAATTTAAAGGTCAATTTGTTTTCTAACCTTCTTTGTATTTTTTTATTTCATTAAATAACTGGTTCTAAAGCAAATCCAAATTATATGATGCAGCATTCTCTTTTTTCTTAATAACGGAAAATCTCGAGATACTGAGTCAACTCAAAAAAAGTAATTTATAGGCATTGGAGCTCAGTATCATAGGCACGAAAGCTTCCCAGCATACCATATGCGCTCTAAATGAGCTCATAAAGACTCTTTTGTCGGAACGCTGACGCTCATAATGAGTTCATAAAATAATCATAAACAGTCATAAAGCGCTCATATTTGAGTGGCTTTTTCCAATAAACTGGTCACTCATGAAAGAGCTCTAAATTTTATCCATAAAAGAGTATTTTATGACTCTTTTTATTTTTAATATTACATGCTGGATTTTCTTTTCTTAATTTATTTGAACGAAGTTCACTTATTATTAATTTGCTTTCTTTTAAGCTTGCTATTTTCATTATTTTAATTATGTATTATTTTTATATTTATTATAAAATAACTCACAATTTTGTCTTTACGCTTCCAAAAATATTTACTAATGAATCAATTTGTGTAACTTCTTTCTTCTGCTTAGCTGGAATTTACCGTTATCTGGCAGCGTGCAGAAATTACTCATAAAAATCACATAAAATTTATCGTTTATGAGCTCAGAAATATGCGCGCAGAAACCAAGCATAAAACACTCATAAAATTTACCGTTTATGAGCTCAGAAATTTACACGCAAGAAACACTCATAGAAAGTCATAAAATCGATCGTTTATGAGCTCAGAAATATGCACGCACGAAACACTCACAGAAGCTCATAAAATCGCTCATATATGAGCTCATATATAAGAGCGCTCCGATAATGGTATGCTGGGTTACTATCAAAGTACCGACCTAAAAAATCGTGTTGGTCTGTGTAATTTAACAAACAAATTTAATTGAAAAGTTTTAGTTAAAAAAAATAATACAAAATACTCTGACTTGTCTCCAAGATTCGAACCAGTGTTCCTCCGACTACAAGACTAGTATGCTGTTTACCAGCCAGCAGCAGTTTGTCGCCTGTTTACAAAATAAAAAAAAAACAAATTCGTGATGCTGCAGACGTGCAGTATAAATGCTTTCACGAACGTTCCTTAAATGTATTGAATTCTTGACTCAGACCAAGGCCAAAAACAAATCGTGACTGTTGTAAATTTAGAAATGGTAAAATTGAGCTTTCATTACAAAAAAGCTTTCAGCAAATTGAAATACAAAACAATTCACATATTCCATTTGCATAAAAGTTACGTATATAAAGCAGAAATCTACATCAACTGACACCACACAGAGTGAACCAAACACAAAAGAACGCTGGTGATGAAGGTTTAGTGGCCTTCAAAAACAGCTAGTTGTTCCGTTCCATTCAAGTATGTATTAGTCAGAATATTTCATTTCATTTATTTATTCATTATGTATACCTAGCCTATGGGCCATATTAGATTACATCATACTACTCATATTTACAACTAAGTTTAGTGTTATTTGTTCATTAATAATTATCACATGTAATTTGGCTTAAAAAGCCCATTAAAATCATAAAAATATAAAAACAAATTAAGTTCGAACAATAATAATTAAAATTAACTATAAAAATGCTTTTATATTTGAATCGATTAGTGCAATAACTCTGTAAGCCAAATGAAATCAAAAATTTTATTTATGTGCTCAATATATTGCTAGCTATATACATATATATATATATGCTGAAAAGATTTTAATTAAATTTGATTATAAAATCGACTTCTTCCAAAATGATATATTTTCATTTTATTTTCTTCAATAACTCTGTAAGCCATACTAACTTTGCTTGTTCTTATTTTTTCATCGATGGATTTTGGTGAAACTGGAAGCTTTTTTTCAAGTTCTTTTGATATTTCTGTTAAATCAATAGGTATTTAAGGACTCTTCCCAAGAAACATGAAATTTATAACAGAAACTTGCGCGGTATGATTTTTAGGGTTCCGTACCCCAAAGGAGAAAAGGAATCCTATTGTTTTCACTTCGCTGTCCGTTTGTCTGTCTGTCCTTCACAGGCTATTTTCTCAGGAACCGTTAAAGCTACGGACGTAAAATTTGGACAGAGTATGCAGCTACAAGAACAAATACATGAGAGTTAAAAATTAAAGGATGTTTCAAAACGAGCAACGAAAAATTTTAAAATCCCATGTAATATACAAACAATTGTATGTGCATATGTATATTGACATTTGGAATTTGTAAAATTAGTGTATTTTTATACAGACTACAGCAATTAACACCAAATTTAAAAAAAAATTAATTAAAGGGTGTTGTATCATTTAATGCAATTTTGACTATGTAATTTTGACAACTTGCAGTATCTTGCAAACCGTAAGAGGCAAAATCTTTAAATTTTCAAAAACGGTAAAACAAAAAAATTCCAAAATAATAAAATCGCCAAACCGAAAAAAAAACGCCAAATATTTAAAAAAATCGCAAAAAGGAAAAAATCGCCAAAATTAAAAAAAAAATTCTAAACATAAAATAAATGTAATTCGAAAAAATCGCCAAAATTTAAAAAAACCTGAAAATGAAAAAAACGCCAACAACAGAAAAAATTGCCAAAGTGCGAAAAAGGGGCAAAATTTTTAAAAAATATTTAAAATAAAAAAAATCGCCAAAATTAAAAAAATCGCCAAAATTCCAAAAAATCGATGAAATGAAAAACCGCCAAAAGCCGAAAAACGTCAAGACGAGAAAAAAAGTGTCAAAACTAAAAAAGCACCTAAATGCAAAAAAAAAATCGCCAAAATGAAATAACTCCAAAACCCAAAAAACTTACAAAACTAAAAAATATCGCCTTATAAAAAAAAAATCGTCAAAATTAAATAAAAAGCGCCAAAATAAAAAAAATCGCCAAAACGAGAATAAAATCGCCAGAATAAAAATATCACCAAAATGAAAAAAGTGCCAAAAATAAAACGCCAAAACAAAAAAAAACTGCCAAAAACCAAAAAAAAAACGCAAATAACGCCAAAACTAAAAAAAAGCCAAAACTATATTTTATACATATACACTAAAGTTCGTATTGAATTACGTTCCGTACGGAACATTTCGTGCACGGGTCAAAGTCGCACTTTACTGAATTTATTTAAGTTTTTGTTGCATACTCAGTTATTGCACAAAAAATATAATTGTTTTTGTTGATGTGGCTTACAGAGTTGTTGTTGTTTTTTTTAAGGTTTTAGAAGAATTTTTAATTAAGTTATGAAGAAATATTTCGTACGAAAGTAATATTTTTTGTTGTAATCTGCAATGACATTTATTTATTTATTTATTTATTTATTTAACTTACAGACTATAATAACTAAATTAATATGTTATATTAATTATATGCGTTAATGAAACTAATTTAATCTATTAATAAGGTATAAAATAGAGTTTTTAAAGCTTTGTTTGGATGCATTAAATTCAACCATTTGAATACTATTCAATTTATTAAAATCAGCAAAAGCTATTATTATTAGAGGACTATTTAGAGTATAATTTTTACGAGGAAGGCAATTATAAAATACGTTACAATGTCGAAAACATCTATTCGGTACGTTAAAGGGAACTCTCTCCAGTAGGATAGAACAATCTATATTAGCATTAATAATGTCAAATATAAATAATAAGGATTGCATTTTTCGACGATATTCTAAGGTTTCAAGACCCAACTGAAGACAGTGCGATTCATACGACGTTATATGAGTTTATAGAAAATTCCAATGCGGCAAAGCAAACTTAATAAATTTTCGATACGTGCAATAGAATTTTTACAAAAAGGACTTCAAATTAAAGCCCCATATTCCAGTTTAGATCTTACGTAAGAAGTATATAAAGATTTAATTGTATAAGAATCTGAAAAATCAGAGCAGTTTCTCCTATTAAACGCTAATGTAGAATACGCATTCGGAATTAACCTTTCCAGATGCGGTTTAAATGTTAACTTTGAATCAAAGATTATTCCCAAATCATCAATTTCACTACAATATTTTAAAATAACAGATTTTATGTTATAAGATGACGGAATTAGTGTACGAGATCTTGAATAAGATACATAGGCACATATCCATGTTGAATTTTAGAAAATTATTGTCACACCAATTACTAAGGCTATAAAGATCCTTCTGCAAGAACTCTACATCATGCATACTACGTATCTTAGAATAAACTTTCAAATCATCAGCATATAGAAGAAAATTTGCATGCATAAAACAAGTCTGTATGTTATTTATAAAAATATTAAATGCTGCCCTGAGGTACTCCAGATATCTGGAAGTATGGGCGTGACTCAAAATCTTCTATTTGAACTACACATTTTCTATTTGTCAAATATGAAAAAAAACCATTCATACAAATTTGCATGAAATCCAAATGTGCTTAATTTATGTAGTAAGATCGAATGTGGTATTTTGTCAAATGCCTTTGAAAAATCTGTATAAATAGCATCAACTTGCAATCCAGAATCAAAACTATTATGGCAATAGTCGGAAAATACTACTAAATTAGTGATAGTAGACCTACCATTACGAAATCCATGTTGCTGCGGAGTAATAACAGATTTAGTTAAAAAATAAATTCTATTGTACACCAAATATTCTAAAATTTTTGAAACTGCTGATTATTTTGAAATTGACCTATAACAGGTAATACATCCCTTTTACCAGATTTAAAAATTAGTGCGATACATGTTAATTTCCAACGTTCTACAAAAATACCTTCACTTATGGATTTATTGAAAATAATCATGAACGGCAATGCAATAGACTGCACACATTTTTTTAACAAAAAAGCATTGCTGACATAACATTTCAAGGCTGAAAACAGTGCATATATTTCTATTAAACACTCCATTGATGAAGAATACTAGGAAAAAAATCCTAAAAAAGAGTAAGACCAGCAAATAACACATTATGTGGTCTTACCACAATTTACACTGAATATATTAAAATAGCAGCTAATAAGATGATTAATATAAAATCATTGCTGCCATACATTGCACAAGTTAAGGGTCGGGGAACATCTCTCGCGTCATCGTAATTATTTCTTAAGTGCGGTCAGGCTTGTGTTTGTTGTTTGGCCTTCGAGAGTTTTTCGTCTCGCTCGCACTGGTTGACTGATCTGCCACGGATAACCGTATAATCTTGCGGTTTTTTTGTGGAATTTCTTTAACAACCACGTTGTCTACTTCCTATGTGAAGGCATGGGTCGTGTACAGTCAGTCACAAAACCTTATAAAATACTGTTAATACCATCTTGGGCATATGGTCTACGTTGCTCCGCCCATATTTGTGCAACACCATATTATGCAAATTTACTTTGCATTAATATGTTTAATAAATAAATAAATAAATACAAATTTCTACAATAATTTGGAGGCTGAATATGCCGAAAGTGAAGTAGTAAAAATTATTTAGATATTGTTATCATTATTATCTAGCATTCGCTTTTTGGTATAATTTTTAAAACCTTTGCATTAATAAATTTGATAAATATTTTAAAATAAAATAATAAATAATTTTTTTATTGCAACAACTTTGTAAGCCACAGAAAAATATAATATATATTGGCGGTATTCGATGTTTGATGGAAATTGTCTTGCGTAAGTGCAAATGCAAAATATCGAAGTTTTATTAATAATAGAGAAATATACCAAATTTGAAGCGCATACACTCACACAAAATCAATGGAAGCCGATAGAAACAATCGAAATGCGGGCATTTATAGACTGTAGGGTAATTTTATTTTAAATCAACGAGAAAAAAGGCAATTTTTTATCTAACCCTCTTAGAATTGTACAAAAATATACACGAATGTACACGAATATTCTATGGTACTAACATAATATAAATTTAAAAATTTTGGGTATCTAGCTTTTGTGGTTCCCGAAATATGGCGTTTCGAAAAGTAGGGAATTGAAATTGGAAATTGGTCTGCCATTATTGCTCATATCATCAAAAGTTTTTAAGATACAGGGTCGAAATTGGTCCCATTTAATAGGTATTGAGAATAGCTTTAAAAGTGCATTTAGTCTAACTTTTTTTCTGAAAGGTCAAAGATCACTGTCACGTGACTTTTTTTAAAAATGAAATTTTTAAAATTCTAAAAAAATATATGTTTGTCCTGACAATCTTTTCTGCATTTTGTGTGAAAAAAAATTGAGATATAGACAATAACTTGAAAATTTTTATACTTTTTTTTTAAATTTGTTTTTCAACATTTTTTATTCCACATTTGTTTAATGTTTTAGGGCCTAATTCATAAAAAATATTGAGATTTTATAAAAGGTTTATTAATCAAATTTCCATAGAAAATTTGTTTCATAAACCTCTTATTAAACAAAAATATTTTTTATGAATAAGGCAGCTAATGTTTTCCTACGTGCACTAGGAATAAAAAAATTAAAAAAAATAGTATAAAAATTTCCCATATAATTTTAAGTTATTGTCTATATCTCAGGAACTAATAAGAGCTCACTCAAATTTTTGACACAAAATGCAGAAGAGACTGTCAGGATTAACATTTATTTTTTTAGAATTTAAAAAAATTGCATTTTTTTAGGTATATGTAGTTCCCCAAAGTTTAAATCATGTGTAATTGATCTTTGACCTTTCAGAAAAAAAGTTAAACTAAATGCAGTTTTAAAGATGCTCTCAATACCTATTAAATGGGACCAATTTCGACCCTGTATCTTAAAAACTTTTGAAGATATGAGCAATAATGGCAGACCACTTATATGTGATTTTAACAGAGCTCGTAATAATTGGTATTTTTTGTGCTTGTTGTCAGAAAAAAACGCTCGTCCACTGACACGATGCTACACTGTCACGTAAAAACCCTCAAACTTCGTTCTTCTTTGGCTTGCTCTTCGCTCGGCTCATGTGTTCACTCGATACCCTTTATTTTGTAAAATATTGGCAAACGGTCTTTTGAGCATGTATGTGTGTTGCGATTTGTTATAAATATATTATATATAAATAAGGCAAATCTCATGAGAAAATTGTTCATGGCTCCTTACAACATGGAAAGAAAATTAATATATTTATTGGTAAAGAGTAATTGATGGGCTTTCAAGTTATAAGACAGTCAATTGTAATGAAGTTAATACTAACTGACTTTTAAATTAAACAAAAAACTATAGCACAAAAATACAGTTTAACAATGGATCATGAGTGGACTAGTACTAGATAGATGGTAGGCAAAAATAAAGTTAAAATCAACTTGTTTTTAGTTTAAAAAAAATTAAAAGTTTGTCGAAAAAATTATTCTGTTGGTTATATTATGCGAGGGACGATCAATAAGTCCGTGACATTTTGAATGAAACAAAGTTTTTTTTGCAAAACAAAAATTTATTTTTCAACATAATCTCCTTTTAACTCAATATACTTAGTCCACTTGGATTTTTGCACATGCGCTTGTGGTCGATTGTGAGCAAACGCGGCTCCCATCTTACGGAAAGCTTTATCATACCCAAGTAATCATTCAAAATAGATACCACTGAGTCATGATGGTTGCCTATTGCGTCAGCAATCTCACGTACTTTTACTTTTCGATCGACCAACACCATATCGTGGATTTTTTCGACATTTTCGGGCGTACTGACCTCAATTTGACGTCCAGAACTTTTAGCGTCATTTGTACTAGTGCGACCACAAGGATAGGGATGAAACGATACGAGTAAATACAAGTAAATACTCGATACTTTTTCTTAGAAACCAAGTACTTTTGGTATAGATACTCTACTACCGAATACCAAGTAGGTATCGGTAAAAAGTACTCGTATCGGTCAAATATACGCATTTCTTATTGGCTACAAAAAAGTTGAACATGACGCCAGTTAAACACAATTTTATTTGTTCGTGTTAAATGTAAATTTTTATCTTGAATATATATTAGAGAAAGTTCGTGAAAACGGGACCACCCAAATCAAATATTTTATAAAAAAAAGACCATAAAATTGCGAGCTGCAAAAATTCAGGCGTGCGTTATTGCGGGAACAAAACGAATTTGTACAAACATTTAAAATGTCATCTCGACTATATCTTCTGTTCCACTCCAGCCCAAACTTGGCAATTTTTCCCCTTTGTTTGGTGTCTAAGTTTTTGATTTGGCAACATGTCAATTTTGCAGGCGATAAATTAATTTATTGGCAATTTTTATTTTTTTATTTTAATTGAACTTAAAAATGTTTGTAATGCAGGAAAATTAGTTCGTT
Source organism: Tachina fera (assembly GCA_905220375.1). NCBI lineage: Eukaryota > Metazoa > Arthropoda > Insecta > Diptera > Tachinidae > Tachina > Tachina fera. The sequence goes on along the minus strand of LR999966.1, from coordinate 94,533,479 downwards.
GAAGGGATATTTTCAAAAATATTTTCTACGAAAACTCGTCTGCAAGAAATTTAAACAATTAGTTTTTTCTTATATTAATCGCTTCCGAAATTAGAAGATTTGGTCGATTATTCGATAAGAATTCTTTATGAATTAGGAGCATTTGGTTTGATGGGTATTTAATTTTGTTTTCACTACTTTAAATCATATGTAAAGCTTGACCGATACAAGTAGGTATCGATGCTTTTTATTCGATACTGAGTATGTATCGATACTTCTGAATCGATGCCGTATCAAGTAATAGTATAAAAAATTATAACAGTTAGAACAAATTGTGGCCAAAAGCCAAAATTATCTAAACAATTTGAATGCAAATAGAAATGATGAAGACGAATACAAAAGCAAATTGTATTGCGAAATAAACGAAAAATTCAAGTAATTTGTTTCTGTGTGTAATTTTGGTGGTATATTTTTTTCGCGATTTGAAAATTGAAGAAATATAATAGAAAAAAGAAAATCAAAAAGAAAATGCTCATAAATAAATTCAAAGAACTGTGAAGAACATTAAATGCAAAATTAAATGAGGACCAATTGGACCAATTAACTAACGATCGATCGATAACAGAGGCGTTTGAACAAGTTGAAGTGTGTAATGTATATACAATTAATAAAAAGTTATTAAATAAATTGGAAAAGAAATAATGGAAATAAAAAAAACCCAAAAGGAAATAATTTTGTTTTCAAAGTCAACTGTACTTGGACTGCATACATTTTATTTTTTTGCTAAAATTTCTAATTTCAAGTGCTTTCAATATCATTTCACAACACCTTAAAGGTATCGTTTCATCCCTACACAAGGAAAGTCAGTAAGTAAACCGACTCGTGCTCAAAATTTGACAGTGGTCTATTAACAGGTGCTACTTGATGGGTACAGTGTTGCATTTCATATAACTACAAGAGAAGTAAGAAAAGTCACGGACTTATTGATCGCTCTCATATATAAATTATTTTAGATTAGAATATAATCCCACTATGTGGTCGTTAGTGAAATTGTTCAGACTTCCACTTTTTTGTGGAATGCTCCATGTGTAAGATTTTTTTACTTTTTGTCCTTCTGAAAATGTAAATATTTTATACGAGTATTTCAATATCAGTATTTAAATAAGAAAATCTCAAAAATAAGACGTAATGGAAACAATATTTGTGAACAGATTTGGATTAAGCCCACTAAATAAACTCCATTAAAATCACATAATAATAAAGTTCTTGCTCTCGACATTTTTTTATTTTGCTAACCAGACGAACGAGATGCACTCAAAAGCAAATTAAAGCTGACGTTTTTCATAACAAAACCTTAAACTTTTTTTTATTTTTAATGTTAACTTTAAAAAAAAAATTATTAATAATTCTATATCTATTTTTATTATACTAAAAAATTTTGTAATCATACTATTTTCGGGGCCGAGGAATCCATTTTTGTTATTTATTTTTACCTACAACTCATGCTAGATGGCGCTGTCAAACAAATTTTGTGGAATACGCCAACTTTTATTTGCTTTTGAATTCACCCCATTCCATTTAGTTGTAAAGATCGTTTTTGTATCACAGTTCGATTATTAACGGGTGTACAGCTAGTTTCTATGGGTATTTCACTGTTGCTTATGCGGATCGTCAGGGATCCCTTACTTAAAAATTTCTCAGAACAACTAGGGATATTATATTAAAGTTTCACTTCACCGAATGAGAAGTTCAACTAAAATGATAGTTGAAACCAGAACTCTATAACAACATATTCATGTTTTTCATTTTCCTACTTATTAGTTTGCCTTAAAGCGGTTTCGTCTACCCAATATGCACAATGTGCAAGCTTTTAAATAAGAGCTTTGAGCTTTTACACTGACGAGAGTACAGCAGCCAATCAGACGTAGCTGCTATAAAGTGTTTTTTAATAAATCGATACCTATGCATCCTTGAATTTAAATAAAGCAAAAAGTGTGTGAGATAAACTCGAAATTATTTATTAATATCAAAGACCTGCCGATGCCGTTATGTATGAAATATAACATCATGCAACTGACGGGCATGATCGCGGCTTTTCTGAGGAGCGCCCATTCCAAATGTTAAATTGTCAATCTATTTTCCATAAGCTACTCGACTTCCTTGCCTTATTTCTGTCTCCTGTGAAATTTCCCTGCAGGAAATCGAACTGACACAATACTAGTCACGTGACCGGTCCCCAAGTGATAGGGGGTAGTCCGAGTTCAAACACTTCCTATGACGCAGGCCAGTCACTTTTACATGGGGTTGGGATGGCCTAGGAGGGGGTTAGTTCACACTTTTTATGCACTTTGTGACTTGTCACTGAACTATCCCATAGTGACCTATTCGGTGTAGAATAATATAAATTTTAAAAATTTTTTAAAAATTCTGACATTAAACTGTAGCAATTAAAACTTATAATTTTTTTTTATTATTGTTACAAATGCAATTATAATTTACTTTTAAGCAGAACATTTTTTGAGATTCGAACCTACAACCTCGTGCATTACAGGCTTGCACACTACCCACTCCACCACATGGCGACTCATACTTCAAAAATTAAATTAAATAAATTAGGTTAATATATCAGTACAGTTATGGGATTAGTTCCATAGTCACATTAAAGGGAGCAATCAACCCCAATAAGCACTCAAAAAATTAAAATTCAAGCACTTGAAATTTAACTGGAAACAAAGTTGAATTCAAACAATTTTTCAAATAACATTCAAGTTTGAAAATATTTGGAAATAAAAAATCAAACAACATACAACATGTTCAAACCTTGTCAAATAAGTAATTTATTTTTTAATAAAATTGAAATTATGATGAAAAATATCAAAAATATGTAAAAAAGTGGTTTTTTAAAAAACAAAAGGTGTTAAAAATCGTAAAAACAATAGTGAAGGTAAATATGCATAAAGTAATTATAAGAAAACTTGTCGATTGCATTTTCTTTCTATTCTAAACGCATTGTTTTTGAAACTTGAAATATACTTGAATTCAATTGTAATACAAGGTTGAACTACAGTATAATTTAAGGCTTGAATTGAACTGTAATACAATTTAAATGTTCGAATTGAATTCAAGTTGCCATTTCACTGGAGAATATTATTAAAATATAGTGTAAATCAAGCATAATTCAACCCTTGACAATTGAATATGGGACTTGAATAACAGTTGTTTTACACTTGATTTCAAGCAAAATTGCTTATTGGTACATTATATTTACACTATTTATTTGATATGTCCATTTATTCAACCTCATCGAACATGTTCAGTGCCGTTTACTACAATAATAGACCGAGTCCAAATTTAATTGGCTCAAGATTAAGACGATACATTACGAACCATTTACATGATATGTCTTTTTTTCACCATACACTTCTCCGTACTTTTGATAACTCTCGCATTTTCTCAAGTCATAGGACGAGTAAATTTGGATCAATTGTCACCAAATTTTCTGCAGGGTTATTACAAGGTTTTTTCGTTTCAGGGTTTTCGAAAATTTTCACTTACACCTTTACTTACTTCTATACTCGTATGTATGCATATGGAGGTCAAGTAGAAGCGCAATAGTTGAATTTTTTTTCATTAAAATTGTTCCTTACATGAACTACGACGTACTAATAGTTGATGTTGTGTTTTTGTTTTCGTTGCTTCCTTCATTTGTCTGTCTTGTTTAAGTGTTCTGAACCTTTTTCTTTTTCTTTACTAAACTTAAGTAGCTTTATATAAATATGCACGTGCATATGGTCTCTAGGGGAAATGTGAGCCCATTGCACATACATATCGTCACCTAAACTCCAAAAGGCCGCCCCTTACACACAAAAAAAACTCAAAGTGGACTTTTTGATTGATAATGATGTAAACTAAAAAAAAATACATCTATCCTTAAACTTTTACACGAATGAGTTAAAAAATACAAATTTTAATAACGGGATTCCAAAGGCCATAAACCAAAAATCAGTAGCTACAATTTATATAAAAAAAAATTAAATCAAAACAAAAGTATTTCGTCTTACTTTCAAATAAATTTAGTTTTCTGAACTTATTTTCTTTACATAATAACTAAATAAAAAAAGATGCAATATTGATACAAAATCTTTTTAATGCAATTTTGATTAAAAACACTTTACAAATTTAGTGTTATATTAGTTTTATTAATATCAGGTGGTGTATCTAGTAATGGTCTATTGAAATACGTAAAAATATCAATTTCGAAAATTATGAGATTATGAGCCTTTTTGTATTATTGTATTAAGCTAACGATATGTACATACATTAGAGTAGTTTGAAAAAAAGTTGTGCCAGTCAATCCCTACGATTAACGATAATGTAAAAACAATTCCAAAAATATATATTTAATTTTTTTGACGCTCCTACAAATACCGCCCATTTAGCATTTTGTGCACTTTGTCGCCATTTTTAGTCCGATCATGACATTTTATATACCGTAGTTCATTTATCCGTTTCTGGGCTACATTTCTGTCCTTAATAGTTTTTTACTACCACGTCATATTCTAGTCATATACTTTATATAACTACCATCATATATAATGATAAGATATTTCTTCCAGAAAAACAAAACAACAAACAAACGATAACAATAGTACCGTTAGAACACATCCGTATTGGTTTTCCAACCTTACTTCTAAAATGTCACTACTGAGAAATAAAGATTTCTAAATGTATAAAGTTTTTCACTAAAAAGAAGGAAAGGTACAGTTATGGCTTTTTGGAATTTATGTGGCGATATACCATATTTTCATTGTAGTATGTATGTACATCCCTTTGCGAGTGCTGCTTATGTTAAGTTAAAGGACTTCCGGTTTTTTTTCAGATATTTTTGTTGACGTCAGTGTTTTCTTGTTTATTTTTATTTATGTATATTTCTACTCTTTGAGAGGCTTGACTCCTGACATTAACATAGTTTTTTTGGTTGGATAAAGCTGTTTAATGTTGTTTATTATTTTTAGATTTAAACATTACATTTTAAGCAAAAAATATTTAATGTGTTAGTGCAAAGGAACGGTCACACTTGCCAAACATTTGCCAAAAAAAAGCGTAACCAACAAACACTAATGAAAGAAGTAAGTGTCTGGATCATTTGTTTATCAAATTAAACAGTTTGGAACACAACTAATAGACAATGTCATAGAATCCAACATTATTGGCTACTCTTTTACTTGACAAACTTTTGTCTGGATTGAAATATTTTTCATTAGCATTTAGTGGTTACACTTTTTTGAGCAAATGTAGCTTAAGTGCTGCTGTTTGCATTAAAGTTGTTCATACGTGTCTGTATGTCGTCTGCAAATAATTTTAAGGACTTTTGGTTTTTGTGTTTCTCCTGTTTCTCTATTTATTTTGGTATATTTTGTATGCATGTCTTCTAACATTAAAAAAAAAGTTTTATAATAAAATTTTAATGCCATAACTAAAGTTGCAATTTCTTTAAAATTGAAATTAGAAATTTAGAAAATAGGAACATTTTAAAAAATAACAATATATATATATATATATATATAAGTGAAATACAAGTGCATAATTTCTGAGAGTACAGGCACCTTTTTATTCATTCTAGCAATGAAATCCAACAATACAACAAATATATTGTTTAACAATATGAAATCAAAGATAGATATTATGGATGAATCTAATGTTATATATGAAATAAAGTGCAATGGCGACGACACTGATATATATGCCAAAAAGTATATGTCGGTACGACAAAAACAAAATTAAAAACAAGATTAGCATCGCATAAATCAGACTTAAAAACAATTAACAAACCGCTGACACAAAAAACTGCACTTGCTGCCCACTGTGCAAAAACTGGAAATAAACCAGGACTTAATAAAATTAAAATATTTTAGAGAGAGAAAAACTATACCAAGCGATACATGCAGGATATGTTACATATAATAAATATACCAAATGATAAAAGAATTAACTATAAAACAGATACTGATAATTGCGCACACATATACAGACACATAATAAACAAACATAAGACTAAAAGAAAACATATCAACAGTAGGTGACAGAACTTAAAAAGAAATAGATCCACTGCTAGGATCAAATTTTACAAAATAAAAGTAATTATAATTTATAGTGATAAAGCTAAATATTATTTAATTATATATTAAATCATTATTGTTTTTAGTTTAATAATACCCTGAAGATGGCCAACAAAGTTGGTCGAAATATCGGAAATAAATAAACAAAAATTAATAAAAAGTAATTTTATTTATTTATTAAAACGGACCTCAAGCCGAACACATACATATGTATACCCGCCAGAAAACCTTTTTGTAACAGGAATTAAACCAGTACGTTGAACCCCTTTCATTAATACAACGACACATTTCATTAACAAAATGAAACATATTATATTGATGCAAATTTCATTAATGGAATGAAACCTTTCTAGTGCTTAATATTTTACATTTCGTAGTATCATTAATGTTACGAAATAATTTTTATTCGGCAATAGAATTTCTACGCGGGAAAAAAATCCTGGGAATTATATTTTTACAAATTTCGGAAATTTTCAACGGGAATTTTAGGGATTTTATTATTTAGGTTTTTGGAATTTGCTTTTTCTACATTAGTGTTCGATGTCTTATTACCTTAAAATTAATAAAATCTGTAAGCAGAGTTAAAGGTGTCTACCAAATATTTTCAACAAAAAAAGTTTTTATAGTACATATAAGATTGGCAGATTTAGATAGAAATTCCATCCATGCTATAAAACCCAAAAGATATGAATTTTTTCTTTTTATATTTATGATTTGAGCGGGCTAAGGTTTGTATCGCTTTTTAAGCCAAGTTACATGTGATAATTACTAATGAACAAATAACACTAAAGTTAGTTGTAAATATTCTGACAACAACACATAGTTGAACGGAACAACTAGCTGTTTTTGAGGGATAAACCTTCATCATTAGCGCTCTTTTTGTTTGGTCCACTGTGTGTGGTATCCGTTGATGTAGATTTCTGCTTTATATACTCAGGGGTCAAGTCGTCGCTTTCGATAACTAGCTGATTCGATCACATTGTTTGAGATTATGGCACTCGAACCATATTACAACATTGTTAAGTAGCGAATTCTATAATCTCAAACTAAAAAAAAATATCGAAGCAGCTCGATATCGAAAGCGCCGATTGGACCCCACCTTTTTATTTCAAATAGAATATGTGAATTGTTTTGCTGGAAGCTTTTCTTCAATGAAAGCTCAATTTTACCATCCCTAAATTTACAACAGTCTTGTAATTGTCGTTTGTTCTTTACTAATTATGCTCATGTTAGTTAATTTGCTTATTTTTGTTCTACACAGACCCATGGCTATTAATTGTTTTTGTTTTATTTCATAAATGTTGTTGTTTATCAAATGAACGAAGTTGTTTTATTTTTAATTTAAATGTTTTATGTTTTTTCATAAAATTATATTTTTAATCGATTCCATTTAATTAAATTCATATGTTTTGGAAATTCCCCGGAATAAAATATTTTCTTTCTCGATTCCCGGGAGTTAAAAAAGTCCGAGAAATTAGAACCCCTGTTCGGCAATGAGAAACTTAAATACACGTTTTTATGAAGAATTTATAACAAAAAATATTTTAAATTGATTGCATAGACACAAACCTATAATCAAACCCATTTAAATATCATGTGGACTTATTCAGCAGCTCGATTTAGACACAAACCTATGTCATTTTAGTGGGTTTGTGTCTAAAACGACCTAATGAAAGAGTTCGGTACAAGTCTTGTGCTTTTTCAGCAAATGTTTTGTATCGCACAAGTACATACATAAAAAAGTATACATATGTATGTACATAAAGTAAGAGGTTTGTGACTGTTCAAAATTTGTGGTTGAAGTCTACTGATGATTTGGTTCAAGCGCCAATGAAATACGTATATAGACCAAGCTGAACCACCAGCAAATAAATTTCAAATTAACATATGTATGTACTATTTATGCATATATATTAACAAATTCCACTCATGAAACTATTTTACTTTTATCTAATTTTATACTTCATCTGCCTTGTTTTGCAATGTATGACACACACACGAACAGACTCTGTATAAATCTGCCACTTTTTATGTTTCGGTTTTCGCTCTTTCCTTATGCATGAAAAATGTTTCACTACAAATGAACTGAGCTACTGAGCGAACTGAATGAAATACTTCAGTAAAGTGAGCTGGGCTGAAAAGAGCGGTCACTCAAAAGAGCTGATAAGCACAATACTAGGACAAATAATTCAAAACGAACTAAAACTCATTTCATTCATCTAGAGGTGAATCAATTATTTAAAAAACACATAAATCATATTCGTACATAACATTTAGCTTAAGAAATTAGATTAAAGACTAATGCAATTAATTATAAAAGAAAAAATAATCCCTCTAACAATAGTTTTCAATGCAGTAATATGAACTTTGTTTCTTATCTAGAGAATTTTGTTATTTTCTATAAAATTAATGACTGGATTATCCTTTTGATTATTTGATATATTAAATGGGGCCACAATGTAACAAAAGTTTTTCTTTTTCAAACGTTGAGGGTATGCATGTAAACTTTGCATACCGTATGTACATATTTTCTAATGGATAAAATTCCAAGTTTTTTTGATTGCAAAAACGATCTTATGTGAGATATCATGTATGCACACATTCTTATATGGCTCCATATATAAAATCTTATATTTATATATGGATCCACATATGAAGAGCTTCATAATTAAATTTTCATATAAAAGCTCATATTTTATAATACATTTCATATATTAGTCCATATATTAGTTCATATATAATAGTTTTGCCATGTATAATCCCATATATTTCCATACATGAATTCATACATATTCATATATAGTTATATACATTCATATATTAAAAATATATGGACCATATATAATTTTTTTAGCTGGGTAGTAATAATTTGTAGGAATTTTTTTGTCTCTCAACTTTTCTCTCTCTCTATTTTGACGCTCTCTCCTTGCAAGCCTTTTCAGTTAATAAACACTTTCCAGTAACAATTGTTGCAAATTCGTAATAATTATCAGTAAATGAACAAACCTATTATATGTACACTTCTGACAATATGTCAAATAATAAAGTTTTTTAAATATAATATTATTTTCTAAAAAATTTTAATTTTTAATAGAAAACTATGATATCGAACTCAATTATGATGAAGCCACGTAAAAAAATATTAAGAAAAAAAACTGCTCCCTTTATTTTGATGCTGGCTACGCCCTTGTAGTACATACTGTTTTAACTATCCTCAGATTTATTACTGACTCAAATTTAAAAATCTTTGCAGAAAGAATAGATTTAAAAAGTATTTTTTTTATCTTTTACAAATATATTTTCTGAATTGAAGTAACACTTTGTTTATTGGTATTAAGCAATTTACGCTTTTATTCGTGCAATTTTGAGTCAAATTTTAATGACAGCTTATGCTTACACTCTCGAGATCGCTTTCATGAAATACTTAAGTTGCATGTTGATTATTAAAAAAACAAGTAGTCTTTAAGCATAACAACTATGCAGAGATGACTGAGAAAATTTAAACAATAACGAGGGATGACAATAGTACTTCAACATCAACAACAAAAAATTTTTATAATAAAAAAAAAACACTAAAAGATCTGTTAGGAAAACATTTTATATAAGAGTTAGTTTGTTTTGCCATTTGTTGCTTTAACGAAAAGCTAAGATAATACATAGTGACACATGCATATGAACACAAACAGATTCATTGTCGTTTTGATTATTATTGTTATCCTGTTAAGCAGAGCAAATGTGTGTGTGTGTCTTTTTGTGGTGGTAACTTTTCTCAAACTCTTTCTTAAACATCATACAGACAAATAAAGGAAAACGAATTTGCCACCTCAGCAACTCAAGTGAGTGGTAGCAACAGTATACACAAATGTATGGAAAGGATGGGTGGGGGAATTGGAGAAAGTAACGTGTTTGCAACAAGCAAGTTAAATGTTATTGTTGATTATCTTATCTCGCGCATTACAGTAAGTTGACATCCGTTGACATGTTTTACATCCTTCATATTTTAAAAGTAAGATGTTCAGACAATATTATTATACAAGCACCAAGCGAGGGAAGCAGAAATGTTTGCAGGGAGTGTTGATAAAAAAACACTCTTCACAGTTTAAGCTTGTGTTGGCAAGAAGTTTTCTGCCTTTTTTTCTTCTTACATTTGCCAGGAGTGTTAAATAATAGTATACATATGTATGTATGTATGTCCATTAGAGTGGCCGTTAATTGTATAGAGACATTTTTTTTTTTTGATTTCTTATACTCTCACACCCCCCTCCCCACAAATCAGTTCAGTTGTATGTAAAACAATACAGAATAATTTCATACCGATAAGTTGTTTTTTTCAGGGGTGCGTGCGGCCCTCAAAGTTGGCCCTCAAGCCCATATATTCAATGTATTTTTTTAGTTTTATTTTAACTACATGTACATATATCATTGATGTCAGTTTCTTGGCACAATTGTGGAAACTAAAATCACACACATTCTTATTCTCTTATTTAGTCGTCAATGAGACAGTGACGATAACACATGCGTACCGGGTGTATTAAATTTTTTTAAATACAGTGAAAGAAAAAAGTGGCATGCGAAAAATATTCTATGATCACTAATGTTTTTTGCGAATGTGTTTTATGTTACAAAACTTTTAAGGAAAGAAATTATTATGTATTAAAAAGACATTTTAATACATAAACTTCACTAAACAGCATTTAATATCAAAACTTAAAAGACCAATAACTCGAGAAATATGGGTCACAGCCAATTTATTTGATTAATTTTTTCTTCTTATTTTTATAGTTTATATCAGAAAAGCTATTTAAAAAGCTATTTAATTTTTGGAAATCCTTCACAGTTTCTATGAAAAGTTTACAGTCCCGTAACTCGGAAAATAGGGGTCGCTCCGAATTTTTTATTTAATTTTTATTCCTTATTTTTTAATTTTCTATCATATAAACTCCTTTTTATATATTTTGAGCTGCTTCACTAATCTGCGTTTGTTGCAAATATTTATTTTATTCTATGTACTTCAGAGACGAATGAAATAGCTTTTCTCACACATACAACTATAGATTTATTTTTGACATCACTGATGTATATGTATGAAATAATTCAATATATAGAAGCTCTTATTGTACATGCTTAAAATAAAAAATTTCTTTTTAAATATAATTTTGTTTTACATAAAACTGTTGGTATTTTGTTGGTTATTTTCCTCATTATTTTCTAAAATATTAATTTTAGCAAAAAACTTTCTGTGAGACTAATATTGTTGACTTAAAGAGCTGAAATATTGCCATATGTCATATTCTTGTAAAATGATTTTCTAAAAAGATAGTCATATGCAAAAAATTACATTGAAAAATGGGCTTGAAGGCCAACTTTGAGCACCGGACGCACCCCCTAAAACGCAATTTATCGGCATGAAATTTTTTTGCTTTTTTTATTTTACATAAAACTGAACCGATTTGGGGGTGAGAGTAGAAGAAATCAAAAAAATGAAAATAACGGCCACCCTAATGTACATACACACATGTATAAATATTTCTTAAATAAAAATAAAATAAAATAAAATAAAAAAAAATAAAATAAAATGTTGAGAAAATTCAACGAAGGCAAAACGAAATTTAACGTATGATAATATCGGCTCCATGGTACTTCAAAAACTCAAATTTACATCGTGATTTAAATATGCCACTAGTGAAATTGTAAAATACGCAGGCAAATATTTAATTAAGCTCGAGTCTCTTTCTAATCCCATGGCTCGTAATATCTTGAACTTTACTGGACACATCCGCTTAAAAAAGAGGGAAGATGAATCTTTTTGGGATTTTTTTGTGCTAGTACATCATTCTTGTATAAATAATTGGTCCTCTTTCACACACGTCAGGTTTACCTGATCAGTTTTCTTTTGAAGCTGCATTTTGCTTTCAAACACACCGTCAAGTTTGTTTCATCAATTGTCATCAATTTGCGTTATCGGAGAGCATTACGAATAACAAAACAAAACAAACAAAAAAACCAACTTGTTTGGTAAGGTCCAGTCCAGTCAGTGTTGCCAACTTTTATCCAACAAATATCGCTAAAGTAGACAAGAAAATAGCTAAATAGATAAATAGCTAAAAAGCTAAAAACAAATTTATTTAAATTTTTTTGTTTAAATTTTACGGTAACTTGTTAACTTTTTTCATACTTTCCGAGTTTTTCTAAAAAATTTATAAAATACCAAATAAAAGCAATGTAATAGGGAAATAAAAGTTTCGTTTTATTGAAAAACATATACATACGTACATACATACATATGTATTCATTATATACATATTTATATATGTTTATAAAAAATATTATAATTACTGAATTCAGGACTTTCCCAGTAAATTTTTTTTTTTAAATATAGCAGGCTTCTGCAAAAGTAGCGCTGACACCTGCTGCTGATTTTTATATGACGATTTTCCGGTTTGGAGTACTGTATTTCTGCTCACAAAAGCCCTTTTTGAATCTAATAAAACATGTTAACATAGCAGTTATCTGGAGTGCTATTTATGTGTGAAAGCGCTTCTCAAGATAGATAGGAGTACATTAGCTACCTTTCTGGCTGTAAAACCTGCATTATTCTGCCGCTATTCAATAAATTTTTTCTATAGTTTGCCTCTCATACGTTCAGTGCATCTAAACAACCTCACATTTAAAAGCGAATTATGATGCAAAGAAAATTGCTAGAATTCCCGCTAATAGCTAAATCATAATTTCTGCCGCAGAATGTACTTAAAAATCGCTAGATTTGACGAGAAAATAGCTGAAATGGCAACAGTGAGTCCAGTATTAATCAAACACATACATACATAATATGAAAGAGAGTAAAATACATGCTTGTACGAATGTACGTGAAAATAAAAGCATAACGAAGTAGGCCCACGGGCGGCCTTTTGATGACCTCTGGTCTAGTCTGTACCCCACTCCATTCTCTTTTCCTAAAGACTCAAGACTTGACGAGCCAAACCTGACGTATGTGAAAGAGGACTTACTATCACTAAATTTGTGTTGGGCATTGGTCGGGTCCCATTAATTATATCTAGACTTAAGATTTGATTACTTAAGAGATACAATAAATATTTAGTTAAGAAAAAAAAAATACATACATATATTTAGTTATAGGTATGAGGCTGTATTCGTGACTTTTTGAAATGAAACACAGATTGTTGGATAAAAATCATTTTATTTTTCAAAGTAGTCTCCTTTGAGTTCTACACTATTTGTTTTTAAAGTTTGCTTGTAGAGGAATTTAAATAAAAAAGTAAAAATTCTTTGAGATTTTTTGTCAAAAAAGTTCAAGATAAGTTAAAAAGTTTTACAATGAATGACATTGCCTTACTATCCATTTAACTGTCACTCATTCATTATGCGCACTAAATTTTTGCATGGCAAGGAATTCACTTGTAGTGGAAATATTGGCAAGTGTAAAAATGTAACTTAACTGAACTTACAAAAAATAAAAATATAACAGCAGCTGGGAAATAATAAAGAAAAAGATACTGTGACAGCACAGAATAATGAAAATTTTGTATTCTTATTAACATCACAACACGTATGCAAGAGCAAAAATAACGACACATCACATTCACCCGCATAATGATGAAATGTTGAGAGTTAGTTAGTAACTAAGGAAATTATAATAAAATGTGATCTAATGTGTTTTTCTCCTTTTTTCAACGCAATCTTTATTCGTATACACTAGTCGGCATAATTATTTTGACGAAACATTTTTCTGACTGTTGAACCTAGCTTAGCTTAGCGTCGTCAAATAACGGTGTAAAAATGATGCGCAAAATAAAGAATGCATTTTTATCTCTTCTCTTCTTTTATATTCTTTCCTTTTGAATTCTCTTTCTGCTGATAATAATGCATGGAGACAACAAATTTTTGAGTGGCTTAAGTATTTTGACGGTGTCTTTGTGGCTGTTTGTTTGCATTTTTGAGTACGTTAAAGCGAAACAACTTTTGTATTTAAGTTAAATTAAAAATAAAAATAAAATAAAAATAAAAATTGATTAAAAGGCATTATAAACCATGGGTAAAACGGCAGAGTTGAGCTTGGTTACCAGATCTTCGATGGTAGCAAAGTTTAAAGCTGGAACGCCAGTAAAAGACATTGCAAAAGAGTTCAATGTTTCGCGTCAAACTGTGCACTATCAAATTAATAAGTTTAAAAAACTTAACGACGTAAAAAACTTAAGGAGATCAGGTGCAAAACGTAAAACAACGCACACTGAAGACCGAGTCCTTCTACGAGAATTTAAAAAAAATGTTTTCTGAAACCTCAATCTGTTGCAGATTTTGGAATTTGAGGGCCAAGACAAAGTTTAAAGGAAGGCGATTTTAAGACAATTAAAGCTAAGGACGTGCCGTACATAACAAAGTCAAACAAGCTAAAAAGACTGGCCTTCGCAAAGGAATACTTAAGCAAACCAAAAGAGTTCTGGAGAAGTGTTCTATGGACAGATGGAAGCTCCTTTGAGCATAACTCATCCAAAACGACCAACTTATCAAAAAGAGCCATGGTGGAGGCTCTGTCATGTTCTGGGGATGTGTGATGTGTATAATGGGCTGGGTGACTTGGTTCCTGTCACCGGTTCGATGAACCAAAACCAATATTTGTTTACGCTGAATGAAAATGTCTTTCCTTCTGCTTCTGGTGAAAATCTTATTGAGGAATCATTTATCCTGCAACAGGATAATGCCCCGTGTCACAAAGCCCGGATGATTACTAAGTTTTTGAAGGATGTTGGTGTTAATACTTTAGACTGGCCACCTCAAAGTCCAGATTTTAACATTATAGAAAACGTCTGGTGTCTTTTGAAACGCAAAAGAACAGTTTCGTTAAATAAAACCAGAGAGGAGACAATTTCTGAGGTCATATCCTTATGGGAAGAGATATCTCCAGAGATTCTTAAAAATTTAGTGGATTCAGTACCAAGACGTCTTCAAAAAGTTATTGAAGCCAAAGGAGGATATATATTTTACTAACTTATTCTTCTTTTCTTTACTTTTCTTAAGTTTAAACACTGTTATCTTAGTATTACATTTTTGTCAAAATACTTATGCCAACACATGAAATTACAAATTAATTTATATCTTTTTAAGTTTCTGTGAAATCATGCTTGTTTCCTTATTTTTAAGTTTGCACAAGTTATCAATAAAAAGGAAATAATAAACAAGCATTTTTAACAAAACCGTTTAAAAATCAATCGTAAAAATGCACGATTTTTATTTCGTCAAAATAATTATGCCGACTAGTGTATGTGTAATTTTTTTTTCAAGCAAAAAGCAGTTGGTTGCTGAGCAGCTCTATTGTTATTAAATAATAAACATGAAAACTTAGAAAAAAATTATGTATGTATATATTAATGTGTGTATAAAAATAACGCAAAGTTGTGGCAAGTTTCCGGTTTTTTTAAGTATAACGCGCTGCAACAATCTTAACAGTGTTTTGTGGATTCATTTTAGTGCATATTTTTTTGGCGAAGTATTCGCCAAAATAGTTTGAATATATGTTTGAATATATGTTTTAAGAGCGAAAGTTTAACCACCAAGCAAAATTGTCAAAAGCAAAAAAACTTCTTTTTTTATTATCGTACAAGTGGTTGTATGCAAGATAGAAAGCTGTTTATGAAAAAATTTTACCAATAATCTTGTTGCGAATAAGATTAACGCGCCGAAATATTAAGACATCTGCTTCTATGCTTTTATCTCATAATGTCTAAGATCTCATAATCAGTCATGTCACAGGGCTCAATTCCGTTCGGAAATGGAATTCAATGTGTATTTCGGTGCTTCGGAAAACGAAAAACTAATAAAAATTTCGGAATAAAATCACTTCTAATTTCAAGGACGGAATTTAGATTTTCTGTATATTAAGGTAAAAATATATTAAAAAAAAATTTTTTTCAATAAAGAATACTACTTTTCATTTATTTATTCAAAGCTGCCCAGTGAAAAAAAATGGAAGTCATTCTAGCGGAAGTACATTTTCATTGCTTCCAAAAAAGCGATATTTTTAATTTGCCGAGAGTGAGCAAAAAACCATGTAGAAGCTTATTTTAGTCACACAAAACCTTGTAACTCCTCCATAGTGTTAGAAAATACTCACCAGAATTAAAAAAAAATTTATTTTTTTAAAGAAATTTATGAACTATTTTTAGTCTAAAATTTAAAAATTATTTGCTTAAATTTACATGAAAACACTGTTTCGGGCTTAAATTCGTATAAAAAGAAACGAATTGTTAAAAAAGGCAACTATATACCATTTTTCATAGATGAAAATATTATCATAGAACACAAAAAAGGGAATTTTTCTTAATATCGCTTCCAATTCAATGACCAGGCATCGAAAAAGAGAACTTCTTGCAATGACAACCTTATGTAAAAATCATTAGATCGGA
This sequence comes from Tachina fera, assembly GCA_905220375.1. NCBI lineage: Eukaryota > Metazoa > Arthropoda > Insecta > Diptera > Tachinidae > Tachina > Tachina fera. The sequence continues at coordinate 94,516,960 of LR999966.1, read as the reverse complement.
TCGAAATTTGAACTACTTCCGCATCGTAAACTCTGCATTTTCATGACTTTTTTGGAGTCTCTTTTTTTACTGGGTGGATTACAATTAATTAGTTTTTATTTATTTTTTTTATGTAAATTTCTCAAGTCATTACAAAAGTAAAATCAACAGAACAAAATGTACGGAATTGGTTTCTTTAATTTTTGCAAAACAAAAAATACAAAGAAGAATTATATATATGCATACAAAAAAAATTAAAATCTCCTAAACATATGCCACATTATGATTTAATACAAAAGTATATTGCTACACTTGTAACCAGTGTTGTCAGAATTTTGAAGGATAAAATCTGCAAAATTTAAAAATTCTTTACAAAAAATCTGCAAAATCAGCATTTTATTTTTACAATCATCAAAAAAAATTTAAGAAGTACTTTTTTGTATGTTATTCAAAAAAATTTATATTAATATAGATGTACATACATATACATATAACGGAAATATTTTTTCACAAACCCATATGCATAAAATTTTAATTCGGTTAAAAATGTATTTTATTTAAAAAAAATAACTAGAAATTATTTTAAAAGCACCGAAAACGCTATATTCAATAATTTTTCTAATGCACTTGTGTAAATAAAATGGTTTATATATAAGTATAATTATTTGGAAAATACAATTTTTTCTCCTATTTTAATTGAAAAAATTCTTCTGAATAACAGAAATGTCGAAATTTAAGTAATAAATATAAGCTTTGCTACTGAACAACAAATTGACGTAAACAACTTTGTTTCTCAAATTTATTATATTGTTACGTAAAAAGATTCCTACAGGGTTAATGCAAAGAACTATCTAGAAGTATTTAACTAAAGCAACAAACGTACACACATATTCGCGTGCAAACACTGTAGCAAAGAACTAAATAAGCATGCGTAACACGTAAACAAGCAAAAGCAACAACAAAAAGCGTCTGCTTATTAAGAAGATTCGCATATTTACACACATCCATACATACATGTCAATTTAAACGAAAGGCAAAAGGTAAACAACCACCACGCATTACTTAGTTAATGATGTACACACGTATGCATATACACATGTATGTACATAGTTACCACATGAACTTAATTGGGCACTTAGTAAACAACATTTAAGATGATAATGATCGTCTGGACTATGCTTGAAACTTCTGGTGGTATTGGTGCACAGTATAAAAAGCGCGATGCAACCAATGGCAAGTCAGTCGTGAATAAGTCAGTTGTGAAGTTCAGTTGTGTTGTGAACGAACAAGTCAGTCAGTGCTAATTGGAAATTAGTAGAGTGAACATCGTTGAAAGTAAAAGACATCGTGCCGTGGATAATAACGTTAAGAAGTAAATAAGAAAAGACAAGTTGTAATTGCTTTAGTCACTAATAAAAGGAAGTTCAGTTGCAAATAAGAAAATCGTGTTGTTATTTATTTTTTATTTTTGAGCAATCAAAAGAACTCAAACGTTTAATAAAATTTAAACGTAACAATATTGATATAGTACACGTACAGTTTCAATTACATTTAAACGTCGTGTAATTTACTCGTCGTGTATTTTACTCTATTGTAGCTCAAATTTAATTATATTCTGCCATAAAATTTCTCTGAAAGTTGTTTCATATTTTTTAATACAAAAAAAAATTACTCCAAATAAATAACTCTCAATGAAATCAGGCCTAAAACTTATAGAAGTTTTGACCAGCAAAAAGAAAGAGTTTGCATGCTTCTATAATATAGTACGACGAGTCGGAAACAGAGCACTGCGCCGAGCATTTTTATCGGCGGCGGCGGCTAACTAAAAAATCATCGGCGGCGGGATCAGGGATGCAACAAACTTGAAAAAAATAAAAAAACTTCTTCTAAATCTATGATTTTAACGGGCTAAATTTCGTAAGTATCGCTTTTTAAGCCAAATTACATGTGATAATTATTAATGAACAAATAATATCAAAGTTAGTTGTAATTTGGCTTAAAAAGCGATACAAATCATAAATTTAGAAACAAATTAAGTTCGAAAAATAATAATTAAAATTAACTAAAATTAATAGCCATGGGCCTGTGGCAAATACTAAAATAAATATACTTAATAGTAATAAAATAAAAAAGTTTGTCTTAAGTAGAACAAAAATAAGCAAATTAACATAATAGTGCATAATTAGTAAAGAATAAACGTCAATGGTGAGACTGTTGTAAATTAGAGATGGTAAATTTGAGCTTTCATTTCAAAACACATTTCAGCAAATTGAAATACGATGAATCAAAACAATTCACATATTCCATTTCCAAAAAAGTTTCGTATATGGGGCACAAATCTACATCAACAGATACCACACACAGTGGAACAAACACAGGAATATGCTGATGAAGAAGGTTTAGTGGCCTTCGAAAACGGCTAGCTGTTCCGTTCAACTATGTGTTGTTGTCATAATATTTACAACTAACTTTGATGTTATTTGTTCATTAATAATTGTCACATGTAATCATCCAGTTAGATACGATATTTGTTTGAAAATGCTTTTTGGCTTAGTGTTGATACATATGTGTGTATGTACATATGTATATGTTTTTGAGTTAGTGGGATATTATTTCCTGCACTAAATCGTAATTTTGGTGAATGAACAGAACGCGTTTAACTGTCAGGGCGTTTAAGCTGGACCTTTTTGCAGTGATTAGTGAACCAGCACTAAAGAAATCCTCTTCAGCGGAAGCGCTAGTGGACGGTATAAATAATATATATGAATCAAACTTAGCAATTCTGGGGTATTCCTTTAGAATAAACTTAATTAGTTTCAGCATTTTATTAATTTTACTCAAAGAAATTACCTTTTGGTTCTTCTTCCACCAGATAAAAGTTTCAGAGCCATCATAATTTGCACCAAAGTATTTGGAAATTTCTTGGTAAATAGGATTTTCTTGTCACTTTTTGGAGGTAGATAAAACATAAGATGCAATAGAATTTTTATCCGACTTCTACAAAATGTAATGATTAAAAAATAATTTTTTAAATATTTTCATACTTATATATGTATATTGGTTAAAGTATTACTTTTTTTTGCTGCAGTGGATGACGTTGGCATCTCCAAAAGGTCTTTATGATTAAAGTTTCTTGATAAATAATTTCCGTCCCGGAAATTCCATCATTAATTAGGATCATCGATGGTCAACTCCTCATAAAGATCAAACTCTTGCGTCGCTGGAATTTTCTTCAACCACTTATCTAGAATGGCCAAATTTTTTTGCGCGGGATCCAATAAGGCTGCACGATTACGTGCACTTTGTAAATTTTAAACCTTTTTAGCAAATTTTCAATTGCACAACTATGCATATTTATGCATTCTGCAAAACTAGATGTTTTATAATTTTCGTTTAGATTTTCAAAAATGTTTTCAACGAAAACTATATTGCAGTTCACTGTGGGGTGCTTTCTTCACTGCAAGTATTTGGTTGCACTTTCAAATACTTCCAAAAATTATAAAAACTCCGCCAACAGCAACTTCTCCATTTACATTCTTCAATTCCATTCCATTCTTTCCAATTTCGACTAATGCTACGTTTACTATATTTTCGTTTTTGCAAAAACTTCGGAACATGTAGCACAAGGATTTCCATCTAGTGTCATTGGAATTTTTTAATGTTTCATTGGAAGTATTTCTAAATGTTTCACTTTCATTTAAAAATTTCAATTGCTCTTCAATCTCAATGACATTGAAAAAATTGGTGGCGTCATTTAGTAGACTAACTCAAATGCAGTCTGAATTTTTAAAACGGTATCCGTATTATAGTTTATTATTAATATTATAGTGAGATCCAAATCCAAATCTAAGATATTTGATTGTGTGTCAGGTCAATTATGAAATTTACTTCAAACTGAACCATTAAACAATATTTTTTGCCAGCGGCGCTTGTAGTCGTGTAGCCTGCTGCGGTCTATGTGTTTAATGATTGAAACCAGCAATACTAAAGTATAGTACTCACCCTTTTAGCAGCGTTGGTGTTTCTTCAAAGCATAATTTGCACAAAAACTTTTTTTTTTAACACAACTTTGTTTTTAATTATCATTTCGTCAAAATAGTTCCAGACAAGTGATCCTGCTACAGTCTTTTTCACCAATACAATGTAATTTTTTTTTAATTTCACTTTTTGTATTTAGGATATCTTGGTTTTTTAACACGTCTAAGTCCACTTCACTAATATCTACATCCGAACTGGATTCTTCGTCTGAATTTGAACGAAGAACATCATTTAAAATAGTTTTCTTTAAACATTTTGTAATCTCATTGTTTTCAGACATTTTCAGTAATTTTTAAAATTTTTGCTTTTTCTCTTTTGTGAACCGTTAGAATGAGTGATGTCAACTTTACCTTTTAAATAAAAAGTGATAATCATTGCGGCGGATCTGTAATAACCGAATTTAAGCTGAAAAATAATCAGCGGGGGCGGGTGTCACAAACTGTCGGTGGATGGGCTAAGCCGGCTGATAGCCGCTCGGCGCAGTGCTCTGGTCGGAGACGAATCAAGACGAATATACATACATAAATGAAATGACTGCCAATAAAATAACACCCATATTATGACCTTATTAGTTACGAGTAGTTTATGCAATACCAAAATTCTAAATTAAGAGTAGTTAGTGCTCGATACATGAGCGAGTAGAAAATCCTTACGCCTGAGCAGAAGGGCTTTATAACTGAGACAAGCAAAAGACCGCCCGTGTGCACTTCATTAGTTTCTTATTTACATGTATTGGGTGTTTTTTATTGAGGTATAGAACTTTAAGTTGGCATCACTTTTTTAACTGGCGGCCATTTTGTCAGCTGTCAAGTGATTAATATTTAGTTTGGTTTGCCATTTCATTAATAATGGTTCAGTTCGCGAAGTTTACCGCAAGCTCCGTCCATTTTATGGTCGACATAATCGTCCATCAGAGCAATTAATTCGGTTAACCATGGATCGTTTTCGCACTACGTTTACTCTATGTGTTAATACGCATCCGCAGATACATCGAACAGTGCGCACCGAAGAAACAATTGCCGCTGTAGAGCAAAGTGTTAAAGAGGACCCGAATGAATCGATTCGCCACAGTGCACAGCAATTGGAGCTTTGTCCATCAACTTTATGGAAGATTTTGCGCAAAGATCTAGGCTTGCGACCTTACAAGATCCAGCTTGTGCAAGAATTAAAGCCGCGAGACTATGCAATGCGTCGTGATTTTGGTGTATGGGCCGAAAATGAGATTGATCTCGATGCTGATTTTAATCGCAAAATTTTGTTCAGTGATGAGGCTCATTTTTGGTTGAATGGCTACGTCAACAAGCAAAATTGCCGCATTTGGAGTGAAGAGAATCCATATGAGACCCTTGAGACGCCATTACATCCACAAAAACTGACTGTTTGGTGTGCTCTATGGGCTGGTGGAGTCATTGGGCCATACTTCTTCGGAAATAATGCTGGAGAGTCAGTTACCGTTAATGGAGACCGGTATAGAGCCATGATAACCGACTATTTTGTTCCCGAATTGGATGGCATGAATGTGGATGAGTTGTGGTTCCAACGAGACGGCGCTACATGCCACACAGCGCACGTCACAATCGATTTATTGAAGGAAACATTCGATGAGCGCATAATTTCGCGGAATGGACCTGTCAATTGGCCACTAAGATCGTGTGATTTGACACCATTGGATTATTTTCTTTGGGGATATGTGAAGTCGCTCGTCTACGTCAACAAACCAGAAACGTTAAGGGACTTGGAAGCCAACATTCGTGGCGTTATTGCCAACATACGGCCCCATATGCTCGAAAAAGTGGTTGAAAATTGGACCTGTAGAATTGGCTTTATTCGAGCCAGCCGCGGCGGCCACATGGCCGAAATCATATTTAAACATTAATGGCATAAAATTATCCTTCAAATAAAGCCAAATTGATGGACATTAAAACGATTTTCTTGTGTTTTATTTCAATTCGAAGTTCTATACCTCTAAAAAACACCCTGTAGTAAGCAAACGTTAGGAAAAATACAATTCAGTATCTTTCATATTATCCTTAATATACAAATAATATAAAGATGTTGGTGTCAAAAATAAAACTGCAGTTGCATGTTTTAGATAAGCTGTCTCATTCTCAGGAGAACACCGCGAGAAATGTATTTACGTATGTGTATTCATTTGTTTAAGAAGCCGAGGAACTTCTAGTGCCAGTTTTGACAGCCTATCTTTGTCCTAGTTTACACTATACAAGTCTTATTGCTAAGCCCTAGTTTACACAATGAAAGTTTAAATGCTAAGATGATTAGTTTGTATGAGAGAGACGATGGGAAAAGAAACAAGAAATGAGCTTCATGTACTGTCAACAGTTTTAACAATTTTGCTGCATTCTGTTTTTACAATCTTCAAAAAATCTTCAAAGCAATTTTTCGAACTTCCTTTTTTATATTTTATTGAATAAATTTACATTAATATAGATGTATATGTGTAACAGAAATATTTTTTAACTAACCCATATTCATAAAATTAGAACTCGGTTTAAAATGTATTTTATTTTAATTTTTTTCAAGCACATTTAATTATTTTTTATTGTTTTTGGGGTACAAATAATTTAAACAAAAAAATTTCCATACAAAATTTATTTTGTAAACCTTTTGTAAACTAAAACTATTTTTATATGAATACTGAAGAATAAGCTTGAAAGCCTTAAGCTAAAATCTTTATAAGCTAGCATCTTCGACTTTGAATCCAGTTTTAATTTCTCATTACCTTTTTAGACATTAGGTAAAGTCTACTGATTAACTTGGTGCCTTTTCCACATGCAAACTTTACTTTGCAAAGTCTTTACTTTGTTGAAGAGAAAAGAATATAGAATGAGATCTATTTCCCTTCTCCCCAACAAACTCTAGACTTTGCAAAATAAACTTAGCATGTGGAAAACTCGTATTTCTTAACGAGAAACGAAATGTATATAACCAACAAACAAATAAAAATTCGTCATAGTAATGTGCGAATAATATAAAATAAATGAGAAAAGAAATCGGATATTTATAAAATTATACAAAAAGTTTTGCAAGTCTTGGAAGTTTTGTTTTAAGTCCCAACAATAAAATGAATAAGCTGGCTTACGCTAATGTCAGAATTGAACGATAAGTCTGTCAAATACTTAAGCAATTCAGATGTGACTTTTGGGTGGCCACAATGTACTTAGGTGTTCTTTAGCCACAGCTGCACACATTTTAGTGCACAATTTTTTAGTAATTTTGCTTCTTCTTATAACTACTAAATAAATGCAATTCAATCAAATTAACTTGTTGGAATATCCTAATTCATTAAAAATTCACGTATAATTATATCCTCCACTTTATTACTTGTTTTATTTGTTTTGCCTACTAAGAAGTACAACAATGAACATACATAAATAAACTCATGTGTATATGTGTATGGGTGTATTGTAAAACAAATAAGGAAAATAAAAGTTTTGCTTTCTTTACTGAGTTTAAAATGAGAAACAATAAAAAAATATTTAAAATCATTGAATATTTTCTGATGCTGTTTGCTTGAGTTTAAAAAATACATAATACGTGTTTTCCGTACTGAATATGCGTTCAGTTTGGCACTTAGCTTAAGCAAATGACATTTGACGAAACTTGACGAAAAGTTCAATAAGTACATTATAGTTTGCCACATACGTTTTATATGTAACCGCACAGTTGCTTAAGTTCGCTTATTCACATTATAGTTGGGCCTTTATTCATTTGCAAATGAATGAAGTAGAGGCATTACATTAGTAATATATATAACATTAATTTAGTGCTGCAAAATCGTAATCAAAATAAGCTCGTTTTACAACAGATATTTTTTTCTAGAAGGTTGCCAAGATTAATTCTTCTTTTTCTTTAATGATGTCCTCAAAGTTCAAAAATTGTAACTCTCTAAACTCTGAACAAAAAGTAGCAGCAGTATTAGGAAAAATGTAAAAAACTGCACTATAATTGGAGCTGAAAAATCAGCGTTTTTAGGCCAAATTTCTTCAAATCTGCACTTCGTCTTCATATCTGCTTTTCTGGCAACCATGCTTGTAACATAAAAGCGATTTAAACATTTTTTTCTTTGGATTGATGAAAGCGATCGGAGTCTGAAGCACCGAAATGTACATATATAGAACGGAATGTTTAAATACGGAATCAAAACCATTCCGAAAGGAATCTGTGAAACGGCTGAATATAACTTTTTCTATTATTTTATTATTTGCTTATTTGCCCAATTTCAATAAAAATGTAATAATATTTTTCTTTTCGTTTTCTTTTTTTGGTATGTTGTTACATCGTCATATTGTATTCCACCATTTTAAATTTATTCTTTTTTAATAAATTTTCAATTGTATACCGTAATAATAGCAAAACAAAATCTTTTAATCAATTAGCAAATTCATTTAATTTTGTATAACTTTTTTCGTATGACATGACGCCATATTATGTCGGCCATTTTGAACTTGCTAATTCTGATAAGGGATTCGTAATCATCGGCTCTGAAAAACCCCATATACCGATTTGTGTACGATGTCATATTCTAGATTTTTCGACTTTTGGCCTTTGGACACCAAGAAGCGAAAACACATAGACAATTGTCTACGAACATTTTCAAAACCTAACCTAATCTTAACATCAAAACCGTTCTTCTGAAAGTATGTAGTAAAGTTTTTTTTTCAATCATAATATTATGAAAATCAGGGGTTGGATAATGGGTGATCTCGGGTAAATTACACATAACACAACTGAATTGTTTTGTCTTCTGTAAATTATTTTTATTTAACATTCAATTGTTTGTATATTTTGTATTATTTAAATTATAGAATTACTTACGCATATTCATAGTCAAAACAAAGTATACTTTAATGGTGACTTTTCAGTTGAAGATTAGAGATTAAATTAACGTTAGTCTTAATTTGCAAGTTTTGGGTTTATTTTCTATTTTAAGCGGGCAATCGTGGTGGTTTAATCTTAATTTATTATTGACAACAAGCACTTGTTAAACATACAACTTTTTTGTAAAAATCATATGGTAGAATAATTTACAATAACTTAAATATATATATATATATATATATATATAAAGATATATATATATATATATATGTATATTTCCTTCAACACGCTCAATATTTTACTTGTAAATAGGGAAAGGATTTTCCTGTAAATACATGTTTTTTTTCGTTGGTCGTAGATCAAAATGCAACAAAATGGCATCGATTTGTTAGTGCATATTATTGCATATTTTATAATAAATACATATTTTGCATATTTCATTATAAATGTATATTTTTGATAAGTTTTTTTTAGTTTTTTCATGCTATAAATACATTTTGTTTTTTTATTAGTTGCAAAGTATTTAAAAGCTGCAGTTTTTGGTCAAGAATACCAATACTATTGAAAATTACAAGAAAAAAAACAAGAGAGGGATAATAGCCCTTTTAAACGCTAAAATGTTAGTGTAACGCTCTCTACTGGCTCCGAATATAATTTCATATATAATATATATATATATATATATATATATATATATATAATATATATATATATATATATATATATATATATATATATATATATATATATATATATATATATATATATAAGTTCTTTTGTTGGCTCCTTCGCGTTCCAGCCTTTAATGCAAAAATCCAGTTATACGATACGGATACATCCTATAGTAACCCAGTGAAAAAAATGTCGATGAAGTCGATATTTTTTATTTACTGAGCGTGAGCAAAAAACCATGTCGAAGCTTACTTTAGTCATACAAACCTTGTAACTCCTCCATAGTGTTAGAAAATACTCACCAAAATTTAAAAAAAATTTATTTTTTTAAAGAAATTTATGAGCTAACTTTAGTCTAAAATTGAAAAGTTATTTGCTTAAATTTATATGAAAACGCTGTTTCGGGCTTAAATTCGTATAAAAAGAAACAGATTGCTAAAATAGGTAACTATTTACAATTTTTCTTAGATGAAAATATTATCATAGAACACAAAAAAGGGAATTTTTCTTAATATCGCTTCCAATTCAATGACCAGGCATCGAAAAAGAGAACTTCTTGCAATGACAACCCTATGTAAAAATCATTAGATTGGATCGAAATTTGCACTACTTCCGCATCGTAAACTCTACATTTTCATGACTTTTTTGGAGTCTCTTTTTTTACTGGGAACTAGATGGGGAACGTGGCAGAAGCCTGTCGGATACTATATTTCTGTTAATACAACTAAACAAATTTTAAAGTCCAAAACTTAAGCACTAAATTGATGTTTGTGCTGTCTTAGAGGCTTTTGTTACTTTAATAGCTGAAGTTGAATAGTTACACAAAAAAAAAATATGGACTTAAAAAATATGAAACAAATTGCATCAGTAGTTTATAGTTCAAACAACTTAAATTTAAAAACTGAATATTTCGCAAACGAAATAGCAGCATTTAAATGCGCATCAATAACTTCTGCTGACGTGGAAAATCAATTTTTTTATGTAAAAATTTTTCAGAAAAACTCGTCAAAGATTTACTTCTGACAATTTAAAAAACATTTATTCATTTTATGTACGTTCGACTTAACTTTATTTTTGTTCCATGTGATTTGACAAAATATTTGTTAAGAAAGCTTTTGTTGTTCTTCAAGTTTTAAATTACAAAACGTTTGTTAAGAAAGCAATTAAGCTGATTTTTTTTAAGTTTTTAATGTTATTAAATCTTAAAAAAAGTTGATAAATGCATATTTTATTAGTTAAAATACATATTTGTATATTTTTACTGCATATTTATGTACATAAAACGTAATTTTTAATGCATGAAAATCCTTTCCCTATTTGTAAATAATAATGGTAGTTTGTTTTTCTTTCCACAAAAAATCAAAGTGTGTTGATAACATGTATGACTTTTGCACAGAAAATGTTGCCGCTATTTTATTCCTCAGTGTTGTAATACTACACATAACCAGAAGTTTAAACTACCACTCAAAAACATCAAACTCAATTATGTGAGATTAAGTTAATTTTCGGATTAGCTAATTAGAGAAATAAAATAATCTTAATCTCGAACCCAAAAAGTCGCCCTAAGAATTTAAAACCAGCATTAATTAACATACAAAATACTGCTTAGAAACCGTATATATTTTTTATGGGAAACAAAATTTTTTTATTTAAAATTTTTGGATTGTACATTTTATATCGTTATTTTAAAAATGAGTGCATCCTTAATTTTTTTTTTTTAATTTTTAATTTTAAACTTTTATTCGCCCAACAACTTTTAATGCCGGACTGGTTGATAGTGGTCATAAAAAAAGCGTTTCTAGAACGTTCTTTTGGCATTTGTCCGCATTTTTTTTTTCAAATATAAAATAAAGTTTTTTTTTTATCATGCTATATTAGCATGCATCAAACTTCTTTTCATTTTTATTAACTTTGCTTCTTAAACTGAAATATAATATATGTATGTATGTACTTACATATTACACATTTTGTTTTTAATATCATTGACTGACTTTGATTACATTGTTATCGCAACATTTTATATTCATCGTTTCTTTTTTTTCCACTTAACAATCACCTAAAAATATTCATAAAGCTATCAAGGGAAAAACGACTAAAGGCATTTTTATTAAAATAATAACAAAGTTGTTGCTTTCGCCTCTCCCCATATTTATAACATTATTCTTTCGAATTTCCTTTATATTTAAACAGACAATGCATAATGGCAAAATATATAGTCTGTAAATATTTTCGTAAAGTATCGTTTGTATTTATATACAGTATGACATAAAACCCACCAAACAAAATGTACCGAATTCGTAAAGAATTCGTAACGACTGGTCGACAAAATCTTCCGATTTTGAAACCGAAATATTATTGTTACAATCCTTTTTATCAACATATACATATTTATTTAAAAATTAAACTTTTCACAGACTTTTACTTATGTAATCAAAAATAAAAGTTTTAATGTTAAAAAAAATTATCAGAGAATCTACTGAAATTTCTTAACGATATGGAATAATAGCTTAAGTCGACTTAAGCAAAGCAGTGCATTTTGCATGATTCTACTTTCTTGTGATTCTTTCTTTCAATATGTAACATTTTAACCCCTGGAAATTTCAACTGGAACATAATACAGCACAAATAAGCTTAACTTTCCTAAGTCAACTTACAGGGTGTCCGCCGGGAAGGTTTACTACTTTGTTTTGCCGCCATTTTAGTAAACATTAGTCTTGACAGTTTATATATGGCAGTCGTGTAGTAGATACGCAGGGTGACCAGTGACATTTTGCAAAAGTGGGATTAATCAAATAAAAGGGGCAACATAAAAAAAACAAGATAACTACACTAAACTTCTTATTTTAAATGTATTATTATATAATTCTCGTTAAAACAAACGGGACAATAATTGGCAAAGCAGTCGAAAAAGTGGCAATTTTCCACTTTAGTCGGTCAAACGGTCACGCTGTAGACACTTGACAAATTTATTATGGAAAAATATTCGATAAGCACACGTGGTTTAATCGTTAAAACATCTGGCTCATGACAACCCCGATTTTCATGAAAAAAAAAATCATAATGAGTGACGGGGCACATTTTCATTTGAATGGATATGTGAATAAATAGAATAGTCGGTTCTGGGCAATAGAAGCCCTCAAATTATTCATCAGTCACCTTCGCAACCATTAAAAGTGACAGTCTGGTGTGCAATTAATTTGATCTTACTTCTTACTTAAAACCGCGGAACGGTAATGAATAGGGAGCGATATCGTGATATGATTGAAAACGTTTTAATGCTCCCACTGCATCCCAGCAAAAAAATTAAAAAAGGTAATCGGGTTTGGAATTAAGCATTTTTGGTGGAAGCTCTTTCCTACTGATTAATGATTTTAACAAGGCGTGAGACGAAAATAATCGATTTTTGAGAAGAAATTACTTTTATTATTTGGCAACTTGTTCATGTAATCTATTTAATCTAAAGAAATCATTCTCTTCATTTAGCAACTTGTATATAATTTTTTTAAATTTTAGATAATGTGTTTGTAAGCGAGTAATGAAATTTGGTAATCAGAAAAGTAAGTCATTATATGGCAAGGAGTTCTGATAGTAATGTGTAACTTTTGGCGGAGATGCCTTGGGCTTGATTAACACGTGGTGCCACATCGCATACAACCAGGATTACAATCGATTTACTGTGAGTAGTATACCTTCCCGGTGGAATGGTGGGGAATGGCTCTAGAATGAAACGAAATTTAGAATTATTTCAGTGGCATGCACGCGGAAATATTTGAAAATTTCGGTCAACAAAGAATTTCCTAATTTGCCACCTGGAATGTGCGTAGCGTGAGTAGGTCTGTCTGATATGGCGGTTTATCGCCAAATGTGCATATTTTTCAACTTGTTTGATGTCTTAGTTTTGGATTTGGCGACATTGTGATTTTTCTGGCGATAAATAAATTTTTTTAGCGGTTTTTAACAAAATTGTACTTCTAAATTTTTGTAATTCAAGAAAATAGTTTGTTGAAGGGTATATATTTATTAGCGAATTCCATCAGGAATATAAGCTGTTTACGTAGAATCTCCATTCGTTTCTGTCTGTTGCAATGTGTCGAAATTCGTTGAAAGATTTTCCTGTCTCAAGGAAGATAGTGCGTCTCGAACCAGTCTTCGGTCTTCCCCGCGAGCATACACCTTCTGGGTTCCATTGTAGTGTTGCGTGGCAATTGTATTTTCTTCTTCTGATTTGCTTATTGATGTCTTTCTGCTCAGAAATTTGTAGTAGTTGTTCACTTGATATTATTCTTGGCCACCAGTGTTTTAATATATTGCGCAGGCATCTGTTTGTGAAACTTTGCAGTTAACTTTTAATGGTTTGGTTTACCAACCATGTTTCGGAGCCATATAGAAGTATCGACTTAATGCAGGGGTTGTATATGTGTATCTTTATTTTTGGTGAAAGGACGTTAGATGACCATACTTTTCTCAGCTTATAGAATGCTGCCTTTGCCTTATGTATTCCCATATCTACGTCGTCAACTGCACCGCCGTCGAGTGTGATGTTACTTCCAAGATAGCAGAAATTATTTATTTGTTGAACTGGGTTGTTGTTCAGAGTGAATGTTGTTTGCTGGTTACTTTTAACTGCGATACAATTTGTTTTTGCTGCGTTTATTCGTAAACCAAATTTTTCGGCTCTTAGGGACAGATCATCAATCTTTCTCTGCATGTTGTCTTTCGTTGTGGAAATTAGGACGATATCGTCAGCGTATTCTAAATCTTCGAGTTGTTTGTTTATTCTCCAGTTGATACCCATGTTCCGACCATTTTTGTATGCAAGAATAACATCAAGGGTTGTGATAAAAAGCAGCGGAGAGAGAAGACATCCTTGTTTTACACCGCTTAATGTATTGAATGGTTGACTGCTTTTCCCGAGGTGTAGTACACACATCTTTGCATCGGTATATAGGGCTTTTATTAGGTTAATTAGCTTCTGCGGAACGCCTTTACTTTCTAAAGCTCCCCATGTATTTCCTCTGTTTCCTCGCGTCAGAAGCCTTTTCAAAGTCGATAAACGTTAAGTATAGCGTTGTGTTATACTCGTTACATGTTTCTATTATGAGGCGTAGACTGTTTATTTGGCCTACACAAGAGCTGTTGGCGTGGAAGCCGGCTTGTTCTTTTCTGAGGTTCACGCACATCCAAAGGCTCGAACATACGTTTAAGTATTATCTTGTTAAATATATTACATACAGAGGGTGTCAGTGCGATACCTCTCCAATTACTGCATGATTTTAAATCTCCCTTTTTAGGTATTTTAATTATAATACTTTCTTTTCATTCCTGGGGAAAGGTGTCAATCGTCCATATTTTTTGGCAGTAATATTTCGGCGAAGGTATTAGGCGCAGATTTGAAAAATTCGGTGGGTAGATTATCAATGCCGGCAGCTCTTCCATTTTTAGTTGTGTAATGGGTTTTGATATTTCGACGAGGTGGGGGGGGGGATCTGTGCAGATTGTTGTCAGTGGGGGTGGAGTTCTAGTATCGATTGCATCATCATTTGTGATTGCATCATCACTTTGTGAGGAGCTGTCTGCGTTACAGGGATGGTTTAGGGTTGAAGGAGTAGTTTCAAAAATAAATCCTACGAAAACTCGCCGGCAAGAAATTAAAACAATTTGCTTTTGATGACTTTTCTTATGTTATTTAAAATAATTAATGCGTTTTGAATTTGGATTCGAAAATTTCTGGAAAATTTTTATACGATACTTTTATAAAAACTTATGTTAAAAAAGTGTTGCATCAAAACAAATTGGTTATCAAATATATAAAGGGTGAGTTTTTAGAAACTTTATTTTTGCCAACACTGTTTTTGGCAACTCAGCTGTTTTCGTGTATCATGTTACTGTTAAACATATTTAGTTTGGTCTATAATTTAACCATGATTAATATAATATAACTTACACATGAACAATGCCTGAAGATTATAAAATTTAATAATAAAAATTCATGCTGGATTAAGGGTCAGTTTGAGAGACCTTCGGAGGCGGCTATTCGAAATATTGTGATTAAATTTGGCATCAATACTACATTATTGAACATTAAAGCATCAACACTCGTACGTAGATTGCTGACAGCGGAAATTATACCAGCTGCATCCGCCAGTGTTGTTGATGAACGTGAATTATCGATTCGGCGCCATTCGCAGCAATTGCACCTCTATTATTTTTTTGTCCAAACTGGAAAAGTTGGACTTGGTTGGCATGTGCTTTTAGCAAGGTGGGGCCACATGCCACACGCTACGCAAAACAATTGCCCAATTGAGAGGCGAGTTCGGTGAACAATTTATTTCACGTTTGGGGACGGTCAATTGGCCGCCTAGTTGGTGCGATTTAACAACTTTAGACAATTTTTGTGGGATTATGTTAAGGCTCATGTCTATAGGAACAAGCCTGCAACGCTGTACACACTGGAAGAGAATATTGAATAATTTATTTGTGCGATACCGGGGGATATGTTGGAGAGAGTATGCCAAAATTAAACCCCATCTATGAACCATTTTAGACAATTTCTTGGTCAACCCTTACATGAAATCATGTTGAATTTTTGAATTATATAGATTGCTATACCAAATACAGATTACATACATTTCTCTAAATTTTATGAGATTTCTTTTTAAACCAAATCCGATAGCTCTTAAAAAGTTACCCTATATTAAGGAAACCTACATAACAATGATTTTTGGCGACTTTTGGCTATTTTATATTTTTTAAATAAATTTGGCGAAATAGGTCGGAATAAATCTTAAAACCTGGCGGCAAATCACGGCATCCGATACGAAATAGTTTTAAATTACGAGTCGTATCGGATGGCCTCCAACCATTGTATTCTGTTGTGTTATTGTTGTGGATGTTGTACTCCCGTCGGTGTGAAAGCACAAAAAGCGCTTAATAAAAGTTTGCACATTGTGCATATGGCTTGGACGTAGCTGATGTACATGCATGACGTTTGTATACGCATATGAGAAAGCAAGCATCAAAAATGCTTCCATCACGAAGTATTTTCTTATTAACTCCTATACCTAAAATAATTTAAACAAATGTCTTGCCGACAGTATTGTTTACAGTTTCTTTTCGAAGATTCCGCTGTAGTAAAACATTTGAAAAATCCCTCATTTCTTAAAAGTTCTTATAAGAGGGCTTGCGCTGGTCCTTAGTATATAAGATGTTTCTTTCACAACTGATGCTTGCTAATCAGGCTACTACATTCGTTTTATGTCTACATTCATAAAATTCACTTTTACTCCAATTTATTAATATACATATATATAAAATAAATTTATTTTACAAAATAATGTTTTAAATAATTTAACAAAGTTATAATTTTTAAATAAATATTAATTTATAATAAAATAAGTTTTAAAGATATATTTCATCACAATTTGTTGTAAGGTGCTTGGAAATTATACCTTTGACTTAACAAGATATCGTGATATCTAGTTGGCCATTGCAAAAATCAAGTTCAAATTTATCCACATAACCTAGAAATGTAAATTTAATTAAATATATTTTCTTCTTTATAAACGAAGCTTAATACGTACGATCCTGGTCCAATGCGGGACGACACTCAAGAGTGTTAAATTTAGTATTGTTTTGATTATTATTGCAAATTTCATTATATGTTGAGTTTATACAAGTTTCATGAACGTACTGACAATCAAATTCTTTAACACAGTCTTCATCAGTTGCAAAGGTTTGGGAAACCATAAAAAAAACTGCAAGGCATACAAGTGATACAAGAACTTTCATTTTCACTTTATTTTTTTATTTTTTCTGTTGTAGGCTCAAATTTAGACACACTATGTATTAGAAATTTAGAAAACTTATGATATTAATTTCCAAGAAACTCGTGCTTTATATAGGGAATTTTTAAAAATTTCAACGAATGTTTTAACGAATATTGTTAAGAAGGTGTGACGCAAATGAACTAATTAATATTAATTGTTTAGAGAAGTCAACACTTCTTCTTAGAAAACAAATTTTAATTAAATACTTTTCATGTACGTACATACATATACACACACATATGTACATATTTATGCATGTATGTACGTATGTTTATTATTTTTCATTGACGTTTATTGTCGTTACTTTCGTCAATGCAAAAATAATCTTCACCATTTCTTGCAAACTGACGGTGCCAAGCTTGTAGAGCTGGCAAGTATCACTTGCATATATGTCTTTCATTGCGCCTTTAATCGTTCGATTTGTGAATGAGTGGCGCTCATCCGAAGCGCCCAGTTCCCATCACCTCCACGTGAAATAACTAGGCGCCCTCAAATTGCCCGTGCAGAATGTTTAATATGTCATCAGATGCATGTTGGTGTACATATCGATGGCTTACAGCCTGTTTCACAATGTCGAATAAACATGTTCATTCGCATTCTAAGCGAACGAAAACCGAATTCTGTTTCTTTATCTTATCGTTCTGCGACTAGTCACTCGAACGATAATGCGAATGAAAACGTAATTGTTTTCATACAGATTTGGGTTTCACAATATCGAACGTGTCGTCAACATTGCGAACGCAAATGTCAAAATCACTCACTTGTTGTTTTGCATTCGCAGAGTAAAAAAGTTTTTAAATTATTTAAAAAAAAAGTTCTTAAAAAATAAGAAGTGGTAAATTGATGCACAAACACATCTTAGAAAAAAAGTATTACTTAAAATCATTTCTTGGCTTCAAAAATTCATTTATTATCTTGGAAAAAAACTGCACACTCTTGTGCAGTTTATAGATGTATTTAGAATTTTCACTTTTTAATGTTTCTTTTGTTTATTTCTTGGTTGATAAAAATTTACTTAATATTCGTCACATACAGCTGATCGCTTTTATGAATGGTTGCATTTACTTCAAAGCGATTCGTAAGAGATAAAAATTGACAGACGTAACTTCAAGCGAACGAAAGAACATGATTTCGTGAAACCCAAATTTACTTCATATCGAGTGACTAGCCTTCGTTCGCTTAGGTTTTCATTCGACATTGTGAAACAGGCTGTTAATATAATAAAGTCGTAGCTCGAATTTTTGATATTTTACAGGAGAAATAAAAAGTGAATACAAACTATAGCATTTACATGCAAGAATAGTTTTCTATATTAAATAAGTCTTTTATTATTAATTGCTATTTACTTTGTTCTTGAAGGAGTATGTAGTTATACGTTGGATATTGGAAAACGTTATAAACGCGATTTCGAAAAAAAATTGTGATAAAGTATTTTTTTTTTTGATAATTTTTACGTGTTGTTGAATACGTGTTATTTGTGCCACTGGTGCTTTTGCAAAACATGCTGAATACATTATCGCTAATTAGACCGATATATGTAGATTCAACACTATGGCCGCTATCAACTGTCAAATTTCACAAGCCCCTTTTTTAGAAGACACACAATATGAAAAAGGTATTGCAAAATGGCAATTGTAAGGGATACACAATCTGTTACTCTATATTTATGATTTGATCGGGCTAAAGTTTGTATCGCTTTTTAAGCCGATACGAACTGTGTGTGGTATCAGCTGATGTAGATTTTTGGAAATGGAATATGTGAATTTTTTTGATTCATCGTATTTCAATTTGCTGAAATGTGTTTTGAAATGAAAGCTCAAATTTACCATCTCTAAGTTACAACTGTCTTACCATTGTCGTTTATTCTTTACTAATTATGCACATGTTAGTTAATTTGCTTATCTTTTGTTCTACTTGAGACAAACTTTTTTGGTTTGTTACTATTAAGTATATTTATTTAATTTTTGCCACAGGCCCATGGATATTAATTTAAGTTAATTTTTAATTATTATTTTTCGAACTTAATTTTTTCTATATTTATGATTTGAACGGGCTGTTATTTAAAGGTGTGTATCTTTATAACTCAGTACATTTATTTTATACCGATTGTAAAAATTTTTTTGTAGTCAGATACAAAATAGCTTCCCATTGGTTCCATTGTAAAAAAAAGTGGGCGGAGACACTCCCACAATTTTTTTATAATTTTATAATTTTCTGCTTATTTGATTGCTGCGAAACCTATAAAACACATTTGGTTCTTATAATCACATAATTTTAAAGTTGAGAAAATGGGCAGGGCACGCCCATTATCATTTATTATACTATTTCACGCTGTTCGACCTGAACGATTTTTACGAAACTTACCAAACACCTTGAGCTCTAAAATAGACACAATCCCCCAATTAAAAAAATGACCGGAGTCACGACCATTAAATTTAATATTTTATTACATGTGGTTCTACTTTACCCTGAGCTCTGAAAAACACACAATATTGAATTTAAAAAATTGGCGGAAGAACGCCCAATAAAATTTAGTGGCTCTATGTATAAGCAAAAATTGGCATGAAGTTAGCAAAAGTGACGAAATTGAATTACGTGTTAACGAGTACCTCCATACAATTTGGCATTAAAAATGGTCGCATTACCTAATCCTAATCCACCTCTGAGTACTAGCATGATTTTTAATGTGAAGTTTCATGGCAATACTATTTAAGATCATGTTCAATTTTGCCACTTATGCTAACTTCATGCCAAGTTTTCCTTATACATAGGGCCGTAATTTTATATTTCATGTACTTCGTCTTATCTTCTTCTATCAATAGTTATTTTTTTTTGCAGAAAGAATAATATTTTTATAACAAACTCAAAACATCTAGATCAGCGGCCCACACAAAAAGAGGAGCCGAACACTTATGTGTGTATTTCACTTAAAATTGCTTCAAAAATATCGCTTTAATACAGCTACGTCCAAGCCATATGCACAATGTGCAAACTTTTATAAAGAGCCAACAGCCAATCAGATCTTGGCGACAAGAATGCTTGTTCTTTTTTTTCCAAAGAAACAAGAACAAATATAAGAGCTTCAAAATTTTAAATTTTAAGGAAATCTTCTTAAAACTAATAAAGTTTCAGAAAATTTTTAAGAAAAACGGATACTTGTTTCACCTAAAGTTTTTCAAAAACGGTGGCGTTCAAATATCAGTAACATTTGTAGTTCATTTTAATACTTATAAATCATACATATATGTACATGTGTATATATGTATGTATGTATATATTTGTTAACATTGCAAATATGCAACGAAGAGTGATTCCTTCTATCAAAAAAAAAATATGTCTTTGTTTTTAATGTGCGTCAGCAATGAAACTATTGCTGTTATTTTATCCATACATTTAATTCAATATAATGAATTACTCATATATGTAGTTGTATCTACGCAGTAGAAAAAAAACTACGTCACTTTCTCCATGAAATGAAATTTGCTCAGCAGAAACTCGCTTATTTCTCAACATGGGCTTCTTTGTTTTTATTCCCTCCAAATAATAACGTTTTTCAAGAACTCAGTGGTTATTTCAAGTGTGTGATGATAAATTCGAGTTTAACTAGCAAAGACTGCTAACAAAATTTATACATAATATTTTAAACACATAACAGAGCACTGTAAGCTGTTTGACAGTACAGTAGTGGCAAAATGGATTAGGATTCCAAATCCTTGGATGAGAAAGATATATTTTTAAAAATTGCTCCAAAATGTAGTTTATGAAATTTTACAAGTGGATGCTGGAAATATGTCTGATAGAGCCAATAAATTAGATTTAAGAAAACATAATTTTCTTGAGAAGATAAGTGGGCATTTTATTAAAATATAGATGAACACAAGAGTGGCCGTTAATTGTATGGAGGCTATTTTTATTTCTTCTACTCTCACCCCCCCCCCCCAAATCAGTTCAGTTTTATGTAAAAAAAAATAATACAAAAAATTTTATGCCGATGAAGGCCGGACGCACCCCCTAAAACGCAACTTATCGGTATGAAATTTTTTGGTATTTTTTTACACAAAACTAAACCGATTTGGGGGTCAGATTAGAAAAAAAATACGGCCACCCTAATGAACACACGTACTACACTATATAGCTGTGCTACTCCTAGGGCTCCTAAGTGAGACACAATTGGTCACGTTTCTCAAATAATTTTGGCAATTGAAATAATCGATTTGGAAAAATGTGATTTTTTAATAATATTTCTTTAAAAGATTAGGGGTCATTTTAATAAAATATGGAGGAGGACACGTACTACACCGTAATATAAGTGTTGTAATATTAAGGGGTCCGTAATATGACCCAATTGATCACGTTTCTTAAGTAATTGTCGATATTGAAAAATATGATCTTCTAGTGAAATTTCTTGAAAAGATTAGTGGTCATTTTGATAAAATATGGATGAGCACATGTACTGCACCATAAACACGCATAATTCACACCTACCCAGTCCTCGTTAATACGAAATAATTTCCTCTATGAAATAAACTAGCATAATGGATCGAAAGAGGAAATTGTTAGTGGGACATGCACCATTTTTACTTCTGATTCGTTAAAATTTCTAAAAAGTGTCAAAACGTATTCTAAATTATTTCATGAAAAAAATTTAATAATTTCGTTTTTTAGGTTCAGTATCTTAAAAGATAAATTGGATACAAAGAAAGCAAAAACATTTAGTTTTGCCACTTAAAAAAAGAGACATGGAAAGTAAACAAACTTAACTTATTTTTCTTATTGTGAATAAAAAAAACATGGCCGATCAAATAAACACTAAAAGTAGTTTTAGCAGTTAAAAAACAAATTGCTTAAAAATATTGGCTCATTAAATGCTGTAGGCACATTTATGTATGTGTGTACACAGAAAAAATATCATTAACTCGGAAAATATAAACGAAGTTGTTCAATTTCATTTGCAGCTTAAAAAATTATTTAGTTGATTCGTTAGTTGTTTTTTCTTTACATGTGCCTTCAGCATTTAATAAGCAAATATTTTCACATATGACCAAAATGACCAAGAAATTTTACAAAAAAAAATATAATATTTTTCTAAATCGATTACATATTTCAATTTCCGAATGCGACAATTTGGCCCCAGAGTTTTACAAATTGCTGCAAAAAAATGGGAAGTATGGAAGACTAAAATTAAAATAAAAATAATAAAGAAAGACCAAAACAGGTCTTTGTGGTACAAAGACTTTGGGATAATAATGAACTTTCTGACGAACTAAAAGAGGTTTTCATAGACTAAAAAAAAGCTTTCAAAAAACTTGTCCACACCACCATCGTCTGGCAGATCTTGACTATGCCGACTACATATGCCTTCTAACACACAGCCACTCCGACATGGCGGAAAGCGTCAAAATGGTGGAAACAGAAGCTGCATAGGCAGGACTAAGTATAAACATAAACATACTTTTTTACACGATTATTTTGGTTTTCGTGTAAATTGAGAGATTTATGAAATACCTCGATTTACACGATTTTTAATGTATTTTATTGAATATTTTTGTCTCTATTAGGACGTTAGAGTCAGTTCTTACCATATTTGTTAAATCAATGTGTTCTCACATCAATTTTTAAAATAACGTCTCTTTGACCTTTTAGTGATTTTTAATCAGAAATAATTTTTAGTCAGGCTTAAGTTCAGTAAATTCAATTCTTATTGAATGAAATGTTTTTATTAATTAATGTGAGTTTATAGCATCAGTCCTGTTCCTGGATTTCGCTACCGAAATAATGTTTCTTTATTGTACTAGACTGTTAAGTGCTTAACAGTGCTCTGTTAACTTGAAACTCAGCTCTGTAAAATTTTTTGGTTTTTGTCTCCGCTAGTTAAATTTAAATTTATCTTCACACACATTGAACAGCAATGTAAATACCAAATAATAATACCAAATTAAAAAAACGTAAATATTAAATTTCTGAAAATTCTCATTGAAAATTTCCCGGGATTTGTAATAAGATATTTCCGACCGACTTTTACGAAATTCAAAAAACTAGGGCCAAGAAGGGGAACAGGGGCGATTACTGCCTCTGCTGATATTTATGAAATTCATACTATACATATCATGCCATAACCGCATAAAAAGCTTCAGCGACATTATTTTCGAATATCATATTTTGGCGAAAGTCGATTATTTACGATCACAAGGAATCGATATTTGTCAAAAATTTAAGTTCGAAAATAATGTAGCTTAAGCTTTTTTGGCAGTCATGGCACAATATTTTTTATATATATTTTTTCAAATTGTAATAATAAAAACTATTAACGGTGATGTACTCGTACAGTAGACAGTTTGAAAAGCGTTAATATAAATATTTTTCGATTTTAAGTGAAGAAAATGTGTTAAGCTATTAGCATTTTTTTTAAATAATTCATGAGCTTAAAAGTTACACGTACGCAAGTGCGTAAACGTATTAACGTACAACACAATTTTCATCCTTTTTATGGCCTCCGAATCCAATTTAGTGAATAAAATATCGTCATAGTAAATTGAAAAATAAGAGAATATCAAATGCAGATGGTTGTGATAAACAAGTTTTTTCCGGCAACATTGTTGTTACCAAAAAAAAAGTAAACAAAAAAGTGAAAAGGGAATGAAAACAAGTCGCCATTTTTAAAATGAATAAAACGAAAGGACTTAAAACGGATATTGCTAAAGATGCAAAATTGTTTATTTGTATGTTTCACTTGAACCCACGGGTCTTATATGGTTGCGTGCAAATATTTTGATGTTATAGAATATTTTGTTTCCTTTTGTTTTTTGTTACTTATGAGTGCTTAACTTTTTTGCTTTGATTTTTTTTTCTATAATAATCTGTGCTGCATGTGTCAATATAATATTGAAGGGAATATAAATCTATGGTGAAAGGAAGGCTCATCGTCACGAGTGACTGGAGGCAAATAAATGTTAATAAAAAAAATTATATATGTACATGTGTGTAACATACGCATACATAATATGAAATAAAGTCAAGTGGCTGTCAACAATATGCTGCAAAAGGGTTTAGTTGCCACCGTCAAAATACTGTAAATTATTTTTTGTATTTATGTGCTTATATGTATGTAACTACATAAATACGGTGGAGCCTTGGTATAGTGAACACCTAGGAACCTCGGAAAATTTTTGAAAAAAAAAGAAAACATCTGTCTTAAGTGTTCGATCATAAAATATAAAAAATCAAACATTCAAAAATAATTCAACAATGAATATCACACTGAAATTTCAAACCAAAATGAAAACAAGGTTAACTAAACAATTTTAGGCAATGATTTGGCTCTATATGTGTTTCATGTTAATGGAACAAGATTTAAAGCATAGCTGTTAAGTAATGAGTACCCAGTAAAAAATTTCAAAAAAGGAAAACGAGTTTGGAATTATGCATTTTTGGAGGAAACACTTCCCTACTGGATTACCAACTTAATGATTTTAACAAGGCGTGAGACTAAAATAATCGATTCTTGAGAAGTACTTTTTTAATTTCGCAACTTGTTCACGTAATATATTTAATCTAACAAAATCTTTCTCCTCATTAAGCAATTTGTACATAATTTTTTTAATTTTAGGTAATGTGATTTGTAAGCGAGTAATGAAATTTGGTATTCAGAAAAGTAAGTCATTATATGGCAAGCAGTTCTGATGGTAATGTTAAATTTTTTGCTGTGTAATAATCGTACTGACTACTAATTTGTTTCCTTTTTTTTTTGAAAGGTGAAGTAATGATTAAATTCAATTTCGCACGATTACTAATTGATTATGATTACTAATAATGGAAAAGTAATTAGAATTACCTGAAATTACAAAAAATAATCAAAAGTAATTTGATTACTTTTAAAGATAACTTTTAATTATTTTTGACTATTTATTAATAATTTAAAGTAATCTTTGAAAGTAGTGGGATTATTTTATGATTACTTTTGATTCTTTTTGATTATTTGTTGTAATTTTCAGTAATTCAGATTATTTTTCGATTATTAGTAATCGTAACTAATTATTTATCAGAAGTTCTTTTAGAGCGAATTATAAAATTAGCACAATTCTTTTTAAGATGTAATCTAATTGCTTAGTAATAGTTATCGAAATTTAACAGCTCTGATTTAAAGTAACCTGCAAAGAAAATTTTTCATATTGAAAAAAATTTATATCATCAAGTCAATTATATCAAATCAATTTATATCATTAATATTCTAGAACTGTTAAATTAAAACTAAAATTCACGTTAAATCAATGTGAGTTTTTGTACTGGAATAACACAAAGAAAATGTTTATTTAAAGTTTTTTGTTTTTAAGCCAAATCACTATTTAATTAATTTATTAACTTAACTTAACGCGATTGTGTGTATTGTGACATACAATTAGAAAATGTATGTGTTTTATTAATGTGTGTCTTTCTCGGCCAAAATTTGAATTATATAGAAACACACTTAGTAAATACCATCATGAATTAAACTTTAATTCAACATAATAATAAAAAGTCTACAAAAATCAGTCTTAAACTAAAATGAATTTAGACATGAAATGGTCGTATCAAAAAAAAATTGTTTGAGCTTGAAGCGTACGTTAAGACAAAATGTCCATACAAATTTTAACAAAAGAGCACTTGAAGTTTAAATAAGTTTTTTTTTGATACGGCCCAAAGGCTTTGTTTAATTTGAAAATTTTGCTTGTTCTTTGGCAAAGAAATGTTTGTATGCGATTTACTCGTATTCCTGCTAAATGCGGCAACTAATTGTAACAAGGTGATGGAAAATAAAATAGATGCAAAATCGAAGAGAGATGCTTGTTTTGTGAAGATTTTTGTTTGATGCCTTTAAACTTATTATGTTTGTATATTGTGATTCTCAATGCTGTCTTACTATAAACACACAAAGTATTCAAAAAAGAACGAATTTTTTTTGATATATATCTGGAGGCTTCGGAAACAGTATTTCATGTACAGATAGACAGATGGAGCCAGAATATTTGTATACACTTTATGGGGTCACATATGAATATTGTGGAAATTACAATATGAAAAACATATCCATATGCCCTTAATTATGAAAGTGGAATAAGTCATATATATATTTGTTCAAGATATTTAGTATATTACATTTGAACAAATAAAACAATATTTATTTATATATTTAGCAACATTTTAATGTAGAGTTGTACTAGTGTCTATTAATACACATTTATTTAATATTTGTTAAATATTTAGTAAAGTTTTTTAAGCAGAATCATCGGCAAATTAAAATAAGTAATAAAATGGATACTAAGCACAGCTTCGAAAAATTTAATACGCTTCATTGACACCAGAGGCGTTGTAGAGTTGTAAAATAATGAAATTTTCTTCTATATCTTCCTCCACCACCTGTCTTCTATGTCAACATTCCTTTTCTTAAAAAAAGTCACAATTAGTAAGAGCAGAAGGGCTAAGGGTTGCTTCTTTAAAAAAATATTAATATTTCGAAGCATAGATGCATATGACTTAAACCATTTTCATAACTAATGGCACACATATACCTTAAGAAATATGGTGAACGATATAAAAACATTTATAGGATACAAAACTTCCCGAACCTTTGGCAGTTACGCAGTCAAGGGAAATTAGGGTTTTGATGTGCAAACATCTATGCGCCAGGGGGTAAAAATCATTTTAAAATACAATCATAAATTTTGAGTAAGATCGTAAAGCGTTATCAAATCGGTGTGAGCTATGTATAAATGAACAAGAAGTACAGAGACACTTAACAGCAGCATAGAAATACACTCAACTGAATTTTAAGGCATACCTTTAGGAGCAATGTTAATTTTAATAGAAATTGCTTGTGAAGTGTAATAGTGTTACCAGTGGGGATAGTTTTGTTACAAAGTTTAAAAATATAAAATAAATAAAATATATAGAAACTTTTAAATAAAACAGCTTTTTAAATGTCCAATTTTTGTTTTTTTAAAGATATATAGCAGTCCTTATAAACAATTTATGTAGTATTATATTATAACATATCTTCATTACGTACTGTTGCTTTGCACTGAAGCTGGTGCATGACAATTGGGTAACAATCTCCAACTCATGCCAATTATTATGGGTGGAGATTTTAGTACAAATTTTGAAAAACCACAGTAGCAAGTTTAATCAAAATTTTTATTTGATGTTTTCCACTTGCATATGAGCAATTCTCCACAAACTCCTTCAACTAATAATTCCACTACTATAGACGCACTTTTCCATAGATTTTAAATATAGTAGAGTCTAAAATCTATATATCTTATTTTAGTTAGCATAAGCCAATATTAATTTCATTACTAGATATTTACACATCTACCTTGTGATCGGACTCACATTGCTTATTTTGGGGCTGTTACGCAGTCACGGGAAGTTTAATTTTTTTATGGATGCTTAAAACATTCCCATGTTTTATTACTTGTCACATTATTCAATATACATACCTTTTCTCTTTCTTATTTTAATGTGTTTTATTATTGACACTTAAATATTTAACAGGTGTACATATTTATATGGAAATCAAAAGACTTATTTTCCTTTCATGCACAACAAACAATGAAACAAACAAAGAATGTTTACGAGAATTTGAAAGAATTTTATTTTCACTTTCAACACTAACTGACGAACAATAATATAGTAATAATAATAGGAAAGCAAGGGTAAAATCAAGTGTAAAAATTCTATAAAAAATAATATGGATGTGCGGGTGGGTATTGATATAAATAAAAATATTGAATGTCGAATACAATTGGCAGATATTGGTAGTTGACGGTAACTGAGCGAGCAAAATGGAAATATTGCAAAAAAAAATTGCAAACAATAAAACCAAAACGGGAACAGTCAAAGTGAACAGGAACTTAAATAAACACACGTGTGTGGAAATACTTTCATAGTACATATTCTTTACAAACATCACTGTTTGTTGTGCATGGATGACTGTATGTATGTATGTGTGCACAATTGTGCCCCAATATTTATTCTTTTATGCGATAAAATTTATAAAGTCATACATGCTGGTATAAAATGCTTTGCCAGGCCATTAAAACGAAAATATTTTGTTATATTTTATTGCCAAGAGAAGAAGTCACTGAAAGTGAATTTTCATTTTATTACAAAATTTTAAAATACGTAGTGAAGAAAAAATAAAAATAAATACATATAAAAAACACAATGCAAAAAATATTTGTATTGGTATTAGTCTTTGGATTTCTATATTCTTTGTGCAGTGCCCAAACCGTGAGACCGAGTTGTAATTTAAATAATTGCACTAGAACAAATGTTGAAATATGTGCCACAAATAGTCGACAGTGCAGACGTTTTTCTAATGAATGTGCCTTAGAAAGTGCAAATTGTAATGCCACATTATCAACAGGTAAGTAAGATATATATATATTTTTTTAAATATATTTCTACACCATTTCCAAGCGCCATGTTAAGTTGAGTGATTTACCCAACTGGCAGGCGTGCCTATCTATATAAATATGTTTTTAAGATATTTTTAAATTTAAAAATAATTCCTTCTGCCAAAAAACCGACTTCAATGCAAAGATTTTATAAAAGAAGATAAAGGAGAAATAAGTACTTAAAATATAAAATTGAATTTTAATAAGCGTGCCTCCGCCCAGAACGATATGACGATTAATTCTGTATCATTAACTAATTTTTTTCTTTAACAGAAGTAACTGTCAGGCAATTAATGCCTACCACTATTACTAGTAAAGGGATAGTGATAGAGAACACAGCTGCTGACGAAAGCGATAGAAGAAAGCTTCATTCTTTTACAACTCAGCTTCTTTGTACGTGTTTAATAATGCAGTGTTGCAGCGCCTCTGGTGTCAATGAGGCATATTAAATTTTTTTATTAACCATTTTGTTAGTTATTTTACTGCTACACAATACCGACGAAGGAGGGCATTCTGATGTTATATTAGGACTATTATCTGCTCAAGTCGGCATAGTTCAATGACCATTGACTAAACCTTCATCACTTGAACTTTCCTACAACAACTGATAAAAAAAAGGGCAATACTAATGCACATTATGAAAAATGTATGGTATTGTTATTTTTTTAATGACTGTGAAAGACCGGTGTCTAACCCAGAACCTTCGGTTTTGTAGTCAACGTGCTAACTACTTCAGCCAACGGCAACTTTGAGCTATGACATTGTTTGAATAAATTAGCGATATATAATAAAATTTCAACATTTCGCTTATGAGGGCAGTCCAATACCTTCTGGCTTTTCTAAAGCAATTCTGCTCAGCCACAAAAATTGTCTCCTTGCTCATGTAGCCAGCAGCAACTATATGCTCTTAACCGAAATTTTGTTATTGCATAAATACAACTCATAAGGACATAATAATAGGACTTGTTTTTTTAACCGCCGACTAAAAAAAGGGGTGTTATAAGTTTGTAGTGTGTGTCTGTCAGTGTTCATGTACATGCCAAATGGCTGAACCTATTTTGATTTAGTTTTTTCTCTTTGAAAGGTGACTTGATCGAGAGGTTTCTTAGCCATGTTTTAAAAAAATCGGTCCAGCCGCTTAGAAGATATCGCATCTTCTCTAGATAATTTCAGTGGTTTTAAAATTTTTAATTTTTGTTATTATTTTTTGAGTATTATTTTATTGGCACTCATTTCATATATTTGCATTAAGCTTGTCGAATTTCTTGATAGCTTTCCGAATAATATAGAGCATTATAAATTTTGAGATACACTCAGGGAAAAGCAGCAACTTAAAAATAAGAATGCGCCACATTAATTCAATCATTTTCAATATAATACCAAATGTATGTTGAGATTTAAATAAAATTAAAAAATTAATACTGTAAATTAAAACTTTTCCATATTTAAATAAGAAATTTCAACATGACTAGACTTTCGTTAATGTTTCTTATTAATTCAATATGTTTTTTTTTTTTTTTTATATTAAGCTAGTTTTTCTCTGGGTGTACAAAAAAAGTAAAATAACCTTGACGGTTAAATATCATTCATTGACTTTGTTGATCTACACGTATACTATATCAATATATTAAATTTTAAAAACTGAATTGCAAAACAAATATTGTTTACTTCTATTTCGGCATTTCTGTTATTCAAAAGAAAATTTTATATTTAAAAAAAATTTTTTTGTACATTTTATTTACACAAGTGCATTGCACAAACTAACGAATTGAGGGTTTAGGGTGTGGAAGAATTTTTTGTTATTGCTACAATTTCTTTACGTTCAAATTGCTTATTTGAAAAAAAAAATACATATTAAAACTAAAAATCTATTTTATGTGCCGCAACAAACAACAGCAGAATTTTTTTTTGTTTATAAACAAAAAAGAGTCAGCTGATTCGTAACATAACAGAAAGTAAAAA
Organism: Tachina fera; assembly: GCA_905220375.1. Lineage (NCBI taxonomy): Eukaryota > Metazoa > Arthropoda > Insecta > Diptera > Tachinidae > Tachina > Tachina fera. The sequence continues at coordinate 94,486,212 of LR999966.1, read as the reverse complement.
CTAAAGCTAGAATTAGTTTTTACTTTCTGTTCTGTTACGAATCAGCTGAATCTTTTTTATTTATAGAAATATAATACAAGTCGTTAGTTTTTCTGTTTCGTTCTGTTCTGTTTCGGTTCAACCTGTGAAAATAAAAAAATTGTTAAGTAATTGTAAGTGACAGCATAAATTAAAAAAATATATTTTGAAATAAATTGTGATTGTTTGTGTTTTTAGAGATTAAAAAAAATTATTTATAAAAGAAAAAAATAAATTATTATAAACTTAACAATGGACGTTGCAAAACTCATCGCTTTAGTGGAAAACTATGACCCTTCTGGTCAGAAACAGCTAATAAGTTACTACAGAAAAAGTAAGTACTCAAATTTAGAAGGAGAACGGCACAGCACAGAACATCAACAGAAAGTAAATACTAATGAAGCCTTAATTCTGCCTTACATGTAAAAAATAGAAAATAATTATATGTTGTAATTGTCATTATTTTCTTCTATGAATGTTTTTTTTTTTTGTTTACCTATAGTTAGATATTAACCTAAGCTTAACTAGTGATTATATTTTTTTTTTAAATATGAGTGCTCCTGTGGTCGAGTGGATAGTGACCGAGCTTGTCATGCCGTGGGTTGTCGATTCGAAACTCAAAAAAAAAAAAACAATTTGAGTCCGATCACAGGGGAGATGTGTAAACATCTAGGAATGGCTTATGGTAACTAAAATAAGATATATAAATTTTTGATTCTTCTCTATTTAAAAATTTATGGGAAACTGCATCTAGAGTAGTGGAATTATTAGTTGAAGGGGTTTGTGGAGAATTGCTCATATGCAAGTGGAAAACGTCAACTAAAAATATTGATAAATCTTGCGACTGTGGGCTTGCAAAATTTGTATTAAAATCTCCACCCATAATAATTCGCATGAGAAGGAGATTGTTACCCAATTGTCGTGCACCAGCTTCAGTATTAGGCAACAGTACGTAATGAAGATATGTTATAATATAATACTAAATAAATTCTTTATAAAGACTGCTATATATATTTTAAATAAATATTTGACATTTAAAACGTTCTTTTATTTAAAAGCTTATATTTATTTTATTTTTTTATATTTTTCGACTTTTTAACAAAATTATCCCCACTGGTAACACTATTACACTTCACAAGCAATTTCTATTAAAATTATCATTGCTCCTGAAGGTATGCCTTAAAATTCTGTTGAGTGCATATCTATGCAGCTGTTAAGTTTCTCTGTACTTCTTGTTCGTATGATTACACTAATACACATAGCTGGCACCGATTTGATAACGCTTTACGATCTTACTCAAAACTTGTGATTGTATTGTGAAAAAGATTTCTACCCCCTAGAGTATAGATGTTTACACATCAAAAAATATCTGCTTGAAATAAAATATAATTGCAATTTGTAACAATAATAAAATTATAAGTTTTCATTTTTAAGTTACTGTTAAGTGTCGGAATGACATTTTTAAATCATTTATATTATTCTAGATATATAACCTCCCTAGTTAGATAGTTCAGTGACAAGTCGTAAGGTGTATACAGAGTATCAATTGACCCCATCCTAGGTCATCCTCATGTAAAAGTGACTGGTCCGCTTTATAGAAAGTGTTAGAACTCTGAACTGAACCCCACCAATTGGGGACCGATTACATGGCTAGTCCTGTCTAAGTTCAATTTCCTGCAGGGGAGTTAGTTATTATTTTTTATCCTAGATTCCATAAAAATAAATTATTCTATATAGTCCTGGTTATTACTATTTTTTGTTTGGCTATTAATGCAAAATTAATACTTGGAATTGGTGTAGACTCTGGTTGCTTTCATCAATAAATTTTTTTCAATATAAAATTCTGTTTATTTTGCTATTTACACTTCATATACATCCCGTACAGTATGGAATCGTACAGATACAATACAGTGCTTAAACTTTAGTGTGAATGCAACAGGCTTGTGTTCTTGTCCGGCTTTAAGAACGTGTTCGAACCAAACAACAGCTGCAGGAATTTGTACACATCGTGATGGCCATGCATGTCATTTATTTAGAACAGAATGTGATTTAGTAAGAGCTCGCTGCAGCAGACAAAGTAAGTACTATGGGTTATTTGTAGCAGCAACACAATTTTTAAGGAAATTCTTGGGCTGCTTGGAAACAACTTCACTTACAACCTTTACCCAAAATTTCTTAAAACAACTAGAGTTATTATGTTATAAACTTTCATTTAAACCAATGAGAAGCTCAACAAATAACAAAGTTGAAACAAGAACTCAATAATCAACATGTTTTTTATTCTCTTACCTTACTACATTGGCTGACTTTTTTTCAGCTCTAGTTAATTGTAGTTGTAAAATTATGAAAATAAAATAAATGTAAATAACAACAACAGATATTCTAGAATATCACAAGTATTACTTATTACTAAATAAGTAAAATAATAATTATTGATTATTTGTGCGTTAATACATTTTAAACGTAAATCTCTTTTTTTGCTCTCCATATTTGTTTTATAAAATTTTTTTAGTGAGAAAATTTCATTTCTACTTGGGTAGAGATAGACTAGGGTGCTGATGAAGTGCGTGGCTGCACAGAAAAGTATCGGTATTTCCCCCAGCTTAAAGTCTAAGTTTAATTTTTCTTCTCTTCTTTAGAAACTCACATTAATTAATAAAAATATTTCATTCAATAAGAATTGAAATTACTGAACTTGAGCCTAACTATGAATTATTTCTGATTAAAATTTTTTTAGTTAATAATAATAGCAAGACAAAGAACTTTGTAGCTGAGCTTTTTTAACAAAAAGTTTTGCGTACTTATCTAATTTCTTAAAAAGCCTTCAGTTGAGTTTAGTTCAGGAGTAAAAGAACGCTTCGATAAAATTCTCTTATACAAGGAACACAACTGCGATGAATTACGAATTCGCGCGAGTGACGAACTCTCCAATAGATATTTTTCTATTTTTTTACGACGAGGAATTATAAAAAAAACAATTTACTGTCTCTCTCTCTCTTTTCACATGCAATAACGAACTTTATCAATTATAAAGACTCAGTTAGCCGACTGTAATGTAAAGTATTTGCAACAGCAGGAAACAGCGGATTGATATTGTCATGTGAAAAGTAATGAAAATGGTTATAAAGATGTAATGTAACGTAACATACTTTTCATATAAAAATATCGATCAGCTGTTTGCTACGTTGCAGTTACATTATATTACATTGACCTAACTGATCATTAAGGGCTTTTATTTATTCGTCGTTGTTGAGCTACGGCACATTTATTTTTCGATGAATTCGACGACCCGGACGAAATTCGTCGTTCATACCAGTTGTGTTTTTTAAGAATTTTTTGTGAAAACCCCCAATTTCAATTTCTTCAGCTTGGCAAAACATTGATATCATGCAATGCCGTGATTTCAATTTCAATCAAACCAGAACTTGTACATGCCCAAAAAGTTTGGTTTGCTCGCGAAATGAAACTCAACTGTGTGTTCAAGTCAATAGAAGTATTTGCCGCCTTTATGACAATGAATGTGATCTGGAAGGTGATAGATGTCGTGGAGAGCGTAAGTACACGTAAAATATGCTAGTTAAGAGCAAAATATTTTGAAATTCACATTATTTAACTTTTTTATTAGGGCTATTAGATGTAAATAATGTTCATTGCCAAAGATTTGCAGTGGGCATGAATAGAACTTGCACATGTCCTCGTTTGCTAATTTGCCAGCGAAATGTCACCAATATATGTGTAAGAAATGCAGCAAATCGCTGTCAATTGTTAAGAAATCGATGTGAGTTGGAACAGCAGAGATGTGAAGGAGCTGGTACGTACTTATCATATGTATACCAGATACTTATTCTGTAAGCTAATATATAAATTTAAGTTCTAAGTCCCACTTTAGCGGTGCAATGTCTTAATATTAGACCGGGCCAGACGGGAAATTGCAGCTGCCCGGCCTTAACAACTTGTTCGGTTAATCGCACAAATATCTGTGTTAGAACCAGAGTGGGTTGTCGGCTCAAGACAAATGAATGTGAACTGGAGCGAGCAAGATGTCTGGGAGAAGGTAATTTTTCTATAAATTTTATTATCGTATAATTAATATGACTTACAAATATGTTTTATACAGTGCTTACGTCCGTGGCCTCAGTACAATGTAGAGGTTTCTTACCAGGCGATGGCAGAGCTTGCGCTTGTCCACGTTTGGACACTTGTAATAGAGACAGTGGCAATGTTTGTGTTACAACTGGTAGAGGTTGCATGTTGATGAGAAACGAATGCGAAGTGGAACAGGCTCGTTGTGAGGGACGAAGTAAGTAGTTGTTATAAATCTAATTAAAATTAAATTATTTCGAATTTTTATTATTTTTTATAGATTATACTGTAGTAGATCTTATAAAATGTCAAAACTTTACTTTGAATCAGTTAAGAAATTGTTCATGTCCCAATATGGGATTGTGTACTCCGGGGTCTCCAAACATTTGTGTGACATCGTCTGCAACACAATGTAAGCTTTTGCGTAATCATTGTGAACTTGAAAAGGCTAGATGTCAAGGACAAGGTGAGTACTAAACACACTGTACAACAAGATCAAAATTTTCCAAAAGAAAAAAATTAATACTGGTTTAAACGAGAGCACAATCTTTCTGACAAAAACATATGTGCAGATGTATCGGCGTTTAGAAAGTCTACCTTTGGATTTCACTTAAATGCAGATCGAAAAACCATCTAACCTCAACTGCCTGGTACAATATTGAGGTAAATCGGTATTGGAAATCAAGCTAATCTTCCATTTAATGTAAAGCCTGTGTTCAACAGTTTTATATAAAATTTAGTAAGGAAAATTTTTATGGAGTTTGTAATCTTTTAAATCTGTATGAGCGTTTGAGGGTTCCTCTCGAAACTGGAATTCCTAACTTACCATTTCGAAAGAAACCTAAAACATTCACACACATAAGAATTAGAAGATTCAAAATTAAAAATGTTTCTAATCTTTATCCTTAAACCTTAAGACAAGGCATTACAATATTTGCCATAAAATTCTGTGAATACACTAAAGCTTCAGATTGAAAATATGAACCACCAATAAGATAAAACATTGAGTTCGCTTAAGGATTAATTTAGATTTTAATCCTCCAAGGCTCAAACTCACAGTCTATAGTAAACTAATGGATGCGTTTTAACGCATGAAATTCGTTAGTTATACCACGAGCTTTAGTTAACTATAGACTGTTAGTTTGGACCTAAGAGCTAGGGTCTTATTAATTAGTTAATCAAGGAACATATTTAAACGAGTTTTAAGCCGCCTATGGCATTTTATAAAAGTAGGATTTTATTGGACGTATAAAAAGTTGTCCATCAGTACAATTTTAACTTAACCTAAAGTGAGCGTTAAGTTAAAGGTATTGTATCCTTCCTGGTAAGTTAAATTAAATTTATAATAATGAATAGCCTAAAGTAGCGTTTTATACGTCCGACAAAATCCTACTTTTAAATATATTTAAGTTGTAATAATGGCCCTAAATGTTAATTGTACGAGAAATTTGTTTTGTTTGTTTTTAGGTTGGCTACAAGAATATTGTTTATTGCTTGATATCAAATATTCGTTTCGTCTGAATTTGGCGAGTACGAATACGAATATCGAAAAAAGACGAATATTCGGGAATTCGAATACGAATATTCGCACATCACTAAGTGCATACAATTCTACATGTACTTCGTGTATAATGTACATACACTGTATGTATTTATTTTTATTATTTTGTTTAATTAACCAAAATGTATACTTTATACATATATGCAAAGTTTCAACTGCAGTTTCCTTATTTTACTTTTTTAATAAATTATTTTTTAATAAAAGTATAAAAACGTATTTATATGTTAATGTAAAAATACTCCCTTTTCGAAGTAATTTAATAAAAAAAAAGAGATTTTTTGCTATATCCACTGTCTGAACTAATAATTTAGCAGTCATATCGGTATACCGGTATTATAACCGCATTAACGGTATGTACCGGTAATACCGATACCGTTATTTGTTTCGGTTGCCAACCTTGATATATTTAATTAAAAATATTTTTCAGATTTTCCTTTAACTTACAATTTCGTTAATTCTATTTACAAAAATCATTGTAGGTTCAAAATCAATTAATTATTTAACTGATATAACAAAAAAATTAAATGTATTTGCAAATCATTTTTTTCTTCTGTGTATAGACTAAAGTTCATATAGTATTACATATCTAGTGTCCGTACAGAACCCTTCGTGCTCTAGTCAAAGTCGCACTTTACTGAATTTAGTTTAATTCAACCACGACAGCAAATATCGTTAAAATATTAAAGTTAATAAATTTTTGGTATCTTCATTATGAGGATATGATAATTATTGAGTCCCTTTGCTGGTGAATATATTTTGATATGAGTACAACCTGTTGCTTCAATAACATTTGGAAATTTTCGCAATTAAAAAAAATCTATTTTTTATGTTTGAAGCTTCCCAAATCAAAGCTTTCAAAATGCCGCTACACGCACATTTTTTATTTAGTATCTTCTGCCAAAAACCCTTTTATAGCAAACTGATATTATTTCCCAATACTTCCTCATTTATCGTGCCGTATTGTAGCTCTTACCATTACCAACTCCTTGCAATGTCGTGGTCTGCCTTTGAACTCTACAAGCAATTGCTTCTGTCCCCGTCTTGGAAACTGTTCCAGAAATGCCACTAACATTTGCATACGAGAAAATAATGCCAATAATTCATGCTCATTATTAAGAAACGAATGTGAATTGGAACAGGGCATATGTGAGGGAAGAGCCATGAGAAGAGTGGACACTATACACTGCAGGAACTTTAATCACAACTCAAGCAGAGCATGCTTTTGCCCTGGTCTAGCCACCTGCAATCGAAATTCTTCTAGTGTTTGTGCTATTAGCTCAACAACACAGTGTCGTTTATTATCAAACACATGTGAATTGGAACGAGCCAATTGTGAGGGCAACCGTAAGTTGAAATAATTTAAATGCACTAAATAAAATAAATAAAATAAATAAACTGTGTAAATAAATAAACTGCTTTTGTTTTAACAAACTTGTACAAACATACGATTATTTAGATCTTAAAACAACACTGGCTGTACAGTGTTCAAACTTCCAAATAAATGAACAAAGCAACTGCAGCTGTCCCAATTTATTGACGTGCTCTCAAAACTCTAGCAGAACTTGTGTACGAACACGTGCCGGTTGCAAACTGTTAACTACACCATGTGAAGCTGAGGAAGCCTTATGCAGAGGAGAAGGCAAGAAAAATTAAAAATATACATACTATATATTTTTATTTAAATATATTTTATACTTCTAAAGCATTGAGAACTGTAGATTCCATACATTGTCAGTCCTTTTTGGGTCATGAAGAGAGATCATGTTTTTGTCCCAATTTAGAAACATGTTCACATAATACTACTAATATTTGTGCGAGAAACGAACAGAATAGCTGCACTTTCCTGAGTAACGAATGTGAACTAGAGCTGGCCCGATGCCAGGGTCGTGGTAAGTCATTATTATTATTTTTACAATAATATAGTTAAATTTTGAAATATTTCTTTCAGCTCTTAGAATTGTACCGAACAGGCACTGTTCTAATTTTACTGTAAACAATTTTAGAACATGTTTCTGTCCCAACTTGTTTAATTGTTCCACGAATGCTAGCAACGTTTGCATAAAGACACCTTCTGGCTGCAAACTGCTTAGAAATGAATGCGAAGTTGAGCATGAAAAATGTTTGGGACCAGGTAAGTTATTATGATGCTCTTTTAAAATACTACATTATTTATAGGAAACACTCTAATTGCTAGTCCAAATTAGGTCTGCATTGCAATGTTTGGAATTTCCTTTTGGCCGCTTACGTAATTGTTCCTGTCCCAATCTAAAGACATGTTCGCGCAATCGTACAAATATTTGTATAAAAACTAACACAGGATGTCGACTACTAACAGATGAATGTACACTTGAAGAACTAAAATGTCAAGGAGAAAGTAAGATTCAATAACACTTCAAAACTAAAGGATTACAATTTTAAAATTTACTTGTCAGATGTAACAGTCCTACCAGCAGTGCAATGCAAATTGTTGCAACCTGGAGATGAGGGCTCCTGTGCCTGCCCCAATTGGTTGAACTGTCAACGAAATTCCACCAGGGTTTGTGTGGAAAATCGTGAAGGCTGCCGACTGCTGTCACATGAATGCGAATTGGAACAAAGGAGATGTCAAGGAGAGAGTAAGTTTTTGCAGGTGAAAGTTACTTACTAACATACTTATCTCAGATCTATTTTACCTCTCAGTGTAGAGGCTAGCTAGTTATCCTATCTTAGTCAGTGTTATTTTAAATGGGAACATCACACCCAGTCCAATCAGTATCATAGATTGTACTCATATGCAGTATAATAAAATAGATACATAACTTAAAAATAATGCACCTAATTAACACCAGAGGCGCTACTGCGATTTTAAAAAAATCTCTCTATCTAAATGAGACTTTACTATCTGTACTTAAATTTGTCTACTCTCAGCCGGAAAATAATTGATTTTTCTTTTTGGCACGTTGTATAGTTTAAACACAAAACACACAACTTGTTAAACCAACCCTCTTAACCCATTAAAGTTTTTATTACGTCATATCACCAAGCAAAATTCTTTTTTTGTCACTATCGCTGACGTCCTCTCACGCTCCAAAGAAAAAAATTTCATCACTCACGCTCACGTCCTCTCATGCGTGACAGCTTTTGATAATAATCTTGATCAAAAATTTTGAATCAACTTCGACAATGTTTGAAATTTTCAAAAATTTGTTTTAAATGTTTGGTAGGAAAACCTTTACTACACCCTTACAACACTTGATAAAGTGACCGTGAATCAAAATTATCGAAAAAAAAATTTAAAAAACAGTGTTTTATTTTTTTTGTTGTTCTTGTTTTTTATTAAAGCACAAAATAATTTTTTTTGAATCACGCTCACGTTTTCTCAATCGTAACAATATTGAACTCATAATAATAAAGTCACCTCCGATATTATTTTTATTCTTTTTTAATTTTAAAAAACTACATTTTTAGTATAAAAATCTTTATCACTTAACTTCACAAAGAAACAAATTTTATCACGCTCATGTCCTCTCATGCGTGACAGCTTTTGATAATAATCTTGATCCATAATCTTGAATCACATTCGACAATATTTTAAATTTTCAAAAATTTATTTTAAATTTAATTTGCAAGAAAGTTTCGTATATAAGGCAGAAATCTACATAAACTGGCACCACACACAATGGACCAACACAGAAGAACGCTGATGATGAAGGTTTAGTGGCCTTCGAAAAAGGCTGGCTGTTCCGTTCAACTATGTGTTGTCAGAATATTTACAACTAACTTTGATGTTATTTGTTCATTAATAATTATCACATGTAATTTGGCTTAAAAAAGCGATACGAACTTTAGCCCGTTCAAATAAATCATAAATATAGAAACAAATGAAGTTCGAAAAATAATAATTAATTTAAAAAAAAATTGTTTAGTTTTTTGTTTTTCTTTTTTATATTAGAGCAAAAAAATGTTTACTCACGCTCACGTATTCTTACGCGTGACAATATATAACGAATAATAATACAGTCACCTCCGATATTATTATGTTTTTAATTTTTCAAAAACTACATTTTAATTGTGAAAATCTTACTACAATCAATCGTTCAATCCTTATTTTAAATCACCTAACACAACAATTGATAAAGTAACTGTGAATCAAAATTGTCAAAAAATTTTAAAAAGAGTTATTGATTTTCTTGTTATTCTTTTTATTATGAAAGCCTTTACTTTACTCAATCGCTATTTGAAATCACACACACAACACTTGATAAAGTGACAGTAAGTCAAAATGTTTGAAACATTTTAAAAAGAGTTGTTGATTTTTTGTTATTCATTTTATATTAAAGCCAATATAAATATTTTTTTCACTCACGCTCATGTCTTCTCACGAGTGAACATTATTAAGGACTAATAATAAATATAATGATTGGTTGGTCGGTTTACGTAGCTGCCTACTACACGCAGGCATTCAAGTAGAATCTAGATGATTCCTTTTTGAAAAAACCACTGCACTCATCGGTGTCAACCTATGTAGGTAGAACCGTAGCTTAGTATTCTTATACGGTGATAGTTACAAGATCCATCTTGTCGCATTGAGATATCTGATAAGGTAATTCAACCCAATCTCAGATAAATCTGAAAGACCGTCTGTTAAATGATTTCACAAAAATTTGTGTCTGGAGAGATGCAAAGCTGGATCTTCGCAAAGAAAGTAGAAGATTGTCTCTTCTTTGCTTACTTCTCGACAACTCCGGCAGAACTCATTATGAGACAGATCTGTCCCAGTAGCATGTCTGCCAACCGTCCAGTGCCCCGTCATGACTGCAACAAGCCTGGAGATGTCCCTACGGTTTCTATTTGTTAATTGTATTGAGTGCTCTATCATTATAGTGAGCCCACATTCCTTAGCAACCTTGCACGTAGCTATTTTGCGCCATCTACATTCAGCCTTATGGATATAGTGCTTGAATATACCGCTTCTAATAACACCAAACGTAATGGGTACCGATTCGTTATTAGACCACCCTGTCTAGAAGCAAACTCTTGCGCTGACCGACTAGAATAGACGAAGTGATGTATGATCGTAGGGATAGAATCGCCGCATGGGCTTGGACAAAGATACCAACTTTGCCCTGTAACTTCCTATCAATCAGCAGTCTAGCCGCTTCTCTTACCCAAAGATTTCAGCCTGAAATACAGTGACTTCGTTAGGGATGATCCAAGATCATCTGAAAATATATCAGAGCCAACAGGGCAGACCATTCTTGGTCCATTAGTGTATATTCTGATTTCATATTCTCTTACAATTGTGCCTCCCTTCCACTTCCGTGTGGATGGAATCAGAACTTTAAACACCTTGTCAAAGTCCAGATGAGGCACCATGTAATCAGCAGATTGCTTCAGCGAAGGTAATAGTTGATCCAGGATTCTGGCCATAGGACCTTAATCTCGCCGAACTGCTCGAGGATACCGCCAAAGGTCGATCGGAAGGACTAGTACGTTAACATCCTGTTATTCTTACGCAAGCGGATCTCTGTATTCTATAAAATTGATCCACCACGTATTTCTTACTTGTAGCAGATCACCATACTACAGAGCTGTAAGTCAGTGTGGGACGCACGATTGCTGTATACATCCATTTAAGCATTTTGGAGTTTAGGCCCCATTTAGATTCAAACATCCTACGACAGGACTAGTGTGCTACCGTTGCGTTTCTAACCCCGTATTGAATATTCAGTTAAGATAATGTTATGTATGCACTTTTTAAAAAATTTTAAGTACCCGGTAAAAAATTTTTTAAATATTTAGCGATTTTTTTAAGTTATGGTGCTTTTTTTGTTTTGCGGGTTTTTTTCGGTTTTTTCGATTCTTTCCACTTTGGCGATTTCTTTAATTTTGGGATTTTTTAGTTGAAATGTTTTTGAAAAATTCAAGAATTTTCCTCTTACGGTTTCCAAGATACAGCAAGTTGTAAAAATTACAAAACCTGACTTCTACTTGTGTCATTTTATCTTAGCCTTTATTTGCTTTGTTGTGATTTTAACTTCTCATCTGGCCTGTTTTTTCAGTTACTCTTAGTTTATACTATACAAGTCTTATTGCAAAGCTGATTAGTTTGTTAGGAGAGAGTAACGAGGGGAAAAGAAATGCTTAAGTTCCCCTCGTCTCTCTCTTCATCAAAATAATCAGCTAAGCAATATTACTTGCATAGTGTGAACTACGACTTAGTTCTTTTATTATTAATTCGTTTAAGCTTTTGCGGTTACAAATATACTACAATGTCAGGGACTAAACCCTGGTCAGTTAAGTCCCTGTGTTTGCCCCGAACTAAGAACATGTTCACACAATAGCTCCACACGGACTTGTGTGAGAAATCAACGAAATTGCACGCTCATGGCTAATACGTGTGACTTAGAAATAGCGAAATGTAGAGGAGAAAGTAAGTCTTTTCTACAATCTATTAAAATATTTAAATATATTTAATATATTAATCCTACCAAGAATGGTGTCCAGCGAATATGGAGGAATGTAAAAATTTCACCGTAGGTCAACAGGCGATATGCAGCTGTCCCCAATTACAAACCTGCGCTCAAAATAATGCAACCAATATATGCGTAAATCTGAAAGGCGCATGCCGCCTAATGGCAAATCAATGTGAATTGGAAAAGTCTAAGTGCTCAGGTCAAGGTAAAAATTTGTTTTATTATATAATTCTTTTTTTTAAATAATATTTTATTGCATTCAAGCTTGGAGAGCAACAAATGCCATACAGTGTAAAGATTATAGGCCTAATGAATGGCGTTGGTGTGCCTGTCCACGTTTATTTAATTGTTGCAACAAGGAAAAGGCTTTTTGTGTAAGAGGTCCCACAGGTTGCCGGCTAATGCAAACTGATTGTGACTTGCAATTAGCTAGATGCCGAGGAGAAGGTTAGTTTATGCAACTTCTTTACATTTATTATTTATTGGCGCATATCATCATAAGGAATATAAAGTATACTTTAAAAATTTAAAACCAGTATTATCTTGAAAAATAATGGTTTTAAACTCATAAAGTAGACTTTTTTAAATATGAATATGCGCTTTTGTTTATTGTCATCATACTATTGATGTTTAGTTTGGACTAGAAGCGATGACTTGCAGTGTACAGGCTTTCGATTGGGACAAGATGTTCGAAATTGCACTTGTCCCAAATTGAAAATTTGTCAAGATGAATCGGTGGCATTGGAGTCAAAACAGGTTTGTGTGAGAAATATTAGAGGTTGTAAGCTTTTAAGAAACGAATGCGAATTGGAGCGTTTACGTTGCAGCGGAGAAGGTTTGTCATCACACATAGTTGCAATAAATAAATAATTTATCTTCGTGTAACATTTTCAATTACAGTTTGGCATACAGTAGATAATCTGCAATGTCTCAACTTTCCTCTACATATTGCCAGATCATGTCGATGTCCTGCCCTCGATAATTGTTCAAATACAACGCAAGTATGTGGCAGGGGGCTACAAAATCAATGTTATAATTTTAAAACGGAATGTCATATGAGATGGGCAGAGTGTGAAGGAAAAAGTAATTATTTTAAGCATTTTATAAAATTTGTAACTCCTATTCAAAAATTATCAAAATTTTCATACCTTGTTTCCACAAGTCACACATGCGACTCGTTTACAGAATTTGTATGGAAATCACTCAAAAAAAATTTGTATTTCTTATATAAATGTTCTACTCAAGTCGATCGTCTGTGTTGTGGAAACATGCGTTAAGTTTAATTTTTTTTTCAATGGAAAAAATGGAAAGAGTAATTTGAAATTAATTAGCTTGCAGTTGTAAAAAAAAACATATTTATTTAGCATTATCTCTGACCTTGCCGCAGCGATGCCAGGATATTGAGTTCGATGAAAGCGATCAATGTAAGTGTCCTGAAAATCGGAATTGTAATCGCAGACGACAAACATGTGGACGAAAAGCAGGACAATGTAAACTTTTCCAGAGCGAATGTGATTTTAGGGAATCTAACTGCCAGGAAGAAAGTAAATTTATTAAAATTTATTTGCTTGTTTAAAATGATTTCGCATAACATTTAATCCCTTAAATGTAAATGTAGACTGGCAGCTTACCAGCTTAAGCAACTGCTGCGACTTCAGAGTGAATGATACTAAGATTTGTACAAGAAATATGACTACTGCTGTTTGTGCTCAAGCTGCAAATGCAAAATGTCGCCTTTTCTCAGCACGATGTGACTTCAACAAATTAAATTTAAATGGAGATAATGGCAAATTTACTTTTATATTATATATTTAAAAAAATATATTTATTTAAAAAACAATTTCTTTTGTAGCTTGGAGAGAAGTTGCTAGAGATAATTGTAGATGCATACGAAGTAATCGCACTGGCACATGTGCAAGACCTATTACTTGCCCGCCAATCGATAATCGCAGTCGTAGAATATGTGGTCGCCAGGCTAGAACATATAGATATTTCAGTTCTAGCTGTCATCTAAGATTACACAATTATGAGAACTGTACCAGTAAGTTTTCCTTCAGCTAGGTTGAAGCTTGTATTTTTATTTATTAAATAAAGCAATTTCTGCTTATTTAGATTTCACAGAAGTACGCGCTAGACAATGTCGCCGAAGAGGTGGTTAATGAATGATTTATTTAATTGTAATTTTTAAGAGCACTTTAAAATAAAGTTGTCCTTTATTAAATAAATGTTGAAAGTTTATTTTAATTTTTATGTCGCATTTCTCGATTTATGACCTTGCTCAGGTGAATAAGTGATATGTATAGTTTTCAACTATTAGTTAAATGTGAGTATTTAACTTCCCGCAAGCATTTATCTCTACTTCGTTTATGCAAAAAAAAAACAAAAATACGCTACAACTAAAAATAAAAAGTCGCATTGTTATCAAGCGCATTGACTTTCTCTCATACATATAGTCTGAGTGCGCTTATACTCAGGCTATGAATATTTAATCGGACCAAAAAATGCACACATGATACTCGGGACATTTATTATGATTCGCCACCATATACACCAATTTGTGTATATAAAATTGAATGGCGAATGTGTGGTGTGTGCGACTGTTTGAAAACATGCTTTATTTGTGTGTGTAAATAAAATAGCCCTTTATAGCCGGAGTATTTTTATACTCATGTATATGACCGTTCCTTATACAGTCTATTAATTTTAGTTATAGTTGCTTTTTTTGTGTATGAACATTGTGGCTGGATATTTATAGTTGGTCCCGGTCCAGACTTGCAATTTTTGTTGCTGCAACTTTATATTTTTTTTAATGAGTAATAGCGCGAGAGGAATACAAAATTTATATATTTCTATTTCAGCACTCTCCCACATATTCAAGAATTGCTTCTACAACAATTGCAAGTCTGAATTGGGACTTATAAGTATTCGGTTTAAAATTAATGCTTATGTTTGTATATGAGTGTGTTTTAATTTTTAGCTGTACGCCTTCACAGTTGCTTGGCTAAAGAGTACTTAAGACAATAATTTTTTTGTTCCCTGGTGTGTATATATGTAAACATAGAACGGAATCACAGATTTGCCATATTTGATATAGTGAATCGACCCGGCACGGTAGATTTAGGGAATAAAATTCTTACAAAACTGGGGGTGTACTATGTAATGCGAAAAAATTAATCCAAGTACTTTCGAATTTATATGTTATAAACATAAAAATTCGTAAGAATTTTCCTCCGGTTTTTTGCTTAACATATTTTAATTTAATTAGCCGATCAGCATCAACGTCTAATCAGCTCTTAAAGTCAAAAAAGTCGATTGCTGGCACTTTGATTAAAATCATCTGTTTTCGTTGAAGAAAAATTTTGGAAAAGTCGTTTAGTTTTCCTAATAAGTCCAAAAGTCTTATTGTATTTACTATATTGTATAATTATAAGATTAGACAACATATATATGAACTTGTCAATTAAGAAGTTATGACTATAAAACATAGATTTTATCTGTGTATTTTTTGGAATTGTTAATCAAGTTTTAGATTTTGTAACGCTTTAATAATCCCAAATCATTATATTAGGTGTGTTTATTTACTTTCCCAGCAGAAACTAGCACCGAGAAAGTAAAACAGAAACTTACAAAATTATTCTCCCAGATACGAAAAAGTAATTGAACGCTTTACTTGTAAAAACTTGCACGAAAATTTTATTCATATCAGAACCATAGATGTAAATCATGAACTATTCAACTATTTTTTGATGTATTTTGGATAATCGAGTTTGATATTTTATATTAATTTTTATTTTTAAATTGAAAATTGTACTTTTTCTGATGCAGTTTGTTTGATAATGTTTTAAATTGAAGTTAGTTTTCAAATCATGTATTATTAAACATTTTTGTTAATTTTTGATTATTTTTTAGTTCTCTTAAAAAATACAGAAAATCTATTTTTCACCTCTGATCAGATATGATAAACAAACAAAAGTCCTTGACAATAAAATTGAATTTATGTGGCTTATTGAAAGAAAAGCAATAAATTAAGAAAATATGCTTTCTTCTTTCATTCTTATACATATTTTTTGAATAAAGAAATGCACATTTTTCAGTTTTTCTTTTTCAGATATTTTTCAAGTAATAAAGGTGTTCAGTTTTTTTTTTGTTTTTTACAACAAACACAGACAAACAAAAAATTTTTAATATTTTTTTCCTATGTTTGTTGTCAAAAAATTTAATTTTGAGAAATTTTTAGATATTTTAATTGAACTGTAGTGAATTTTAATCAGAAATAATTCATAGTTAGGCTCAAGTTCAGTAATTTCAATTCTTATTGAATGAAATATTTTTATTAATTAATGTGAGTTTCTAAAGAAGAGAAGAAAAATTAAACTTAGACTTTAAGCTGGGGGAAATACCGATACTTTTCTGTGCAGCCACGCACTTCATCAGCAACCTAGTCTATCTACTTGGGTAGAGATTCTTATTAACATCAGCTATTTAACTTAAATGTACAATGAACGGAATATGAGAAACGATTGTTGTGTATACAATTGATTTATTTTATTTATTTATTTATAAATGTGTTTACCAAAGGTAAATCAATTGTATACACAACAATCGTTTCTCATATTCCGTTCATTGTACATTTAAGTTAAATAGCTGATGTTAATAAGAATCTCTACCCAAGTAGATAGACTAGGTTGCTGATGAAGTGCGTGGCTGCACAGAAAAGTATCGGTATTTCCCCCAGCTTAAAGTCTAAGTTTAATTTTTCTTCTCTTCTTTAGAAACTCACATTAATTAATAAAAATATTTCATTCAATAAGAATTGAAATTACTGAACTTGAGCCTAACTATGAATTATTTCTGATTAAAATTTAATTTTTCCAGCTTTCCAACGTGAAAAATTTGCAATGAATACCTTTAATAATAAAAATTTTTAAGAATTTTTTATTCTCTAAATTTTTTCCCTTTTTGACGCTCTCTCCTTGCAAACTTTTTGAGTTAATAAACACTTTCCAGTAACAATTGTATCAAATTCGTAAAAATTTTTAGTAAATGAACAAACCTATTACTTATTCAGTGAAGTATTTTTTATAAAAATATATATTGAAATTGATTAATGAGGAATTAGCTGAATCTGAATTAGTTGTCTGCCTTGGAAAAAAAATTTTCTTCTTCTATATCGAACCGTATAATGGTCACCTTTAATAAAAATATGATTACTTTTAACAATTGTATGATTATATGTATTTTCACAATATAAAGCTGAGAATGATTTTATTTTTATTATACATCATCATACAAAATAATATGATGCATATGTGGCTCTTCGATTATGTTTGCCTGTTTGCGGTGAAGTTAAGCTTCGAAAACGTTATTTAAAAATATGTGCATGCTTACATTTATTTATACAAAATTTAATTTATTTTCAAAAGCTTTTTTTTATCCGTATTACGTTTCCTTATTGTTGATCACCTTTTCTTTTCAATTTAAATGCATGTGTAACATGTGTGCAGGAAGCAGAAAATATTTCATTTACATACATTTTTATCTTAGAAATTTCAATATAAATGGTTTTTGTTTAGTATTTCACAAAGTATAATAAATGCCAGCCAAGCCAGGTACATTCATTTAATTTAAATACATACAAAATAAATGTATAAAATAACTTGTTAACTGACAGTTTATAAATCTTAGGATTTAATAGGAATTTATGCTGAATAAAAATAAAATACAAAAGATAAATGGATTCTCTTAAAATAAAATAATATTAAAAATAATTAAAAACTAATTGAAATAAAATTGAATAGCTTTATTTCTATTAAAAAAAAAACTATATTTTTGCCCTTTTTGAATATAAGATAAGTTTTTTTTTTTTGTATAAAAAAACACTAACTATTAAAATTTTAAGTAACTTTATTGGAGTGGCCGTTATTTACATTTCCTTTTTATTTCTTAAGTTATCTCTCCCCATATCGGTTAAATTTTATGTAAAAAAAATACAAAAAAAAATTCATAGCGATAGGTTACGTATTAGGGGCTGCGTCTGTCCCTCAAAGTTGGCCTTCAAGCCCATTTTTCAATGTAATTTTTTGCACGTGACTATCTTTTCTTTTTAAAAAATCATTTTACAAGAATATGAAATGTGACAATATTTTAGCTCTTCTAGTCTACAACATTAGTTTCAAAGAAAATATTTTGCAAAATTAATATTTTAGAAAATAATGAAGAAAGTAACTAACAAAATACCAAAAATTTTATATACCAAAATTATAGTTATATGGAAATTATTTATATAACATATAAATATAATAACAGTTTAAATTATTTTATACATATATGTACATATTGTCAAAAGAAAACTAAACAAAAAAATATTACATTGAATAAATGGGCTTTTGGGCCAACTTTGAGGGGCGGACGCACCCCCTTAAACACAACTTATCGCTATGAAATTTTTTTTGTTTTAATTCTACATAAAACTGAACCTATTTGGGGGAGAGAATATAAGTAAAAAAAATTCTCCATACGAACACCTTCTAATTTTTAACTGCCATATATTATATAAATTGTAGCTATTTATGTTATATAAACATATAATATATATATATATATATATATATATATATATATATATATATATATATATATATATATATATATATATATATATATATATATATATATATATATATATATATATATAAACAATAGGATTCCTTTTAACATTTTGTTAACGGAAGAATAATAATTATTACTTTCACGACAACACGGCTGCATTACTACAGAAACACATTGCTAGCTGTCGCCAAATTACACTTCAATCTATTTTTGTAAGCAAAACTGAGCAAATATAACACTCCCAATATAACAGGGACTGAAACCGAACACGAACCTGAACCCAAAAGGTTTATAAAGACTGTTTATAAATACTTTGAACCCTAAACCCGTTGAACCAAAAAATTCAGCAAGGTTCTGGTTCAAAAATATAAAAAATAGAACAACGACCAAGGCAGATTTAACACCAGGGCCCTCTTTCACTAAACTACAAGTCTACAATTGCAAGTGTTTTTGCCTGTAAAACTGTGAACTTGTGAATAATTATGTTTCATCAAACTACAATTTTGTAGCTACAAGTGATTTTTACAATTCACAATTCTACAAGTCATACTTTTCACCAAACTAAATTTACAATTGTACACTTGTAGAATTTTACAAGTAACAAGTGAATGATAAATTGAACTGAAATTGAATTTTGAACTATTTTTTAATAAAAACTAGCTCAAATAAACACAAAATTAAACCAATATTAATTAGTACTTATTAATTGATTATAATAAAACAAACTATGTCACATTGTTTGCTTATTACAAATTATCGATAAGCGGCAACCCCTATAATCATGTTTTATAAACAAATAAACACACGTGCAAGTCAAACATACTATAAAATATTAAATTGTTCATATCTTTTTTGAATGCAAAATGAACCTTTTATATGATTCCAGTGATGAAAGCGATAATGAAATCGCATTAAAAAGAAGAAGAATATTTAGACCACGTCTTGAATACGAATTTTTGGAATCCACGTTCGAGTACAATGAGCGTTTCAGGCTAAAATGGGACAAACTTTGGTAAGTTTATCGCTAAACTTACCAAAGAGAACGTCTTTGGCAGCTAAAATCTCCCGCACCACACTAATTTTATTATGTTGATTTGCCATTACAAAATAATAATTTTCAACTTTTTAAATATGTACAAGTGGCAAATAACTCCAAACACAAACTACATATGTGTCATAACAATCAAAACAAATAATCGTTATACATTAGAGTACCCATAGTTGCAAATTTATTTAAGAAAAGTTTTGACATTTTCATATATTTCATGAGTTCTCTAATATACATATATTCACACATTTATTTAATTTATAAAAATATTTTATTTTTTTACAATTGTATAAATTATAATTGTAGAAATTGTAGTTTACAAGTTCAAAAAGCTACAATTGTTTTGAAAATTTTGATGAAACACAATTCATTATCATTTGTAAGAATTAGACTTGTAATTGTAACTTGTAGACTTGTAGAATTGTAGTTTAGTGAAACGGGCCCCAGGTGTCCTTTAATTGTAATTCATGGTTTCAGTCCCAGCAATATAAAACAAAATGTGAAATGAACGATAACTTAAAAATATTGGATATTATTTAACAGAATCAATGTGAAAAATTTTAAAGTGGTACATCCCACAGAAATATTTATATTCAATGTTAGGTGCTTTTAATATTTCAGCAGCTTTCGAACTAATTAAGCAGCCAGGCGAACTTGATGTCGTGTAGCCTGCTGTGTGTTTAATACATTACATAACAATTCCCTGGTTAGATATGTATATGTGTATGTATGTAAATCAGAAACGACAATATTTATTTATATTCATTTGTTAAAATCTAGTTTCATATTTTGGCCCTTAAGCTATTCTTGTCAATTAAAATGCTCTTATGCCGACATGTGTGTTTATGGTACGTGATGATATGAAAACAACAACTTACATACATACTTACCTCCGCAGACATACATAAATACATATGTACATACAAATATTTAGGCCCTGTTTTTCGCCATATTTTTACGAAAGCAAAAAAAAATATACATAGATATTAAAGTGTTGCATTTGTATGCTTGTTGGTATAGCCAAAACAAATATACCATGGTATGTACCATATAATTGAAGTGTGAGCGACAGTGCTGATATAAGAGTTACTGTGTGTGCGTGCTTTTCCAAATTACAATACAATTAAAAACAAATACCAATTGCTTATTTTATTGCTGCTGAGGAACTGTTTGCATCAGTTTTTGCTCAAAAATACTAGTTGTAACACACATATATGAAAAAAACCACTGTTTAAACAAATACATGATAAGCAGAGGTTCGTGCACACGTTAGTAAAGTTTTTTTGTGGCGCAGACAAGGCATTCGTATTGTGTGTAATTTTTTTTTGTATTTGCAGCTCATGTGTTTCGTGGAATGAAAATAGTTATAGAGATGTAATGTAACGTAACCTACCTTTCATATAAAAATATTGATTAACAGTTACATTACATTACAGTCGGCTAACTGAGCTTTTATCTAGAAGCAGTTTTTTTTCTTTTAGAAAAACAAATACATACAAAATAATGCGTTGTTCTCATTTGCTCATTGACCAACCATACAATAATTGCTTTAAAAAATCAACATTAACAACTAGTAACAGAAACGCTAAATAACATATATGTTCATACCAGAAACAAAAACAAGCAAAACTGGTGCAAACAGTTCCGCCTGTGCAATGCTATAATACATATATAACATATATTATATGTATATAACTTTAGGCGCAAAACTGACTAAATTAATTTAACTGTAATAAAAACAAAACTAGATTTTTTTTCTTATTATTGCTTTTCATCCAATTTAATCAATGATGTCCTTATATTCGTGCTACGAAAACAACAAAAATATAAAAAAATAAACAACTAAATTAAACAAACCTTATGTTTGCGGGCTTATAACTTATTTTTGCAAATTTTATTTTGTCCTAAATTAAAAAATGAATGGCCACCAGAATGTGCAAAATATTTGGTGTTCTGCCAAAGAAGAAAAAACCTTCATACATACATGTGTACATATGTACATACATATGTTTTTATATATATAATCACACATATAGATAGATTTGCAAATTAAATAAAAATTTGCAGTTACAAAAAATTATAAAAAAAGCTCGCTGTAAAGTGAAAAACTATTTTTTAAGCAATAAAGTTTTGATATTGTTAAAATGTTTAACAGTGCGAGAAACGCTTTAAAAACATGCTAGAAATGTTATACAGTCGAATCCGCTTTAGCGCAACACGCTTTAGTGAAAAAAAATTGGATTACTGAAAGCGATACAAATCCCCGCACTGATTTTAAACACTGCTAGTCTTATTCAAAACGCTTTAGCGAAACATCGCTTTACTGAAAATATCGTATTAGTGAAAACCAAAAGCAAGCCCACAACTACGTTTTGTATGAAACTTACTTCGCTTTAGCGAAAAAATAAACAATGACAAATTTATTTATTAGAAATCGATTGCATAACTTAATGCTGAAAAAATTGTGCATGTTTTGTCAGTTAAAAATTAAATGGCAAAATGTATTTGTCCTCTTCCCTCTTAAGTATTTTATTGTATTTTTCTGTTATATTGTACTGATTTTAAGCAGTACGCTTAATTGTAACAAATTTTAGTAATCCGAACTATGTTTTAGAGAAAAAAATCGGATAACTGAAAACAAATTGGGTTTTGTTGATTTCCAGTAAAGCGGAGTCGACTGTACAACTAAAGGTGCAAATAAGAGTGCCCTTAATTATGAAAGTAGTCTAAGTCATTTGCATTGTTATTTCAAAATATTAAAAGAATCCTAAAAAAAAATCAATAAATATTCATATAAAATAATTTTATATTCATTGAGACTAGTGCAACTCTATATTAAAATGTTGCGAAATATAAATATATTTTTTGATTTGTTCAAATGTAATCTAATAAATAACTCTGTGTGTAATTTTTTAAGTCATAGGAATATAACCACAAAAGGACACCACTACGTGATAAAAGACCAATAAAAAGAGCCGTGTCTCCCATTTTTGCCTTAAGTCATGCACTTGTTTTATGAGCCCAAAGATTTTGGGCCTCAGTGTGATTTTTGTATTTCTTCAGGCTTATAAATCATTTGGAATTTTGATATACTCTATGAGGCAAAGTTGTAGCTCTTTTGAAAAAGAATATAAATCCCAAAAAATTAAAAAAATCCTTTTTTCTCCTGCTCAGGTTCATGGGTAGCAAACCGTTCAAAATTCAAGGAAACAATTAAGTGCAAAAATATACTTGAGATCTCAATAAACAACTTTCTAGAGCATATAACTTTCCTAGGAATGATTCTTAACACCGTTTAGGTAGCCGCAAAATTGAAAAATTTCAAAACAAATGAAATTAAAAAATTATCGGACAATTTTTCACTTTTGCGGCTGCCTAAGCACTACCGAAACGATGTTTAAAATCATTCCTAGGAAGTTCGTTTGTTCTACAAAGTTGTTTTTTGAGATCTTAGGTACATTTGTGTAGTTGATTGTTCCCTTGAATTTTGAACGGATTGCTACCTATGGACCTAGACTGGGGAAAAAATGTTAAAAAATAGAATTATTTATAATATTTTGGGATTTTGATCTTGAAGATGAAGTTTTTTTGACTTACATGTTCCCAATTTTTGTTCTTTATGACAAGAGCTCAGAGAGTATATCAAACTTCCGAACGGTTTGCAAGATATGAGCCTGAGATAATGCAAAAATTACACTGAGTCCCTAAATCTTTGGGGGCCCATAAAACAGTGCCTTACTTGGAGCAAAACTGGAAGACACGGGTCTTTTTTTTTGGTCTTTTATCAAGTAGTGGTGTCCATATATATTTATATTTTTTCGTGTTGCACTGTATAATTAAAGACTCAAATAAGTATCACTGAGTTCCTTAAAATCTTCCAGTAAAAGTTGAGATACAAATTTTTAAATATATTTTACCATATATTTATATATTTATATTTATATAATTTTTTTATTTTCATAAAAGTAGCAGATTGTTTACTGGCATGAATATACATATTTCATTAATTTGAAAATTGTTATACGGTGAAGTTTGTAATGGACGGAACCGTTAAATAAAATTTTAGTTTATTTTATTTTATTAAATTTAATTTAATTTTTGTTATATTATTTTGTTTTATTCATTAACGTATAAATGCTTTAGGTTGCTGCTTAAGCAACTCATCAGTAGACGCTAACCACAACTATAAAAAAAGCTTATAAAACCTGACTTCGATTGTGATTTTCGAAACTTTTTTTGTATCAATTATAAGCATCTGTAGTGCGATTCAGTAACTTTTAACGATCCGACAGTCGAAATTTTTTTTAATACATTTTGTCGCTTAAAATAACGTTTGTGTGATCTCGAAACTTATTTTTAACGATAGGGTGCAGCTGATATTTTCCGTTGATTTTTGTCGATAAAATTAACAACACATAAACACAGCTGAAATTAAAGCGAATATCGTTAAAAATATTACTGAATAGCAAATTCGATAAATGTTGTTTATAATTATTTTTACGATGTGAGTATCATTAAAAAAAGTTAGTGAATCGCACTACAGTACCTGGATTCTGTAACTTGTTTCGAACCGAAAATCCTAATATTTATCTATCTATCTATATATTTTTTTTTTTGATAAACTGGCAAAATATGTAGAACTTTGGTGAAGTGGTTCCAGAGGTATTGATGATAAATCAATTTCCTTTGGTTTACATTTTTCTTTGTTAAAATCCTTTCGAATAATTTTTCTATGAAAGTTCAAAAATTAAAAAAAATTGTTGTTTTAATAACCCAAAAAGTTTTTGTCACATCATTTGCAACAACAATAACTTTTCACACTAGCCCTCGTACCTATAAAACTTCTGATGAAAATTTTAATAAAAGCTGCTGCTTTTGTAAAATTTCTATTGTTTTCACTTAAACTTTGTGTTAATATTTCTGTTTTACAAACTTTCGTCATGTTTTTTTTTTGGTTCGCAACAAAAAATATTTTTCGATTCGAATAGAAAAAATTAACAATACCCAGCAAAAAAGTTTGTTTACGAGAATGCAAAAGGGTGTATGAACTTTACAGTCGCAAGTACTTACACTTTGACTGAATAACGCATTATTTTTGTTTGAGAAGTTCCAAAAGTATGCGTGTGCCCCATATTTTTGCCTACAAACATCCAAAAAATAATAGATTGCCTAAAAGTATTAAAAAATTTAATGGGTTATATAAAATATGCAAAATTTTGCCTAAAATTATTCATAAGTTAATTGGCAATTTTTTCTAATAAAAATAAATGGAATTTTGCAACAAAATTATAAAACGTGTACCTTTTTTTGCGATTTTTAAAAATCATAATTTTACAAAGAAAATGTGTGTATTGAAGTATAGAGTTGCATGAACAATTTCATCCATAAAACTACTAAAATGTTTGTTTACTAAGTCCCAACTCCGGATAAATATGTTAATACACAACAAACTGTTGCTTTTATCATACTCACAGTTGCCAGAAATGCAGATTTATCTGGATTTTGCAGATTTTTACCCTCCAAAAAGACTAAATCCAGATTTGAAGATTTTTGGCCTAAAAACGCAGATTTTGCAACTCCAATTATAGTGATTTTTTTTAAATTTTAGAGTTAGAGCTTTTGAACTTACAAGACATCATTAAAGAAAAAGAAGAAGTAACTTTGGCAAGCTTCTGGAATAGAATATCTGATATTAAACGAGCTCATTCTGATTACGATTTTGCAGACCTAAGTAATGTCTTTCCCAATTTCATTTGCATATATGGAAAGAATTTTCAGTCAAGTGAACTTGAATAAAACAAGACTTCGAATTAATTTTTGTTAATTTTTTTTTATATCTGATTTGTTTTCTCATTCATTTTATATTGTTTGCACATAACTATAACGAATTTTTATTTGTTGTTGGTTACATGCATTTCGTTTCTCCTAAAGAAAGACGGTTTTTCCATAAGCAAAGTTTACTTTGCAAAGGCTTGAGTTTGTAGGAGAGAAGAGAAAAGATATCTTATTCTATTCTCGTTTTTATTCAACAAACTCAAGACTTTGCAAAGTAAACTTTGCGTGTGGAAAAGCCGCTAAACTCACCAGCAGACTTCAACCAATGTGGCATCTGATTGTAAAAAGGTAATGAGAAAATAATACTGGATTCAAAATCGAACACAGAGAAAAAACTGCCTCATAGAATCAAGAAGATTTTCTCTATGAAACGTTTTTAGGCAAGGGGTATCCCAGCAGAAAAGAGCGAAGATTTTTTCATAGAGATTCCTTATTGTTTTTATGTGGTAAATCTTATTAATTTTATTAAGAAGAAAACCACATAAAATCAAGAAGAAATCTTATTATTCACAACTCTTTTTACTCAATTTCCGTTAGTTTTGGCACCAAAAAAACAATCCATAGAGAAAATCTTCTTGATTCTATTTCGTTTTCTCATAAATTGTAAACAATAGGGATTTCGTATTGATTTCATTACGTTGCCCTATTGATTTTTTTAAAAGGTTTTTTTTCTTGATTTTATTAGGTTCCTATATGATTATGTTTAAGGCAACTTACTGATTTTTTTAATAAGGAAATCTTCTTGATTTTATGAGGTGTTTTGTTATATCATATCTATAAATAGAGATACAGACAATTTTTTGATGATCTTTTTCGTTTTTGTATAAGCACATTCTTCGAACATTAAAGGCTAATATTTATAAAAACAAAATAAAATGTGATTGAAAGATATTTAAAAAAAATTTTTTCTAAAAAATTTTAATAAAATACATTTTAAGCCGAGTTTAAATTTTATGAATATGGGTTAATGAAAAAATATTTATATTACACATGTACATCCATATTTATGTAATATATAAAAAAGTTGTTTTAAAAATAGCTTTGAAGATTTTTTGAAGATTTTAAAAATAAAATGCAGATTTTGAAGATTTTTTCGTGAAAAACTTTTAAATTTTGCAGATTTTAGCCTTAGAAATTCTGGCAACACTGATCATACTGTGAGTGAAAACGTTTCGTTTCATACTGTTAACACAAAGAGATTGTTAATTGAAACGACTTTTGTTCATGCTGCTTTCTCTCATCTCATCTTTTGTTATTAACTCGCAATAGCAATGTTGCCAATATAGTGAAATCATGGATTTTTTTTGTATGCGTCGCACATGAGTAATAGGTTTCACTTTTACATCAAAGTTTTAACTTTTACAAATACATACATAACTAAGTACATATGTATGTACATATATACCATACATATTAGAATGCCACAATAATATTGTATTTAAAAGAAAGATAATTATGAGTACATTTAACTTATGTTTATATGTAATCCATTTCGTGAAAGCGAAATATGGAATAAAATTAAATACTTTTATCTAAATGAAATATTTTACAGAAAATGCACATCACTCCCACTAATAAAAACTGAATTTAATTTAGAGCTCGTTAAAATTTTTTAACTTCCTTCTCGGCGATTATTCTTATATTTTCCCTTTTCCTACAACTGGTAACACTGATATTTAAAAGCTTATTGTGTTGCATGAACTTAATCGAGATTTACTCAACACATGTTCTGTTTCACATTTGTAAATGGTAGTATGCTCTTGTACATATAAGTAAACAAACCAACATCATATTACTGCGTTTTTAACTATTGAGTATTCATTGCTTGTTTCATTGCTCTTGTTTCATAGTTATTAATCTGTATGAAATGGAAATGAAACGAATAAAAAATTATAGCGAGAGTTTCATAAACATCATTATTAAGTTTCATGCAGATGTATATATTGAAGAATATGCGAATAAACTTAAATTTTGCCATAAAAATTATAGTAAACCAAAGTTATTTTATTGTTTTCGAAGCTCATTTTCACGGTCAATAAATTTTTCTCTAGATATATTTCATTATTAACTAGAAAGTACTACAAAAAGCAGTTTCACGTAATGATATAAATAAGTTGTTATTTTATTCATTAAAGGACAGTCATTATTATACACATAAAATAATTAGATAAATAAGTACCACTCATTACTTTGTAAGCCATTAAAAGTGTACTTACAAAATCTTGAAAAATTTTTGCTGGGTAGTATTTCTAAACTAATTTCTTTTTTACTTACACTACATATTTTGTGAATTTGTTCTCTATGTCCAAGCTTCATATATTTTTATAAATATTATTTGTTTTATATGTATTTAATTTGTCATGGTTCAAAGGAGCGTATAACACATGCATGCATACATTTATTTGTAGCATTTTACTGCTGAAAAAAAATAGGAATAACTTTTATATGTACAAGCAAAAAAAAAAAAATAAAACTGTTCGAAAACAATCCAATAAAAAATATTTTAAAAAAATATATAAAAAATTTAGCATCATTCGTTATGTTTCCTAAAAAATGTAGCATAAACTTTTATTAAGCAAAATAAAAATGTTAAACTAGAATCATAAATAATTCAGTCAAATGTTTAATTTGCATTGAAATGTAATTGAAAATTGAAACCATTTTTATAACAACGACAACTTTCAAAAATACATAAATGAAAATGATGATAATGAAATCAAAAATTTATCTGCCTTTTCAGGATGGAAAAATCTCAAAGATATACTGGATTGTAATAGAATTATAGTGAAGGAAAGATAAAAGGTTCATAAGATTAACTTCAAAAAATCTCAAAAAGTTTTAAGTAAACTAAATACAATTTTGCTTTACATAATAACATCACGTGTTCGTTAATAAAATATTGCAAGCACATGACTGAGGTGAGCTCAGTCGAACAGCTTGAAAAATGTACAGTCGGGTATTTGGTAAAATATGTCTAGTTTAATAAAGCTATAAGCAGAGTGAATTCGTTTTACAAAGCGCTAAAACAGCTGCTTTCAAAAACAAAGATGACAGTATCATAGACCCATGCCTGTCAGATTTGACGACTTAACATCATTTTGATGATATTTTGAGCCAAAAATAGCAAAATTACGATTTAACGATTTTGCTTTTTTCAAAATTATTTTTATATAAATTTTCTCTCTTAATAATTTCCAAATTTATTAAGCTTAAGGTCTTATGTTTTTATATTAAAAATGTTTTGTTTATATTTATATTTTGTTTTTATAATAATTGGAAAAATTATGAAATAATGAATTCAGTCAAGTGCGACTTTGACCCGCGTACGAAGGGTTCCGTACCGACACTAGATATGTAATTGAATACGAACCTTAGCCTATATAATAAATAGTTTTGGCGTTTTTTAATTTTGGCGTTTTTTTTGGTTTTTGGCGCTTTTTTTAGTTTTGGAACTTTTTCCACCGTTCTGTCGATTTTATCGGTTTTTGGCGATTTTTTTTCATATAGGCGATTTTTTTCATTTAAGCGATTTTTTAGTTTTGGCACTTTTTTCACGGTTTGGCAATTTTTTTTTGGCTTTGGCTTTTTTCAATGATTATTTTTCATTTTGACGATTTTTTTCATTTTGGCGATTTTTTTAGTTTTGGCGTCGTTTTTGCTATTTGGCGATTTTTTCGCTTTTTGTTGTTTTTTCAATTTTGCGATTTTTTTTGGCAATTTTTTTCATTTGGGCGATTAGTATTTTCTTCTTTACTTGTATATGCAGACAATAACTGAAACAAATGTCTGGCCAACAGTGTTGTTTAGCGTTTGTTTTAGAAGACTTCGCTGCAATACAGCATTTGAAAAATCCCTCATGTCTTAAAAGTTTTTGTAAGTGGTCTTTTACAGGGGTCTAATCCGTACATGGGGCTATCCGCTAATAGAGCTTTCACAGTAATAGAATTCACATATGAATATTCACTAAAATATTTTGGTTTATTCTTTACTCTTTCTTGTTAAAATTGATTGTATACATTGACCATTTCATAAATGTACAATAAAAAGTTTTTTTAGCTTTTACTAAAATTTTTAGTTAATAGTCTATAGTTGCAAAAGTGCAACATTAACATAACATGACTGAGCCATAACAGTACAATTTCCTTACATGTAATATTCGGCTATGTAATCACAGCACACTGAAAACTCACAAATTTATTACATATTACATAAATAAGTATGTTGTAATAAAGTATTTTTTCCTATGCCATATATTAAGAAGGATTAGATATTAAAGTTGAGTAAAATTCCGAATTTGAAGAAAATACATATCGTGCCATAACCGCCAAAAAGCTTAAGCGACATAATTTTCAAACTTCGTTTTTTAGCGTGATCCAAAAAATGTGTCTGTTAAGTTTTTTTTTTTTGGCAGCGATGGCTCGAAACCAGAAATTATTGAACATAAATGGTTGAGCAGACGTTTCCATGAAAGCATTACTGAAGTCGGGAAGTGTAAACTAGAGGACATCAGGGGCTTTATTATGGGAATTCGGTGGCTTAGTAATGGATAATAGGGTCACTTCTGGCTCCAAATGGGAGGGTGAATATTACTTTTATGGGCAACAGATGGGAATCACAATGGACCCATTTGGATCTCCGAGTGGAAGTGCGGTAAAGCGCCACCCTTCCTAACCTAACGTATGGCTCGATATTGTATGTAAGTATATGTATATGTAAATTTAAGCTTAATCACAACTGAAAATTTCCTTTTTGTAAAAGCTCAATTGTACCCTATTGTACACAATGCATCTTATGTATCGTTACCTTAATATTATAGAAAGACCTTAACTAATTTTTTTTGAATTCTAGAT
Organism: Tachina fera; assembly: GCA_905220375.1. Classification (NCBI taxonomy): domain Eukaryota; kingdom Metazoa; phylum Arthropoda; class Insecta; order Diptera; family Tachinidae; genus Tachina; species Tachina fera. Next base: position 94,455,753 of record LR999966.1, on the reverse strand, counting down.
TTTCACATTTTCCGATACCTTTCTTTCTTTATCGTAACGAAAACGTATGTGTATACCTTCCAGTATGAACATTGCTCTTATGAGTAAAGAATTTTAAAAACAATTCTTATTTACTGTAATCAAACATGCGTTTTTGTTTAGTTCTTACATTACAAAATGCTTTGTGTAAATCTCTCACTATTGTAAGTCTTAATGAGGCTTTAAATTTAACACTCCCTTTTCATGAGACTAATTAAAATGTTACAGCAACAATCAGGTGAAAAATGTCTTGCGGGCAACGCCATTGAAAGTTACAATTTTATATACATACCTTTAAAATAAAAAATGAAATATAATAAATGAAAAAAGGATGCACATAAATCTGCCAGTTCCAACGATTTGCATAACAACTCTTCTCACTTGATGTAATGTAATGTAATGCTCGCCTTGTTGAAGAAATTATTACTTTTGTTGTTGGTGTTGCTTCGTTAAATATCCTGGAATATACACACTTGCATACATATGTATGTATATGTATATGTACATACATCCTTCTCCAACTGCTGTTATTGTTGGGTGTTTGTAACGAAGTCTTCATTCAGTCCATCTGAAAGCACCCTGCTTAGGATTGAAAAATCAAAATGACTACAAAATGTTTATGTATAGAGAAAAGTAAACGAATATTTATGTAAGAATTTCTGGCTGGTCCTGATGCTGTTGGTGTCAGCACAATGTCTATTTGATTTCTTTCTTTATTTTTTGTTAATTTTATTTTAATTCCACCACAATGTTTCGCTTTGCTGTACTGTTGTGTTGTCTTTTATTTTGTATTACCTCAACTGCTAATGGCACCTTTGGGTTTGAATTTGTGTTATGGCTTTCATTTCAGTTATTCTGTCGTTTGCTTTTTTTTTTTCGTAAGTTTTTATTTCTAGAAATTTCTTTCCTACTTAACCCAAAGACTTCTTGTGGCGTATTGTTTTTAAGTCTATCAATTTTGTCTCTCATTTGTTTCTTAATTTTTATTTTTTCATTCAGCCTTTTTGTATGCTTATGCTTATGTTTTTGTTTAATTTTTTTTATTGTTGCTGCTTTTTTTATGAGAAAAGGCGTAAAACGATTTACAACTCTCTAGACTTAAATGAGATATTTCATTACTCTTAATGTGGTAGATTGCGTCTGAAAAGTCAGACCGTTTGTTGAAGTAAATTTAACTCACCCAGTAAACCTCTTAAGCTGCGAATAGTAGTATTCAATTAAAATGTTAATCAAAATTCTGGTAGAGTCACGGCTGCCAGTGTTGACGGTTTTTGATGCCGAAAATAGCAAAATAATGATTTGACGATTTTCCCCCAAAAATTGAAGATTTTTTAATAGTCAGCGTTTTATGAAACATCGACTGTTAGAATTCATATGCATGAAAGAATGAATTAAGTTAAACGGAAAACCCAGGACACTGTGATCAAAGTAAATCTATTGCATACCTTGCCAGGTGCTACAGCGCCTCATCTATACCTACTCTCATGATGAATATCAAGACTGCCAGTGGGTTCAGTGTTCACAGCTCCCAATCCTTCAATAGTTGCTGCCCAATTATCTATATCTTCTGTGGCATAATGCTTCATAGCCCTTGGTCTGCAGTTTCATCGTCGTAATCACAGAATCTGCACAGCGTGTTACTCTCAATGCCAAGTCTGTTGAGATGCTTTCTCAGTCTGCAATGGCCTGTGAGAAAGCCTGCGAGGGACATGAGGCTATGAAACGATTTCGATTATACGTTCCAATCATTAGCTTCCCTGCAGAAAATTTGGTGACAATTGATCCAAACGTACTCGTTCTATGACTTGAGAAAATGCGAGTGTTATCAAAAGTGCGGAGAAGTGCATGGTGCAGAGACATATCGTGTAAATAGACTCGGACTAGTCCCTATCACTTGGGGACCAGTCACGTGACTAGTATTGTGTCAGTTCGATTGCCTGCAGGGTTTGCATGCCTCAATCCAGGGATATTGAGCCAGAGGTGTTCCCTATTAATCTTGATCCTCGTTCTAAATATCTTCCCGGATTTTTTCCAATCGAAGTCCGAAAAATGGTTCTCATTCATCTATGGGTGTACTAGTCCCCCTTCTAGCCACTTGGCTGAATTTTCATTTCCTATCACCCCGGCGTCTCTAGGAACCCAGCAGAGTGCGACCTGCTTAGGTGACTTAGCTTAATGAGGCATTCCCAAGCTAACTTAGAAGTAAACTCATATTAGCTGAGTGCTTTGTTGGCAGCCTGACTATCCGAGCAGATAGCTATTTCTCTCTATCCGTAGCCCCTGTCAATATTAAATTGCGTGCATCTCTCAGTCACATAAACTTTCGATTGAAAAATTGGTAGGATATTTTCCCAATGTCTCGTGGTTGTTAGCGCTTGGTCCTACGACTCCCGCACCAGAACCTGTTGGCGTTTTGCAGCAATCAGGGTACCACCAGATGGTGCCGGTTCCAAAGGAATACCGGGGTGCGATTTCCCCCCTTTTCCTTCTCTTGGCCAGGACAGTATAAAACTTCTTCTCGAAGTTATAACCTTTATTCACCACGTCAGAGGGTTGCTCAAGTAGGTGAAATCGTCTTTGCCAGGGATGATTGCTCCCGTTGGGTAATTAGACAGTCCATGTCTGAGCTTTTTCCTGCGGTGCTGAATACTTTTTGTCTGGTAGCAGTCTCTATCACAATTGTCAGAGGTGTGTATTCAATAAGGACTTCAATAGCCGCCGTAAGACACGCCCCCATAGTGTCTGTTATATATGGTGTTTTTTTATAGAGTGTTGGCATCACTGCTTTATTTGATCATCCATTTAACAGCTGATAGTTACTTTTTGTTAATTTTTTTGTAGTCAACCCATCATTCTCCGAGAGCATTTATTAATAATACATTTCAAAAACAAGGTGTATTTACATTTCAAGACTTTTTAAGCAGGCCTCTAATATACATGTCTAAATAAATATGTATTTATATACTTTTTATAATGAAAAATTATTGTTTTAAAAGTTGTTTACTTTAGCAACGTTCCACTTCATACTCATACCTTAACGCAGTTTAATTATTATATAGTTATCATAAAATGCTTAATAAATTATTATTTTTTAATTTCTTTAAACTTTTCCCTATTGTCCCAAATTACTTATAAGAAACTTATAGACTTATAGGACTTCTAGATATTTAAATTTTTTTATTTCTGATTGGTGGTGGTACCTTACAACTGTTTTTATTGTTTATTTATTGATTTTATTGTCTTTCGAAGCAATGAAATTTCCCTTATCTATAGAATAAATAAAACAATACCATTCATTATATGTTTTAATATTGTATAATTATCACTGGAAATTAAGTTAAAGCCATAAAAAATTTTAATGTTCTACAATTGGATGGTCAAAGTAATTTTCTAAAATTTTTTTTTCACTAAATTAATGGAAGGTGTTAAACGTGACCCATTTAATTTTGGAAATTGAAATACAAACAGGTTGTAGAACGTAATTTGGTTACATTATTTTGTTTATTCATTTGCTGCATAAAACACTTGCGTTTTACAGGCTAAACAAATTAGTACAGAACATACATATGTTTACACAAGCAGTAAAATGTTATTTTTCAAATAATACAAAAAAATAAATATTTTGCTGCATAAACACAAGTGTTTGAAAAATGTTTGCTGACTTTTATTTGAAATAGAACGTCTTTTCGTTAAGAAGCTTTTGACGATTACAAGTATGTAAAAGAAGACTTATTGTAACATGTGTTGTTCAAAGAACAATTATTCTCCAGTTCTTTGTTTTGAGAGATTCCAGCAAATTGAAATATAACGAATCAAAACAATTCACATATTCCATTTGCATAAAAGTTGCGTATATAATGCAAAAATTATTGCCCTATTAGTAATTTTCACATACAAAATTTTAAAAGATTTTATATTCTTTAGTTTATTAAAATTAAATCGTCAGCTAAAACGCAAACGGCTCTAGCTAACAAAAAATCCAAAATCGCTTTGTTTTTTGTTAATTCTGATGCATTGCATCAAAATACACATGCACAAAAAAATTAGGCTTGTCTGACCAAAATTAGCCATTTTATTGATGAAAAACAAACGGCCCTATCCACAAAAGCGTTTATTTGATAAACGCAAAAAGATTTAATGGGCAACATTGAAAAAATGACAAAAAGAAGCCGATTGTTTGTTAAAAAAAGAAAGGAAAATAAGAAGGATATAAATAAAAAGCGTAAATGTCATCGATGAATATAGCAGCAGAAATTGTTAAAAATGCTAAAGAAAATTGGAGACATTGCAGTCAGCAGAACCGGATGAAGAGAAGGAAATATCAAGGGTTTTCAAAAGAAAACGTAAAAATTTTGCGTAAGCCTAGAGAAATGAAGGACGCATGTGAGTCAAAGTTTTACAAAAAAAGTCCGATTCGATATTGTTCTTATTTTTCGGAAGTTATTCGTAAAAAGATTTTTGATTGTCATTTTTTCTATGACAGCATACCCTTTGAAAATTAATTCATATTTTCTAAATTCATCCTTCAATTCTTGAAAGTTTTTAAATGAAGTCTCTTTTTGTTTAATTTTAATGAATTATTTAAATTTACTTTTTGTGATGGAATATTAAAATAAATTAATATATAATAAAAATGTTTATAATTAAAATAAATGATAAAACTATTTTGCATCAAAGTGTAGATAAGGCCTTTGGTTTCATAAAATTGAGGGTGGCGTTGGCTTAAGTAGTTACCACGTTAACTATAAAACCGAATATCCTGGGTTCAATTCCTGTATCCAACAGTCATTAAATAACACAACGAAGCATTTTTCTGATGTGAATTAGTGTCCTCTTGTATCAGTTGTTGTAGAAAAGTTCAAGTGATGAAGGCATAGTCACTGGTCACTGAACTATAACGACTTCAGCAGATGCTAATCCTAATGAAATATCAGAGCGCGCCTTCCTTCGTCGGTATTGTGTAGCAGAACCATCGGTGAAGTAAAATAACCAATAATAAAAATGTCTACTAAACACAGCTTCAAAAAAATTTAGTACGCTTCATTTGACACCAGAAGGCGCTGCAGCCAACATTGAATGATTAAAAAAAAGCATGCGAAAAGCAGATTTGTAAAAGAATGAAGCTTTCTGCTATATTTTCCTTTAGCACCTGTTTTCTATCACTATTCCTTTCCTAAAGAACAAAACACCTAGTAATAGTAGTGGGCATTAATTTCCTGAGTGGTACTTCTCTTTCAACAAAAAACAAAGAATTTAACTAACATAGCCATTCAAATATCACAAAATTTGATTTAATTATCTCAGAAATCAATTTGTCACATCTGTTTTAATAATTCTGGTGAAACGCATGCTGATTGGAAGTATATTTTTTTTGCGAAACTTGACAAACACTGAGCTCTGCAGATAACTCAATTTTGAATTTAAAAAACTGAACGGCAGTTCGCCCCTGCTTTCCAAGCAGTTTGATATCTTATCTCATGCCCTCATCTTTGGATCTTGCAAATTTGCCTTTATAGCGTTTTCACACTTGCCCACATCTTAAAGGAATACGTGGAGTATATTGAAAGTTTAAAAAGATCTTTTTGGGAGGAAGATATTCCAAATGGTAGCTCTGAATGTATGTACGTATAAATAAGGTGGCCCTGTGGCTGCCGGGTAGCGATGCTAGCTAGCCTCTGTCAATCCAGAGGTTGTGGGTTCGATTCCCGCCATAGATCCTGGGTGTTTCCGGAGACAAGCTAATCGCTTCATTTGTTGTGTTTATTTTTATTAAAAAAAAATTATATACATACATATCGCTCCTTTACTCAAACAACGTCACAACTCAAAAAATTGAGCTTTTCAGTTAGTGACGCAGAATTAATTCGCCTATCGTTCGCCATATGTGTATGCATTTCATACAAACATCTTGTTAACACAACTCTTGAGATAAAAACAAAAGTTTCATTTTCCATTAGGCTGTGTGTAAATTGGAAACTTCAAACTCATTATCTGGGAAACTGGTTTTCTTGAGTTATGAATTTTGTTTGTATAAATAAGCGCTATAGGGGTTCAAAGGCAACTATATGTTTAAAGTTATTGAAAATTAATAAAATATTTAATGAAATAATTAATGGGATGATCGTAAAAGATAAACAAGACTAGTTAAACATATTCAGGTAGAATGATATAACTTCGTAATAACCTAAATAAAAAAAATTTAAAAACAGAAAATAAATAGTAATACTTACAAAAGTGTCCTTAATTATGAAAGTGATCTAAGTCATATATTGCTCTGCTCGAGACATTTAGTAGATTACATTTTAACAAATCAAAACGTGTTTTTATATTATGCAGCATTTTAATTTAGAGATGTACTAGTCTCGATTTATATAAATTTATTTAATAATGTTTAAATATTTATTGAAGTTTTTCAAAGATTTATTTGATATTTTGAAGCAAAAATGCACATGACTTAGACCACTTTCATAATTAAGCGCACAAATGTCTTTACCAAAGGTAAATCAATAATTGTACACAAAAAAATAAAAAACATAAAAAATTTATGTTAAATAGCTAATGTTAACAACAATCTCTACCCAAGTAGATATGCAAGGGTGCTGATGGAGTGCGTGGCTGCACAGAAAAATATCAGTATTTTTCCCAGCTAATAAAAGTCTAGTTTAATTTTCTTTTTCTTCTTTAGAAACTCTCATTAAATAATAAAAAATATTTCATTCAATAAGAATTAAAGTTACTGAACTTAAGCCTGATTAAGAAATTATTTCTGATAAAAAGGTTTGTTCGTTTACTGAAAATTATTAGGAATTTGTAACAATTGTTACTGGAAAGTATTCATTAACTCAAAAAGTTTGCAAGGAGAGTACGTCAAGAGAGAGAGAGAGAGAGAGAAAAGTTAATAGACAAAAAAATTCCTACAAATTATTACTGTAAACTTTTTACTTACAAGAATTATCTAAACACCTGTTGTGTGTTTTGTTGTCAAATAAATTATTTAAAAAATATTTGAAAGAGGAAAACTGAAAAAATTTGCTTTTCTTTGTTAAAAAACATGTATACGTATGAAAAAAGAAAGCATGTTTTCTTAATTTATTGTTTTTCCTCTATTAAGCCACATAAATTCAATTTTAACGGCAAATAATTTTGTTTGTTTCTGATATATTAACAGAGATTGAAAGTCGAATTCTTGTATTTGTTAATGGAATAAAATTAAAAAAGTATAAAAATTTCATAAAAATGGTATATATATATTTGAAATTGTGTAAAGAATTTCATATTAATAACCAATTTCTTAAAAAAACTAAAATTTAAAATATTATCAAACAAAATACATCGAAAAAAGTACACTTGTATCATAATTTTCATCCATGGTTCTGATATGAATAAAATTTTCTTGCAAGTTTTTACAAGTAAGAGTAAGAGTCTAAACACAATGTTTGCGTTGCGGTGCGATTTCTCGTTGCGGGAGAGAAAAATAAACATAATACAACGTTAAATGTTAAATGTTAAAAATTTTTATTAATTTTTTTTCTGCATACATTTTTATAACTAAAAATAAAAAATTACTAACATTTTATACATTCGCAGATATATTTGATATGTTTTTTAAACTTTTATAATCGATGACAAAAATGTTTGAACTTCAAAATCATGTTTTTTTACAATAGTGTTGTGAACTGAGCCAATTATTCAAAACCTACGGCAACGTCAGCAAGAGAAAATTGAGAGAATAAGAAAGTCCGCAATGAAAATAAAATAGATTTTAATTTTATTCCGTCCCGCACTGCAGATTTTTACTTCAAAATCGTATGGAAAACCGCACCGCAATAAATAATCGTTACATTGTGTTCAGACTCTTAAGCGTTCATTTACTTTTTCATATTTGGGAGAGTAATTTTGTTAATTTTAGCCTTACTCTCTCGTTGATAGTTTGTGCTGAAAAAGTAAATGAACAGACCTAAAAATTCAAATAAAAATTTAAAAAAAATTTCTTAGAAATACTTAATTTTTATCATATTTTCCTAGAAAAACAATCAAATACAGTTGAACCTAGATAACTCGGGCTTCTATCAAAGGTCTACAATTTTTAAACGGTATGCTGCTACTTTATTTCTTTACCTCCATTATCCGAGCTTTTACCTCTATTATACGTTCTTACATTTTTTTTATATCACTATTATCCGTTCTCTACATCTATAATCTATAGAAAAAATACGATTTCAAGTTTTAATACAATTTTAAATTTTATGTTTTAACTATAATAATATGTACTATTTTTTGCTTTTATATAAAATATATTAACCGTGCTTTCGTTTATTTTTGCTAGGCCCGCTCTTGTGCGATAATCGAGATTCAACTGTAGATATAAAGAACGTTAAGAAATTTTGTCATTTATACATAAAGCATTTCGAGTCCCAAAAGTATATACAACTATTTTTATTTCGATATTTCTTATACACGTTTTGTTTACATAACTGTTTTCAAAGAAATACAGTATCTATTGTCGTATGATCTATAAAATTTTTCTGACGGTACAAAGAACGCACGGGAAACTATACGATGGCAATTCAGTAAAATTTTTGCTTTGCAGTGCGTCGAACAATATAAATAAATATCATTATGAATAAAAATCTAAAGAGCGACTGTGAATTAAAAAACGTATACAAAAATTTTGGGTAAAACCAAAACCATTTTAAAAAAACATCAGTGCTCAATATTTTGAAATTATTCAGTTTAGTTTTATTCATATGGGGAATGTCTTAGTATCTTTAAAACAAAATTGCTTAAATCAAACCAATTATATGTCTTGTTTAGAGGTTTAAGTTAAGCCAGTGATGGGAAATGTGGCACAATTGTGCCATTTTCTGGCACTATTGAAAGTTAGCTGGCACTGTGGCACTCTCGCTCCTTTTCTGGCACTTTTGGTCCATTCGAGCCACAACCACCAAAAAGCTTAAGCCGTATATTTTTGACGAAAATCGATTATGTCCGATTGTAACTAATCGATTTTCGTCAAAAAAAAAGTTGATTTTCGTGGAAAGTTATGTTGCTTAAGCTTTTTGGCTGTTGTTGTTTTAATAATAGGTATTCCTTATTGAGTATTGAAAACTTAGTGGGATTTGGGGATCACAACTGTTTGGTTATGATAGGGAAAAATAACGGTGCTCAATGAATATTTGTAACGATTTACTAATAGAAATAAATATTTTTCTTACAACAGCTGATGTCGTAAACATTTTATTAATTTCCCCAAAACATTGATTGTCTCGTCACACGACTGTATATAGAGTTCTTAAATAATAGAAGGCCTTATAATATTAATGTTCACATTATCAAATGTTTAGTGAAAATGCAATGATTAAACTTGTGTTCTTAAACAAATAAATAATATCAAAGTGGAAATGCTATTTTTAGGGGTCTTTTTGATCTCTGTGTTGATAAAAATTTCCCAGCATGAAGTTGTAGAAATCAAAAATAAAATAGTAATTTTTTAATTTCTTTCTTTCTCATATTGGAAAACTAAAAATAACTTCAAGGACTATTATTATATTGACGTGGTTTCCAAAGTTTGCATCAGAACATATTCTAAGTGGGGACACAAACAATACTGTTCCTTTCGTTACACAAATGTTTCCGAACAAAAAAAAACACGATGCAAAATTAAAAGTGAATGCAGATATCATAATTTGAAGAATTAAAAAACTCCTTGTAAAGTGTGAGTGAGTTTTGGAAAGATATCGGAGACGTAAAAAATAATTTCAATATGCATCTTGTAGGCAAATTCGGTGAAGAAAATGATTGTCGGTTGGCATAATTTTTCAACCACCTGCGACCCTATAAATATCCCTCTCCTAAAGAAGGTAACACTTCTTACTCCTCTTAAAAGTTTTTTGGTATTTTGGAAATGGAGAAAAAGTTGTTCCTGATTAATTACCTGCAACTTTTTTCACTGGTAATATGAGGATTCATTCTGACGTTATTTTAGTAAATGAGCGATGTATCTTTTAGAATCATGTTTTTTTCAATTATTAACTTGAACTTTAGCCCGTTCGACTTATCTTCTTTAGACTTCTAATCTCATTTGGAATAATAGCTTAATTTAGGTTAAAATTTGGTATATTTCAATTTAAATGTATTACTTACATATATTCCCCCATATTCATAAAAATTAAAATGAATTTGAAATGTTTTTTATTTAAAAATTCTCATACAAAATTTTCTTAAAACGGATTTCAAATTCATGTTATTTTTATTTTTTTTTTTTTGAATATGGGGGATTGTGTAGAACGATGTTTGTTCATAAAAAATTAATGTTAACAGAGACTTTGCCAATTTAACTGTAAAATAAATAAAGTTCTGAAAATCGACTTGAAATGTTAAAAGTGCTCTCCTGCAAAACAGTAAAATATGACTTAAATAAGCAAGTTTTTCTTATTGCTACAGATTTATAAGGAAAAAACCCGATCTTGTGCTTAACAATTAAATTAATGTAAAAACAAAAAAAATTAAACTTTAGTCTTAGAATTTAAATGTTTTGCATTCATAATGGCCAGGAACAGAAAAAAAAATTCACTTAAGAACTATAGAACCAAACGAACAAAAGAAAAAGTAGAAAAAGCTGCTTCAAATTATTGACTTAGCTGAATAATTCAATTGAAGTAGTTTGTTCGTTCATAAACAGCTGTTTATATATTACATCGAAAGATGTTTAATGGAACAAAGTGACCACATGAATGGTGAGACTACTACGATGTTCGTCGTGGCAGCTCTTACGGCCTCGTTTAAACTCTGTTATCCAATATTATATAGCCTTAAAGGAAGGAGCAGAATCTAGCGCGGCTTTAATATTCATTCGACTGAGACCTTTTTAATTTAAGTTTGTATTACATAACGGTTCCTAATTTTTTCCATTTTTTTTTTAAATCATCTTCACACATATTTATTTTATTTATGAAAAATTTGTTCAATTCACAAGACTTGTTGCATCGTTTAAAGTTGTATTTAAAAAGATAATTTCAAACAAACTCTGTCAAAACAAAAATATTTTACAAATACTTATTCACCCCTATTGCGTCGTATGTCATGCCGAATATTCGACCACGAGAATTTTGTCCTATATTAAACAAACATTTTACACATTTCCTTTAATCTAGTAGAAAATTGTCGCAGACGAATATTCTACGTGACATACACGCAATACAGGCGATTGTATAAAGGTATGTTTTGAGAAATTTTGTTTGAAATTGTCTTTTCAAAAACAATTTTAAATGATAAAACAGCAAAGCTTGTGTTAATAGAGTAATTGTATTTCAAACTAGTACGCCAGCCTGGCTAGTTTTAGATCCACCCTCGTATTAATTAATACTCACGCTGTGGATAAACAATATTCGTTTAGCTATATTACTATATAGTGACTAATTTTTGAAAATTATTATTAAAAGTTTTTTAACCGTCTAATAACTAGTCTAGTCTCTGTCAGAAAAATAAAATAATAAATAAAAATGAAAGTATTGTAGCCTTCGCATTCTCTGCAATGTTTTTCACTTTATGTGAAAATGCCGCTGTTGAAATTAAAATTTGCGATACGGTTAAATTTGATTGTAATTCCATTCAGCAACTTTGTGCAAAATTCAGTGACAATAATATTGCTGAAATGTGCAAAAACGGCGACAAATGTGAACTCTCAAGTTACGAGTGTCTTCAAAACAATGATGTCGTCACCAGTAAGTATTAAGTTTCTTTAATAAAAAATCATTAATAATAAAATTATCTTATAGATAAAGATGTGGAGCAGTATGCGCATGACTTTTGCGCAGGCAACTTTAAAATAAGTGAAGATTGTGTTGTACCATTTACTCCTCATTTGGGTTAAATTGTTGGAAATAACATAGCACATTGAAAATGTATATCAAAATAAAATAATATATCGAGAGCCTATATTCAAAAGACGTTAACTCAAATTTGGTCAAAATGAGTTTCTGATGACAAGTAACTCAATATTCATCTGTAATATAAATTTCGAATAAAAAATATTATTTTTTCTCGTTTTATATACATTTTTCTTATTCTGCTATCTCCAAGTATAATTTCTTTTGTTGAAAATAAATACTAACTCCCATTTAAATTTCCAATATTTTAAAAAAATTTTTAATTTATTATAAATCTGCCTCATATCGTATTGCATTTGACAGGCTGAACACGAATCTGGTAAGGATTTAATTGTATTCGTATTTGGATTTAACATATTAGTAAATAGGGGTTCCGATAAAAAATAAATAGGTAATGTATGCATAACTTTTAACTGGTTAATCGAATAGAAATATAGTCACTGATATAAGCTTTCAAAATTGGTAACTTCGAGTGACCTTGTTACACTATAGACTGAGGTATAGAGTGCTAAAAATGACCACCTCGCGATGGCAGAGGCTTTCAGTTAGCCTTAAGTTTTTTTCTTTATGGTATTTTAAGTCTTTTCTTGTAGTTCATCAATTCTTATATCTAGTATTGAGTAAAAGACTTTACAAAATTTACAAAGATTTTACAAAAAAGAGATATATTCAAACAAATCATAATTTTTTTCCGACAAAATATGCTAAGCTTAAAAAAATATTTGTATTTTGATCGACTAAAATATCTCATAAAAATAAGCAAAACCCCAGTGCAAAATAAAATATTTTTTTTTGCAGACCTTTAAATTAGTAATAATACTTAAACCATATTATGAAAGGCACATAATTTATTAATTTAATTTTACAATAATGAGCGAATTAACTAGTTGTTTTGCTCTATTGAAAAGTGAGCTTTTTTGAGTTGACGTATTTTGAATATAACCTCTCGATGTGCATTTATTTATAATTTCAATAAATTAAATCATAGTTTTATTAAATAAATCTTGTATATACATACATATACATATAAATATATATACATATATATATATATATATATATACATATATATATATATATATATACATATATATATATATATATATGTATGCATATGTATAAATATAGCTTATATACTAAAACTGCGTCGTAACTCAAAAAATGGAATTTTTTGGTTAATGATGTAGAATTAATCCACGTATGGCAAAGTTTTATGCGTCATCGCATATGTTTTACTTTCAAATATCTTTCATTTCGATATTCGCTGTCGGTCGGAAAAAAATTAAACCACAAGATTAAATTCATTGAGTTTTTCTTTATTATTCTTTGTGCTTTTCGCTAATTTTCACATTTTCTCTACAGAGATACCACATAATATTGAATTAAATGGTTACTAAGATAAAGGTTAAGACTATCGTAAAAATTCCGGAATCATATTATCGTCAACGCATCCAAATATATATTTCGATAAATATTAGGATTTTCGGTTCGCAAAAAGTTACGGAATCCAGGTACAGGTACACTTGTTGAAGTGATTTAACTTTGCAACAGTTTTTTAAGCATGAGGCCAACTGTGTTTTTCGCTCCTAAAAATATGCAAAATTTTTTTTAATTTGGCTTGTCCCACAATGTTGACAACGTTTGACCAGTGTTGTCAGATATGGCGCTATCTCGCCAAACTTGGCGAAAAAAATTTGTTTTTGGAGACGAAAATTTTTAAATGGCGATTGCCGACTTTCTTAACGATATTTGAACTCCTTGGTAATATTTTTGGCTATATTTTACGATTTCAATAAAATAAAATAATGTTAAGAATATGAAATTTTTAATGGAATTTTTTCTACAATATAAAATATTTCGTGCAAAAATTCTAAATATTTGTGACTCTTTATCTCAAAATTTTTTTTCCGAAATTAAATTAGGACTACAAAATCTCATTTGCTGCTTATGAAACACAGTAGCGAAAACTTTCTTTTATTAGTTAGAAACAACATTTTGATAATGAAGTACCAAAAAGCCTGCACGAGCTCTCATCTAGGGCGTATAAATACGAAGATGCTGCTCGTATTTTCCACTTCAAGGATATGATATGTGTACTTAAATACACATGTTAGTAAATTTTAATTCAGTTTTATCACAATTTTTATCTGGGTGCTCAAGTTCAATCTATCCTATTTAGATGAATCTTTTGGAATAGGTTATTTTTAAGTATTTTTTGTACGATAGTATTTGTATGGTAATGTAAACCTTTCTTAATTTGTCTAAAATAATATAATTTTTATGTTTTACGATAGACGTTATCTACGGAATTTAAAATTTAACAATAATCGTATTTTTTAATGTAAATACAAAATAAAAATTATTTTTGTAATGTTTTATTATAATGGCGATATTTGGCAATATTCGAAAAGTCATTTGGCGAGGAGGGTAAAAGTAAATCTGACAACACTGCGTTTGACTTGTCGCACACTTACAGTTGACACAACAATAAAATTAAAAAAAAATATGTGAAAGAAAAACATAATTTAAAATTTGTTTTTGGTTTGAATGTAATACTACGTGCGCGTTTACACTATTTGCAAATATAAATAGTTGTAAATAAATAAGTCTAACGTTTATACGGCATAAAAGCAAAAGTACACAAACTTGGTAGCACTTTTATAGCAAACTTTCATACATACATATGTATTTTAGTGTCCTGCACAAGACCATTTATAAGATCTTTTAAGACATGACAGATTTTTCATATGCTTTATTACAGCGAAATATTCTAAAACAAACGCTAACCCAGCTAACCAAAACCTTTGTAAATAATATCGCATTCGAATGTTGCGTAAACATTTCTCGGACAAAAAACTCGAATGCGCTATCGTAAATGGAAAGAGAAAGTGCTGCGAAAGCTCACTCGTCGCTCAGTTTGTGGCAGCAAATCTTTCCATATCGATGTTTCACTTACGAATCAATAGCGAACCTTTAGCGATATCATTACGAAACATAAACAACGTCATTTATAGTTCGATTTCATTGCTTCTAAATAGCAAAACACGTTATTCCTCTTTGGTTGTATATGCAAAAAAATAAAAAATTAGAGAAACAAATTGTCTCTTGTTGCTAAACTTTTTTTTAACGAGAGTATTTCGAGAATTGTTCGCTGTAGCGAATCTTCGTTTATTTATATCCAGGTGAACTCATTTTATTTTTCTAAATCCTTATACAATTAGAAATCCATCGGATAACAATAAATTATATAAATTATTTGCTGGGTTTTGTATCAGTTTCAAAGCCTACTAATCTTATTTTTTCTTTTGTGATTTTCAAAAATATTATTTTATGAATTCTCATATAGTTGTTGGAAGTCTGTGCATAAAGTAAGAGGTTTGTGACTGTTGAAAATTTTAGGTTGAAGTCTACTGATGAATTGGTTCAAGCACCACTGAAATACGTATGTAGACATGCTAAACCACCAGCAAATAAATTTCAATTATTATATGTACACTTCTGACAATATGTCAAATAATAAATTTCTTTAAAATTATTATTTAATGTGAAAGTCTTCATTAATAACTATTATAGTTTAATATGGTAATAAGTTGTTTATGTATATATCACACACTAAATCATAAACAGTCACATCTCAAAGTAATTAAAGTGATTTTGTTTTTTAAAAATCAGTTAATAAAACAAATCTCTAGCGTCCACAACAATTTCTTTTGCAATATAGTCTTCTATGAGGTATATAAAATATCGTTATGATTGTTTTTATGTTACACACAGAAAAATTTCAACTTAAAATTTACTTAAACAAAATTAATCTTATCTTTTTCGGCAATGATTTTGCTTCATATGTGTTTCATATTAATTTAAAATTTTTCCATTTGAAATAACTTTATTTCAAGTTGATTTAGCATTTACATACTTTTAAAATCAAAATAAAGAATCATGTTGAATCAAAGTTATTTAAAGTTAGATCAACATGAATTTCATTTAATTTAGCAATTGTGTTTTATTAATTATTTAAGTGTGGTTAACATAGACATCAGAAAAATTTGTGTACATACATTAAATTAAATTGGCTTCCCCGGCCAAAAAATTTAACTCGGAACTCATCGCGTGGTAGTCAACGTGCTTACCAATGCAGCCACAAAAACTTTAAATATTCTTAAGATACACACTAAATATGAACAATCTTGAAATAAATTATAATTTAACATTATTTTAATTATCACTTAAAATACGATTTATTTGAAAAGTTGTAGTTGTATGAAATTTATTTATTTGACATATTGTCAGAAGTGTAAATACGACAATAATTGAAATTTATTTGCTGGTGGTTTAGCATGTCTATATACGTATTTCATTGGTGCTTGAAGCAAATCATCAGTAGACTTCAACCACAAATTTTGAACAGTCACAAACCTCTTACTTTATGCACAGACTTTTCAAAAACTATATGAGAATTAATAAAATAATAATATTTTTGAAAATCACAAAGACCAAATAAGCTTAGTAGGCTTTGAAACTGATACAGTTGAACCTCGATTATACGGACTTCTATCAACTGACTACATCATTTATCCGGTATGCTGCCACTTTTTCCATTATTACATTTTTTTATACCGTTCTCTACATATTTTATCTGTGGAGAAAAACGATTTTATATTTTAATATAAACTTAAATTTCATACGAGTATTTTTACCATAATAATATGTACTCTCTTGTGCTTTTATAAAAAATCTATTAACCGTGTTTTCCGATTATCCGTGCTAGGCTCGGTCACGTGCGACCCCGATAACCGAGATTCAACTGTATATCAATTTTTAAAAAGTTGTTCCATTTATACATAAAGCATTTCGAGTCACAAAAGCGTAACCGGTTTTATTTGGATATTTCTTTTGCACGTTTTGTTTTGATAACTGTTCTCAAAGAGATACATTATCTATTGTATTCTGAAGGTACTAAGAGTCATAAAAAAATGCACGAGAAACTATACGATGGCAAATCAGTAAAATTTTTTGTTTTGCAAAATCGCTTAATTCAGTGTGTCGAACACACATACATACGTAAATATCATGATGGAAAAAAACTAAAGTACGATTGTGAATTAAAAAGCGTATAAATTTGTTTTTGGGAAAAACCAAAACCATTTTAAGGAGGGTTTTAAATATTTTTAACTTTTGTCACATGCAAATGTCTTGGTATTTTGCAATTATCTTTAAAACAAAATTGCTCAAATTAAACGAATTATAGAGCTTCTTGAGAAGTCTAAGTTACGCTTATTGTCAAAATAAAAAGCTGTTCTGTTTTGACTTGTTTTTAAATTTAAATCCATACTGCGGTCACGTTCGTCATCATGGAAATGGCCATATATATACATTTATGGTTTGTATTTAGGTTGCGCCTAATTGTTCTTTTTGCGGATTGTTCTTTTTTTGCTCCGATCAACTTAAAGAACAAGTTTTTTCTCTTCCTTCGGTTGCTCGGTGTACAACAACTGAACTACAGAATAATGTATTTTTGCACAAAGGAACATTCAACTAAACAATATTGTGCTACTGACAATCTATTTGCATTTCTTATTATACAGAAAATAGCACAAACTTGCCAATAGGAGTCAGTTGTTTTCGACAACGGGTGCACAAACTCCAGTTTTTTGGTATTGTTTATAAGTGACGTCGATGTCGACAACTGGAATAAGTGTGATTTTTTTTTTCATTATGATACTAAAATAATTTAAAGATATTGAATGAAACAAAGTGACCACGTAAGTAGTCAGACCACTACGTTGTTCGTCTTCTCAGCTCGTACGACTTCGTTTAAACTTGGTCATCCAATATTGCGTAGCCGTAAACGAAGCAGCAGACTCCACCAAAATAGAATCTAGCGTGGCTTTAATATTGATTGACTTTATTGAGACCTTTTAAATTGAAGTTTGATTTACACAATGCTGCCAAATTTGTTGCATGTTTTTCGAACTCACACTTTTCTACCTCTCCTTCCCCCCCCTTTTTTAAAAAAAGCCTTTTCTATAAGTAAAAAAAATTTAAATTTCACTTTGCTCCTCCCCATCAACTTCCATTAGTGGACCTTTTGCATATGCAAAAAGGATTTTGGTCCACAAACGAAATAGTAACGTGATTATATATTTTCTTTTGGCGGGTACATTTCGCCCCCAAACTTGAATGTAAAAACAAATTAGTACGTCTCTTCCATATGCAAAGAGAATTATTAAAATTGGTTGACAAATCATCGACGAAATGGCGAAGTTATTTGATAATCAAATAATAATAATAAAATAATAATAATCCTCCTTCCCAATTTCCAAAAAAGAAAAAGTTAGCGAACTTCTTTCATATGCAAAAATAATTTTAGATGACAAAATTTAAATAATAATAATAAATTTTTGGGAGGGGAATTTAACAAACAAACAAAAAACAAACACACATTCCCTTTTACATACATATGTATACCTATAGATGTATGAGATTCTCAGGACTTGTTGCACCGTTTGAAGTTGTTTTTGAAAGGACAATTTCAAACAAAGTCTCTCAAAAAAAAAAAGATTTTACAAATAACTTGGTTTTTGTTTTCAGCAATTTTCTTTGAAATTGTCTTTTCAAATACAACTTCAAACGATACAACAAAGGCTTGTGTGAGTTGAGCAATTTTTTTTCCAAACTATTGCGTCAGCTAGGGTAGTTTTGGAACCACCCTCGTACTTATTAATATTTACGTCATGTATAAACAACATTTGTTTATTATTTTAAAATAAATAGAATTTACTAACTAAGCACCTTTAGCAGCTATATAACTGACTAATTTTTGGAAATTTATGTTATAAGCTTTCTAAATTTTTAATAACTAGTATAGTCTCTGTTAGAAAAATAAAATAATAAATAAAAATGAAAGTACTTGTAGCCTTCGCATTCTCTGCAATGTTTTTCAGTTTATGTGAAAATGCTGCTGTTGAAACTAAAATTTGCGATACGGTAAAATATGATTGCAGTTCCATTCAACAACTTTGTGCAAAGTTCAGTGACAATAAAATTGATGAAATGTGCAAAAAGGGCGAAAAATGTGAACTCTCAAGTTACGAGTGTGTTAAAAAAAATTATGGTACCAGTACGTATTGAGTTTGTTTAATAAAAAAACCAAAACACTAATAATAAAATTATCTTATAGATAAAGATATGGAGCAGTATGCGCATGACTTTTGCGCTGGCAACTACAAAATAAGTGAACATTGTGTAGTATTTACTCCTCGTTTAGGTTAAATTGTTAGAAATAACATAGCACATTGAAAATTAATATAAAAAAAATATTATACACATGTATTTATATATAATTTCAATAAATTAAAATCATAGTGTTATAAAATAAATCTTCTTAATTTTTTGGAGTTAATGATGCAGAATGAAGCCACTTGCAGTTTTATGCAAGATACAAAGTATATATAAGTCAAATATTTGTGTATTTTTGTTAAAAAAAATATAATTTGGCTTACAAACCGATACGATTTTTAGCCTGATCAAATCATAAACATAGAATCAAATAAAGCTCAAAAAATAATAATTAAAATTACCTAAAATTAATAGCCATGGGGCTGTGGTAAAAATTAAATAAATATACTTAATAGTAACAAACCAAAAAAGTTTGTCTTAAGTAGAACAAAAATAAGCAAATTAACTAACAGGTGCGTAACTACCCAGTGAAAAAAATAGAAGTCATTCTAGTGGAAGTACATTTTCATTGCTTCCAAAAAATCTATATTTTTAATTTGCCAAGAGTAAGCAAAAAACCATGAAGAAGCTTATTTTAGTCACACAAAACCTTTTAACTCCTCCATAGTGTTAGAAAATACTCACCAGAATTTAAAAAAAAAATTCTTTTTTTAAGAAATTTATAAACTATTTTTAGTCTAAAATTGAGCAAATAACTTACTTAAATTTACATGAAAACACTGTTTCGGGCTTAAATTCGTATAAAAAGAAACGAATTGTTAAAACGGCAACTATTTACCATTTTTCCTAGATGAAAATATTATCATAGAACACAAAATAGGGAATTTTTCTTAATATCGCTTCCAATTCAGTGACCAGGCATCGAAAAAGAGAACTTCTAGTAATGACAACCCTATGTAAAAATCATTATATCGGATCGAAATTTGCACTACTTCCGCATCATAAACTCTACATTTTCATGACTTTTTTGGAGTCTCTTTTTTTACTGGGTAGTAAAGAACAACAACATTTGCAAGACTGTTGCAAATTTAGAGATGGTGAAATTGAGCTTTGATTACAAAAAAAGCTTTCATCAAATTTAATTAGGATAATTCAAAACAATTCACATATTCCATTTGCAATAAAAGCTGCGTATACATATAAAGCAGATACATATGTACATCAAGTTACAGCACACACAGTAGGAACACTGATGATGAAGGTTTATACACTGAGAGAAAAACCTTCGTAAATGCAACGACTTTCGACATTATATATACGATTTTGTTATTATTTTCAACCAATGCAACGCTTCATTCGTATTATGGAGATTGTTTCATTAGCTGAAAAAAGGAATTATTTTCATACAAGTAACGACATGATTTTTACTAAGCAAGGTACATTTTTTAAATAATCATTGCGATGAAAGTTTTGTAGTTTATACAATGAAGTGACATTAGTTTTACATTTTTTAACGAACTATTTCATTGAATAAATAACATTTTTCATGTAAATCATGACAGTATTTCATTACATATAATTTTTTGATGATATAAGTCATTATTGTAATGACTGATTCATTTATTTATTTTTCATTGTATCTTATTAATTATTCAACTTACGTGTGTATATTGGCACAGGCATCCTGGCTTCCCCGGCCATGATTTTAACTTGGAACCTCAAATATTATTTAGATACACACTAAATACATGCTTACATAAACACCATCATTAATGAAATTTTAATTCAAAGTCATTTAATTGATCTAATTAATTCAACATTATTTAGTTTATTTGAAAAGTTATAACTTATAAATAAATATATATAAATATTAAAAAAAACTTGGCTTATCTCCATGATTCGAACCTGTTAATACAACAGTAGCACACTGTTTCATACTTTGAAATTATTTTATTTCACCTAATCAATTTAAAACATTTTTTTGACATGAATTCTTCATAAAAACGTATTTCGTATCATAAATGATACTAGAAAATGTAAAATATCAAGCACTGGAATGGTTTCATTCTATTAATGAAATTTGCATCAATATAATGTAATGTTTCATTTTATTAATGAAATTTGTCATTGTATTAATTAAAGGGGAGTTCAACGTAACGATTTCATTCCCGTTACGAAGTGTTTTTCTTTCAGTGTAGTGGGACTTCGAGAACAGCTAGTTGATCCATTCAACTATGCGTTAGTCAGAATATTTACAACTAACCTTGTTGTTCTTTGTTCATTAATAATTAGCGCATGTAATTTGGCTTACAAAGCGAAACAAACTTTAGACTGAGCAAATAAATAAATATAATTGGTTGGTTTAAACGGTGGTCTTAAGTGCCATAGTGTCATGTGGTTCAAATTATTTTAATATACCTATTTGGTTATGCTTTTTTTCTTTCAAATAAAAATTTTAAAACATTATAAAACTCGGAAGGGGTACACAATATCAAAAATTTTTGAAAAATTTTTTTAATTTTTAGTCAGGCTTAAGTTCAGTAATTTCAATTCTTATTGAATGAAATATTTTTATTAATTAATGTGAGTTTCTAAAAAAGAAGCGTAACCAACTAATTTCATAAATATATTTCATTCAATAAGAATTGAAATTACTGAACTTAAGCCAGACTAAAAAGTATTTCTGATTAAAAATCAATACAGTTCAATTAAACTAACCAACCAACCAACCAACTAATTTAATTATTAATTAGTTGGTTACGCTCTGTTTACGTTTGTGTGGCACATGGCACACAGATGTATATCCGGCCTAAGAAGCGTTTCGAGATATTCGCGATAAACGTGTTTTTTTTTTGCAGTTTACAAACATATTCCCAAAAATTTCGAAAACTGTTTATTAAAATTTAGCAAATTTAACACTGTTGCAATTATATGTGTTTCTTTTATCAGATTATATGTTTAAAGTGTTTATTGGATAAACCTCATTGAGTTACGATCCTTTAGATTTAGAAAAATTTTAAGTTTTTAGGTTTTGTTACATTCAGTATTTAAAGTTGCAACCTTAAGCCAAAAAAAAATATAAAAGTTATCTTGAACTTGTATCTTAAATTAAATCTTGTAGTCAACTTATTAAGCATTAAATTATAATTTTGTGTGATTATAATTAAATTATAATCACACAAAAAGAAAATAAAAAGTTACGATATAATTACTGAATATATTCGAGTTTGAATTTTCGGATGTTTTCAATAAAAATTTAAATTTTTTTACATGTAAAGGGCTGTAACTTAAAGAATTTTTATCCGATCATCATACTTTAAATATGAATTTAAATAACCAGTTCTCAAGATTTTTGGAAATGTCTTTTTCAACTGCAAAAAAAAACGTTCTTCGTGAATATCTCAAAATTGCTCCTTACGAAAAATGAATGAGTGCCATATTCGTGGTTAACGATTCCAAATTAGCTAAGAAATCATATAATTTTGCGGTTACGACAAAAAGATACAAAAATGTTGCATAGTGATTATTCCAAATGAGATTAGAGGTCTAAAAAAGATAAATAGCAAGTCATAGTGCTATAACTTCTTGAAAAATCGCACAAATTAGTTGAGATTTTTCCCAGCGGTACTTTGGAATTTTTAGATTACCGAGGTGCCCATAACTCAAAATCAGCTTATCACGACTTGGGTACTTTTTCCTTTTTACCACAAATTTTATTATATAAATCAACTTTTTGAAACCAAAATTTTATATTAAAAAATTTATGTATCGAGATATTCCACTAAATTGGTACTTACTTTTCTCTAATGTTGAATGAAGTCTTAAATATTATTTAAACAAAATTATTTAAATGATTTTTAGTGGATTTTTCTTTATTATAATGAAATATGAATTTCTTGAGCTATCATTTGATTTTGTTTTCTTTTATGATTTATTAAAATATTTGCTGTTTTGTTGTAATTAGTTAGTAACGTTATTATTATTATTATTATTATAATTGATTTATATTTAGTGTTAAAAAAAACATTTTATATTTACTTCTACACTTCACAAATAGCTTGACTAATGAGAAGAAAAGTTTACGCTTAACTATTTAGTAGTTTGAGATAGACTGAAGTTTGTTTGAAAAAAGATAAAAACTTATGCTGTAAAGAACTAGTTTTATGTGCAAAAAAATAGTCGCCTGAGCTTTAAACTCCAAACACAGAAGATACGAGTATGCTTAAATATATGTACTTCCTTCTCTTCCACAAAAACACAAGCTCTTAATAATTTAAGAATTTAAATGTAATGAATATATCGTGTCCCAACAAACTGCAGTATTTTTTAAACTTATCTACATGAAAATCAAAAGTGGCTGTACGAAGACAAAAATACTATTCTAGACTTACAAATGGCTTATACAAGCAAATATTGGTATAACGAACGATATAATGTCAGGCCATACGCAAAGTTTTTTTCGTGTGTTATTTTAGCTACTTATTATTATTGTAGACAAGATAAAATACAATAAAAAGAATGAGGGCAATTTATAATACAAACTATCGGTACCACATTTATTTTTTTTGCATTTAGTTTGTTGCTGTAGATTTTGTTTAATATTTTTTTGCCGTTCATTATACACAAAGCACACATTTATCAAATCATTCCCTATATAAAGTAAAACTAAATGTTAGAGATATTTTTCTATTGAGCCTTTGTTTTTTAGTTTTCGATTTTTTCTTTATCATTCGTTATATCCCCTATACAAGTAGGATAGTATTCGCTTTGTAAAATTTTTAATGCAAAAAATTTGCACGTTCGTTATACCGAGAGAGATTCGTTATACCGATATTTACCTGTATAAGCTTAAAGCTTTATTCCGCCGTTTGTCAAGCCGTATTTTTAGTATATTTGGCAAGGGTTGAATTTCTTAAATGGGCTGCCGAAACATCAAGTAATTTATTTTGACCACAATATTTTTTAATACGAGTTTTTAGTTTGTACAAGCGTAAACTTTTCTCTGGTTCATTTTGTCTCTTGGTTTCAGAACTTGTGCTCAACTCCTTAGTAAGGGAGTTGAGCACCTCCCTCGTATGAACTTTCAATTACTTATATTTCTAGCTTAATTAAATTTTGTAGCTGTTGAGCTATTAAGTTCATTTCAAAGATTTAATTTGAGAATTTGTGCTCAACTCTGGTATGAAATTTTTAGATCTTAAAGGCCGGGTCACATATAATCCTTCATACTTTAAACATGCCCTTTTTAGCAAGCAGCTAAGTTTAAAAACAGGGTTTCTTATGAGCTCTGTCATATTTAATGCCTCTACGTCTACGGATAGTACAAAAGTTGTGGACAACATTTTGCGTATTTACGTGTAGTAGTTTGACAGTTATTACCAGCGTATGAAAGTGCTTCCATTTTATTATTTCATTTGCTTTGACAGCAAAACGAAAGCACAAAAGAAAAACAAAATAGCAAAAAAAAAAAAGGACGACTATCCACTTCGCTGTTAAAAAATATAACTTAACTGTTGCTGTGCTGTAAAGATCTTCGCAGTTAAAGCCAAAGCAACAGCACACAAAATTCGACTGTTGGCTTTGATTTAGCTTGGCTAAGCTTCTTGAATAGAAAAGTACGATAACAACAATAAACAAAGTAAGATTCATAGCTTCGGCAGTTGTAGCATAAGAAAAGACGACGAACTTTCGAAACTGTGCTTGGACTGAACTGTTTGAAACTGTGAAGTTAAAGAAACAGGACAGTAATCATCAGTAACACGCAATGAAGCTGTGCTGTGACTTAACTGTAGTAATGTCGGCAGCACAGCACAGCAAGAGAAGTTTAATAAATCAATAAACTTTTCAGATTTTTTAGTGCTGTTTCAGTTTTGCTGGCAGTTTTTCAAACACTAGTTACTAATTGGTGTCTTTTGCTAGAGTTAATGTCGACGGCGTCAAATGTCAAAAAAAAGTTGAATCGTATGAAATTGTATGAGAGCAGTTAATTTCAACGTCGCAAGAAATTCGAAGGCGAAAAAGTCCAATCTGTTTCAAATTTTTCGGTGTCGTTGCGGTGTTGCTCAATGTTGTTGTAACTTCAATGTTGTTGTATATTCAATGCAGTAGTACACAGCTGTGTTAACGTCGTCGACGGCGTTTACATTAACAGCAAAATTAAACTTTACGACAAAACTCACAATTTCGGCGTTAAGACGCCGTCAACGATGTCGACATTTACTCTAGCATTAGGTATGTTTTGATGTAAGTTTTTGTGTTTTGTGGCAGCAGAAATCAAATAAATATACTACACCTGCTTAAGTTAAAAATTTAGAAAATAAAAATTAATAATATGTATTCTAGCATCCAAATTTAGCAAAAAAAATTTAAAATGGATGATTTAAAAAATTTTGATTTTCTTGTTTCGTTTTGCTATCACAAGTGAAAAGAATAACATTTTTTTTTGTTCAAAAGTGGAAATGAAAAAATTAAAAAAAATGTATATCACTAATTTTAACTTTTTTAACTTTCTTCTAAACATGTGAAACGGAATCGCAAGTAAGAACGTACACGAAAATAAATGAAGTAAATAAGAAAAAAATCAAGTTTAATAAATGAAATGTAGAACGAACCTAATAAATGCTTCCGTCAACCTTCTTCGTCATTGCGTTAGTGTCAGTTGAAAAAGGCGAGTATGACGTATATGACGGATTCCATGTGACTCGGCCTTAAGTTTTAAGGTTCAGTGAAAATTTATATTATCTTATATATTTTACGTTTTGCTTAAAAAACAAAAATTATTAAACTTTCTATAATTTATTTATTCGTTTTACAAATGAAACTCTTTGAGTTTTGGATTCTTTAATTTTAGGTATGTTTGTATGAATGTATGTATGTATATGTGTATATATGTATGTATGTATACATTTATGTTTAATGTGTATTGCCTAAGTTAGTAAAAAAAAAAAAACATCTTAAAACTAAGTTATACTCGTATCTTAAATAATCGTTTAGTAAATTTCTTTTCATTATTTATTATTTAACATTATTTGAAATATTTTCGTATTCAAGCTGTTGTATAAATTTTATCATATCTATTTGCTAAAAATTCTTAAATTCTGTTATAGCTTTAAAGAAAATAATAAATTTAATAAATTTTTATTTTTAGTTAATTAAAAAGTTTTGATATTACCGCGCTGTTATTTTGCTTATAATTTTATTTTTGCTTTTAGTTCTTACTTAACTTAATGACTAATATAATTGTTTTAATTTAAAAAAAAACCTTATCTCATTTATTTACATTACAATTTATCTTTATTTTTCTTTTAAATATATCAACTATTTTAAATATTCTCTTTCGGTTTTATTAACAATCACTAACCTAGTTTGTGTTTAAACATAATTAATTTTTAATTTAATCTTAGTGTTAGTTTCATATATTTGAATTTAGTTTGTGTCTGGATGTTTTAAGCATTTCTTAAAGAATCACGAAAAAAATTTTAAAATTGTTTATGTAAATTAAAAAACTCCAAAGTGAAAAGTTGGAAAACACATGCACGAATAATAAATAATATAAATTTGGAAATAAGTGTGTGTCATTGGAACTCAAAGTTACGTTCAAGGCATATTCATATAAGACAGACTCACTTCAATTTGCTTTGCTTGCGAATATAGTCAGCTGGACAGCCGATACAATCTGATATGGATTCACCTTGGACTATACAGGTATTTGGCATTACAAATTTGCTAATAATAACTAGCAAAAAAAAAAAAAGAAGAAAAAAATAGTTAAAATAAAAATGTTAATAGTAAATTAAAAACCAGAAGATTTGTAGTAGATGGCAAATATTTGTGCCCTAAATAACCCTTTATGGGTAATTATTTGCCCTTTTTTTGAGTTGAGTCATCAAATGCTTTTATGCAAATAAATAGTCATATAGTCTTTATTAAAATATTTTAATAAAATATTATTCCAATAATCTTAATCTGTTATTCGAATAATTTTATTGACATAATCGAAAGATATGGATTCGCATAACTCGCATAATATATTTTACAATAATCGAATAATCGTATACAATAACTTTTCTTCGAATAATCGCTTAATTTTTATTCTATTAAGCAAGTAATTATTATTAAAATCATAAAATGGGTTTATGCGAACAATAATTCATTAAATAGTCATACTATAGTAATTTATCGAATAATCAAACATGTAATAATGTAATACGACTTTATTCGAAATATTTTTAATTGAAGTAATTGACTAATAATATGCAGTCGCACAATCGCAAAATAGTTTTATAATAATCGAATCGCATAACTTTTATTCGGAGAATCGCTTAATTTTTATTCGAATAAGTTAATAATTATTTTTCAGAAATTCAAATGGTTTTACATAAATATTAATTCTTCAAATAGTTATATTATTTTGTCGAACAATAAAATAAGAAATTCTTCGAATAATTAAAATATTTTATTCGAATTATTTTAATTAAAATAATCGAATAATATGCATTGGCACATCCGCATAATACTTTTATAATATAATATATAATTGAAAAACGAGTCCAATAACTTTTATTCGAATAATCGCTAGATTATTCTTTGATTCAATTTCTATCGAATAATCGGATAATGTAGTAAGATTTTATTTAAATAATCCAATATTTTTATTCCAATATTTTTATTGGAACAATCGAGTAACATGTATTCGCATAATTTTAAAATATTTTATTCGAATAATCGCTTACTTTTTATTTGAGTTAGTTAATAATTATTAATAAAATCATCAAATGGTCTTATACAAATACTACCTCTTTAAATAGTCATAGTGTTTTACCGTTTAATACAATAAGAATAATCTAATATTTTTATTCCAATATGCATGCATATGTATTTATTGGAACAATCGAGTAATATGTATTTGCATAATCCCAAAATATTTTTATAATAATAATTTTATTCGAATAATCGCTTTATTTTTAATCGACTAAGCGAATTATTATTATTAAAATCATCAAATGAGTTTATTGAAAATAAGATTTCTTTATATAGTCATATAGTATTTTATCGAATAATCAAGATTTTATTTGAATAATCCAAATTTTTTATTCGAATATTTTAATTGGAATAATCGAGTAATTTGTATTCACATAATCGCATAATCCAGTAACTTAAGAATTATTATTTAATTCATCGAACGGTTTTATGCAAATAATAATTCTTCAAATAGTCATACTACTTTATCGAACAATCGAATAATGTAGTAAGATTTTATTCGAATAATTAATATTTTTTATAATAAGTTAATAGTAGAATTATTCGAATAGTCTTTAAATTTTTATTCGAGTAAGTTATGTAACTACTAATAATTAAATCATTAAATTGTCTTATACAAATTATAATTATTCAAATAGTAATATAGTATTGCATCGAATTAACCAGATCTTATTCGAATAATCCAACTTTTTTATTCGAATATTTTTAGTTGAAATAATCATATAATAAGCATTCGCATATCCGCATAATATTTTTATAATAATTGAAAAACGCATCGAATAACTTTTATTCGAATAATCGCTTTGTTATTATGTAATAAACTTTATAGTTACCATTAAATGGTTTTACGCGAATACGAATTCTTCAAATAATACTATAGTATTTTATGGAATAATCGAATAAAATATTAATATTATACGGATAATCCAAATTTTTTATTCGAATATTTTGATTGAAATAATCGAATAATATGTATTCTATGCGAAATCGAATAATTTTTTGTAATAATCGAATAATATTTGTTAAGCAAACACATTAAAACCTGCAACTAAAAAGTCTGATGAGCACGCAGATCATTTCATTATTTATTCGAGAATATCTCTCATCGCGTGCTCATCTCTAATTGTAACATTATTACATTTACATTTGTCTAAGGCGGTGAATTGAAAATGCAAAATTTTTATCTTTAACCAAATAAAGGAAGCCATTAATGTTCTAGAAAACCATAATGAAAATTGTGACTTTAAATGAATTTAGTCAAGATAAGGAAAACCCTTTAAGGTAAATTATAAATGAAAATGTAGAGAAACGAAAAGAAAACTGAAAGAAATCAGAAATTGTGGTTTACCAAGTAAATGAAATGGGAATGAAGTTATAATCGAAAATATACAAATCCAGACATTCGTTCGAGCTTATACGTAGTTACACATACACTTGCACATTTAAACTACTTTACTTAACGTACGTACATACGTAAACATTATATGTAATCATAAAGTTTCTAATTTTAAGTTGTATTAGAATTAAATCTCAACTCACTATTTACTACTAACAAGCGACATTATTTAAATGATTTGCTCCTAATACTACGCCTGCTGCCATGTAGCCCACAACATTGCCGTTTCCCTGATAATGTTGCTGTTGTTGTTGTTGTTGCTGCTGTTGCTGGGTATGTTGATGATTGTGATGATGATGCAGATGGTGAAGCTGATGATTATTGTGGTTGTTTGACAGTGCTGTTGTTGCAATTGTTGTTGTTGCTACTGCTGGTGCTGTTTCTTTGGATAATATTGTTGGTGCTGGAGTTTTTGTTGACAACGCCAAGGACGACGTAGCAATGGTGGTTGATGTGGTTAAATTTAAAGTGTCACTACCACCGGCAGACGTAGAGATTGCTGTTGTTGTTGCTACATTTGCTGAACTGCCGGCAACACCAGCGGCTCCACTTGTATTTTCTGTTATTTTCAATATACCAATTGGTGTAGTGGCCGTAGCTGTTGTCGTAGCACTAGTGCTTAAACTTGTACCACTTATATGAGCACTGATGCCACTTGGTACACTTGACATAATAGTGCCGCTCGTATTGACGCCCATTCTCAACAGTTCCTCATTGGGTATTGAAAAATGACGATAAGACATATAATCTGGTGGCATATTTGCCTGTCTTTTAGCATTTTCAATGCGTTGCTTCTTTAACTTGACATAGCTGAGAACTGAAATCATCACAATAAAGACAATGATGCCGAGGCAACAGCCTACTATTAAGCCCAGGCGTCGTGTGAGTATTGAGTGTATGAAGCCATTTGTAGCAAGACCATTTTCGTCTGTTATTACGCTAGGTGTGGAGTCCAGTGTTTGTACATCCGTGCACGTAGAGAAACGTGAATTTTTTAACACTTCCTGCAGAGCATTGTCTGTGGCAAGGGTGTTCTCGATTAATGCTTGTTGTTGTTGTGGCTGGGCCAGTGAGGAGTGCTCGCCAAAGGTCATAATGCCGTCTGTTTTATAAAAATTGCCCGTGTACGACAAATGATAAGGAGTATGTGACAAAGACGATGATGACAATGTTGTTGCGCCATCATCAGTGGAAGCTGGGTATGATGCTGATGACGGTTCATCTCTTGGCATGAGGAAGGTGTCATTAAAGTGTATCCTTTGTAAAGCAATGGCTGCAGGCTCCGATAGCCAATTACCGGTACCGATAACACAGATGTGGTAACGTGTGTTTGGGATAAGTTTTGTTAATTTCGCTGAATTGGCAGAACCATTTAATCGTTTGCCGCGTATCTGTTAGGTTTTTTTTTTTAAATATTTTGTATCAAAAAAGAAAGAGAGAGATAAAATTAATGATTTAAGAATTCAGGCAAAATTGTATTATGTGTTGTTTGGTTGTGGTCGTTGTTGTGTGAATTTTTGGGAAAAATAAAGCAAACTTTTTAAAGCCTTAACTTTTACGGCCCTATGTATAAGCAAAAATTGGCATGAAGTTAGCATAAGTGGCAAAATAAAACATGATCTTAAAGAGTATTGCGATGAAACTTCACATTAAAAATCATGTTAGGACTTAGAGGTGGTTTAAAATTAGGTAATGGTAAAGTTTTTAATGTCCAATTGTATGGAGGAACTCGTTAACACCTAATTCAATTTCGTCAATTTTGGTAACTTCATGCCAATTTTTGCTTATACCTGGGGCCGTTATATTGTAAAAGTTGACGGACCGCCATGCAAAGGTTGAAAGTTATTGTAATGTTTAAATGATAATGTTGTCTAAGTGTCAGTGTGTTGTGTAAGATCTGTTTCCCTATAGCCAATCATTCAAAGGAACTGCCAGAAAAATTAGAATTTAATTTAAAACAAGGCAGAGTTGTTGCCGATTTATGTTTTTCAATCAAATTCAATTATTCAACAATTCAATTCAATTCAATTCAATTCAACAATTATCGTTTGCTCTTTTCTTTACTATGACAATCGTAAACATTATTTTAATCAGCCAATAAAAAAAAGGGAATTTGGCAATGAGTAATTATATTTTGACTGAAACGTATGTCACTGAATTTCTTGCATTTAGCATTCTTATTGTTTTGGGCTGTGTCTTGCAATAGTTCTGCATTGAACTGCTATTAAGGTAATGCAAGTAATTTCTGTTACAGTGCACTGCCATAAGTGTGGTACACTACAATATACGTGTGTACGTTATGGTGGCCGTTATTTATTATTTTTTTCTTTTAGATTTCTTCTACTCTCAACCGCCCAAATCGGTTTAGTTTTATGTAAAAAAACACACAAAATTGCATACCGATAAGTTGTATTTTAGGAGGTGCGTCCGGCCCTCAATGTTGGCCCTTAAGCCCATATATTCAATGTACTTTTTTGTTATGGTTAAGTTTTATGCAATAATTTAATATATATAAGCTCTTATTGTACATGCTTAAAATAAAAAATTTCCATATAAATATAATTTTGTTACATAAAATTTTTTAGCAAAAAAATTTCTTTAAGACTAATGTTGTTGACTTGAAGAGGTAAAATATTACGACATGTGATATCCTTGTAAAACTATTTTTTAAAAAGATACGTCATATACAAAAAATTACATTGAAAAATGGGCTTGAGGGCCAACTTTGAGGGCTGAACGAACGCACCCCCTAAAACGCAACTTATCGGTATAAAATTTTTTGTATTTTTTTTTTACATAAAACTGAACTGATTTGGGGGCTGAGCGTAGAAGAAATAAAAAAGAAATGCTCCATACAATTAATGGACACTAATGTACATACATATGTATATACATACATATGCAATATAAATGTATATGTATGTACAAATACATGTTTAAACTTGGTGGCACTTTGAAATTGCATTCGACATTAAATAGTTCTCTCAACTGGCCCTAAATTTAATATTATCTCTTCTTGAACTAATCTCCTTTATACGGCAACGTCACGTCAACGTTGGCGCTTATCAAATAACTGTCAGAAATAGATTTATGCTTTTGACAGTCTAGTCTTTCCTAAGGTATAGAAAATAGCCTGAGCCTGTCAATCACAGTCAGTTGTTTTCGAAAACGAATAGACAAGCGCATTAATTTTTAACTATCTGTCGACCTAACGTCAATACAAAATAAAAAAAATTGACATTTGGAAAATATTAATTTTCCAATTTAAGCACAAAACTATATAAATCAAATATTAATTTTTTCAATTTAAGTCCTACAGAGACATTTTTAAATACAAATGCAAAAAATTGCAATAATTTAAGAAATTTACTATTTGAAATACTGTCATAAGCTTATTTTAATTTACATTTATTTACTGGTGGTTAAACATTGTCTATATGCATTTCATTGGTGCTTTGCCAAATCATCAGTAGACTTAAACCACACATTTTGAAGTGTCACAGACCTCTTGTCTTATGCACAGACTTTCGAAAACCATTTGAGAATTCATAAATAAAATTATATGTGAAAATCACAAAATTAATATGCAGTTTCTACAAGTCAAAAAAAAAATTAGTGCTTTCCAAATAAATTTTATAGTCAATTCGTTCGTATGGATTGTAGAAACAGTGGTGGTAATTACTCTCACCGCACTCTTTATAATAAAAATTTAAATTTTTACTTTAATTTAGTTTTGCATTTGTTTTTTGCAGATTGTTTATTTATAAAATAAGAGACATTTTAAGTTTATACCATCATTGAAGTTTTCTCCATCTATTTCGAGTATAATGTCAAGTTAATTGAAAAAAAAAATATATCATGTAACTACTTTAATATTGATGATCTTAACTATTAAATGTTAAGTGTATCAACTGGCAAAAATGATACAAGCTTTAAATGAAAAATACTAGTAACAAAAAAAACACACACACAAACAAATGCTCGTGCCATATCTTCAATATCCATCTACATGCAACATTACAATGATGTTCAATGAACCCTTAAATGGATTCACACGGACACATTTGCAAACATTTCAACATGATTTTTGCTGTTTCCCCAGTGTGCAATTATTGTTAATTTTATTGCTGTAATTTTTCAACAGCCAGAACAATAAAAAATAATGCTGTCGTATGAGTATGTTTGCTTCCAACTTATTTAGTGCAATATGTAAAAAAAAATTACCTCATCTACATCGGCTACGCCTGCCCCTGACGCGTGACCGCCTCCACTAGTGCTGCTGCTGCCGCCCCCGACACTACTACCACCTCCAGCTGGAGCTGTAGCACTTGTTTCACTGGTAGCATAGTAAACAATTTCATAGCCGCTTAAACCTAAATGCTCACGGCTCTGCCAGGACACTATAACTGAATACGGTTGTATGTCCTGTATGGCAATTTTCGGTATTAATGGAGCATCACAAAATTGTTGCGGCTCCATTTTGGCAAATATTTTTCCACGCAATTCAGCCGGATGTTCACACCTTAGATAATTTACATTATCGCTCGCTGACATCACGTGCGATGCAGCTGCTGATGCCCCTGATGATGATGATGATGACGACATTAAGCTGGATGTTGCCAGGGATGTAGAGGCTGAAGATGATATTAAACTGGCTGTTGCAGAAGACCATTTGCGATGATCACGCAACCATTCCCATAGTTTTTGTGCATCACAACTGCAATGCAGTGGATTTTCTGTACATTGTTGGCATTTAATTGTTAATTGTTGTAGCCGTAGTTAAAGTGTACAACAGGATTAAGTTATTTTGTTTTCATATTTTTATATTTATTTTTTTTTTCATTTACAGTTTAATTATTGCGGCCCCATTGAGTTTTTGGTTCGCATCATTTTTGTTTTGTCATGTGTACGTACATGCATGCATTTCGCAATCCAATTCCAAAATGTAGATTTCATGTTTTCAACATTGTTTTTGAGGTTTTATGGGATGATAAAAGAAAAGAAAAGATTTAAGGGAAAATTCAATTTAATAAAATGTTACGTAAATGTCAGTGGAATTATTATTTAACCAACTGCAATGTCATATCATTTATTTAAGTTTAAGTTGGATTATTAAGGCTTAAGTTGACACATATGCTTAAAAGAAAAAGCCAAATAAATTTTCTTTTAAAAACATATTAAGGGTCGTTATTACAATTTGACGATACAGCTCCTGTCTGATAAAATAAATAATATATAAGAATTGTATGGTGGCAAACATTTCTGTGGATAGTGTGGATGTTAATTGTTAAAAATCCTTAGTGGCAACGACTTTCTTTTGTTTATTTGCTCAATTACAACCATATTGATACTCACCACTAAAAATTGTTGTTGTTGTTGGTGAGTATCAATATTACTATACCAGGGAAGGCATTGAGAATTTTAAAATTATACCAACAACTTTAAAATTTTTTACTTATTTAACATTAATTGTAATAAAATATTTTTTTGTTCAAATTACATATTTTTATTTATTTTTATTAAAATAATCTACTTTTTTATGGCCAGAGAATTGTTTTCAGAAATTTGCTTGTAAGTTACACCTGTTTAATCCGATGATTTGAAAACGGAATAGTTCATATTTTTTGATTTTCTTGCTTCGTTTTGCGTTCACAAGACTGTTTTCAAGGGGAAGAATGTGAGTTCAAAAGTGAAAATTGACATATGCAACCGTTTGAAAAGAAATACGGAGTTAAACTGCGGAGATTCCTTAAATGTATTAAATTAGTCATTGGTGTACTATTGTACTTTCCGAGTGTAAATAGTACCAATTGTATCATCCATTAACAAGAACAATAACATTAGCCTGGAAATACAAAGAAGAGTAATACTAGCAAATATGTGCTACTTTGGGCTAAACAGGCAGTTTAGAAGTAAAGTCCTCTCTCGAATAACGAAAATAACACTGTACAATACACTCATATTACCCTTGCTTCTGTATGGTGCAAAGGCATGGGTACTTGCGCAAGCAGATGAAGCTGTACTTGGCGTTTTTGAGAGAAAAATATTTCGTAAAATATATATACCGGTTTGTGTAAGCGGACACTATCGGCATCGTGTTAACCATGAACTGTATGAGCTGCAAAGCTGTAAGATGTAAATATTGCGCTGGCTAGGAAATGTTGTGCGGATGGATGAAGAAGCTCCAGTAAAAAGAATTTTCGAGTATGATCCTGAAGGTGTCCGCAGAAAAGGACGACCGAAGCTCGGATGGAAAGATCAGGTCCAGCAACATCTAATGGACCTAAATATCAGAAATTGGAGGAAGAGCACAGAAGACTGAAGCGCTTGGAATGATATTATCTCCTCGGCTTAAGACCCACCAGGGTTGTACAAAATTCATATAGTGAATGAATGAATCAATGTATTTTACTTTATATTCCCTTTGCTTTTTTGCCATATTTTGTTTAAATACATAAAACTAAACTTGGCTCTAATTTATAAAGTAGACAGTATGGTAAATATTATGAAAATGTTGCAACTTGAAATAACATAACCTCACGATAAATGATCAAACAGAATTGCGGCATAAACACATTTTCCATATAAAGTGACACAAAAAAAGCAATCGCAGAATCGTTGAGAGATAGATTCCATTTAACTTTGACAGCGTGTTTTCTTATGCTCTCACATACAAATACTCATTCTCTCAACAAAGCTACCATACCTTCAATAAATGTCATATATATTGTAAACAAAACTACGGAGAAAACCAAGCAGATTTTATTATGT
This sequence comes from Tachina fera, assembly GCA_905220375.1. Classification (NCBI taxonomy): domain Eukaryota; kingdom Metazoa; phylum Arthropoda; class Insecta; order Diptera; family Tachinidae; genus Tachina; species Tachina fera. The sequence continues at coordinate 94,419,741 of LR999966.1, read as the reverse complement.
GGGTTTTGTTAATTTGACAGAGTTTTTTTCTAGAAGTTGCAGACTTATGCTCTCGGGGCACTGAAAGTTATACCCCTTTTGCACACGCAAAGTTTACTTTGCAAATGCTTAATTTAGCTTTCGAGAAAGACAGAAAGATACTGCACTACTATAATTGTCTTTCACACGGTCAAATTAAGACTTTTCAAAATGAACTTTGCGTATGGAAAAGGAGGAAGTATTACATGCAGCCTAAACTTATTTTTAATCTATTGCTCACTTTTAGATATTAAAGTGAAGTTGCAATAATGAAAAAGTATTTATCTATTCAGTAAAATTGTATCATTAACTAAAGAAAAGTTGTAATAATGACCCTTATTTGCGCACTTACCTTCTAGTCTCAACATTTTGATATTCGTTTCCAAGGGCTGCAAGGCCTCTATGGGTATCAACTCGAAATAATTCTTTCTCAAATCCAAAACATGCAGTTTGCGCAAGTAGCGAAAAGCATCAGTTGACAGCACCGTCATGCGATTACCCATCAAATACAATTCCACCAAACTAAAAAGGTTGCGAAAAGTCTTTCTCGATATACGATCCAGCTGATTGAAAGATAAGTCGAAAACTTGTAGTTGAGCCAAATCAGGACTGAACTCCTCCAAATCTTTTAAAACATTATTAGAGATATTCAAAACTCTGAGAAGTTTCAAGCCCAACAAACGCTCTTTAGGCAGCAATTCCAACTCATTTACACTAATGTCCAAGGTCAGAAGATTGGTAAGACCCTTAAAGGCACCCGGAGAAATGCGTGTTATGCGATTATTTACCAAATGCAGATGCTGTAAGGCTTGGAAAGCCTCAAAATCTTTGGAGGTTAAAATGGACAGATTCGTTTGGCAGATATACAATTCCTTGAGGTAAGGATATCTTTCTTCCTTCACGGTATAGATTTTGTTGATAGGATTGCTGGTTAGATTAAGCCACGATAGGCGAGGTATTGATATATCGGAAAGAGCTGAACTGGGTATTTGTAGGAAGCGATTACTGGATAGATCCACTTTTTGCAAGTTGATAGAGTGCCTGAGGAAATTGGCGGGCAAGGACAACAATAGATTACCACTTAAGTCCACAGTATCCAGTTGAGTCAAATTAACAGCATTGAATCCAGACAAAGAGGTAATTTTATTTTCCCTCAAATTCAAATATCTCAGATTTATAGTGCCACTTAGTTTGTAAAAGTCTATAGTCGAGAATTGATTGCGCGATAGATCCAATAACTCCAAGGTACTCAGATTATACAAAGCTATATGGGGAAACTCGCTCAAACTATTGCGACACACTTTCAATTCCTTAAACACGTTGAGGCCATAAAATAAATTACGATCCATGGTGCTCAAGATATTGTCACATAAGTCCAATTTTACCAGATTAGTATTCTTGGTAAATATATCCTCGGGTAATGAAGACAGGCTACAATTTGCCATGGTCAAGTGCTGTAGAGATCTTAATTTATCAAACATGTTCGAAATGATCTTGCCACCGACATGTGTGAAATTATTATGTGACAAGTACAGCGTCCGCAAGCCGGGTATTTCTAATTTTTGAATATCAACCGGACTCAACAGGTTCCATTCTAAATTCAAATCATTTAAATTTTGCAATGGCTTGAAAGTATTCGTTTCGATTTTCCTCAGCGAAGTGTTTCTCAAATTCAAATGAGTCAATGGCAGGTCTTCCAAAAACACATCATTAGTTATTTGATAAATTGGATTGTGGGAGAGATCTAGGAGTTTGAGTGTTTTTAAGTTATTAAATGCATAACCCTCTAGGGCTTCTATGGAGTTCTGAGACAAACACAATTCCTCCAAATTTTCCAAAGATGCAAAGTAATCTCTTCTCAATTGCTTAAGACGATTAAAACTCAAGTCCAAGAACTTCAAGTTCTTCAATTTGGAAAAGGTTTCTCTATCAATGTCTCGTATAAAGTTGTGACTCAAATACAAACGAGCCAAATCCTGCTGATCCTCAAACATTGATTTCTCCACACGTGTCAGCTCATTGTAGCTTAACCACAAGATTTGTATTTTATCTTGATTTCTAAAAGTTTTCACATGAATTTTGTGCAAATAATTTGCCTCTAGTTGTGCGGTGAGCAGAGAAGAGTTCTCTTTTTCCTTTGGAAATATATCTTCCAAAACCGTCAGTTGATTATCTTGTAAATTAATATGCTGCAAATTGTTTAATGTTTGAAATGCTGCCGGTTCAATGTCTTCGATATTGTTTTTTTGCACATGTAATTCCTGTAAAGCAGGCAAAGGCTCAAAAACGCCTTTGCGTATGCGCCTTATTCGATTATTGTGCAGCCTAACCTCCCTCAAATATTCCAGCTTGCGAAACATACCAATTTCCAAATCTTGTATTTCATTATTGTCCAGCGAGAGGGAGGTTAACTTATGACATTTATCTAACAGAGTTACTGGTATTAAAGGTATGAAGTTCGCTCTCAAATACAAATGATCCAGATTGACGAGTGTGGAAAAAACATTGGGATCTATATGGGCTATAGCATTTGATTCCAAATAAATTACTTCCACATTCGAAGAATTCGTAAAGGCATCAGCTGGTAATTCTAAAATATTATTTTCCGATAAAAAAATTTCCCTCAGTTGTGGCAAATTGGAAAAGACTCCATTTATGGAATGTATGTGATTGTGCGACAAGTCCACTGTCTGCAATCTCTTATTCTTATCGAATATTTTATTATCCAAAGTGATGATGCGATTATGTGACATATCCAAGGACATGAGCTCTTTCAGGCCCTTAAAAGCCTCAGCCTTGACTATTTCAATTTGATTCGCATACATTGACAGGGTCTTTAGCTGCGGAAATGTTCTAAAGGACTCGTCACCGATTTCCGTGAATTGATTAGAGCTTAAATCCAAAAATGTTAAGGACGGTAATCTTAAGGCCGCTGCAGCACTGGCATTATTTGTGGCCAGTTGTATGTCACCAAAAAAAGTTGATATTTTATTGTTGGATAAACGCAGTATGCGCAAATAGTCTAGTTTTCTTAAGGCCAACAGGGGAAATGTTCTCAGACTATTTTCGGATATATCAATTTCCTGTATAGACTCTTCCAAGCCGACAAACCCGTGTTCTGGTATTCCTTGCAAACGATTGCCCTTCATGTTCAATTTTGACAAACGCAAGCCGTAAAAGCTGTAGTCCTTTATGTTTGTTATTTCATTATAATCAAAATCGAGGGCACTGAGCTTATGCATGGAATTCAATGCGCCTGAGGGCAACTGCAAAGAAAAAGAGAGAGTTAATTGAAGTTTAAATAATATTATGTGCATATGCTTGAACATTTTCTAAAATCAATAAAATATTTATTCTTTTCTCTTATGCCTTAAAATAGCAAATATGCATTTCATTGGTGCTTACACCGACTCATCAAAAGATCTTTTATTATCTCTTATTAAAAGTTTTCAATATATCGATGAAATGCTTCATTAATACAAAGAATTTTTAAGTTAGCTCGTTATTAATGACAATATACATTGGTCACGGAAAGGTTTCCTTTTGAGTGTACAATATTCTTAGCAAATAACAAAAGTTAAAAATTTAAAAGCCCCCGAATATATCTAGAGAAGCTGTAATATTTTGTAAATGGCTATACCGATTCCCTTAAAACATAGGAACCATCTCGATTAAGTCACCTTTCAAATAGAAAAAACTAAACCAAAATCGGTTCAGCCGTTTGGTCTGTGGACACGGACAGACAAGCAGATACACATATACACAATACAAATTTATAAGGGGTGTTTGTTCGGGGGTTAAAAATTAATGAGAAATATTTACTTTATGTAATAAAAAAACTTGAAGAAACACAAAGGGAACATTTTTTAAGAATTTTAGAATTTTTCATATAAAATTTAAAGAATATTTAGAAAAATATAAATAATATTAATGAAAGAGATTTTGTGTATTTAGAGACTCATTTATAACGAAACTTGTTATGCCCGCGGCTTTGCCCGCTCGGAAAAATTTTAGTATAAGTAGTTATTAAAGAGTAAAAGTAAGAATGGGAAATATTCGTAACTGTGTTTAATAAAGGGTAAGTTTTTTCACAATAAAACACTACCTTTTTATGAAGTGAAATACCTTTAAGAAACGAACATCATATTGAGTGAGAGCACCATAAGTTTCATCAAAATCAGTTGGATAGTTTCGGAGATGGATAAAATTCCTTCTACGTAGATAAGTCTCATTTAGTTTAGTTAAAAAAAATATATGTCCTTTTGTATGCAGATGTATCTTTAGTAGATATATAATAAAAATTGGTTGTATAGTTTCCGACAGGTAGAAATTACCCCTTGCCACCATTTTCGACCTATCTTAAAAAAACTGCAAAAAGTTTGTTCTTTTAGATGCAGATGTATTTATACACCAACTGCACAACTCTTGGTCCCAGATTTTACAAAATATGAAGCGTGTATGAAGGGGAATAAATTGTCCACATGTCGACGTTTTGCTTCTAGTTAAAAAAAATATATATAGACTGTGTATTCTTTTAGACGCAGATGTATTGCTGTTTGAAATTTGATACAAATCAGTAGGATATTTTCGGCGAAACAGAAATTGGCCCATATTTATCCTAGCTTTTTTTTTTAATAAGAAATCTGTGTAGTCTTTTAGATGCAGATGTAAATATTTAAACTCTAAATTTCATAAAAACACATTAGATATACACTGAAAGGAAAATGATTCATTCAGAGAATGAAACGGTTTCATTAAATGTTCTGAATTTTATCAATGAAACTTTTCATTAATACCATGAACAATTACATTGTATACATGAAATCTTTCAATCTCTGATCTTCATGTGTTCTTCATAGTTTATTGTTTTTTTTTTAACCATTCACGTCCCTCGCCACTATACAAACACAAAAAAGTTGGCCCAACCATTTAATAAAGATGCTTGTTTAAGTGTTTTAAACTTATATTTGTACATTGTAATTTTCAACAACATATTAAGAATTTTACTATAAACATGTAAGTTTTTCGGCTTACTTAAAATATTATTTGGGTTGAACTCTACTGATGAGTTCCTTAAATTTTAAATGTTTTTCTTTAATAAATACATACATATTCATATATATTAAGTACATATGTATGTATTTATATCTATTAAATAAAATATAAAAGAACATATATTTTTTATTACGTAGATGGTTTGGAAAGTAATCATAACTATAATGAAATGTTCTTTATATTAATGAATAAACATCATTTATAGTATGTAAAAACTTAATTAAATCAATGAAACAACTACATTATGTTCATGAAAAAGTTTTATTGGACTAATGAAGTAGTTTCATTCTATTTATGACATAGCCGCCAAAATTAACTTCATAAATACAATGAATCATTCTTCTTTGATCCAATGAAGGGCTTTATTAGCTGACTTTTAATGAAAAATTTCAATATCTGAATGAAGAGTTTCCTTTCAGTGTACTTTTGAAAAATAATGTGATCAGTTTGAGCACGTATGGTGTAATTTTTTCTTCTGGCTTTTCTCTGACGTTCTTATTTCGGAAAACATTTTCTTTTGGTGTTTTGAACTATCATCATCTATTAACCCTGCTGTTAGGTTTGGACCATTTTGGTAATTTTTTCTTTCTTTTTTATTTTAAATTTGAAATGGCTTATTGTATCAACTTAAAATTAAAGCTCAGGTAATTTTTTTCTATTTTGATGCTTTTATTAAGTTTTTGCCTAGTTGCGGTAAGCTAGCGTGGAAGAAAATTAAAAGTCACAAATCTTAGGTTACGGAACATTTTGGTCCATGCAATTTATAATATTTTTTATTTCAGTGAAATTACATGAATAGCCTCTTAGTATTTTCGCAGCAAGATTTACATATTGTTTTTCGATAATTTTGCATATAAATCTGCTGCATATGATGCATTTGGCATCACATTTCGACTTACAGCAGTTGCAAATTCCCCATTTTCTTGGAGCTGAAAAATTTTCTTCACGGCTTGCAGATGGTACACTAGTTGATGACGAAGCTTGTTTTTGAGCCAACAGCTCTGCTGCCATTGAATTTTTTGGTTTGCCTGTTCTTTTATATCGTTTAAAATGTTTGGTCAAAAAAGTTTAATATTAAACTTAAATTAGTTATGAAAAATACAAAATGGACCAAAATGGTCCCTTACATAAGATTCGTAAGTTTTTTTCAACCTAACAGCAGGGTTAATAGAAAAAGTTTTTGCCGACGTAAGAAAAGCCTCAAGTTAATTTTTTTCATTTATTTTCAGTTTTCTTATAAAAAGGATTTGTTTAACTAATAGTTTGTTTTTTTTCAGATAAGTCATGATGTATCACGTTTATGTAAGTTATAATTTTTTGATTTTATCAATTTATATATGTAAATAATAAGAAATATTTAGATACAAACACACCGAGTATTTATATTTATTTGACGTTAAGACGATTACTTCGACGGTACTAATAGAATACTAATAATAGACATGTGAATGATAAGTAAAGAACAAACAACACAATGGCTAGACTAATTTACTAGTGATGTTGAATTTTATCTGTCATTACATTAAAAGCTTTAAGGAAATTGGAGTACGATAAATCCAAAACAATTTACATATTCCATTTGCACTGAAAAATAATTTTAAACAAACGTTTAATTGACTTAAATACACATTTAATTGATTTTTGGTTCTACTGTAGTATACACAAAAAACAATATTCCTGCAATCCACAACTTTAATTGAAAATAAAACCAAAAATTATTTAAATATTTACTTGAGTCAATTTTACTTTTGTATAAAAATTTAATTAATTACAAATTTTAATTGACTCAATTACATTTTTAATTGATTTTTGGTTTTATTTTCAATTAAATGAATATTTTTTCTGTGAATGGTTATGGCCATGGCATTGTTATATGACACGTCTTATGGAATCTTTAGATGTCTTGCGTGGGGAAGCTATAATTGATACATCTGGCATTCTGATATATTTTTCTCTTTTTATAGCAATATAATAAGTAATGGGGTGCTAGAAGGAGACATCGGTCAAACGATTTAAAGCTCAAATAATGACTTCTTTACTTTTGATTGATAAATACAAATCTTCATTATAGTTTGATGGAATTCTCACACTACTAATTATAAGAGAAGCAAGTTTTATAAGTTTTTAGATTTTCTAAAGTAGAACAAAAAAAAAAACTAATTAACTAACATGTGCATTAGTAAAAGAACAAATGACAATGGCAAGACTGTTGTAAATTTAGAGATGGTAGAATTCAGCTTTCATTAAAAAAAACCTTTCAGCAAATAGAAATACAATTCAATTTAATAAAAGTTGCTAATATAAAGCAGAAATCTACATCAACTGCCACCACACGCAGTGGACCAAACACAAAGACCCCTGATGATGAAGGTGTAGTGATCTTCGAAAACAGCTAAATGTTCCGTTCAACTATGTGTTAGTCGGAATATTTACAATTAAATTTGGTGTTATTTGTTCATTAATAATTATCACATGTAATTTTGCTTACAAAGCGATACGAACTTTCTTAATTTTTCTTCAATGATTTATTCTTAAGCAAATTAATGACTCAAATGTATTTTTGTATATTATTTTAACCTCTTCTGTGGCAATAAGGAAAAAGTGCTTTTAAAGAATTATTCATTTCACAACTCTTCGTACATTTTATCTAAACAGCTCACACAACCTTGTATTTCATAAAAATATATCAATTCCATCAAAAAATTTATATTCCGCACCAAAGTTGCTCTAAACTAGCTACAAAAATTAGATCTTCCATGACACTTTTTGATGCTGAGTGTCACTCAACTGCAAAACTTTCTGTGGTTGACTGTTGCTTTGAAGAATTTTTGTTCACACCATCGATCAACCAAAAATTGTTTAGCAAAACTGTCACTAATATTCTATAGTGTGTAGTTTAGTTCAGATTTGCTTAAACACACTTTTTATTATCATTAAAAAACCATTTGCATACAACATAAAACATACAATAATTTTTATTGAATTTCATATCTAATAGAATTTTTCTCTTATTAAATAACTTTTCCAAATACATATAAATACAAAATTAATTTGCAATTGCTGCTTCGTCCTTGTGCCCTTCTAATTAAATTTTTTACATCTTCCCATGTGACCCGCTTTAATATTTTCACATTCATTAACGTCAACTCGAACCAATCCTAGAAGTAAAAAAATTAAAATCATATAAGAAAAATCAAGATTTAGCGAACCAAAAAAAAAATAAAAACACATCTTATCAAACAGACACAAGCTACCACAGAAACACATTTATTTAGTTGCTTGTGATGCAGGGAAATAATATGAAAAAGTGACAAGAAAATTTAATTCCACTACAGTGGTAGAACTTGCGTTCTTTTACATCAGTGTTCAACTTACGTTTTTCGCAACGACTTTGACGACAATTTGCACGTTCTGCCTGGCACGCAGTTAGCAATTGACATACGTCATTCTTATAAGGACAACGGTAACATGCACGTTCACTATTATCCCTACAACGTAAATGTTTGCAATCACGCCTCAACTTGTTTGGCTTGCGTTGTTGTATCATTAACACAGGTGGGGCACATTTATTTCGTCCTGTCTTAGTTGTTATGAAACGACAGCGTTGCATGTAGGTCTGCATAAGCACTATCCAGAAGAAGACAGACATCACAGCAAATACAATCAACATGAAAAGTATTAAAACATTTTATATGAAATTTGTTTTCATTTTATTTTTTTTATGACTATTAAGTTTATTCTCTCCTGATTTTTTTATTTTTTGCTGTTCAAGCAGATAACGTTTAAAGTTTTCAGTCAGTCATAAAATCTGTAACTTTTGAAAATTATTTGGTGAATTAAAGGGAAAAAAACTCAAAAGAAGAGAGACGACTGGAGGAAGAGTTGTAAAAATGGCAGAAACTCACTTGCTTGTCGGCGACTTCTTAAACGACAATTTAGCTCACGTAGTTCACATTCTTTTAACTTACGACAATTGCGGCCATCTTTATCCTGGGCGCACACAATTTCACTAAATATCCGTGGGCTACATTGTCGGCGACATGGTTTTCTGGCTGCCTCTAGTATTGTATCATTCATAAAAATCACTAGCAAAATTACTGAAGGGTTTTTGGTTTTTTTTCATGGAATTGATGTGTGCAATAAAAATAAAAGAAGAAGTAGAAAGAAAAAAAAACATTTTATTATTTCCATTTAGTTTTAATACTTCTGTCGTTGGAATTCTTACCGAAATATAAAATTACTTTTTTCATATTGTTTTGTATAGATGTGTATAAGTGCATGTGCGTATGTACATATGTATTTCTTCTCTTGTTTCCAAAAAAAAAAAAATATAAAATAAAAAAATAATGAATAAATATTATAAAAGAAATATATTGCTGTTCTGGCAGACAGTTTCTGGCCATATGCTTATGGCTTTTTAAATGAAATTGTGCAAAAATCTGACAATAATTAAAGTATTTAATGAAATATTGGATTTAATTGTTTAAAAAAAAGTGGAATAATTTTCTTTAATAAGAAAAAATATTTAAACACAATACCGTCTGCTCCCAATTGTATACAAACAAAAGATATTTAAAACAAATGTAGCTTGTACCATCTGTTGACCTAATTTCAACTAAATAAATATCTTAAATAATAAGTATTCATTTGCAAATAAATGCTTTTTTATGTGTATTTTTGTGCAAAATTTTAAAGAAAATATTTTGCAAAACAAAATCATTGTTGAATTATATGAAAAATATAAAGACAATACACAAGACTAGTCACGTGACCGGTCTCAAAGTGATAAGTTGTAAAACTTCCTATGACACGGATCAGTAACTTGTACATAGAAATTGCCTAGGATGGGTTTAATTATGACTTGTCAGCGTATTATCTTATAGGAGCCTATTTGGTGTAGAAGTGCCATTTCAATGTTTAACTGTTACAATGAAAACTTATAAATTTTTTTTTATTATTATAATTGCAATTTTATTTTAATTGTAAGAAGAGTTTTTAATGGGATTCGAACTAACAACCTTCCTTATAACAGACTTGCTTGCTCACTACCCATTCGTTCACAAGAGGCACTAATATGTCAGAATTATAAATATCACTTAGGTTAGGAAGGGTGGTGATATAACACACCTCCACTCGGTGACCCAGTTGGGTCCATTGTAATTCCCTTCTACTGCCCGTTAAAAGTAATATTTACTCCCCCCCAACCATTTTTATCTACAAGTGTCTATTATCCGCCACTGAAATTCCATAATGAAGTAACTTCTTTACATCAGCCAGCTTACACTTCCCGATTCACAAATGCACTCATGGAAACGTCTATTCAGCCATACAAGACTATGAAGTTGCAACTTCGGCAGTGGCAGATAATATGTTCAATGATTTTTGGTTCATCTTCATCCCTGCACATCCTGCAGAAGTCTGAAGTGCCACACACAGAAAAATTTCAATTTAAAATCTACCTTAACAAGGTTATACTTATCTTTTTCGGCAATGATTTTGCTTCATATGTGTTTCATGTTAATCTAACATGATTTATAGTAATTGTCAAAGAAAATGTTTCCTTTTGAAATAACTTTATTTCACGTTGAATTAACATTTACGTACTGTTAAAATCAAAATGAAGAATCCTGTTGAATCAAAATTATTTCAAGTTAGAACAACATGAATTTAATTTAATGTAGTAATTGTATTTTATTAAATATTTAGCTTACGTGTGGTTGACATAGACATCAGAAAATTTTTTGTATATAAATTGACTTGGCTTCCGCCCAGGATTTGAACTCGGAACTCATCGCGTGGTAGTTAACGTGCTTACACCTGCAGCAACAACAATTTCATTCTTAAGATACACACTAAATATGGACCATCTTGAATTAAATTATAATTTAACATTGTTTCTTATCATTTAACATACAATTTATTTGAAAAGTTTTAGTTTTAGTTAAAAAAACAAAATGCTTTGACTAGAAAAGTTTAAGTTAAATAACAAAAATTTAAAATTTTAAAACCCCCCGAATATATCTAGAGAAGATACGATATCTTCTTAACGGCTGTACCGATGTTCTTAAAACATGGCTAAGGACCTTGATCAAGCCACCTTTCAAACAAAAAAAAAACCAAATCAAAATCGATCCAGCCGTTTGGTCTAACGTGGGAACGGACAGACACACAAATCCACAGATACACAGACACACAATACAAACTTGTAACACCCCTTTTTTTAGTCGGGGGTTGAAAAAAATACAAAATACTATGACTTGACTCCATAATTCGAACCTGTGATCTTCTGACTGCGATACTAGTACACTGCCTACCAGCCAGCAGCAGTTTGTCGGGTCTTTACAAACATTAATAAAAAACAACAACAATACAAAAAGAACCTACACAACTAACAACAAAAGTTTATTGCAGCTATGATCAAAGCAAATAAACACCAACACACTCAAACAACATATTATTTCTTGTAAATTTAAAGTTATTTGAATAAAGTTTGAATCAAACTTTTTGCATGGTGATTTTACATTGTTACGAAGAGTGAAGTGCAGTGCAGATATTATGCCGCGTCCTGAAATACTAAATATCATATTAAAATAAAATAGCTTAGTTTATTTTACTTTAACATTTAATTCAAAATTAATTTAAAAAAAAAAGAAATAAAAAAACAACAAGAATCAGAATGTAATTAACCTCGTTTGGCAACAGGTCGACATCTTTGCCTCCTGCCAGCTCTCTTCAAGCCCACACAAGCAAATGGATCAGTGCGCCTCAAACTATTATGGTGACCACGTCTACAATTGGCGCGATTCAACTGACAAGAAGTTAACAAGCGGCAATTGTTTCTATTGCTGCGATAACAACGTAGCTTCTTGCTGGGCGCCGGGCAATGAATTCTATTGCAATTGGAACGTGTAGAACGTGGCTTGCGTATGGGAGCACAACGTCCAGAGCCCAAGGGACTTTTAATATTTCTACACACAATTGGATTAGTAGAAATTAGGGCTGGAAATAGCATATTAAAATAAAAATAAAAAATATACACTTAAAAAGAATTTTAATAAAAGAAACCCTTACGTAGACGCTTTAATATGCGACGTCTGCAGTTGACTTCTTGTAAAGTGCAATGACGCATTTTACGGCAAACTTGGCCATCTCTTATGCACACAATTTTGCTGGGTACATTTCTACGGCAAGCGAGTGCACAGCGATCTCTGGAAGCTTCCGCAGTATAAGCCAACACGCCCACAAAAACTGCTTCAGTTTGGTGTATAAAAAAATAAATTACATTCATTTTTTTTTCGTGTGCTTAAATGTCACAAAATAATCTTACCAAGAATAATAATTCCCTTCTTCATGTTTAACAAAGACTGTGGCATTAATTACTTTAAGCTTTAGCTTATATGCAATATTTTTTTATTTACATAAATATGTAGGTTTCCTTTTGTTCATAATTTAACAATGGCAATAAATTCTGTTTTTGTAGCACTTTAAACAAAGGATTTAAATTAAAAATTTTTTATTTAAATTAGTCGTATCAGCAGGGTTATACTGATTCTGAACTAGTTACATTTGGATTAAAAATCTGTAGAACTTAGAGCTTTATATTATTGACTTTGGATGGGTCATGTGGAAAGTCAAGTCTGAGCTGAATTGGGAAAGCACTGGGGACTTTTTTGTCTTTTGGCAACCAACTTTAGATAAGATATTTTTGCTGGGATTTCACTGTTTTAGACAAACTGTAATTTTGCTGGACACGGAAATAAAAGATTTGATTTAATAAATTTATTATCTGACACATTGTCATAATCTTACTTTAAGTCAAATGTATTTGCTGGTGCTTAAGCATGTCTATATGCATTTTCTTGGTGCTTTACAAATCACCAGTAGACTTCAACAACACATTTTGAACAGCCAGAAGCCTCAGAGTTTCAAAAACCACTTGAGAATTCGCCAATAATAATATTTTTGAACTACAGACGAGTTGATAACCCCCCTCCTCTCAATTTTTTTTACACTGCCATTCATTTTCTTTTTTAAGATTTTTCGTGTTTCTTAAGATTAGTTTGCTTTTAATTTGTGGGAAGCGTATGACACAAGCTCAACACCAAAGCAATCTGTAATTTATAAATTTTCCGCCACTACAAATTTTTTTAAATGTATTCTTTCTAGACCGAACAAGTAAATGAACCTCTAAAAGTGATTTGACAAAAAAAACCCTTTTTTTACGAAATTTCGCTTGCATAGTGTCCACACCTAATGAATTTATAGACTCAATTTATTGATATTATGACAGCGTTAAGATATAATCATCAGAGCTCGCGGCCTGAGAAATTCATTTTGACATCAAATCGTCGCACGGAGGAGCATATGAGCCAAAAAGGTGGCCAATATTTTTTTTTAGTTTATATTGCTTGTGAAAAGCTATTGAGTGCTCCTACATCAGTGAAACTTGGCAAAAATATGTTTTATATTTCTAGGCTGTTGAATCCTTAAAACCAGAAAAATCGGTAAACAGTAAACAGAAAAAGAGTAAAACAGTTCCTCTTAGAGAAACTAATCCCACCTCTGCAAAATTAAATTTTTTTCTTAACTTTTTTCATACTTTTGTTAAGCAAATGCAACTTTTAACGTCAGCGAAAAATCAAAACCCTAAACTTGGACCCAGGAGACCCTAAGATGCCATTTTCATCCCCGCTTCCTTTTCTGGGCGGTGTCAAAAATTTTAGATGCAAAAATAATATACGTATATGTATATTAAAAAAAATATACTACTTATGACTTTATATCATGTGTGAGCTTTTATTGGCTGGGGGAGTATCTCTCCTCTCAAAGCAAAACATTTCATGACCGACAAAAAATTTCTTACTCATATTTATCCATGCAACATAAGTAAAAACAGACAAAAAGGAGAAATTTAAAAAAATCACAAAAAAATGGCGCAAACTTGCGCAAACTTATTTCTTGCGTCTACGATTAGAGACTTTAAATTAAATTGTGGTATAAAAAATAATTCTAAATATCACTACCTTCACTTTTGAAAACCTTCTTCTATTTTTTGTTTGAAACGTGTATACTTTTTTCTTTTTAATTTTTAAACGAATTGTTTTAACATTAATATTCGAGATAGTTTTTTTTTTGTTTTAATATTGAAAATATCTTTTGGTCAAATCTTTCAGCCAAAAAAGAGTCAACTTAATACCTTAATTCGTTCAGCCACAAAAAAGTCATATAAGCCTGTTAAAACTGAAAAAAAAATTTAAAAAACTCACGCAATTTTCTGCACTTTCCCGACTTTAGCCATGTCTCAGAGCTACAAATCACAACTTAAAGTCTTCAAAATTAACAACATGACGCAAAATTGTATTTTGTAACTGCGTACTTAGTTCTTAAGATTTCTTTAAATTCATTTTTGCCTTTTTTACTAGCTTTTTGGGTCAAATACTCCTTTGTGCGTTGGATGGTTATTGGTTTGCTGCAGACATAATGTATTTTTAATATACTGTGCCGCAAACCAATAACCAACCGACGAAATGTCATTTTACGTGTTACTGTGCACTCAACGTTTGTTTATGAAACAATTTTCGTTTAAAAAGGGTGGCACAATAATTATTTGTGACATGAATTAGTTATTTTTGGCAAGTATTTTTCAAATATTTGTTTGATTCATCATGATATAAAATTTAGCCCTGTTCTGATATTAATGAACAAATTACAGTTGCTCTGCCGGCGTCTTGTTACGAGTTATGATATCAAATCATCAGGTGTGGACATTATGTTAAAGGGCATTTGCACCTGCACAAAATCAATCAGATTTTAATTAAAATTTTTATGAAAATCTATGCCGCTTACACTAACTTATCTGACATTTATCAACATTATTTTATCCAAAACTACAACCAAGCAACTGTAATGTAGCCAATTCAAACACATTTTTAAGTAGACCGCAGCTAATTCACTTAACTTTTTTATAAATAAATATGTTGTACAGGGTAGTAAAAATAAAATTAAAATTTTATATTTTGATCAGATTTTCTACAAGTCTACCGTCAAATTTTATTTAATTTTTTATGGTAAATATAGTAGCTAGATTTAGATTAAAACCTCGTAAGTACGTGATTTCGAGATAACTTAAATGTTATATTATATATATATATATAAACATATATATATATATATATGTATATATAATTTTCATCCTGATTAGATTTTGGGTTCAATAAGCTCAGCTGTTTTAAATTTACTTAAATTTTTTTAAAAGTGCATTTACATATGAGCATGGTGTAGTACTTACGAAATTGCGCAAAAAACTTACTAGATTTTCCATACAAAACAAAATCTACTTTACCATTATATTTTGTCAAAATAACTGTGGTTTTTCTCAAATTTGTGCTAAAAAGTCAAACTTGTACTTAAAAAGGTCTGTGAATTCGCTACATTGCAGTTATTTGGTTGTAGTTATGGACAATTTTTTACTTAATTAATATTGTTTTGGATAAAAACCTTGATAAATATCAAAAAATAAATAAAATAAAAAAACTTAGTATAAACAGTATAGATTTTCTTAAAGATTTTAATTGAAATCTGCTAGTTTTTGTGCAAGTGTAAATGCCTTAATAGAAAATTTTATTTTCGAAAATGTCTAAAAACGAGGGGTCAATGTGTCGGTTAATCAGTTAAACCATTCATAAGTCATGAGATATTTACACATATACATACATACATACACAAACAAGCACACACATACATACATGAATCCTTACGGTGTAAATAGTCGGAATGGACTCCCCTAACCGATACATAAAGAAAACAAAATTTTTGACAATGGGATGAAATCCTCAATTTTGTAGCGTGAATTTAAAATCGGTATGAACTATAGGTCTGCACAGGTATACCTGGTTGCACCAGTTTTACGTTTGTTGGTTCTGGTTTGTACATATACATATATTATTCAGCGTTTCTGTTACTAGTCATAACTTATCGGTACAAGCAAATCAGTACCCCTCCTCTTTTTCCTTTCCTCTCTCTCTATCATAAACTCAGACTTGAGTCAAGAAAAACAATCGAGTCTAAAACATGACTAGTTACAGAAACGCTGAATAGCATATGTATCATCTGTACATACCAAAACCAACACATTCAAAACTGATGCAAACAGGTATATCTGTGCAGACCTATAGTGTGTACATGTCTACATTTAAACTGCCTGCCTGGAAAGGCAAGAGTTACTTAACAATTAGTATTTTATATTGAGTTTATTTAAGGTATGCACTAAAAGTTTATATTTTTTTAGCACCGAATTTAACAATGAACAATATTGTTTTTAAATTTTGTATCTGAATTTCTTATTATCAATAATTGAAATTAACTGGATCACTATGTCAGGCACGCTTTTTGTTTCAAAAAGCTGATGCAATTAATTTAAGATGTTTTTTTAATATCCACGTGTTTCACTTGACTCTCCTTCATTTTTTAAATTTACTATATAAAGATTTTAAAAATTAAAAGAAAAATCAGTAATTCACTTAATATGAATAAGGCCGTCATCATATTCGGTAAGTGCAATATATTGAATTAATTAAAACATAAAATAAATTCAAACACTTAATTAATTGATCTAGCAATCCTTATTGCTGTCTTTGCTTTTGGCCAGGCAAATCGTTGTCGTCAATTCTGTCGTAAAAATGTGCACAGTCCCATAAGATGTGTTAGACAGGGTCCGTTATGCCGTAAAATGAGACAGTGCTCAATAGATGCGGAGAATTGTGGACGTCGTCTTACAGGACTCCCCCGTATGTTCAATTATTAATTCAAATTAATTTTTGCTGCATTTCTAAAGTAAAATTTTTAATTCCAGGTATTACTTCCACTAGCTTAGCTTTGTGTCGTAACATTAGGGGTTCTGTGGGCCAGGGAAAATGTGCGGTTAGAAAGCGTGGTCCCCGTTCAGTTACCACACGTTGCAGGAATATAACATGTTCTTCTGACAGTAGGAAACTTAATTGTTATAGCAGTAGGCAAAACACTTGCCAATTATTAACACCTTGTCAGGTGGAACGGGTCAACTGTTTGCGTGGTCAACGTAATCTATTAGAATGGGTGGACTCACGGCGTTGTGCTGGCATGACGGCTGGACAGCAGCTACAGCTGTGTCGTCCTGGCCCTAGAAGGAGTTAACTTAATATTTTTCTCAACAATATCTGATAAATGGTAATAAGTGGACAAAATAAAAATATCTGTAAGGTATTATAATAAATCCCAGCAAAAAAAAAAATCGGAACTAGTTCCAAAGGTTTACCAATTTCATTGCATACTAATCCCTACAGGTACTGAATTTAATATTCGAAGGCTGTTGTTTATATAAATAACAAAAATTTTAAAATCTTAAAAACCCCCGAATATTTCAAGAAAATATGTGATATCTTCTAAGCGGCTGGACCGATTTTAGCTTAGAAGCTTCTCGATCAAGTCGCCTTTCAAACAGAAAAAAATAAATCTAAATCGGTCCAGCCGTTTGGTGTGTACGTGCACTTGTACATACACAGATACACACTACAAACTTATAACATCCTTTTTTTTAGTCGGGGGTTAAAAATAGTTCTAGACAACCTTTTAAGTGCTATCATTCAGTTATTTGGATCACGTCCGTCCTATGACAACCATGTGTTAAATTTATTGATGCTTCACCAGAAATAGAACTATTTGCAGCTAAGTTCATCAATGCTGTAACTAATGATTTGTATTGTAATTTGTTTGCTGGAATGTGCTTGTAATCTAAATAAAATTCTTTCTCCTATTTCTTATTTTTCTAAATGACTTTCTATGTCAAACTTCCAATTATTTCTACTTTTTGACAGAAGAGAGCAGCGTTTACCATTCATTCTCATTCTGCAATAGAGTGAAGACATCGTATTTTGATAATTTTTTAATACCTGAATGGAAACGTTCAAATAGGATTCACTTTAGTTCACTTTAGTTCACCCATTGGTTTGTATAAAAAACGAGCTACTGAATGAGTTCGATATAACCTTAGTTCACTTCAATGCTAGACAGTAGAGCTGAGTCTAACTCGTTCAGTCGTTCATTTAAGACTCAAACTTGTTATCAAAATTATTTAAATAGCACGGGTTCGATTATCGGTTTGTGTCTAAAACGAGCTACTAAAAGCGTTCGATACAAGTCTACGAGTACATAGGTTTGATCATAAGTTTGTATCTAAAACGACCGACTGAGCGAGTTGGACCCAGCTGTAATGGTTATACACAGGTGTTTGGTCTTTAATAGGCTTTTATAGACTTGGGTCGAACTCAGTCAGTCAGTCATTTTTGACACAAACCAATGATCAAACCCATTTAAATTACATGAGTTTGATCACAGGTTTGTGTCAAAAACGACCGACTGAATGAGTTCGACCCAAGTCTAGACTTTTATAGAATTTTAGCCACAAACCAATGATCAAACCCATTTACATTACATGGGGTTGATCATAGGTTTGTGGCAAAAATGAACTAGTGAATGAGTTCGACCCAAGTCTAGTCTGTAATGCTGTTTTATGTAGTTATGACTCGTACAAATGTTAGGGAGGCAGAAGCCTTCTCTCGCTGTTTTCATAATGCACAGCCAGTGTGATGTTCGCTAGAATGAACACATTTTACAAGTCTCAAAATAAGAATTCAAGTGCTTTGATGTTTTGAAGCTGTGAATAGATACTTCACTCGATCTCTCCTCCTTTTTATTTATTTCATTAGCTTGCTGCTTCCTTTTTTCATAATTTTCCACCTGAGAATACAATTGATATTCATATGTGTACCATTTCAAATGTTTATGAATTTTGGTTTTCATTTTCTTGCGAAAGAATTTAAATATTAAATTTTGCCGTGAATGTTATTTGCTTAAAAAAATAAAACTTAAAATTTGCATGCATTACAATCGCAAAAATGTTTCAACATTTGTTAGTTGTGTCGTAATTTGTTATTTAAATACTCGCGTTTTTTTTTAAGTCCATCTAAATAAAATACGAATAAACCTTGTTTTTGGGGTTTTGGCTGCTATTACATATATATACTTCAATTAAACAAGCCGCAAAACTTTTTGTATAATTTGGGATATGCATGTATACATCCATACATACATATATATCGTTAGCTGAAATGCCAAACCATGTAAATAACAAAAAATTCAAAATCCAATTTTCAATTAATTATTTTGCAATACATCGAAACACATGTCGCTTGAACATTTCAAACCTTTATTATAAAAATTAGCTTAATAAATAATAAAAATAACTGCAGTCACTTAAATAATTTTGTTTAGCTTTTTCTCTCTCTACGTTGCTTAGTAAAACGCGTGTCGTTACATTAATGAAAATATTTCGTTGTATATATAACATTTTTTCAGCTGATGAAACAATTTTCATAGTGAGAATGAAGCGCTGCATTGGTTGAAAAATAATGACAAAATCATAAATTTAACGTAAAAAATCATTGCATTTACGAAGATTTTTTTGATGTGTATATAACTATACGCGAGGGGGTAAAAATCTTTTTCACAATATAATCACAAATTTTGAATAAGATCGTAAAGCGTTATCAAATCGGTGTGAGCTATGAGTGTATTAGTGTAATCCTACGAACAAGAATTAGAGAAACTTTACAGCTGCATGAAACTACATTCAACCGAATTTTAAAGCATACTTTCAGGAGTTAATTTTAATAGAAATAGTTTGTGAGTGTAATAGTGTTGCTACTGGGGATAGAAATACACTCAACTGCATAGAAATACACTCAACCAAATTTTAAAGCATACTTTCAGGAGCAATGTTAATTTTAATAGAAATTGCTTGTGAAGTGTTATAGTGTTGGCAGTGGGGATAATTTTGTTAGAAAGTTGAAAACTATAAAATAAATATAAACTTTTAAATAAAATAGCGTTTTAATTGTCAAATATTTGTTTAAAAGATATAAAGCAGTCTTTATAAAGAATTTATAATATTATATTATAACATATCTTCAACGTACTTTTGCCTTAAACTGAAGCTGGTGCACGACAATTGGGTAATAATCTCCATCTCATGCCAATTATTATGGGTGGAGATTTTAATAAAAATTTTGCAAACCCACAGTCACAAGCTTTATCAACATTTTTATTTGACGTTTTTCACTTGCATATGAACAATTATCCACAAACCCCCACAACTAATGATTCCACTACTATAGATGCAGTTTTCCATAGATTTTTAAATACAGCAGAGTAAAAATTTATATATCTTATTTTAGTTACCATAAGCCAATATTAAAAAAAAATCATTACTAAATGTTTACACATCTCCTGTGTGATCGGATTCACATAGTTTTTATTTTCTTACTGTAGTTATCTCGGATTATTTTATATTTCTTAACTTGAGAAAATTGCTCGGCGGTAAAAGATTTGCCAACAATGCAGAACAATGTGGTCTGCAGTTGATGGCTATTTTAAGGAGTTAGACAGTTCCTGCTACAAACGCGGTATCGTAGCTGTTAAATATAAAAGGATTTATTTATTTTTTATAAATTGTTCGTGTTTTCTTTGATATGTCAGCTTTTAGTATTTTTGCCCTTATTATGAGCTGCATTCGATTTTCCCTGGCTATCGAATATCAAGTATCGAATGTCAAATTCATATTATAATCTGACAGCACCATTGAAATTTCGTTGAGCAACTACTTTTCTATAGGACGGCATTTTTCTGTCTATGCAGTATTTCCATGTGAAAAATGATTAAGAATGTAATCTTGTAAGCAAGTTTTTTTATTTCGTATGAATCTAAGGTCGTAAGGTCTCACTTCAGGCAGTTCTCAATTCGGTTATAGATATTTTTCTTTCTTTATTTTATTGTATATTACTTTCAGCCTCAGCTGATACAATATTTTAAACATTCACAGTGAGTGAAATTTACAATAGCGACAATTTTCGTCGAGCGAGAAATTAAAATTAGTTCGATTAGCACTTTCATAATAAAGGCCTTTATAGTGAATAATTTTGTTGAAAG
Source organism: Tachina fera (assembly GCA_905220375.1). Lineage (NCBI taxonomy): Eukaryota > Metazoa > Arthropoda > Insecta > Diptera > Tachinidae > Tachina > Tachina fera. Next base: position 94,398,648 of record LR999966.1, on the reverse strand, counting down.
AAATAAAAAATATCACTTCGAAAAAGCTTTATGTTTCGCGCAAGGTTGAAAATATAAAAGTGCAGAATAAATCTTACGGTTTCCTTTAACAATATACAAGAGAATAGAGGAGGCCTTCACATTTTCTTCTATAATAAATTCAGATGTAAACTTTCCAAAGTTCAAAACACGTATGAACATATTTTGTCATCTCTTGCTTTTAATTTTTGTGGTGTAATTACTACTCACAATAGTTCATATTATGTTGTTGAGTGTACACTAATATTAAAAAAATATATATACATATAACAGCTCCCCTGTGCAACGTTTACTTCGGTACGAGGCTTTGATGCTGATGATTTCAAATTCTAGGGTATATAAAAAAACCCCAAATTAAATGTACAAATGTGGGCAAACATTGTTGAAATGTGACAAAATTGTTTGTAATTCATTTTGCTAACACTCATTCATGCCCATTTTATGTACATATAGGTATACACACATACATGTACATATACATATGTCATTTCATGTACTAACCCATTTGCATGAATATTATTTAACACAAAACAAAAATTCACAAACTCCTGCATGTAGAGCAATACCCAGCGAGCATTTTTTTTTTAATTTTCAGTTAAGTTCAAGTATTTTTTGACTCTTTTGTGCATTTTAAATAGCCATCTATGAGCTTGCTTTTAATCAAATTCCAGTACTTTTCGACTTTTTTGTGCGATTAGGTCAAAATATATTTGTTTGTTGGGACAAAATGGTACTCTGAAATAGTCTTTTGAGACTCGGTTTCCTGCATGAAATATGAGAGCCAACTAATTCTTAAGACAGCCAGATACAAACATCTGCACGATAGTTTTATGATTCCGCGCATTTTGTTTTTGTTCTTTAAATAACTCATGAAACTTGAGGCAATCTTTTTGTATATTTTTTTTGAGCGCTCAACTGATTAATCAGTTATTGGTCTTAAATGACTCATTTTAATAAATTTTTCATAAACAATCCTCCAATTGTTGTCTGGGTGGAATATAAATTTATGCACACCAACACACACACATACAAATAGTTAAAAATTCATTCATTTACTTCATGAATGGCACATACATACATAAATTGTCCTAAAAGCCAAATAAGTATGTATGATGTATGGTGTTGATATTAAACATTTTTAACATACACTTTAACAAAAGGTTGGGTCTTGTAAATGTTTTTACATTTATAAGCCTTAATCTTGGGGCAATGTCAACGAAATATGGAAGTTTTGAAGCTTAACATACTTATTTTATAGTTTTGTGTTGTTTCTGTGTCACCATTTAGAATGATAGATATTTTAATGATTAGGGAAAGGATTTTCATGTAAATACATGTTTTTTCGTTGGTCGTAATTTAACGTAAATAAAATATCTTTGCAAATCAGCACATTTACTTCAAAATGTCATCGATTTGTTAGTGCATATATTTGCATATTTTAAAATAAATACATATTTTTGCATATTTCATAATAAATGTATATTTTTAATACATTTTTTTTATTTTTTTCATGCTTAAAAAGAAATTTTTGTATTTTTTGACTAGTTGCAAAGTAAGAAAAAAGCTGCAGCTTTTACAACAGTATAGAAACAAAAAAAAAAGGAAAACGAAAACAATTTCAACAGGGATAAAAATTCAATTCAATACCTTGACTTAAGTCAAAAATACCAACACAGTTGAAAAAATGGGATAAAAACTCTTTTAAGCCAAAAAATTTTTATGAAATTTTTTGGGCACTCTTTACTGGTTCCGTATGAATTTCAGGTGAATTGAAAGTGTTTTTAAAAGCTCCTTTACCTGTTGCACCCTTTAAAGAAAAATATCAAGGAATACGACTATCCCATTCCATCCCTCCCCCCTCCCTTTTTTAATTATGGTGAGCGTGGTTGAAGGCTGTCGAATACTATATTTCTATTAACACAGTTAAGGAAATTTTAAAGTAAAAAAGAAACTTAAGCACTGAATCTATATTTGTACACACATAGTACGGCTTTTTTGTTGACACTATAGCCCATTTATAGGGTTTTGATTATTATTATTATTTAACAGCTAAAGTTGAATTAATTGAAATGTGTGCTCTGAAAGGCAGAATAAATTAAGAAATTAAAAATAAATTACATAAAGTTATACAAAAAAAATTATGGAGTTAAAAACTGCAACAAATTGCTACAATATTTTATAGTTCAAACAGCGAAAATTTAGAAACTGAATATTCCACAAATAAACTACGCTATGTAGCGTTTAAATATGCACCAATAAGTGACGTGAAACATTTTGTTACATAAAAGTTTTTTCAGAAAAAATCGTTAATTTACAAAAACACTTATTCAAAAGTTCGACTTAACTTTATATTGTATTCCATATGATTTGACAACATGTTTGTTATGAAAGCATTGAAGCTGAGCTTTTTGTGTTTTAATGACCAAATGTTTGTTAAGAAAGCAATGAAGCTGATTATTTAAAAGTTTTAATGTTGAAAAAAAGTTAATAAATGTATATATTATTGTTTTTAAATACATATTTTTTTATTTTTTTAATGTATATTTTATGTACATAAAACGCGATTTTAAATGAATGATTATTCAAAATTGCAGACTTTTTTTCTGCCACAGCCCGTACATTTTTTATTTCTTGCTTCGCAATTTAAACCTGATCGTAAATATTCAATTTCTGTCACACCTAAGATGTGGCCATCGAAAAAAAAATTTATAATTCTATACTATGCAGCATTTAATTTTTTTCAGTGTAAGTTTTTTTTCCTGTATGTACGATGTGTTGTTTCTAATCCTTGTGGCAAAATATATGTATCAAAAACATAAAATGTGTTTAAAAATTTTGTTAATTTCATGTGTCGTTTACTGTCATTAAACATTTTCAACAACTAAAGTACACAACATAGTTGGTTAATATATCCCTCTTATTTTCCTTTGTTTGTGTTTTGATAAAAATCTTGTTTAATTTTACATAATTTCAGAATTAGTTTTTACTCAAACAATAATAACAATAACAACAAAAAAGAAACAAAAAGCATAGTAGAGTGTGTATAAAGAAAGTAAAATAAATATTTAATTTGTTAATTGCATGAATTTATATTTAATAATTTTTCTTTAACTGCTGTTTACAAACGACAAGAGACACAAATTCATAATTATGCACACACTATTATAATATAATAAAAGATGGAGAACAATTTTCAGTTACAGCCATGAACAAGCACGTGCGTGTGTTTGTATGCATGATAAATGTTTTTTCTTCTGTATGCGTACACCCATTTTGCATGTAACACATCCGTTTCCGTTAAAATTCACGCACATAAACGTGATTCAGCAATGTCTGCGAACGTGATGGCAATGCCGTTACGCATTTCATTACTGGGTGGTGTGCGTCTGAAGTTTGTGCCTTTTTATAATTTAGTATTTTTGTTAAAACTTCTTTTAAAAGTTTTCTACTTTTAATTTGAGAAAAAAATACTTGTTTATCTGCCGTTTCATTTACACTAGACAATAGTGATCATAAATTTAGCATAATACTGTAACTTACCAAATTAAAAAAAAAAACATTTTGTTTATTTTCTTTTTTATTTAAAAAAACATTTACGATATTTTCAAATAAAAAAATATATCAATAAAAAATTAAAATTGATTTCGGCTGGCGCGTAGAAGGCGCAATCTGGAACATCACACAGAAAGAAAAAAATTTATAAATACAATTAATTTTTTTTAATTTGAAATTTATTTGCTGGTGGTTTAGCTTGGTCTGTATGCATTTCATTGTTGATGTAACAAATCATCAGTAGACTTCAACCACACATTTTGAATAGTCACAAACCTCTTATCTTATGCAGAGACTTTCAAGCTGAACCACCAGCAAATAAATTTCAAATTAATATATAATTATGACAATATGTCGAATAATAAATTTCTTAAATATTAAATTTTAGATTTTATTTTTCATTTTGCCTTGTAATTACTTTTATTGTTATCCAATGGATTTCTAATTGTATAAAGGTGTAGAAAAATAAAATGGATTTATATCGAATATTAATTATTTGCTGGATTTTGTATGAGTTTTTAAGTCTACTATGCTTATTTTGCTTTTGTGATTTTCAAAAATATTTGTGAATTCTCAAATAGTTTTTCAAAGCCTGTGCATAAGATAAGAGATTTGTGACTATTCAAGTCTACTGACCAAGCTGAACCACCAGCAAATAAATTTCAAATTAAAATATAATTATGACAAAATGTCGAATAATAAATTTCTTAAAAATAAAAAATTAATTTTTTTGTTTTATCAATTAAATAATTAATTGATTTTGAACGTACAACGATTTTTGTAAATACAATTAACGAAATTGTAAGTTAAGGGAAAATCTGAAAAATATTTTCAATTAAATATTTCAACAAACAGTTTGTTGAAATTTATTTATTTTTTCAACATATATTTTTGTTAAATTTTAAACTTTTTTTAACTAAAGCTATTGTTATATTAACAATATGAATTGTTTAAATTCCTCACAAGATTTTGATTATCACAATTGTTATATCAACAATATTATTTTTATACACAGTCAAAAAATCACAATCATCGAAACGTTTTTTTGCTTGTCTGCGAAAAACACTAAATGTCTTTGGGCGGAGTTGAACAGGCAACTTCAGGGATAATAAGCTAACTTGTTTACCTCTCAGCTAAAGAGCAACAGTTTATTAGATACACAAAAAATTAATACACTCAAAACATGATTTCTTGTTGTTTCTATAGGTACATGTGCGCATTCTGTTATGATATAATTTAAAAAATAATTTTGTTGAGTAATTTAATTGACTACAAAAATTTAAATTTGTTATATTAACAATGATGATTGTTAATTTTTAAATTAAAAGCTAACAATTTGTTTTGCTGGTTGCATTTCGATGATATTTTTTTCTGTGCAATTTTCAACAACTTTTCGCATTCTGACCATCATCGTTTTTGAAGACATATGGGCCAATTACTTCGCCAGCCCAAAAAGTAATTTTCTGTGGATGTAATGGTGCATCGACAAAAGCTTGTCGATTCTCCTCATTTCAAATGCGATAATTGCGCTTATTTACATATGTAACCATTCAACCAGAAATGTGCTTCATCGATTATTTACGCCATAAAATGGAAGAAATGCACGCTGAGTTTGATGAATAGAACAATAATTTTGATTAAAAATTGCAACAATTTGCACTCGTTGAATGGCTGTTAAATGGGTGCTCAAATAAGGCAGTGATGCCAACTCAAAGTTGAGAGACTCTATAAAAACACCCTAAACACACTTAAAATTGTTTTATTTAACTGCATTTAAAATGTTCTTGAATTTCTTTGAATTTGAATCGGTTAATTTTCTTTTAAGTTTTTATTTTAATCTTGAGCAGAGTGGTCTCATTTACTTTGAACAACATCCGTGACCCCTCGCACTTTTCTAAACTCAAGACCCAGTCACTTTGAAATCTACAGATATGTTTTCGGTTTTGTAAGAACCGGTTAAGTAGAAGCACGTAAAATGTCATAAGAAATTTTAATGGACATTGTCGCCACACTTTTTTTAGAACAACATTATATCATTCCAAGGGTGTTGGGTAAGTTTCGTGGGAATCTCATGTGTATACATAATATACAAATGCAAGATCGTGTCACTTTAAGAGGTCAGGGTGTGTGTGACGTTTTATAAGCATATGTGAATTTGAAGCTCGTGAAATGTTATATCAAAATGTAATGGGCGTAACTCCACCCACTTTTTTTAAACACTACAAGAGCTCAAGTTTCGTAGGAATCGAATAAGTAAAATTACATAGAATCAAAGAAAAAATTAAAAGGCGTACTTCCACCCATTTTCTTAACAAGGCCAAATGGAAAAAAAATTAAAATAAGTTAAAAATAAGGTCGGAGTTATGAACTAACACATATAAATAAATAAAATATACAGATGAACTGAAAAGCTCCTTTAATTTGAAAGTCGGTACAAATTTTCAAATCTTTAAAGATGCGATTTAAAATTTTATTAAAATTGTTTTAAACATTCTGTTGAAAAGTTAATTAAAATTAAATTAAAAATTACAATTGAATTGAAATATTTAAATTTTTATAATCTCACAGGTCAACGTTAAGCTCTTCCAAATAATTAAAAACTCGAACCGAAGCCTTACAAATAAGAGTCGGAAAGTTTTGTTTCTCCAAGCATGTTTCAAACATATCATAAAAATAATAAATAGCTTTATTGAAAGACCCGCTCAAATCGCAGCCATTCTTTCAATAAATAAGTCTTTCAACTCAAGTTAAGTTATACATGTACTAAATATCAGTTATTTCCTAAACATGATAAGATTACCAGCAGCTCTTTACAATATTTGTTATAATTATTATTATTTGTTATAATACTCAGTGTTATTAATATTATTTAGTTTTTGATTGATTCCATCATGTAGATATTTAGTTTTTAGACCTTCAGTAATTTTCATTTAAATTTTCGAATTTTTTATGTAAAGATATTTATGGGTATGTTCTCTATTCCACTTGAAATTTAATCGTTCGGAACTGCAGTAGCATTATTTTTTTTCTTAATAAATACATATTTCCAACAACAACTGACAATTCCGCTCATACACAACATAGCCTTAAGTCTCCTGACCATTTAATAAATATAGTTGTCGGTATTTTTGTAAGTTAATATTGTGACCATTAAAACCATAACCATTAAGACCATAATTTTATTTATTTTAAAAATACAAACATTTTATCATAATGGACCCAATTGGGTCTACGAGTGAAGGTGCGTTATAGCAGCAACCTTCCTAACCTAAATTACAAAATACGAACGAAATGTGCTAATATTTTACTCACAGCTGCATGCAAGTCCTATTATTATTTTTGTACAAACAAATGTTTCAGCACTTTCTTATTATTCCGTAGGTACATATGTATGTAAATATGTATATGTGAATACTTAATACACATTAAAAATTATTTCATACCTGTGTTAATTTGCCATTAACGATGCTCAGCGATTCCAATGATGCACGTACATTTTTGAGACTATTTTCTTTTAACGTTTCCAAATGTGAATGGGAAAATTGCAAATGTCTTATATTGACACCTGGTTGAAATACATCCTGCGATAAGGACGTGACCGAACGATCGAAATCATAAATGGATAATGAATGTATGGGTGACGATATGCGTTCTAAGGTGGTGCGCAAAGATGTTGCCGTTGTGCCAGGACATTCAAGGAATAAACCTGTAAATGAAATTTTGAAAAAAAAAAATTATTAAGAACAGAATTTAAAAGAAAATTTTAAATTAAATTTGTTTTAATATAATAGTAGTTCTAAGAAATTTTTTTCACAACAGCAAAATCAGCAAAGGAATTAGAGCCATACCCCTTAAAAATCAATTTCAATGTATTTTTAATGAAAAAATATTTTTGTTCAAATAGTAAGTTGGTATAGATTAGTTTGTTAACAAAAAAAGAGTTTTAAATAAATCCTTTCCTACACAATGAACTCTTTTTGACAGATGCTAAAATTTGTGTGCTATTCTCTACAAAAATCCACGTCTAATGTCTTACTTACCATCCTCGAACTTGTAACACGGACATGCTGAACTCTCATCAAAACTGGGACACTCTATACTATTGCTAAGACCAGAATCGAGATTTTGATTGAAGATGTTTGTTAAGCCAACTGAACCACCTGGTGAGGGACTAAACATAGATGAAATACTGAGACTATTGCCCCCTGCACTATTGCCACTGCCATCCGCAGAACGTTTTAAGCGTGCTGAGATACGATTTTGAATATAACTTTGCCTACTGCTGGTCCTGGGGCTTATAAGGGAATTTTCAATTGCTGCTGCTAATGGCGGAAAGGATTTTAAATCACCCACATTAGCGCTGTTGTCAGCAATCTTCTTGCTGCTGTTGCTGAAGTTGTTGTCATTATCTTGGCTTTCTTTGTCGAAAATGGAGAATGAAGCAGAGAGCAGCTTGTTGAGTTCGTTATGTGTTGTTGTGTTTGTCTTCGTTAAGGACTTTATGGGTATTTCGGTTGATGCTGTGGGTGTTGCAACAGAGGTCGTCGACATGTGCAATAATGTTGCTGTGGACAAGTGTGGCAAAGAGAATATTGTGATGATTGCCACAAAACATGCTAGCAATAACAAGAATTGTTTCACTTTTTGTTGGTGCTGTTGTAAAGGTCTGTTGCTACATTGTCGTTGAGGCTTGTTTTGCTGTTGATGTTGCTGTTGTTGTTGCTGTTGTTGTTGTTGTTGCTGATGCTGATAATGTCTGTGATGATGAAAAACATTTGTGTAATTTTTGTTATTTGATGAAAGCATATGGTAGATTTCGTTCTTGTCATTCTGTTGAAACTTGTTAGGACTGTATTTTCTAGTTGTTGCTGTTGCTGCCTGTATGCTTTTGCAATTCGAACAATTTCCATATATACTTGTAGTAGGGTTGGCATTGTTGCTGGTTTTAACATTCGTTGCCATAGCGGCTCTTGGAGTTGTTAATAAGTACGCTGGTGTTGAGGTTGTTAGCGTTTCTTTAAATTTAAAGTTTGCCACTGTTGGTACAACTAACGAAAATGCTGTGAGTTCTATCTTAGCGCTTGTTGTTAGAAATGACAAGGATGATAAGGATGATGTTGGTAAAGTGATATCGTTGGTTGTTAACACATTTAAGGAAGTTGTAGTTGTTGAAGCTGGTAATGATGTGGATGCTGCTATTTGTCGTGCTAGTGGCAGTGCTAATTTTGTTGATGTTGCTGTTGTACGTTGTGATGCTTTTGATGTTAATATTTCAGTTATTTGCCATGACTTTGATGTTATGTCAGTTGCTGCTGCTGCTGCTGTTGAGTTATCTTTTGTTAGTGCTTTAAACATCATGCTACTGACATTTTCTAACATTTTTCTAAGAAATTTTAAGAAACCAGAAACTTCTATGTGCAGTGCTGCAATATTTTATCTTGCTAAAAGCATAACTTGAAGCTTTTTGTTGTATTTCTCAACTCTTGTGACGCTTTCCAAGTATTTCTTTGTACTTCTTTTGACTAACTATTGTTGCTGGTTTCAATTCAATTTGCATAATTAATTACTATGTAGTATGTTAACGGGAAAGTAACGAAAAAATTATGTTTATATCATACATTTAATATTCCGCTACTCTAAGCATAGTTCAGTTTTTCTTAATAGTTTTGTGTGTACATACTCGTATGTGCATCAAATATTTGCCATGTGTCAAGTTGCTCTGAAGTATGATTCAGAAGCACTTTCTATGCAATTTTTTTTTCAATTATTCTTGTCTGCAAAAGACTTTGTTGTCAATATAAAAATCTTTAGCTCTTTTCCTTATTATCTTCAGATTTAAGCTTAAGCATAATTAAAACTCATAATAAATTATAGTTTAGTATTTTCGTTTGTAACGCATTATTTTGTTGTTAAACAATTTAAAATTTGATTGATTGCTGCTGTTTTAGATTTTTAAGAGTTTCTTGCCTTTTTATTCTATCGCTGTTGAACTTCATCTCAAGCTGTCTGTAAATAAATAGAAGAAATTACATTTAGTTAGTGATACTTTGAGTTGTGAAATCTCAATTTCCAGGACTTTTTAATATACGAGTAAGCCTTGGTGGTTTTAGTTAGAGACTTTTTTGCATTCATTAATTTGTTTTAAGAAAAATTTATAATTAATTAATTAATTATTTTATTCCAAGTGGAATTGTATTGAACTCTTTCAGTAGCTCATTTTTGACACAAACCAATGATCAAACCCATTTAAATTAGATAGGTTTGATCATTGGTTTGTGTCCAAAACGAGCTACAGAAAGAGTTCGATACAAGTCTAATTGCAAGCGCGGATAGAAAGGACGAATATGATATTTCCGCATAACCAGGAAAATGTTTTTTTTTCCTAAATAATATATTCACCTTTATTTCAGTTGTCAACATCGACGTCACGTCAATGAAATAATAAAATAAACTGTAAACTTTTAGTAACTAATGATGGATAGTAGACTTGGATCGAATTCATTCATTAAATCGTTTTTGACCTAAATCAATGAACAAAGCCTATGTAACTTAAATTTAATTAAAATGGGTTTATTCAAACCCATGTAATATACATATGTAAATGGTTCTGATTATTGGTTTGTGTTAAAAACGAACTACTGAATGAGTTCGATCCAAGTCTACTGGGAACAACTCGTTCGAATTCGCCTAGTCGGTCGAGTTAGACAGCAACTTATGATCAAACCCATTTAAATAATATGGGTTTGATCATAGGTTTGTATCTACAACCATCTACGGAATGAGTTGGACCCAGTAATAGTAACTACTATCTTTATATTAAATAAAAAAGGTGACTCAAGGTAGATTTTGTGCACACAAATATACAAAAGATTCTTTCATTTTGAAATTTGTATGGAAACAATATTTTTTTTGAATTGAATTTTTGTTATTTTTCATATAAATTAGAAACGTTTAGAAACGAAATTTTTTACAAAATCTGTCTATCAGTCTGTTTGCTATTTTTACTTATTTACTCATATAACTGTAGGAAGAAAATCAAATCAAATCATTTCAATTTTTATTTCGGGCTTGAATTTCAAATTATTCAAATAAAATTTGAATTTATTTTCTTTATTCATTGTTGGGTCAGCTTATAGACAAATTTAAGGCGAATTAATATTAGACAGCTGGTAACAAGGCAAGTTCATATAAGGTATACTCAGCTCAATTCGCTTTGAGAAATTTATACATTAAATGTCAGAAAAATGTGTCTTGACTTCAGAGCGGCGAAAATAGTTTGCTTATCCTTTGCGACCACCTAGTATGAATTCGCCTTGGATGATAATTTGAAAATACGTCAGATATGAAAAATATCTTTGAATTAATATTTCTGACATCAATACAAGGCGAATCCATACTAATTTATATTATAATATAATATATAAATTTTTCAAAGCGAATTGAGGCAAATAATATAAGATATACTCGGCTCAATTTGCTTTGAGAAATTTATACTTTTAATATCAAAAATATGTACTGAAAAATGTGTACTGGAAATAGTCACCTGATCGATTGCGACCACCCAATACGGATTCGCCTTGGTGTATAAGTTATATGAATTTGCTATGTAATTATAAAGCACTGGAAGTCTACTAAAATGTTGCTAGAGTTGAGCAGCAACAAAATGCATCTGGACCTGCTTATGCAACAACAAATAAATTTTTTTAAATTAGTATTAATTTTTACCACACTTGTCTTGTAAAATGTGTTTTTACATCCAGAAAAATAAATTGTTTTTAAATTCGCCGAATATTCAGTAAAACGATTAATGAGGCGAAAGTAGCTAGCAAAGACCATCACCATTTTCTTTGGACATTTTGCAGCACATAATAATTAGCATATTTTGAAATAAAAATACCGTAAAACTGAATACTACTTTTAGGCGTCACACAATTTTCATATTCGCTGTTGACGACCTGCACTCTTTTGGGTTGCTATAGAAAATCATAAATACAATAATTATTGCAAGTTGTGGAGTGAAGTTAATGCACATGCGCCAATATTGTCAAATTTATGTAAAACTGACAAGTAGTTTTTTTTATTATTTCGCAGTAAACAACGTGTTTAACAAAAAAGCCGACAAGTGTGTTAATTAGTGTTTAAAATTTAAAAATATAACATATAATGTTAACAAAAACGGATTCAAATTTATATTCTTTGATAGAACCAGAGAAATAAGTATTTTTATATTTGAAACTTTTATTTCATTAAATGGATAAAACACTACTTACCCTGCCGTTTTATAACTCTATGGCAAATTTCTGGTTAGTGCACTTTTATGTTGCTTAAATAACTTAATTGTAAATTTAAGTAAATCATTTTAATATTGATTTTTCCACCGAGATAAAAATGTTATTTAAACCACAAGCCGGCAGAGACAATGTCATAAGTGAAGAAATTATTAATTTTTGTTTTATTTATTGTTATTAACTTGGAAACAGTGTTGCCAAATACAGTAATTTTTTGCATAAAGCGAACATATCAGAACATATGTTGTACAGCAGTGTTTAGGTGAGTTTGAAATCACCATATTTATAGCAAGAAAATTAAATAAAATAATAATGTTACTTGTTCGTATTTCACTTAGTTTAGTTTAGTTTTAGTTTTATTTATTTATTTGCTTATTTCCTGTACAACAAGATTTAATCTTATATTTATAGTACAGAAACGGAATGCGTTAAACATAAAGAGCATTTGCAATTATTAAATTGAAATCAAAAAATAATTTAATTAAAAATAAAAATATATAAAATTAATTTAATAAATAAAAAAAAAAAAAAAAAAATAATAGTAAAAATATACAGAATGTAGTAAATATAATAAATATATGCATATCAGAAAATGGCACAATATAGTTTAAAATAATTATCTACAAATTTTATTTAAAATAATTAACTACAAAGTTTTTAAAACTATTAGCATTGCCGTTTAATTGTTGACATAGTGGAAGATTATTCCAAAGTCTAGCGGCATGTACATAAAATTGCCATTCGGAGACTAGGTATTGGTGTCGAGGTATTATAATATTTCGGTTTCGTGGCGATTGAGAGAAGCGTATATTATCAAATATGTATTTGGGAGATTGAGTATGTATTATTTTATGCAAAAAAAGTAAAGTGCGTATTTTTAATAGGCTATCAAAACTGACTCCATAAAGGTTTTTAGACACAGAGGAAACATGATCAGATCTTCTCAATCCATACACATACCGTATAATATTGTTAAATAAAACATTTAGCTTTCTTCGACTAACGGAGTCGCAGTTTCCAAATAATTCACACCCATACAATAGCGAAGAAACCAAGTATGTCTTGGCAAGCAATATTCTAATTCTGAAGGGTGTAAAGTATTGTGTAGACCAAAGCGCTCGTAATTTAAAATACGACTGACCAACCAGTGAGTTTACATGATCTGTCCAAGTCAAGTGGTTATTGAAAATTATTCCTAGATTTTTCGTTCTGTTAACGATTTCAATTTTCTCACCATTTAATAAAATATCCCCAGAAATAAAAGGAGCTATACTTTTTTTGCAAATTACAATACATTTAGATTTTTTAGGGTTCAGACAGAGTCCATTTGCATTGGCCCACATATAAATTTGATTTAATTCGTTATTTAACTGTGAGATACCTGCGGCAACGTTTTCAGCTGCAATACTTAAAGTAAGTTGTATATCATCTGCATAAAGATGGATATTACATTTTGAAATTATTTTTGGCAAGTCATTTGCATATATTGAAAATAAAAGCGGACCTAAGATGGAGCCCTGAGGCACTCCCCTTTTAAGTGTCAGTTTTTCAGACCAAACATTGTTTACAAGAACCGATTGTGTTCGATTTAACAGGTATGATGAAATAAGCTTAATTGATGTAACCGAAAAGTTGAAAAAGTGTTTTAATTTGTTAATTAATGTGGCATGGTCTACCGTGTCAAATGCCTTAGAGTGGTCAAGAAGTACTAAGAAATTTATGTTCCCATTCTCCAATCCCTGTCGTATGTGTTCACCTACTTCAACAAGAGCCGTAACGCAGCTATGATTCTCGCGGAAACCAGATTGTTTACTATAAAGCATGTTGTTATTATTTATATATGAAATCATTTGCTTATATAAAATTTTTTCCAGTATTTTCGAAAGAAAACACAAGATGGCTATTGGCCTATATTCACCATTAGCTTTGGGTAATGGAATAATTTTTGCGTGTTTCCAGTTTGAGGGAAACGTAGAAGACATAATAATATTGTTTAGGAGGTAAGTGACGTATGGGAGAATTAGTGGCATAAGTATTCTAACAAATTTGGGATGTAAGTTATCAGTTCCCACTGCGTTTGATTTTATTAGTGAGCAAGTAGACATAACATCAAATTGTGATACGCATGAAAAGCGAAAATAATTACCGTTCACGTCATTATCTGCATTTATAGCGGATGAGGGAAAGTTATAAAAAAACGGGTTCGTTTGGATCACAGGGGCATTAGTGAACGTTTTATTAAGCATGTTTGCATCTACATTTAACTCTATGTTGTTCAACTGCTTGCCAATACCTATTTCACGAATAGTATTCCAGGTTTGTCGAGAATCAATTGCAGTACTGAATCGTGTGGAATAAAATTCGGTTTTAGAAAGTCGTATATGTTTATTAACGTTTTTTCTAGCAGTTTTGTATTGCAATTCCAGATCAAAAGTTTTATACCTTTTCCACCTGGCATATGCTAGGTCCCTTTGATGTATGGCTTGTTTTATAGTGTTTGAAAACCATGGTTTATGTTTATGTGCTATCTTTTTATGTTTGATTGGTACTGTTAAATCAAAAAGATATTGAATATTGCGTTCTATGAAATGAGACTGATCATCAATATTTGGCATAAAATAGATATTACTCCAGGCAATGTGTGATGAATATTCACATAAATTATTAAAAACTAGGCTGTTAAAGTCACGGTAACTAAAACTCTGCTCAACATCATGAACGACAAAGTTATAATTTAAAAATATAAGATCATGTTTGGAAAAACATGACGCAGATATCTGATCATATAAATTTGTGTTCGTAATGATAGACACGAAGAAAAGGTCAATGAGTGTACTAGTTGTTGATGTATGATGTGTCGGACTTACCACATTAACGGGGACAAGTCCAAATGACAACATATTGTCAGCAAGATCCGTCTCCATCAATATATTGGAATTGAAGTCGCCAGTAATGATAATATCATCGTATTGTGAGGCAAGAGTTTCAAGTGTAGAATACAAAGGCAAAAATTGTATTCTTTTATTAGGACGATATACACAACCCACTAAAAGTTTTTTGCCAAATGATGTAATTTCAATAAATACAAACTCAATTCCCAGTTCATTTGTATTAAGTACAAGAGATGATTTGCAGCACATTTTGCACGAAATACTATTTTTTATGAATATAGCTACACCACCACCATGGCTTGCTCTATCACACCTAAAAACTTTAAAGCCATATGGACATATCAAGCTATCAGGAGTGGATTCTGAAAGCCATGTTTCCGAAACACAAACTACATCAATGCCAGAGTTCTCAAATATAAATTTAAATTCGTCAACCTTGTTGTTAATGCTTTGCGCATTTATATGCACAATATTAAAACCTTTTTTATATTTAGCGAGAATCCTGACCATATTCATTGTTATGTCTTTGGAACTTCCACGTTCATTACCGTTAATTGACATTAAATCGAATTTTAAGAAGGGCAATGCTAATATATTTTAAAATTGTAGTGTACAACATGTAATTAAAATTTAAAGAGTTTAACAATGTAGTATTGAATACAAAAATGACACATAATATTGGAGTCAAATAAATAAAACAAATTATAACAATTAAAAAAATTGGTATTAAAAGTGAAAATATTAAAAATTTTAAGATATCGAGACTATTTAGCCAAATTAGTAGGACGAAAAAACTGTTCCAGTTGCTCTGGAAAAATAATATTGGTGGGTTCATCATTTTCTTTTTTCTTAACGTAGACAATACCTCGCAACGTGTATACTGTCTTCAAAAGCATATCTTTCTTGAGACTAAGAGCTGTTTTAAAAATTCCATAGTTATGTGGTGTGAGATTTTCATTAATAAAAAACGGAACATTACTCTGAAAACCAGCGTTTGATAATAGTAATGATGATTTCGTTTTACGGCGATAAGCTGCAACAATTTTTAGGAAATGATTTTTGTCGTACGGCGTGTTAAATTTTACTACAATTGGTGGGTCGTCTACGTTGCGATGCCTTTTAAAGTGTTTTACCCGGAAAATAGATTTAACTAATGGTATATTACTATGCAAAGTGTTACAAATGTTTTCGAAAATTAGGTTTAAATTCTCATCTTTATGAAAGGGTATACCAGTGATTCGAACATCTTGTGCCACTGTAGAATTTTCTTGGTTTAGGCATTTAATTTTTAAATTTTCAACATCACTTTTTAATTTATCAATTTCCATGTTGGCTGTCTCTAGTTCGATTACCCTATCATTTAATTCTTTTACTTCTCTTTTGACATCATTTATAATTTCGTCTTTTAAGACTTTAAATTTTTGTTCAATTTCTGCTAATAAACTTCTCTTACTTTCAACGATCATATTTTGAATTAATTCCGATTGCTCTCTTATATGCTCATCATGTTTTTCGAATTTAGCATCCAGCCAGTTCCATAAACGACTGCGTGAGCAAGATTCATTTATATTCGAAAAAATGAGACCAGCAGGAGTATTACACTGATCAGTGAGATTAAGTTCAGCTTCATTTATTGATCTCTTAGTTTTACGTGTTGACATTGCCATTTCACTGCACAGTTCTTATTATTTACCTTCCTCTTTGTTCTGCTTCACTGGATTAAACTTTGACTTTTTCGCTGCACTTTAGGTTATTGAACTATGTTTGTTGATCAACTTGTAATTGTTATTTGTTGTTTTTGGTTTTTTATTTTTGTACGTTAATATTTAATGCACGTTTGTAGGTGTTGTTGTAATTGTATTTTGGTTTGCTCTTTTATTTTGTAAACAGATTAAATTTTGTTTAAGTTTGTATTGTATTTTAAAGAGAAAACAATTTATTTTATAAATGTAATGTTGTTGGATTTTAGGATGTTTTTGTTGTAGGTTCTATTTTACTTTTGTACTTTAGCAAGTTATTTGCATTTTTTTATTTATATTGTAATTATTGTTAAGTTTGTTATTTTTATTGATAGAAAAAGCCTTTCGTTAAAAAAACTTGAGTCAACTATGTATTATGTGTTGTAAAGGTGTTGTGGAAATTATAATGTTTTTTATTTTTTTTTGCAATAAACTGCGGAGCTCTCAAAAACACGTCCGATCACGATCAACTTTTAAAATTTTTACTTTTTTTAAATCTATTTTTTTGTATATTTTGATTGCATAACATCTAATGGATCGAAAAATCCAAAAGTTGCGATGTAAAAAAAAATAATAATGAGTCAGGGTCTTTCAATATTAAGGTAACGATGTGTATTTATGACAATAATGCTTTGGCAATTCTGGGTGTTTCAATTTGTTTAGTTTTTAAGACTTTCTACGTTTTCAAAATACTTCTACAAGCACAGTTTCTCATGCAAAAAATTGTTTAATCATGGATAGTATCTCCAACAATATTCTTTTATTTGGTAATAATAAATTAAATTTTGCTATCAAATAGTCTTAAAATCCAAATAATTTTTAAACTTATTTTATAAATAAAATATAAATAAAAAGAGAATCTACTTGAATTTTAAAAATAAAACTAATTACAAAAGTTGCTCGGTTTAACCAACGATATGCTAATGGGCTCCATACAATCTTATCACAATACAAATCTGTATGAGAAATATTAAAATTTTATTATTTTAATGGAAATATGTGGTAGAATAAAAAGAAAAATATGTGTTAGTAGTTGTTGTCAACCCTGTTTACCAAATAAACTCTTTCTAACTTTTTCAAGAGAATGTTACTATACATGCATACATACATATAGTAAATTTAGTTACAAGGGTTGTAGTCAAAACACCTGCAAGGACAAATAATATAATTTTCTAGCATCTTTTATAGCGCCAGCCAACCATGAATTATTTGCACTAATCGTTTGTTTTATGACACTATAAAAATCGCCATAGTTTCAGCTATACTTTTATGTTTTTTTTTTGTAATAATAATATATTATTTAATTATATGACAAATCAATTTTAATATTTATGTTACAAAGATTTGAACTAAACAAAAAATCGTCTTCAAAAAAAAAAAAAATACAGAGAAAACGGTTAGTCTAACAGGTCATTCTTGAAACTTCCCACTCTCGATTCATTTCGCAGATCTAGATTAATTCAACAGATGTTTGTGAGCTTAAAAAGTAATTAACCTGGGAATAAATTTTCTGCAATGGAATCTCATATAAAATTTTGTACAGTGGGGCAGAATCAGAATATTTTGTAAACATAAGCCATTTCTGAAATGGTTTTTCCTTTTGTAATAAAATTTCACTCAGGATAGCAGAAAAGTATTTGTATTTATTTTATGAGTACATATTTGGTAATTCTTTTCTTGTCATTTTGTACTGTCGTTTCCAAAATTTGTGCCATGTCGATCACACTCATTCTCATCGTGAATGAAAATTTACGTGAAATGGATTTCTTTGCCCTAAAGTTAATTTGGTAATTATTTTCTTGTCATTTTGTGGTGTCATTTAAACAATTTCTGCCCTATCAATCACACCCACTCCTAAAATTCACGTGAAATGGATTCCCTTTCCCTAAAGTTGTAATCCGCAATATACTATTTTGGAATTTTTTTCACAAATTTTTTGCATGCAAAATCTTTCACGTATACAAAATGTTCGCCTCTTATTCGCCATTATGTTTTTTGGTTTGTATGAAATGACAAACGCAATAGTGTGGCAATATTGTGATGTCGCAAAATGCCAGAATGTGTACTAAGGAAAATACTATAATTAAGAAATCATGTCTGCTTTATGTATATATAGGTAATAAGTTATTACTAATAACCCAGTAAAAAAGACAAAAGTCATGCAGTTGTAGCATTTTACGATCCGGAAGTACTGCAAGTTTCGATCACCTCTAATGATTTTTAAATAGGCTTCCCAGCTAAAAAAAATTATATATGGTCCATATATTTTTAATATATGAATGTATATAACTATATATGAATATGTATGAATTCATGTAGGGAAATATATGGGATTATACATGGCAAAACTATTATATATGAACTAATATATGGACTGATATATGAAATTTGTTATAACATATGAGCTCATATATGAAAATTTAATTATTAAGCTCTTCATATGTGGATCCATATATAAATATAAGATTTTATGTATGGAGCCATATAAGAATGTATGCATACATGATATCTCACATAAGATCGTTTTTGCAACTAAAAAAGCTTGGAATTTTATTACTGCTGAATTGGAAATCCATTAGAAAATACATACGGTATGCACAGTTTATATGCGTACCCTCAACGTTTAAAAAAAACTTTTTGTAACAAAAAAAACCATTCTTGTATGATTTTATACATTGGGGCCCCATTTAATATATCAAATAATCAAAATGATAATCCAGTCATTAATTTTACAGAAAATAACAAAATTCTCTAAATAAGAAACAAAGTTCATATTACTGTATTGAAAACTATTGTAAGACGGATTATTTTTTCTTTTATGATTAATTGAATTAGTTTTTAATCTGATTTCTTAAGCTAAATGTTATGTACGAATATGATTTATGTGTTTTTTTAAATAATTGATTCACCTTTTGATGAGTGAAATAACTTAGTTCGTTTTGAATTATTTGTCCAAACAAATGTTTCATTAAATACAACTCTCTCAAGTCTAAAAAAAATTTATTTTAGTAATTTAATTTATTGCACAGCAGTGCGCTTTTGTGAATCAAGAGTGTATGAATATGAACTTTGCATACTGTGGAGGGAATTTACATATACATGTATGAAAATGTATGAATATATATAATCATATATGCCCATATACCCTCATTTTTCGGATCGTAACCATACATGGGATATCATATATGCTCCATACATATTTTTTTAGCTGGGTTGTTATTGCAAGAAGTTCTCTTTTACAATTCGTTATTACCAAATTGTAAGCCATGTTGAGTAAAATTTCTTTTTTGGGGTACTATAATAATATTTTCTTTCGAGAAAAAGGGTAAAAAATTGCCCATTTTTTTAAACTATTAAAGTGTTTTTCACGGACTTTTTTGTTTTTCCGGCAACTCGAGAATCCAGTTTAAAGAAAAAAAATATTAATATTTCACGAGATCCATTAAATAATTACATTTTATAAATACGTTAGTCAATAAAATTACATAATTTCAGTTCTTTGTATTATACAAATGCATAAGCATTTAAAAAAATCACAAATATTTGTACGGTGAACCCCCAGGGGTGGTTTCACTGACATAGATGGGACGGCCCTCCAAAATTAGAGGGGGTCGGTCAGACATTTTGACTCGACTGAGGAACTCTAAATGGGTAAAAGTGAGATTATTCAAAATTTGACCCTTCAAGAAAATTTTACCTTTCGGATCAAAATTCGTAACATCAAAATACATTTTAGAGGTATGGTTCCTTCGGCAAAGTTTCTTATTTTTTTCTTACAATACAATTTTCCTTGTAATTTTAGGGGTTTTTTTGCATCCATACAAATCGACCCGTCCTAGTATACACATATCGTTAGCTCAAATGCAAAATGGCGTATATTCACTGTTTTAAATTTCATAAGAGAGAGAACAAACTAATCATAAATATTCAAATGACTGAAATAGTTTCCTTATTTTAATTTTTAATGCGGTGGATTCCTATAACAATGGGACCTGTGTTTCGATGTAATTCATCATTTCAGGTGATGATTACCATTTGTAAGAATCACTATTTATTTTCTGTTTTTCCTTTTTTTTTGAATAGTGATATATACAAATGGGTTTACCAATAGTAAATTAATAAAGGCACGGTCACACTTGTCAAACATTTTCCCAAAAAAGCGAAACCACTAAATGCTAATGAAAAATCTGTCCATTCAGAGAAAAGTTTGTCAAGTTAAATAGTAGCCAATAATGTTGAATTCTATGACATTTGCCTAATTCACAACAATCTTTATCGTGTATTTGTGTATCAAATACACTTTTTATTTTTTAATTGTGAACACCCTCTGTGTAGTGCATTAATGTATTTTGTATTTTAAATTAAAAAAGAAGAACAAGCTACATACAAATTTTCTCAGAGAGCCTCTCTCTGAATACAACATTTTAAAAACATATGAAATAAAAGTGTAATAGTGTATTTCATTTTTATATGAAAATTTCAAACAACAAATGTTGCACTCTTGTATTTATGTATGATAATACAATCGATACAGAGATACAAGAGGTTTTGTGAATTAAGCAATTATCTATTAGTTGTGTTCGAAACTGTTTAATTTGATAAACAAGTGTCTGGGTGAAAACTTTCTTTTAGTGTTTGTTGGTTACGCTTTTTTGAGCAAATGTTTGGCAAGTTTGACCATGTACACAATGTAATCATTTCTCATATTCTATTTCATTAAAAAAAATTCATGTTAAATAGCTGATGTTAATTACAATCTCTGCCCGAGTAGAAAGACAGTGGTGCTGACGGAAGTGCGTGGCTGCACAGAAAAATGCCGGAATTTCTCACAGCTAAAAAAGTTCGGCTAATTTTTTTCTCTTTAGAAAATCACATTAATTAATAAAACATTTTTCGTTCAATGAAAATGGATTTTTAGTACCGAATAAGCATTATTAGAACCGATTGACAGCCTGTTTATAAATTAATTAAAAAATTTACTTTATACGCATGTTGGTTTTAGAAGTCAAAAGAGCGCTATATATTCTTTGAAGACTTTCAGTTTTATCACCGTTTCCTTCAAAGAATTTTAATTCCTTTTCAAGTGAAAATAATTTTATTTCAATCAAAACGACGTTTTTTTTTACTTTATTGTTATATTCGTAAAGTATTCATTTTTCACTTTTGTCATAATCTCTTTCATGAATATTATTTAATGCATTTTCACAATCTAATTGAAAACTCTATTATGCAAGTCTTTGATATGAAATCATCAACTTTTTAGAAGTAACAAATGTTTTTTGTTGTTTCTTAACAAATCTTGGTATTTTATTCCCTTATACATTTGTTTTTACTTTTATAAATTTAGCAAATAAAGGCTTCTACCGAAAAGCCTTCATTTGTGACTAGTTAAGAAACTAATGTGTAGTTTACACACTGCAATCAAGCGACTTTTGTAGAAAAAAATATATGAAAAACACTCAAATTTTTTGAATGATTTATATACACATTTTCTCGAAAGGTCACTTGCTTGTACATATTGTGGAAACTACATACGAGTACATACACGCAAAGAAAAAATATGGTTGAGGTAAACATAATCAAACAGCAACATACTATGATTGAATTATATGGTTGTAGTTGAATCATATTATTGTCAATAGGAAAGTAAACTTATAATATTATTATCTGAGTTAATAATAATATTATCAACAAAAACAACATGTTCTTGTATAATAATAATATTGTTAAGTATGACAACAGTATTATTTAATATAATAACAATATTTTGTTTTTCAATCATATATTTATTGATGGATCTCTTGTTTAAAACAGTTGTGCGTTAAATCCGAAATAAAAATAAATTAATATTGTTGAAATTAAATGTATATATAGAAATGTATACTTACAAATGTGTGTATACTCGAAATACAAACACGTGTGTATAAAGAGATTAACTTTTGTACGCATGTATATGTTTTTATTTATCTACCCTTTTGTTTGTTTGTGCTTTATTTATTTATTTAACACGACGCGTGCAATACCGATAGCATACAAGCGAAACACTGAACTGACAGAAGATGTTTCTGAAAAAGATTTTTTTTCAGACTTAAAATAGTATGGTCTTGGATAGCATTATATTGTTATTTACATAATATTATTTTTAAATAATAACAATAATTATGTTGCAGTCATAAATTTTTTAACAGAACTATATTGTTAAACTCTAACCATATCACACTTTTTTATGAATATAATAATGTAATTATTAAATTCAAACATTAATTTGCTTACCGTAACAAAATTAATGCTTAAAATAACAATAACTTGTTTTCAACGACCACAGATTTGTTTCTGAAAACATAAGATTGTTTTCTCAACCATTCTACAACCATATCTTTTCTTTGCGTGTATAAGACAATTAAATCTTCTTCTTTTGTTAGAATAATTTTTCAATGTTGTCTGTTTTTTATTTATTTTTTATTTTATGATTTTGGAGCTTCCATTCCAGTTTTATGGTGAATAAGGACTCTGGTACATTTACCTTTATACAAAATAATTTTTACACATAGATTATATTTTCATTTCTTTTTGAAAATTAATTCACAGGAATTAACAAAATTACAAAATCTACTACTGTCTTCGTTTTGTTATTGCACCATCGGAATCATAAAATGAATATCAAAACTTATCACGAAATATAAATTTGCCACAATAACATATAAAAAAATCCCTCGGAAATTCCTGCAAAAATAACCCGAAAAATTTGCTGGAGCCCGAGAAATCTTTACTCGATTTTTTATTAATTATACGAGTATGCGTATTTTTAACATAGATTATTTGGAAGCAATGAAAATATATGTTATTCTTTAAAAATTATGTACTGAAAATCATTTTACTGGAAACTTTGTTATTCATTCAAGAAATTAGATGTTTGAAACCAATTTTATATTATTGCTCTAATGCAGACATATGTAAATGATTTTGCCAGTCCCATTCAGGGTTCAAATCGATCGAATACCACAAACAGATTCTAGGCCCCTAAGGGTAGTCGCCTAAGCACTCCACTTCCATATATAAAAATTTAATAAAAAATAAAAAATAAATCACTTTGCAATTCAGCAAATGGCAAATGGCACTGTAACACAGTGTTAACTTGCCCAATAGAATATTTCATTAAACTGCAATGAAATAAATTCTTGTCCATATGAAACTGATGATGATTCACTATTCAAGACCATAAAATAAAAACTAAAACACGTGTATGTGAATAGGAAATATTCGCTATGCTTCGCTGAACTTTGTCGTTATCATTATTATAAATACTTTTTTCTTTGTTGTTGTTTTTTTTGCTGCCGGTAGCTGGACATTCCAAAAAAAAACATCCAATTTTATTTGCATGAAAATGAAAATGGCGAGAAAAAAATCATCATATTGCTTAATGCTTGTTGGCTCTCTGCACTGGCATGGAAAAGCGAGCAGGAGGAGGTTATTATTAGTCAAATACAATGTCAACATGTACAAAAATTTGCATATCAAAAAATGGCAAATTAGTTTTGCTAATCTGACCTCAATCAATATCAAAATTTCACAAAACAAAAACATCATTGAGAATTCATTAACTTTAGAATTTTAAATGGCTTTAATAAGGTTTAAGGTTAAAATAAACAAAAACAAAAATGTTAATAATTGTGTGTCCAAGCCGAAATAAATATGATGAACTTTTTATTTTTCAAATATGCTTAAGTGCTTTATTAGATTAGCTTTTCTATTCGTCTGTATTTGTCTGACTGGCAGCAACCCTTGGGAAACTTTTTGATTTGCTTATTGGCTCTAAGACCATTATTAATTTTAATAAGAAAATGCTTAAGATACTCTGAAGTGTACGAGCAGTCTGTGTGAGTCTTTTTGCTTAGTTTTACCTCAGTTTTTTTATATTTTTTTTTATTTGTTTTATATCCCTGAATTGAGCCAGAAATTTCCGTTTACTCTTAACACCAGTTATTTTTGCTTTTTATTTTTATTTCATAGTTGGAAGTGTTTCATGAGGCATGAGCAAGCACCTGTGGATGTTTGATAGTAGCAAACAATCCAATTTTATCTATCCATTTATCCACCTACAATTTGTTTATAAGACGCAAACATCTAGATATTTTATTTTTTTTCATCCATGTACTATAGGTAAAGTGTTTCTGAAAGCCATCATCGTCAGCATCGACATCTTTGGTGGTCGAGCTACCTAAGGCGTGCATTGGCGTGGCTGAGAATTTGTTTAGGGTCATAAAAAAATAATCTGTGAAATTTTTAAAAGCGGAGGCAAAATCCAAATGAATACAGCTACGTTTCTGGAAAGCATCATTACTACAACATTGCATTGTATGCTGGCATTGTTGGGGTAAAGTGGAATGAATACTAAATACGAGTATGTATGTATGTAATATATGCATATATGTACATACATATATACGTAGTTGTGGTTAAATAAACCAAATTAATATTGCTTTGAAACCAAGCTAAAGGAAATTTACTTATTTGCAACAAATGACTTTTGAATTAAAACTGCAGATTCGAAATATAATATTGTTATTATTAAAATAAATTCAGTAAACTTAGGCTTTGACCCGCACACGAAAGGTTTCGATATAAAATACTATAATAGGGTCAGTGCCTAATACGCATCCAGGAACTCCATAGGAAGGAATTGGGGTCTAGAACCGAAAATAGTAAACTGAATTTACACATCGGTTGTCAGACCGTTTATTTCTTATAGTTGTGTGGTATGGTAGCATGCATTGAGGAAGGAGAGTCACAGGAGATTACTAGCTAAAGTTGAAAAGGTGTACCTCTTTTGGCATCACAGGTGCTCAGCGGAGCACACCTCACTCTGCCTTGAACATATTCCTCACCTACTTCCTATAGAGACTCGCATAAATTGGTTTGCTGAGGACAAGAATAAAAGGTCACACATCATTCTTCAATGAGATCAGTTTTAGTGATGATCATAGATGCGTAATCCCTGCGTTCACGGACTATAAGGTCGATGAAATTGATTTTAGTAGAAAAGCCTCACTGGTAAATCTGGATACTGACTATTAGCTATGTGAGGGTAGTGCGGTCTTTACAAACTGGCCAAAAACAACCACGTTGCTACTTCCTATGCGGAGGCATATGTCGTGTACAGTCAGTCACAAAACTTTTTAAAATAATGTTAGTAACATCTTGGACATATGGTCTAGTTACTCCGCCCATATTTTTGCAACACCATACTATGCAAATTTACTTTGCATTAATATGTTTAATAAATAAATAAATAAATATCTTGGAAACGAAAATTCGTAGTTCTTTCAGACTGCCGAATGAATGCAGTGCTTTCCGAGCTGAGATCTTGGAATGTAGCTGAAGGTGAGAAGGTATCCTTCTACGTAGACAGTCAGGCAGCGCTAAAAGCTTTGAAGAGACATAACGTCAAATCGAAACTTGTTAGCGACTGTAGGGGGGCCCTCAACTTGCTAATGGATAAATATGGTGTCAGACTATGTTGGGTTCCTGGCTACAGCAGTGTTGAAGGAAATAAAATTGCCGATGAGCTGGCAAGAATAGGGTCGGTGTTAGATGAGGGAATATCATAGAAAAGTAGGCAGGATTGTTGAGTCTTGAAGGTTATGTGCAAAAAAAATTTGACTCAGGAAGATCCAAACTGCTACTGGATATGAATAGAAAGGCGATGCGAATCGTAATAGGCGCGTTGATTGATCACTGATCGGTCAGATGATGGAGATGAACCAGAAACCCTTGACCATATTATCTGTCATTGCCCGAAGCTGCAACTTCATAGGCTTAGATGCCTGAGCAGACGTTACCATAAGAGCATTACTGATATCGGGAAGTGTAAACTGAAGGAAATTAGGGGCTTGATAATGGGAATTCAGTGGCTTAATGACGAATAATAGGGTCACTCTGGGTACAAATGGGGATAAATATTACTTTTAACCGGCAATATAAGGGAATCACAATGGACCCAACTAGGTCTTCGAGTGGAGGTACGATATAGCATCACCCTTCGCAACCTAACCTAATACTGTATAAATTTTAACCTATATAATCGAATATCTGACCTAATGTAGATATATGTTAAAGAATTATTTTTTTTAGTTAATTTTAATTATTATTTTTCGAACTTAATGAATTTTTTTTTAGTTTTACCCCTGCTTTTTTCGATTTTCTCTGTTTATTTTTCTTTTTTTTTTGTTGTAGCATTTTTTTTTAGTTTTGACGCTTATTTACTTTTTTGCGGTTTTATTAGATTTTAAAGAATTTTTTCAATTACATTTTAATTTTGAGCGATTTTTTAGTTTTTCCGATTTTTTTCGATTTTTAACGATTTTTTTAGTTTTAGCAATTTTTTTTTAGTTTTAACGTTCGTTTTGGAAATTTTTTGTTTGTTTGATTTTTGAAATTTTTTTAGTATTTTTGAGAACTTTTTACTTTTGGTGACTTTTTTACATTTTTTTGTGATTTTTTTCATTTGAGCACTTTTTTATTTTGGCGATTTTTCGTTTTAGCGATTTTTTAATTTTGGGTTTTTTAGTTTTAGCATTTTTGAAAATTTCTAAAGTTTTCCTCTAACAATTTCCAAGATACGTTGTCAAAATTACATTAACTGATAGAATACCCTGCAATTTTGATTTTTTAAATTTCACTGTTAATTGGTGTAGTCTGCATAACTTTGAAAAGTTCAAGTTTTCTGTATGTTTTCGTTACTCTCTTTAAAAAACCCTTTAATTTTTTAACTGTCATATCTTTGCTGTTGTAGCTGCCAGAGTTTTACATATGTATGATGTAAAAATTTCAGGCAAAAACAATAGGGTTTTTTTTTGGTGTATGGTATCCTTGAAAGGAACTTTCGATATCGTTTACTTTTTTTTTGGTTTTGGAGAATTTCAATTTAGAAAATTTGTGCGGCTTACGAGTAATAACTATTTTTAAGCAATTTCTTTCTGCGCGGATATCCCTACTACTAACTGCCTGCTCCTTTAAAAGCATAAGTAACCACTTATAAAAGACATGTATAAAATTGAGTATTCCTAAAAGTCTTGCACAAATATTTTATGTGTTTGACTTTTTACAAAGTATTAAATATTTGACTTTTGCATTTGACATCAAAGAATATTTCTGAAGTAGAAAAACTATCATCAAATTCTTGTGCTTTTGACCAAAAAGAAATTCCAAAAAAAATGTTCTCAAGAAATAATGCAAACAAAAACTAGTTTTAACTAAAATGTACATATGTACATATACATCATATACATACGAGTACATACACATGCACCTACACATACATACACCCAAACATAGTTACCCACTCATCACTATTTGAACAGATATTAAGAAAATGCCATCATACATGTGTGCAGCATGATTCAACTTCAGTTGGTTTTTTTTTATTTAAAAAAATAAAATATATATAAAATTGTTATTTCCCTTCAATGCTAGGAGAATTATGTTAATTTTGGATCTCGTAAAACTTTTCGTCTTTTAATTTACGTTAAAAAATTATCAACTGTTAGGGATTGGAATACAAAAATTTAATCTTGACACTCTGATGACAACTTGTCATCAAGGGTGGCTTTGGCTGGAGTAGTTAGAACGTTCACTACAAAACCGAAGGTCCTGGGCTCGAGCCCGGTATCTAACAGTCATTAAATAACAACACTACGTATTTTTCTGATGTGCATTAGTGTCATATTGTATCAGTTGTTATAGGAAAGTTGAAATGATGAAGGCATAGACCGACAGTGGTCAATGAACTATACCGACTTCAGCCGATATTAATCCTAATGTAACATCAGAGCGCCTTCCTTCGTTGTGTAGTAGAGTCAGCGGCAAAGTAAACTAACCAATAAAATAGCTACTAAACACAGCTTCAAAAATTCAATTTTAATTCGCCACATTGACACCAGAGGCGCTGCAACACTGCATTATTAAACGCGTGGAAATAGCAGATTTTTAAAAGAATGAAGCTCTCCTCTATCACTTCCTTCACGACATGTTTTTCTCTATCACTATCCTTTTCTTAAACAAGGTAACACCTAGTAATTGTAGTAGACATTCATTGCCTGAGTGTTACTTCTCTTTAAAAAAAATCAATAAAACACAAAAATTAATTACAGAATAACATTCGACTTGAATCGAACTCATTCAGTAGCTCCCTTTTGACACAAACCTATAATCAAACCCATTTAAATTACTTAAAAGACATAAATTTTTGTTTTTACAATTTAATTTATATTTTAATTTTCTCTTTAAGCAACCACGGAGAATCATGATCATGGACTAATTTTTTTTGCTCATAAAATGGTCAATAAGCAACTAAACACTTTATTCGTAGTAATGAAAAAAATATAATGTTTTTCAATATTTAAATGAAACCCCTAGAAACATTTACATATAAACTGCATAATGTCACAAGCATTCGTTTTTCGTCTTTATAATATATTTTTCTTTTTGCACTACATACATATAACAATTGTTACACTGCAGTACAATTTTATGCTGACTTGGCTAAAGTATTCTAATTTTGCATAAGAATATTGCAACAAAAAAAAACATAAGAAAAAAAGTACGTACTGCTTTATAACAATTTTCTTTTTCACTTGTCGCTGCAGCAACAAATAACGCTTATACATGTTAAAATAAGTTAAAATAAAAATTGTATACTCAGCAGGTTTTTCTTTTTGCCAGTTTCCTTTTCAAAACTATGACATCATCATATTTGCAATAAAATTTGTCATTAAAATGTTTTAAAAACGTTCTATTGGTCAAGGTCATTAAAAAACACAAACAACAAAATAACATTTTATTTTATTATTTCTTTCATTTTGTGGCTTAACGAACGACTTAACTTGCAGCTATTGGAAAAAAAGTGGCTAAACTGGCTTTTACTTTTTGATGTTTATTTAATGCATTCTTTAAGTGGTTTTAACGAAGATTGTGGCGAGGCAAAGAGTTGCACCACTAGAACTTGAGAAAAAGTCAAGTGTCACAATCAGATGATTTAAACTAACCAACTATTTAATATTTTTTTTTTTTGCATATTATTTTATAACAAGTTTATTTATTTTGCTAAAGCAACTTACTCGTATTAAAAATTATTAATATGCAAGTTCGAATTCAGCAGATAACTGTTAAATTTATTATAAAAAATACTTGTTTTTTATAAAATCAATAATTAATTGGTTTTAGTCACATGGAATGTTAATAATACTTGCTAATACAATTGCTGTGGAGATAAAAAATTTTTACTTAGCAAAGTGGTCTTGTGTTTAGATGATTCCAACAACATTTTCGGGGACGAACAATAACCGTTCGTAAGCTGGAACGCGTTTAATAAAATTCAGTGAAGTGCGGCTTTGACCCGCGCACGAAGGGTTCCGTACGGGCACGAGATATGTAATTCAATACGAACAATATAAACTATAGTTTTGGCATTTTTTTCGTTTTTGGGTTTTTTTCGGTTTTAAGCGTTTTTTTTTTAGTTTGGGGGTTTTTTGAATTTATTGGCGCTTTCTGAGTTTAGGCACTTTTTTTCACGTTTTGGCGATTTTTTTTTTGGTTTTTGAAGTTTTTTTAATTTTGGCAATTTTTATTATTTTGTCGTTTTTTATTTTGGCCATTTTTTTATTTTGGCGATTTTTTTTAATTTTGGCGTATTTTTTCATATAGGTGATTTTTTTTTTGGTTTGGCGATTTTTTTTTGGTTTTGGCACTTTTTTTTCGTTTTGAGGATTTTTTTCGGTTTTTGGCGTTTATTTTAAATTTTGGCGATTTTTTTTTAATTTGGCGATTTTTTTTTCATTTTGGCGATTTTTTTTTCACATAAACAATTATTTTGGTTTTGGCGCATTTTTCGCGTTTTGGCGATTTTTTTCGGTTTTTGGCGTTTTTTTTTCATTTAAACGATTTTTTTGAATTTGGCGATTTATTTTGGTGCTAGAATTTTTTTTTAATTTTGTCGATTTTTTTCAATTTGGCGATTTTTTTAAAATTTTTGGCAATTTTTTTCAGTTTTTGGCGATTTTTTTCGGTTTGGCGATTTTATAATTTTCGGATTTTTTAGTTTTGCCGTTTTTGAAAATTTCAAGAGTTTACCTCTTACGGTCTCCAAGATATAGCAAGTTGTCAAAATTACATAGTCAAAATTGCATTAAAAGATGGACCACCCTTTAATTTAAATTTTTTTATATTTTAATGTTTATTGTTGTAGTCTATATAAAAATACACAAATTTTACAAATTTCAAGTGTCAATATACATATGTACATACAATTGTATGTATATTACATGAGATTTTAAAATTTTTCGTCGCTCGTTTTGGAGCACCCTTTAATTTCTAATTCTCATGTATTTGTTGTTGTAGTGGCCAAGGTTCTACATACTCTGTCCAAATTTTAGGTCCGTAGCTCTTACGGTTCCTGAGAAAATACCGTGTGACGGACAGACGGACAGCGTAGCGAAAACAATAGGGTTCCTTTTTTCACCTTGGTGTACGGAACCCTAAAAAAGGTATGTTTAGTATTTTTTTTGCGTTCTGTAGTAGTTTCTTCCAAAACAATTATGTCATATCTCCACTACAACTTTGCCTCAGATACTAAATCAAAATTCCAAACGGTTTGCAAGATATGAGCCTGAGCCGAGGCCACAAATCTTTGGGGCCCATAAAAAAAATTCATGAAATGGGGAAAAACTGGGTGACACGGGACTTTTGTATTGTCTTTTATCACGTAGGGGTGTCCGTATATGGTTATTTTTTTCGTATTGCACTGTCTAATGAATATAAAACAATAATCAAAACAAAAGTATTTAATAATAGGTTCGTTCATGTACTAAAAATTTTTACGAATTTGTAACTGCAAAGTGTTCATTAACTCAGAACGTTTGCAAGAAGCGAAAAAATTTAGAGACTAAAAAATTCTTATAAATTAGTCAAATTTTTACTTCCAAAAATTAACCACACAGCTGTTGTGTGTTTTGTTTTAAAATTAATTATTTGAAAAATATCTGAAAAAGGAAAACTGAAAAATGTACATTTCTTTATTTAAAAAATATGTATACATACGTATGAAAAAAGAAAGCATATTTTCTTAATGTATATAAATTAAATTTTATTGTCAACATTTTTTTTGTTTGTTTCTCATATCTGATCACAGATGGAAAGTCACATTTTTGTATTTGTTAATAGAATAAAATTAAATAATTATCAAAAATACATAAAAATATAAAATAATACATTAAACGGTACAAAGTATTTCATATTAAATGTCAATTTGAAAAAAAAGCTTTCATTTAAAACATTATCAAAGACAGAGTAATTGTGGAATGGCTTTAAGATGAATAAAATTTTTTTTTGCAAGTTTTTACAAGTAAATCTCTAAACACAAGTAGGACGAACGACGATTTTTCGGTTACGAATATTCGTCGTAAGAAATAGAATACATGTGTGTAAATCAATGATGCGCACACAATGCCCCCGGGGGCCGAACAATTTTCGCGATTTACACATACACAACAGGAATGTTGACGAAGCGCACTGCAAAGAGTACAAAAGTTATAATTTTATTCAGTTGTATACCAACTTTTAAGCAAGAAGGTTGATGTCGCTTGATTTGTTATGATACAACAACAAAATACACAGTTGAGATTACAAGTTAGAGAAAAAGAGAAGAACAACTGAGTATTTTTATGATTTTTTTCCAACATTTGAATACACTTGGAATAATTTTATGTTTACATATTTACCATTTTTTATTATTTTGAAATGTGGAAGGTATATTATGAGAAAATTTTTTTATTTTCACTAAACATATTTAATGAAGCTAAGTGCTTTTTATGCAATCAAAAATTAAAAAGAATAAGTGCATACAGTTTTAAGCGTCATTATGAAAGTCGTCATTTAGAAATGTGTAGTTTATCAGGGGAGGACAGAGATAAGCTTATTAATTAAACATAATTCATGTTATTAATTAAAAATAAAAAATATTGTATACAAAAACATTATTCAATACATTTACCAGCAAATTTCTCCCAGTGCACTCACCACTACACACACATTTTGAATCTGTTTCTCTTTGTGGACAACGCTGGTGTAAATAGAATACACACAATCAGTACTTTGGACGAAACGTAACGAGCTTGCGATAGACTTATTTCTATTTTATACTCCGACGAACGACGAAAAAATAAATTTTCTCTCTCTCCCTCTCTGTCTTTGTACACACAACAACCAACTATATCAAATATGAGAGAGGAATGCAGTGAGTAAATTCGTCGTTATTGTGCTTCACACGGCGAATTAACGCAGCGAATGCTTATTGACGAATTCGCCGATGTGGACGAAATTTGTCATTCGTCCCAGTTGTGATAATAGAATAAAGGCTCAGTTAGCCGACTTTAATGTAAATTAACTGCAACAGTAGGAAACAGTTGATCGATATTGTTATGGGAATAGTGACGTAACATACTTTTCATATATATATATATATATATATATATATATACATATAATATCGATCAGTTGTTTCCTATGTTGCAGTTACATTACATTACATTCGGCTAACTGAGCCTTAAAGCGTTCATTTCCTTTTTCGTATCTGGGAGAGAAATTTTTTAAATTTTTGCTTTACTTTCTCGTTGGTAGTTTCTGCTGGGAAAGTTAACGAACAGACCTAATATTTTATAAATATTGTGTACATTTAAGAAATTTATTGTTCGACATATTGCATTAATTATTAATTTGAAATTTATTTGCTGGTGGTTCAGCTTGGTCTATATGCATTTCATTGTTGCTGTAACAAATCATCAGTAGACTTCAACCACACATTTGTGTACAAATAAGAAATAAATTTACTGCCTCTTCCATTAATTCGAAGGAAGGCCTTCATGAGCATTTTAAGCGAAATAATACGAACATTGATTCGAACGACAAAACGCAAGAAGAGGTAAGTGTTTTCATACAAATTTTTATATCACTAATTTTAATGCGTTGACAACAGAACGAGCGAACAGCATATCAAAATCAAGCACTTGCTATTTTGCTTTCGACTAGTAAAATTTATTTGGTAAAGTACGTGCGTGTGCTCTTCCATATTTTAGCAAAAAAGCCACTAATCTTCTCAAGAAAATTTTGTTTTCTTAAACCTATTTCATTGGCTCTAACAAACATATTTCCGGCAACCTACTCATAAATTACATTTTAAAGCAATTTAAAAAAAACATCTATCTCAATCCAGTTCCAAGGATTTGGAATCCTAATCCATTAAGCGAATACTATTAAATAGCTGACAGTGCTCTGTTATGTGCTTAAAATGCCATGTTATAAATTTTTGGTTCCCGTCCCTGCTAGTTAAATTAAAATTTATCTTCTCACACATCTCAATATTTAGGTGTAAAAGCCGCCGACACATTTTTTTAATGCATGCAGCAAACTTTATATGAATATAAGTTTAAATTGCAAAAAATATGGTAAATTTTGCAGGTATAAAAAATACACTTAAAAAATAATTTTGGAGTATAATTTTTTTTTACATACATACATATATTCATTTATTGTATCCTCAAAAATGAATTAACAATAAGTATTCAAATCAGGGACCGTAACTGTTATGACTTTTATCGAAAAAGTCAAGAAAAAAAAGTTATTTTTAACTTATATTTTTTAAGGCAGAAATAAAAGTTATTTCTTAACTTTTATTTTTTGAGGCAAAAATTAAAAGTTATTTTTGACTTTTATTATTTGACTCAAAAAATTAAAGTTGTTTTTAACTTTTAATATTTTAAGGCAAAAACAAAAGTCTTGAATTAAGTATTGCATAGTAATACGCTAGTTTTATTGCCTCCAATTTATAGGTAATAGTAATTGATGTATATAACAGAAGTCTATATAAATTATTAATATTATTATTGTTATATTTGTTCAGCTGTTTAATTTTACCATCAAAATTTATTCTAAGTTTTCTTCAAATTCAATTTGAGTGCTGAAACTGACCTTTCTACACTGACTTGAGTTGCAGGTAGAGAATGTACAATAAGTGCGTATTACTATGCATTATTTAATTCATGATTTTTATTTTTGCCTTAAAATATTAAAAGTTAAAAAATAACTTTTATTTCTTGAGTAAAATAATAAAAGTCAAAAATAACTTTAAATTTTTGCCTTAAAAAATATAAGTCAAAATTAAAAGTTATTTTTTGACTTTTATCAAAACAGGCACAAATTTACAAGTCATGCTAAAATTTGCATGTACATCACTTATGTATAATAATGATAAAAAACGAAAATTTTCTGCGATAATTTTTTATGTTTGCTTTTTTGATGTAAATTTTTAAAAATAATATTTATTTTCTGTCCCTGATTCAAATCTTAAATCTAAATATAATTATTAGGCCCGACCAATATCGTACATAAACTTAGTTATAGTAATTATAGTAATTATACATAAATACCGTATTAGGCACAAAAATTATTTTAAAGAAGTTTCATTTATATTCAACAAAGATCCCTAGTGTCCCTCTTTTTTTTTAAGCGGATGTGTTCAGTAAAGTCCAAGATACGAGTATTACGAGCAGGAGGATTATGATGTGACTAGAGTTTTGTTAAATATTTTTAAATTTTTCAGTCACTTGTAACATATTTAAATCACGATGTATATTTCAATTTTTGGTAAACCATGGGCCCATGTTATAAAATATAAACTTTTGTTTTACCTTCGTTGGATTTTCTCAACATTTGAAGCATAGTTTGATAACATTTGAGAATAATTACAGAAAACAAATATTTTGTGCAGTTAAGTCAATGTGCAGCTAATATTAAATTTATTAAATATTAATATTATTACTACTTAAGAAACTTAAAAATCGAATTTGTATGGAATTTTAAAGAACGGTGAAACAAATTTATCATTTTAGGCAGTTAAGTCCAAAGTGCGTTTAAACAAAAGACAGTTAAATCAAAAGTACTGTATCGTATGCACTCAAAAACACGATTTCGTATTTAAATAGAAATTTAAAATAATTCAAACTTAATTACCAAGTCAAAAATTAACACTTAGTTTTATTTTCTCAAACCTGTGACAGCACGGTCCATGATCTACCTATGACATGTTTAAGTCAATGCAAGAACAACTTGAATTCTTTAGCTGTTTCATTTTATATCGCCTAACACCATCTGTTTTTATATTTTTTCTTATTTTCATCCATCTAATAAAATTGTTAATCAGTCTTATCAAATTGTTTTTAATTTCTCTAGAAATAAAAATTCTCAAAACTCATTTCCCTCAAGCGTTATTTTTTTTGTTTAATGCCTTTAAACGTATATATATGGCTGGCTGGCATGATACCAGTTTTAATTTCCCAGTTTCTCTATCATTATTTCTTTATTTAATATTATTAAGGCTATAAGTACTTGTTTAAAAATAATTTTTGCTCTTATTAATGTCAGTTTAAGTAAAAATAACTTTATTTAATAAGCATATAACACACAAACGAACAAACAACAACACAGAACGTCCATAAAAAGAGATAAAATATAAAATAGGAAACTGGTAAGAGAAATATTATTCACACGCACACACACACTCACACATAAAATTAAAAAAAGGAAGGCCGTAATCTTTAAGGGAAATATATAGAATCATAAGCAGCACATTTATTCTTGGTATTATAGTTCTAACAAGTTTCTCTATTTATCTCAATCATTCCAACTAATCGTCATTACGACACTTTCCTACATGTTTAGCATAAGTTACTTTGGCCTTTTGGCCGGTTGGTGGGGTGATGGGGTGGCGTGTGTTGGCTGGACACAACCAAAAGCAGTTAATATTAGACGTTTGCATCGTGGTTATGTTATGTAATAATTAAACTGGTACTTTATGCAATGCTACGCATAAAAACATTAACAATCATACACGCAATTTTCTCATACGCAAGAACGCAACTAAGAGACATTAAAGTACGAGTAGTTGTCATTGTCATTGTTGGTGCTTTTGTTCTACCGGTGACGGTGACGGTGACGCTGATGCTGATGTCGTTGAATGTGTTTTGCTGGTTTAGCATGTTTACCCGTGATTACAATCAATTCTAATCGTTGTTTAAATGGTACATACGTATTTCCAAATGACATGTTAAGCATGAACAACAACAATAGGGGGAAAAAATAAATGGCAGTTGCCTGCACCGAAGCAGCCAACCAGTCGCTTGGGCAATAGCAATAATCTCACATGATTAAGCCACAGTCATTAAAATGAGCGAAATATTAACATTCAAGTGTGTATGTATTTCTTTAATATTTTAGGCTTCACACTTTTCAACTCTTCTTGCAGCAAGTTAGTTCAATTCTCTCACAACCGAACTTTTCAGTCATTGTACAGTCTATTTTGTCAAATCACCACGGAATGTAGTGGATAAATTTGAGACGACTGGTTCAGTAACCAAACAGATGGTTGTCAGATCTTGCACTATTGTCAGTATTATGTCCAAATAATTTCTTATAACCCTGTGAACTGCAATTTTGGTCTGACACGTTGCCAGAAAATGCATTGTCAGTCTATTGCAAGATTACCAGCTGACAACAAATTTTCAGACATCTGACAATCATGTGAACATATTTTGTTGCTATTATCAAATTATTTCCAGATATCTGTCAGACATTTTAATAATGTCAGATGTACAAAGATTATGCCTCTGATAATGGCATCATTGTAAGAAATTTTCTCTGCACAAAATTGTTTTAAAGGAAAAAGTAGAGTGCTAAAATATAATATAATATATATGCAAAAAAAAACCTTGCAATTGCTTCCGTATGGTCCGTAATAATTTATATTTTCACTTTTTATATTTTTATAACACAAGCACAAACGACTGATCTGTCAATTTCTACATACGATAACCGTGTGAACGAATAATTTTTTGACTGAACATATTTTGTCTGATAAAGTTAGTGTGATACAATCGTATGGAAATAAATTGTAAGCTGTTTTCACAAATTTCATACAATCGTGTGAACTGGCAATCTATCTTGTACTGGTAATTGGCAATGTAAGTGTAAGATCTGCTTGAAAACTCTTCCCTTCGCAGACCACAACTTAATAAAATTCGTATTATGACCTGCAGCCGCCGCAACAAATTCAATCCACCCAGAAGCTGAAGGTAAAAACTCATAGAGAACGACCTGTGTTCGCTGAATGAAGCCTGGAGTAGTTGAAAACTTATTCTAATAACTTATTCTAATTTTTATCGAAAAATCACCTTCTGCCAATCGGCACATTTCTGGATGAATTGGTACGGTACCAATACAACTAAAATAAAAGAACGTCCAATGTATGCCAAGTAGTCGGCGCTTAGCTTGAATTTTCGGCAGGTGGCGACAATGGTTCATATTTGCTTGAAAATGATATTGTCCAGGCCATCACCGTCAACGAGGAACACTAACGAGTGCCGATTAGAAACTTCTGGGCAAGAACTATTATTATGATATTACATGTGTTTTTAATAGGGCGGTCCTAAGCCTTACATCGAACATTCTGAACGTGATCCCATGTGTAGGAGATTTTTAATTAGGTTAGATTTTATTTGTGCGGTTTTCTTAAGTTGCAGGTCTATATGAATCAGCCACAACCCCAGTTGTTCTTAAAGTAAACAGAACCCTTTCCATTGGTCAAATGGAGCTTGACTTATGAGCCAGCGTCATGAAAAATTGTTACAAATGCACGCCAAATGAATGCAATTTCGTGCACACAGGCACAAACCTAAGATTTGGCATAACACTGTATGAAAAAGTCCAAAAGGATGAGGCCAATTTATATCACCTTTTCTCGATTTGAGATGAAAGTCAAGCCTCTAACTGGCATCCAGTAACTTGTAAACAAGAAATATAATTAAAAAGTTTTGCTTAGCCTACGCTGCCAAAAAGCGATACATGTTGCAGAAATTCAGCGAAGAGGAATACTTACAAGCGAAATTGCTACATAACTGGGGTTTCTCATTTCCCGGACTTTTCCAATTCCCGGGAATCGAGAAGTAAAATGTTTTATTCCTAAACACTAAAATTTACGATTCTCAAAACAAAATTCTGTAATATAAATTTTTTTTAAATAAAGACCAGGAATGTAGACGATCATAGTAATTTTGACAGACATTTTAAAGTATTAATATTAAAAAAGAAACTAATTTGGAAATGGTAGAAGGAATGAAAGTGTTATGTGTGAGCATCGAAATCAATTTATTAAAAGAAAAAGGGAGATAAGGCAATCCGTTTTCTTTACCAGAGTCCACATTTAGTTTTATGGACTACCAAAAGCAATCTGCAGACAAATAATTGAAATTATAAGACCCTTTGATGACCAAAGGACGCAAACGCCATTAGAATTAAGATTTTTATCTAGCTTTTATGTCCATGGAGCATTACCAAAAACCCATTTCAAATAGTTATTTGATGCCAATGAAGTAAAATTTCCACAAACAGTGCTAGAAACGGAGTACGCATTTTCCTACTACCTACACTCCCAGATTTTACCATTCAATATTATATTTTTAGATTTTTTTTATTAACTTTTTTATTTTCTTTATTTTCATTCAATATTTAAATGACATAATTTTCATTTAACATCCCAGTGAAAAAAATGGAAGTCATTCTAGCGGAAGTACATTTTCATTGCTTCCAAAAAATCGATATTTTTAATTTGCCGAGAGTGAGCAAAAAACCATGTATAAGCTTATTTTAGTCACACAAAACCTTGTAACTCCTCCATAGTGTTAGAAAATGCTCACCAGAATTTAAAAAAAATTTATTTTTTTTAAAGAAATTTATGAACTATTTTTAGTCTAAAATTTAAAAGTTATTTGCTTAAATTTACATGAAAACACTGTTTCGGGCTTAAATCCGTATAAAAAGAAATGAATTGCTAAAAACGGCAACTATTTACCATTTTTCCTAGATGAAAAAATTATCATAGAACAGAATAAAGAGAATTTTTCTTAATATCGCTTCCAATTCAGTGACCAGGCATCGAAAAAGAGAACTTCTTGCAATGACAACCCTATGTAAAAATCATTAGATCGGATCGAAATTTGCACTACTTCCGCATCGTAAACTCTACATTTTCATGACTTCTTTGGAGTCTCTTTTTTTACTGGGATAGAATGTTAACCATAAAATTTGGTTTCTTGTGACTATGTTACGAGAATACAAAATAAAGACCGAGTCACAAGAATTTTCATGTTTTTTTGAAGCAATAGGGCAATAAAGCGCATCATACTTCGCTTTAAAATACAAGCTTGTTAAAAAGCAGTGGACGTATATGAAGCAAACTACAGGAAAAAAGTGATTTAATTGTGAGCAAAAATGTAGTGCCCTAAACCGAGATTTCGCTATACAAAAATCAGCAGCGATATCGGCAGGTTTATTCAGCGCTACTTTTATTTTATAATAGTAAAAACCTGCTTTTTTGAAGCAAAATTTTTGCTGGGAAGTTAATATAGACTGGCTTAAGACTTTTCCTGAGAATAGGCGTAATAAATTAAAAACAAAACAAGTTTATTCATAGTTTATTGTTGTTCATCAAATAAACGATGAACAACAATATTTAAAAACAAAACAAAAACAAATAAATTCATATGCTTTGAGTTATAGCATAAATGGAAATTCCATCTACATCTGCCAATGTAGATACCATAAAGACTTTTATGTTGAACATACACACAACATTATACTTATAATTGTTTTTTTTCATATTGCGCCACAACCGCCTAAAAAAGCATAAGCAACATAATTTTTGAACTTAATTTTTTTTAATCAAAATTGACAATCTGCGATCGTAAATAAAAGATTTTCATCAAAAAAAAAAAAAAAAAACGACGTCCAAAAAATATGATTAAGGTTTTTTGGCGGTTATGGTTAGATATGTGTCAAACAAAAGTTTCGTAGAATGGTGTCCTTAATATCTTAAGTTATGTCATAATGATAACTTAAAATTGGTATAAATTTCTAGGGATTTTGAATCAGTCAGATAAAAAATTTAACTCGAGCAGATATTTAAAGAAAATTCATCATAGATCTTTATACTTCTTTATCCGAAGTTTGCGCCAAATCTTTTGCTCTGATCCAATAATCTCGCGCAATTTTTGCGAGCACCACTAGCATTTGCTATACGAGCTTCTATGAGGTTACATACGACCACATCATATACTTAAATGATGTGAATATTCACGTTAACAGCAGGTACTTACTATTATAGTAAAAGTTGAGTACTTCCTTGTTCCTTTAACGGTGTTCCAAGAGTTTAATGTTGCTACGATTGTAGCAGTTGA
This sequence comes from Tachina fera, assembly GCA_905220375.1. Taxonomy (NCBI): domain Eukaryota; kingdom Metazoa; phylum Arthropoda; class Insecta; order Diptera; family Tachinidae; genus Tachina; species Tachina fera. The sequence goes on along the minus strand of LR999966.1, from coordinate 94,357,825 downwards.
TGATGCTGTTACACTCAAGACAATGTTTTTGCGTTTTTTTTTTGCCTCTACATATAGCCAAACTAATTTTATGGCGTTTATAAAAGACCCTTTTATGGTTTTCTAGAGAAACCTTATACTTTTTCCTTATTGATGCTATTGCTGTTTGTTTCTTTTATGGCAAATATAGAAAATATACACAACACAAAACAGAAATAACAAAACAAGTACAAGTACAAGTTGAAAAACTTCAAGAATCTATTGCAAATAATCAAAAACTTTCTTAAGGAAATTACTAAAATTAGACATTAAAAGATGTAGAGTGGTAATATCACAGATAGATAGAAAGAAGATTGTATGCTATGATTTTGTGTGTAGTTGAAGTTATTATTATGATGAAAAAAAAAAATAACAGGCAATTGCATTTGCTACTGCAGTTAATAAAATGTCTTAAAGAGAATATTATGTTTGTACCATAATAATTAATATAATAATAATAATAATAATAATAATAATAATAATAATAATAATAATAATGACAGTAGAGTGTTGTTGATGACTATAACGTTTGGATGACTAGAAAATTAATTATATTAAATTGTATTTGCTTAATAAATTAAATTACAATTGCGTACACACAGAAAAACTATACTATCTAAAGAATATTTAAGGTTGTTGTGGCTAGAGTGATAATCGCGTTGACTAACAGGTGATGAATTCCGAGATAAAATATTGGCCGGTGAAGTCAATTATAGATTTTGATAAACGTAAGTTAAATAATTAATAAAATACAGTGTTCCAACTTGAAATAACTTTGATTCAAGATGGGTATTTGTGATATTTCAGTATCAACTTTACGTTATTTCAAATTAAAATAATTTTCATTCAAAATGACTTTTCAAATCAAAACAATTCACATATTCCATTTACATAAAAGTTACGTATATAAAGCAGAAATTTACATCAACTGATACCACACACAGTGGACCAACACAAAAGAACGCTGATGATGAAGGTTTAGTGGCCTTTCAAAACAGCTAGTTGTTCCGTTCAACTATGTGTTGGTCAGAATATATACAACTAACTTTAATTTTATTTGTTCATTAATAATTATTATATGTAATTTGGCTTAAAAAGCGATACGAACTTTAACCCGTTCAAATCATAAATATAAATTTTTCATTTTGATATATTTCATTATTCAAATTTTATTTGAAGATTACGGAAAATCATGTTAGATTAACATGAAACACAGATAAAGTAAAATCATTACCTAAAAAGGTTAAATTTAACGTTGTTTACGTACAGAGAAAACAGATTTATTGAGACAACCAAATTGTTGCCAATCGAATTTTGGCGGTTGCACCAACTATCAATTTTCTTGTGGTACCACAATACACTTAATTATATCCATTAACCCAATAGTTGCATCAACAGATACAATTGGTTAACAGTATGGAATTTGAAATAAAAAATTATTCTTGCCAACGAAAATATGCTTAATAGAACTAAAACAATATTATAATTGGTACAATTGAAATAAAAATTGGTCTTCCTTGCTGAAACAAAAATAAACAATAAACGCAAATAAAATAAAAAATTTAAGAAATCTATTATTAGACATATTGCCATAAGTTTATTTTAATTGAAATTTATTTCTTCATTTCCTCAAATACACATTTTAAACAGCCACAAACCTGTTATCTTATGCACAGACTTTCAAAAACCATTTGAGAATTCACAAATCATAATATCTTTGAAAATCACAAAAGTTAGTTTTTGAATTTGCTGCTATAAACTAGGATAGTAAACTCAATCTCTAGTTAGTTGCAGCAATTGATAGAAAGTGTTTATTTTAACGTTAATATAGGACGACAATTTTTTAATTGCCAATACCAAAAGTTGGTTGTAAAATCCAATTCAGAATATTTTATTTAGTTTTGCTAATCAATCAGTTCATTAGTTATGATAAAAAAGCATACGTTCGGTTGATGCAATCAATTTAAGAATTGTCACAATCAAATTTTTATTACAATTATGCGCTGATGGCAATGAACATTGATTGTTTTTTGCTTTAATAGAAAATTGATAGTGTTAACTGAAATATAGTTCATACAAATGATATTTTATTGGCCTAAACATTTTCCAACCAATCTTTTTTTTGGGTGTAGATATTAATAAGTTGAAATTTTTCTGTGTGTACCATCTGCATCTCTGAGTGCCTTTTTATGCAAATTGCCTTAAATTTGTCTGTCTCTTGTTTTGTTTCGAATTCAGTAAATGTAAAATAAATACAACAAATATTTATAATTTTCTAAAACGTTTTTCCTTTGTTAATTATAATACGTGTACGTGTATGTATTATAAATATTTGATATGTATAATTAAGCTGTAATTTGTGTTTGCTATTCATAAGTTTTAGGAATTGCTTTTTGATTTATTAAACTTAAAGCTAATACATAATACTGATAAAAAATTAAACTTAAAGTTGCCAAACAAAGGAACAATATATTCATTTAATATTTAATGATATGCGTAGTTTTGGCAAATCCTTAAAATTTTTGACACAAAAAAAAATCATATTCAAGAAGAAATATAATGAAGTATATATAAAATATTAATTGAAGTGTTGAGGTCCTATGGGAATTAAATAAGTGAAGTGCTTTACAATATCGAAAGAGAACGTTCGATTTACAATTTGTATTGAAAACAAAAATAAATTTTTTAAATTTTATTATTGTTTTCAATATAAATTTTAAAATTAAATTCCTTTTTCTCAATCCTGGAACTAACACGGATTTTTTTTGTTTGTTTTTGGTTAAGTATGTCGATATTGTTACGCAAAAGTGTACTCGAAAAACCCTAATACAAATATTTTCCATAATCACATTTCTAAGAAATTATTAGCTAAAGAGAAAAATTTACAAGCTTATAAACATAGAAGACGATGTTGAAGTAAACGTTGTTCATTAAGAACCATACAACCGCACACACCCATAAGCCAATACTGGACCAAAGACAAATACATTAGGGGTGGAATAGTATTATATGGAAATCCTTAGCAATAGGATTTGGATAAGCTAAGAATATTAATTTTTAAAGTTTAGAAAAAAATTCATTTGGCAAATAATTATGGGGGTGTGATGAAGGTAAATGGATGCTCATCGGGGTCAAACTAAGGAAAAAAGCTGCAAAAAGCACAAAAAGCTTCACAAATGTCCCGGCGTTGCTCCTAGAGGTGCAATACTTAAGACCGACCTCCTCCTACATTTTTTTATGAACATACCAACCCTCTATCTTCGCTCCTTACGGGTGCTCCCAAACAAAATATTTTTTTTATGCAATTACCTCCATCGCCCTAACTAGCCTGAGAGTGTTCTTAGAGAAGTCAAATATATGACCGGCCCCCAATATTTTTGCTGCCTCAACATTTGTTTAGAACACACCTATCCTACATCTTCAATCATTACGGTAGTTCCCATAAAGAAATATTTAGTTTTTAGTACATTCTATTGTCAAGGTACATACATAGACACAAGCAACAAAACGAACTGCAACACGAACTAATGAAGTGATCGAAAAAAGTATTATCGAGAGCAGTGTTGCCAGGAAATTATGATGGGAGAATATTAAGTTGGTTCAAAGTTTTTGCTAAAATGTTCTGCAGAAGAATAATACAAATTATAGAAAATGCCAGATATAATGGAATTCTTTGTGTTGTCATTTTGTGCTATAATTTTCAAAATGTGTGCAACGCTGTTCACATTATGTTTTTTTTTATATAGAAAGCAATGCCACACAACGAAAAATATCGGAAATGACAAAGGTTGGTACTAGTACACACTATTGCGATGTCATAAAATGTTATACTGTGTACTCGGCATAACAGTAGAAATGCTACAATGGCAACAATGATCGAGAGGCTATTGAATGTGTTGTGACTTTCTGGATATTGCTAACATTTCTCTGGAAGCTTTATGTTAATGCATTAATCACATTCACCACAGCAAGCTACCGACTACCAAATGTCAAAAATAGAGTACACATGTTTATATGAGCATGATTATTTTGAAGACAGCAAGGCAACATGGCGGCAGGTTGTTGCCTATGCTGATTTTCAGTCTTGCCAGTACAATACAAAAGATTGAATGAGTGATATTGTACAATTATTTCATATTATTTAACAGAAACAATATCCAAAAATTTAAGTAAATTATAAATTGGTTAATTTTTATGCTTTTAGGTCATATAAGTACATTTCAAAGAGTAATTTAATTTTTATAAATGCGAAATATTTGAAGGTGGCAAAACTGAACTATGTATTTATACTTAAATGTGAGGTGCAGATGGTGCTACTGCCGTCTCCAATATAATTAAGTAGCTGGCTACGAGGCGACAAATGCTGTTAGGGGCATTTGAAGTCGCGTGCTCGTGTAGCCTGCTGTGGTGAATTTGTTTAATGCATAAGTATAAAAACAACGATGTGTCCACTAAGCAGACAGTATTGTGTAGAAAACAGCAGAGTTAAAATTGTTGTATTCTGGCAGTAAAATAGTTTAACATTATGTGTTTAAAAGCTGATTTAACAAGAATTGTTTACTTGGGATCTTTAATTTCATTGCAAATTTTTGAATCTAGAGAAAGAATTTTTTTTTTTAATTTAAAAACGTAACAATATGCATATTGTTTCTGATTAATTAACTTATCACTAGACCTCTATTAAAAAATTATTTTAAGAAATCTTAAAAAAAACTTCATATGTTTATAGAAAAACTTTCAAAATGTTATTGAGAATTACTTAAATGAATATAACAAGTTAAAAAGCCTAAAAAAAAGCATTACAAAGCAAAAAATTAAACATTACCATCAGAACTAATTGCCATATAATGACTTACTTTTCTGATTACCAAATTTCATTACTCGCTTACAAATCACATTAATTAAAATTTAAAAAAATTACGTATCTACAAGTTGCTAAATGAGAAGAATGATTTTTTAGATTAAATAGAAAAAGTTGCCAAATTTTTTGTTGGGTATTTCTACACATCCAGCCTTTGCTGCAAAATTAATCGTCATATCGTTTTTCATATTGTTTAAAAACTTCATACAAATATGTTGTATACTCACTCCACTCTTGTGAGAAGAGTTATTAGTCAATTCAAAACTTCTCAAACTCTTTTTCAGCAAAACAAGTTTTTTTAGTTATGACTTTATTGAAGTTAAGGCTTTTATGTATTTATTTATTTTTAAATATAAAAATGTTGATGAATCATCATAACAAATCTTCTCAATAACTTTAAATACTCCCACATAAATGACACACTAATACTTGAAAAAAAAGAAGTGGAGAAAATTGACCTTCTTAGAATTGAAAAAAAATTTGTGTTTGTGATTTTTAAACCTTTTTTTCCCCTCATCTTTAAACCACAACAGTGTTCTTCATTTGTAAGTACTTACTGATTTGTTTGTAAAGCGGAAAATGAGACTTGTTAAAATAAAACAGAAAATGTGTAAATTTAAAAAGAAAATGTTGTTCGAAACCCTCTTTACATTAATAAAGGACATGTCAAATGAAAAATTGACATTTAAACACACATAAAACACCATAATTCATCTTCATCCATTTATTTGAGTTTGAGCGGATGAACTTTTCTATTTGTATTTGTGTGCTTACTATTTACAAAAAAGTACCTATTAACCCTGATTTCACAAAATTTTCAAATTATACATACAAATATGTATGTATGTACGATTTTTTTTTTGGTTTTAGTTTCTATTTTCTTATGAATCTTTCTATCAGAGAAAAAATGACTTAGCTGTCAACTTGACAAGTATAACATGTTTACTAACCCATTAAATTATTCGTATTACATTTGTGAATAATTTTGTTTGCCAATGCGAAGGTGGTTGAGAAAGACTTCTAAATTTATAAACAGTTAGTTCTCTGTAAAGAAATCTGAAACATTAAATTTAAGCATTTGACGATGAATTCATGAATTATAACTTTCAGCACTTAGCGCATAGCTTTTCTTGGATGAAACGGATGAAATTTCATACAAGTCATACGAGTATATTTAACGAAAAAATATAATTCATTGGACCATAATTGGACCGGTTTATGAGCCAGTTACACTACAATTGATTTACCAAAGGTAAACCAATTGTATACACAACAACCGTTTCTCATATTCCGTTTCATTGAAAATTGAAGTTAAATAGCTGATGTTAACAAGAATCTCTACCCAAGTAGATAGACTAGGGTGCTGATGAAGAGCGTGGCTGCACAGAAAAGTATCGGTATTTTCCCCAGCTTAAAGTCTAAGTTTAATTTTTCTTCTCTTCTTTAGATACTCACATTAATTAATAAAAATATTTCATTCAATAAGAATTGAAATTACTGAACTTAAGCCTGACTTAAAATTATTTCTGATTAGTCCACAAATTTCAAAAATGTTTCCATTTATTTATTTGCTGGTGGTTTAGCTTTGTCTATATGCATTTCATTGTTGCTGTAACAAATCATCAGTAGACTTCAACCACACATTTTGAATAGTCACAAACCTCTTATCTTATGCACAGACTTTCAAGAACTACTTGAAAATTCACAAATAATACTTTTGAAAATCACAAAAGAAAAATAAGCAAAATAAATTTGGTTGCGATCGAGTAAGCCACTAAACCAAAATTTGCCTGAAGTTAACATTAAAAATATTGTACTCATAAATTTTTTTTCCACGACTCGCACACTCACGCTCTCGGACCACCAATTTTAAAACTTCTCATGCTTTCGAATTAAAAATTTGATTATTACTTTTGCTGAAAGTTTTGTTAGTGAGCAAAAATGTAGAATTGAATGATTTTTGCTTGATGTTCAGAGCTCTGTCCAACTCGTTCAGTCGTTCATTTTAGACACAAACCTATGATCAAACACATGTAATTAAAATGGATTTGATAGCTTGTTTGTGTCTTTAATGAACCACTGAATAAGTTGAATGTTGAGCTCTATTGAGTAGATTTGGGTCGAACTCGTTTATTAGTTCATTTTTGCACAAGCCCATGAATTGAGCTCATGTAATTTGAATGGGTTTGATAATGGGTTTGTGCCAAAATTGAACTAGTGACCGAGTTGGATTCAAGTCTACTAGTATAGCAGGGTCTAAATCGTTCGAACTCGTTCAGTCGAGCATTTTAGACACAAAACTGTGACCATTTGAATTACCTGGTTTTGATCATAATTTTGTTTTTAAAACGGTCAATGGAACGAGTTCGAATGCGTTGGCCCCAGCTCTGCCTACAAGTGACTAATGCAAATCGAGCAAACTTGTTGAGACGTAACCAAATATATAGTTCATTTGCATACATAAAGACAAACATGCATGTATGTGTGTACATTTACACGAAAATCAACTTATAAATTAATAAATTGTCTGGAACTCGTTCAGTACTTCGTTTTAGACAAAAGTTAAACCTTATATTCAAAGCTATTTCGAAGTTCATTAGTTGAATTTAGTCACAAGCCTGAGATCAGACTCATGAATTAATTCGTGAACAAGTTCTATTCGTGTCTAAAAGGAGCTACTGAACAAGTTTGAGGCATCTGAGTCATTTTAGACAGAACTCTATGATCAAACCCATGTAATTAATTTAAATAGGTTTGACTATCGGTTTGTATCAAAAATTTAGAGTTGTGTCCAACTTTTGATTAGAACGTTCTCAAACTAGTTCAAAAAGAGGTGTTGGACACAACTCTACAAAAATTAATTCTTCAACAAGTTCGATCCAAGTCTAATCTAAATTATATGGGTTCGATCAATTCTTTGTGTCAAAAACGAGATACTGAAATACTTGGATCTAAGTCTTGCCTTGAGTCTAACTCGTTCACTAGTCCATTTTTGATCCAAAGCGATGATCAAACCCATTTACATTAGACTTGCAATTTAAATAGGTTTGATCATTGTTTTGTATCAAATATGAACTAGTGAACGATTTCGACTCAAGTCTAATTTACATTACATGGGTTTTATCGAAAGTTTGTCTTAAAAATTAACTACAGAACTAGTTAAACCCATGTCTAGGGCTAATAGATTATTAGCCAACCTAAAAACATTGAGTGAAAAATTGCAGTGAAACCAGTAACTTTTTCTATTTTATAGCTGAATATTGAAAATAAATAATATTTAAGAATTTCATTTTCATTCCTAATTTTCATTGCCCTCCCAAGAAAGACATTTCCGCCTGCTCTCGCTTAAAAATGAACCAGCGAGTATGTGTAAATCCTCCAAAATACATAAGATTTATTTTTTTCGATTATTTGATTTGTACGCTTGAATAAATAAACGTATTAAAGTGTTTCTTTCTTTGTTAAGCGTTTTTTGATTTACTCACAGTTTTATAATATTTCAATTTTAAATAATATAAAAAAGGGAGCCAATAATACCGTAAGCAACCACTTGAAATAATATTGACATTTCTATTAGAAAAATAAGTTTTATTGATTTTAAATTAGTTTATGGTTAATGTTTGACAACACTCTAACATTGTGTTAATGTGTTTTATTTTATTTATTTTTCTATATACGCAAAGCGACGCAGGCCACAGTATTTATTTTTTTTAATGTTCTGTAAGTTAATGGTTTATTTATATTTTTATTTTATTTAGCTTGTAAATGTGAGTGTGCTTGTTTGTGTTTCTTTTTATGAGGATACTTAAGGATTGTATGGATTTTGCTGCACTATTTGTGTTTCTAAATATTTTCTAGTGTATTTCCGTTAGAAAGAAATAAGTGATTGGTGTTTATTTTTCTTTGTGAGTGTAAAATGCATTTCATCAATCAATGTCAGTCGTCAGCTGTCACTGCGGTTGATTGTTTTTGTTTACGCATAAACATACATATTTATGTATATAGGTACATATGTATGTATTTATGTATATGTAAATATATTTTATTTTCCTTCAGGAAATAATCGCCTTAGATTCAGCAAGAAAAATTCTATTATATTTTATTATTCGTGAAATAAAAATGCATTAAAGTTCGAATAAAAATTTAATATTATATTATATATTATTATTCACAAAGCAATATGTATATGACTGCTTTATTTAGGGTTAATAAAACATATTGCCAAACCAAAACAAGCAAAAATCATTTACAGTTTTTACAATTTATAGATTTCGACAGACATGGGCGCTGATGAAGTGCGTGGCTGCACAGACAAATGCACATTTCCCTCAGCTAAAAAGTTTAGTTTAATCTGTCTTCTGATGAATAAATGTATCACAACAGGCCCAAACACTTCTACATTTTTGCCCTCAATCTCTTTTCCATATCAGTATTATTTGTCCCTTGCTCCTGAAGCTCAAATTTAAGGAGTATGAAATTCCACAAAAATATTTTCCATAAAATTATAATAGAAACAAGTGTCTAAAGACAGCAAAGCTCGAAATTAAAATTAGACACCAGAGTTTAAGCAAAACATGAAATGCGTTCAAGCATTAATTTTTAATTATTTACACTTACATTTAAATTTAAAAAAATGTTTAGTAGTTTTTGGTAAAATCCTGCGAACAACATTTGTGTGGATAATTTCGAAAAACCTTGCATTTAAATTTTTTTTCCTATATTTATGATTTGAACGGGGTAAAGTTCGTATCGCTTTTTTAAGCCAAATTACATGTGATAATTATTAATGAACAAATAACATCAAAGTTAGTTGTAAATATTCTGACAACAACACATAGTTGAACGGAACAGCTAGCCGTCTTCGAAGGCAACTAAACCTTCATCATCAGCGTTCTTCTGTGTTGGTCCACTGTGTGTGGTGTCAGTTATGTAGATCTTTGCCTTATATACGAAGCTTCCTTGCAAATGGAATATGTGAATTGTTTTGATTCATTGTATTTCAATTTGCTGAAACGTGTTTTGTAATGAAAGCCCAAATTTACCATCTCTAATTTACAACAGACTTACCATTGTCGATTATTCTTTACTAATTATGCACATGTTAGTTAATTTGCTTATTTTTGTTCTACTCTTAAGTAAGACAAACTTTTGTGGTTTGTTACACAGAAAAAAGTAAAAACAAGATTCAATTAAAAAAAACAAAGATTCAGTTAAAAAATTAATTAGTTTTCAACCAATCACGGAAATTGTAGTATTAACTCATCCATTTTAATTGAAATTTTTTTTGGTTTTTTCAATTAAAAAAATATTACATTAACTAAAAATTTAATTGATGGTTTTCTAAAGATTCAATTAAAATTTAATTGAAATATTTTTGAAGATTCAATTAAAAATGAATTGAAATACTTTTTAGGATTCAATTAAATAACTTATTAACATTTTTTAAAGATTCAGTTAAAATATTAATTGAAATATAAAAAATCTAAGAGTATAAAAATATAAAAAATTTTAAAAATATAAAAAATGTTATGTACATACATATGTATGTGTGTATATATCTCCATATAAAAAATTTACAAAAATGGAAACATTTGTGTATTGTACCAAAAACCTCGCATGGCTTTTGAAATTTGAATGGAGGTAAAAAGTACAATGGCCGTATCCGGTCTTGCGTAAGTGTAAATGCAGAATATTTTATGATTGGATTTTGAAGAAAGGCTTCGATGATTTCCATATCTACTTAAGCAAGACGTTTTGCATCGAACCCCTAATACCGCCAATGTACTAACTTTACCATCCACATTTGGTCTACAAGCTTGCATTTTTTATCATAATTGTCTTGTTATTTCTCAACAAAAGGGAACAAAATGAATTTCTGTTTTTTTTTATCAAGAAATAATTCATAGTTAGGCTCAAGTTCAGTAACTTCAATTCTTATTGAATGAAATATTTTTATTAATTAATGTGAGTTTCTAAAGAAGAGAAGAAAACTTAAACTTAGACTTTAAGCTGGGGGAAATACCGATATGATAATATTTTCATCTTGGAAAAATGGTAAATAGTTACCTATTTTAACAATCCGTTTTTTTTATACGAATTTAAGCCCGAAACAGTGTTTTCATGTAAATTGAAGCAAATAACTTTTAAATTTTAGACTAAAACTAGTTCATAAATTTCTTTAAAAAAAATATTTTTTTTTAATTCTGGTGAGTATTTTCTAACACTATGGAGGAGCTACAAGGTTTTGTATGACTAAAATAAGCTTCTACATGGTTTTTTGCTCACTATCGCCAAATTAAAAATATCGATTTTTTGGAAGCAATGAAAATGTAGTTCCACTAGAATGACTTCCATTTTTTTCACTGGGAATGTGGCATACTACAAAAAAGCTCGATTTTCATACATAAAAACAAAAGTTACATTATTTACATACAATTAACATGTAAAAATTGTTACTCATTTCAGAGTATTCTGAGTTAAGCTCTGTTGAAAGCACTTTTTTGTTATAGCAGCAAAGTCAATTAAAATAAAAATATATTCAATTAAAATTTTAATCAAAAGTATTATTTTTTCTAAGCAATCACTTAATTAAAAAAAAAATCAACAATAATTTTTTCTGTGTACTATTAAGTATATTTATTTAATTTTTTGCCACAGGCCCATGGCTATTAATTTTAATTATTATTTTTCGTTTTTTAATAATTATTTTTTCCATTAGTACAACTGTTCGATAAAATAAATTGATACCCGAGTTAGGACGTGATTTTCGTAACAAAAATAATCGAATATATTACAGTTATAAATTTGTTTTTGTTTTGATTTCCTTGTACTTAAAAGCAGAGTACGAAAATAAACAAAACAAATTGATAGATTTGGTTTTTTGAGGTGAGTGTAACAAAAAGAAAATAAAAACAATGAGAACGATTGCTCAATTTGTTTTTGTATTGTTCTTGTACATGAGCACAAACCAGAGAACACAGCCGATCGGCTGTAAGCCGGTTAACAGGCAACCGGCCACAAACAATACATTAATTTAATCGTACGACGCTAAAAGAAATAAAATAATGAGAAATAATAGGAAACGTTTTGAAATATTTGAGGCGAATTTAACATCATAATATAATATAATTAGATATCATTGTTTTTTATATAGCTAAGCAGCATAGCTATAACTGGGTGTTGTCAAATACCGTATTTCATAAATATTTAATCTTTCAAGAAAATTGATGGCGGGAATGTCTGGCAATTAAAAATATAATTCACAGAAATTTCCGCAGGTAGAAATTAATGTTTTTTATGAAACGCAATAGAATTTCTAAGGGGTGATTTTTTAAGAAGTTTCGGATTTGATTTGAAAAACATAAAATTTAGAGAAATGTATGCAATTTTTTTTTTAAATAACTCAATGTTCTTACGCTCGATCCAAGTTCGGAATAATTACTCATCGTATTACCGGTATCTCATGAAGAAATTATTCAGTATTGTCTTCCAGTGCGTCAAACATTGCGGACTATACACATGAGCCTTAACATATCCCCACAAAAAATAGTCTAAAGGCGTCAAATCGCACGATCAAACGTGGAATAAACTGTCGTCCGAACTCGCCTCTCAATTGGAACATTTTTCGTGTTGTGTGTGTCGTGTGGCACCATCTCGCTGAAACCACATGTCCGCATAAGTCCAACTCTTCCATTTTTTCAAAAAAAAAGTGGACCAATTGCTGCGCCGAATCGATAATTCACGTTCATCCATCACACTGGAGGATACAGCTGCGATATTTTCCTCTGTCCGAAATCTACGTATGCGTGTTGGCGGCTTTATGTTAAATAATGTAATTTTGGTGCGAAATTTAAGCACAAGGTTCCGAATAGCCGCCTTAGAAGGTCGCCCAAACTGAGCAGAAAATGGAAGAAGTGCATGGAGTAAGTCGATTCTTGGTTAAAAATTATAAACCAAACTGAATATGTTTAACAGTAACATAATACACTAAAACAGCTGAGTTGCCAAACACGGTGTTGCCAAATAGAAACTTGCTAAATAATTACACTTTATAAACACTGATCTTTTTTTTGTCGCTTTCTGGTTTCATCAGACCCTTTCTTTAAATGTGCCGCTAAATAGTATTTGGAATGTGAATAAAATTATTTTTCGATCCTTACTGTGGTTTTTGTATTTTGATTTTGACTACCAAGATTTGGTAATAGGTTAAAGGAAACCGCAGTATTTTTTGTTTAAGATACAATTAAAATGTCGTAGTCGAAGTCGAAGTCAAAGTACACCAATCACATCAAGGCCTATTCAAATATTTTTTCTAAATTTTGTTTACTTTTTATGGGCGGTGGGCAGCGAAAATTTTTATGAAATTCAACACGCATCTTTTTTTGAAAGTGTATGTTTGGACATGAAAAATTTTATACGAAAAGACTTATTTGGATTGCATAGGCCGTGACCTATGATAAAATATAACTTTTTTTAAATTAGTCAACATAATGCTAAGTGCCAACTTTGAATTACCTGGGACAACTTTTTATAGTTCTTACACAAAAATGTATGAAGTCATCCCACTGTCGGTGCAAAAAAATTTAGCGGCAAGGATTAATTCACTTTATTTGATAATGTTTTTGAATAATATTTTTGTTTTTTGTATTAATTGTATTTTTATATTTCGTTCAAGGATTTGAATAAAATTTTATTTATATCCCTGACATAAAGCTGTTGTTGCCATATCTGCATCAGAAAATATGGCAACTTCTAATAGTTAAATTTGCTTTAAAATGTACCTAGAGAACTAAGCTGCCATTAAAATTAATTTATCCGAAAACATTAGAAAATAGGTCAAACTCTTTTCCATAAATGTGCCCTTAATTATGAAAGTGATCTAAGTCATATGCATTTTTGCTACGAAATATTAAATAAATAAAAAAAAAAAACTTCAATAAATATTTAATAATTATTAAATAAATTTTTAATAATCGAGACTAGAGCAACTCTAAATTAAAATGTTGCATAATATAAAAATAATATTTAATTTGCGTTATTTTAAGTATTATTTTTCGAACTTAATTTGTTTCTATATTTATGATTTGAAAGAATGAATCAAAACAATTCACGTATTCCATTTGCAAGAAAGTTTCGTATATAAGCCTGAAATATACACACAGTGGACCAACACAGAAGAATGCTGTGTTGTCAGAATATTGACAACTAACTTTGACGTTCATTAATAATTATCACATGAAATTTGGCTTAGAAAGCGATTCGAACTTTAGCCCGTTCAAATCATAAATATAGAAATATTCAATTTGGTCAAATGTAGTATACTAAATATCTCGATACAAGAAATACATACATATATAACTTACACCACTTTCATAATTATGGCAAAAATACCTTCTTTTATCCCTGTCAAAAAAGTAATTTCTAATAGTTATATAAAAGGTTAAAATGTTCTATCACAAAATGTTCGCCACAAAGTTTTATTGTAAGTCATTGTCTAATATATATATATATATATATAGTTTGCATACCTCTAGTTTTTCTCTGCTACACAGCTGTTAACGTGTCAATTTATGATACCAGATGCTTCCCTTACATAACAGAAATTCCGAAAATGTGTTTTCTTCTGTAAATATAAAAATAAATTATAGTTAATATTTAAATTAAATTTTTAGACGCAAACAAACTACTTAAGAAAAAACTCTTGTATCTACGTAATATTAGGGCGATGTTTCAATTACATATAGTATTCCGCCCATAGACAGGCGCCTCTGGCAATACGAGTTTTTTTATAAGAATCTCGGAAAGCAGTTTTCATAAGAATTTTCTAAATATGTTGCACTTAATTCCTTTCATTCAAATTAATTGAAATTTATGTGAAACTTTCAAGGCTTGTATAGACTTTTACTTAAATTAGAAATTAACGAATTTCCCGAAACTTTATTTTCCTTCAACGCACTGACAAGTTTTAGAATTTCAAACAAAACATGGAAAGAAATTAAGGTGATGGTAACGTTTCTAAGAAATTTTATAATTTTTCAGAAATGTGAACTTAAAGTAGAAATATAAAAATAAAAATAAAATTTAATTAAAAACCACGAAAGCAATTACTGAGTTTTTTGAAATTTAAGCTGCTTGTTTGCCAGTAGGAGTAAAAGCACGTAATGACACGTTTTCCTTAAAAAAAAAGGACTATGACAAAGCAAACAAAAAGGAATATGCAAAAAGCATGCGTAAGTCTTTTCACGTACATAATTCAATGCCAAGCTGTGCTGTAACGTAGTTTTCGCCGAAATGAGTTTGGAGTGCTTGAGCTTTAATTTTTTGTTTTTATCTTTGTAGTACAAACTCACAAGCGAGTCCACCACCACTACAAGCTGCAGCTAAAGGTCGAAATTAAGTGTCTTTATATGAATGATGTTCATGAAATACAGATACGAGAAAAAAATATTTAAGAAATAAAATAATAAAACACTTGTAAAAAGATTGGCGTGCCCACTTCTCTTTGTTATTTGGTGTGTGCACTTGTGCCTCGATCTGCGTGACACTTAATCGCTTGGTTTGCTTTTCACTTATTAATAGATAAAGATAATAACAAATGTTTCAAATCAGACACCAAAATCATTAGAGTCCATTCTAAATGCTTTAAATTCTTAAAAAATTAAAATAAAAACATTTTATATTTATGAATTGAACTGGCTAAAGTTCGTATCGCTTTTTAAGCCAAATCACATTTGATAATTATTAATGAACAAATAACACTAAAGTTAGTTGTAAATATTCTGACTGACACATAGTTGAACGGAACAACTAGCTGTTATCGAAGGCCACTAAACCTTCATCATCAGGGTTGTTTTGTGTTTGGTCTACTGTGTGTTGTATCACTTGATGTAGATTTCTGCTTTATATACGCAAACTTTTATGCAAATGGAATATGTTAATTGTTTTGATTCATCGTATTTCAATTTGCTGAAAGCTTTTTTGTAATGAAAGCTCAATTTTACCATCCCTAAATTTATAACAGTCTTGCCACTGTTGTTTACTATTTACTAATTATGCACATGTTAGTTAATTTGCTTATTTTTGTTCTACTTAAGACAAACTTTTTTGGTTTGTTACTATTTTTTTTGCCACAACCCTATGGCCATTAATTTTTATTTTTTTATTTATTTATTTATTTTGATTATTTTACAAGGCCCCAACACAATAAGGCTATATAGGCTTTTATTTTTTATTTAAGTTTGGTTAACACGATTTTTTGTGTACGAGTCAGCGTATTTTTTATTTTATCTATCGCGTAAGTTGAGCCCTAGATGTGTTTATTTAATTTCTTTGTTTCCTTATTTTCATTGGGGACGCATTTTCTGTGTATTGTTATTGTGTGTATAGCTGGGAATTATTCCGACCACTTTAAGCTCCCACATAATGCGCTTTAATAAGAATTTCATATTTATTTCAGTTTTTTTTGTTTGTTTGCTCGGTTGGCTCTTGGCGGGCACATAGATGGTCAGTGCCACATGCCATATTACAAGCGAATATTCTACCACAATATAAAAAAAATAACAGCTGCGGGGTGGCTGTAGTTTGTTGTATGCCACCACTTCACAGTTAAGGAAACTCTTGTTTTTGTTTTTTGGCCTCTTTGACAAAAAAAAATAAAAATAAAATAAAACAATTATTGCATGCAGCATCTTCGTGTTACGCAGAGTAGAGTATGGTCAAGTGTTTTTTCCATTTCCAATCTACTTTAGTTTTTATTATTAAAAATTTATTATAAATAAAAATATAAATGGTTTTTATATAGAAAAAATTTTTTGTGTAGGTAAATTTATGTAAGTATGTTTATTATAATTTTGAAAAAAAAGTTATTTGAGGGAAGACAATAAACAAACAACAATCAAACAACAATAAATTTGTTATGTAAAATAGCTGATCAATTAATATTTGTAATCTTTGTTATTTGCTTTCTACTTGAAAGGCTTTTCATCTTAAAAGAAATTAAAATTGTAAAAAATTACTAAATTCTAACTGCTGAATCTGCCAAAAAAATACACTTACGAGTACACTAAAAGTGAACCAGCTGAAACGTAAAATAGTTTTTTAGTTTTTCACAAGATTGTTCACATTTTCAAATATCCTCATGTTTTTTAATATGGCCAGTAATTAACTTCAAATAACAGTATTAAAACTAAATACATATTTAAAGGTTCCACATAAACTTGCAATATTATTGAGCAATAATTAATATTGTACAATAAAATTTCCTATGCGTTTATTGTATTATTACAGCAAGTGGCACGATATATCGGACATAATCGAATATTTTGGAATTTGTTGACAACATTGTACAATATTTCCCACCACTCATCTCACTTAACATTGCCTTTAAATTTTTTTTAAATTATTTTATTCCCAATTGTATAATTTGTTTAAGTTTTTATTACTTCAGGATTTTATTAAAAAATATTCATTTCGTTTTTTGGGTTCCGTACACCAAAGGTGAAAATGAACTCTATTGTTTTCGCTACGCTGTCTGTATGTCCGTCACAGGCCTATTTTCTCAGGAACCGTAAGACCTACAAACCTGAAATGTGGACAGAGTTGGAGTGTAGAACCTTGCCCTCTACAACATCAAATACATGAGAGCTAAAAATTAAAGGGTGTTCCAAAACGAGAAAAGAAAAATGTTCAAATCCCATGTAATAAACATACAATTGTATGTACATATGTATGTATATTAACACTAAAATTTAAAAAATTTATATTAAAGGGTGTTCTATCAGTTAATACAATTTTGAAAATATGTGGTATCTTGGAAACCAAACCAAAAGGCAAACTCTTGAAATTTCCGAAAACGGTAAGACTAAAAAATCTCAAAATTATAAAATCGCCTATCCCTATCGCCAAAACAAAAAGAATTGCCAAAATTAAAAAAAAAAATTCTAATACAAAAATAAATCGCAAGAACCGAAAAAATCGCCAAAATTAAAAAAATCGCCAAAATTTAAAAACGATAAAAACCAAAAAGAATCGTCTAAACTAAACAAAAATCGCATAAATGAAAAAAATCGCCAAAATTAAAAAAAATCGTCAAAATTAAAAAAAAATCGTCAAAATTAAAAAAAGCGCCAAAAACCGAAAAAATCGCCAAAACGAGAAAAAAGTGTCAAAACTAAAAAAAGCGCCAAAACTTAAAAAAGTCGCCAAAACCGAAAAAACGCAAGAGCTAAAAAAACGCTCAAAACCGAAAAAAGCCAAAACTATATTTAGGCTAAAGTTCGTATTGATTAACACATCGTTAGCTAAACTGCAAAAAGGCGTAACTAACAAAAATATAATTTTACAGCAAAAGCAAAAAACGAAAACAAAACCGTAATAAAAGCGTAATTTTTGATCGCAGAAGTGTAAAATATTGTTAAGACATGTAGTTCAATTGCTTTCGCAGTAATCAATGAAAAACTCGATTTTGAATTTTTTGTTAGTAACGCCTTTTTGCATTTTAGCTAACGATATATAGTGTCCGTAAGGAACTCTTCGTGCGCAGGTAAAAGTCGCACTACACTGAATTTATTATTTTTTTTACTTTAATTTATAACTATTTAGATGTTATTTTTATAGCAGTTCGTATATTTTTCTCCCAGAGTTGATCCTAGTTAGTTTTGTAAAATACCCCTGCAGCAAAATTGGTGATAATTGATCCCAACGTTGTCATCCTATGACTTGAGGAAATGATTATGTTGCTGGAATAAGCGAGTAGTGTATGGTGAAAAATAGACTTATCTTGTAAACGGTTACGTACTCATAATTTTCGTGAAGTATCGTCTTGATCTTTAGTCAATGGGCAAGTTCAATATGTATAATAGTATAAATATAATGTTTATTGTTCCCTCCAATGAGATCGCCAAGTCACTCTCGAACCACTTGCTAAGATATAAACAATATACGCATAATACTCGGGATATTTATTTATCATTCACCAGCATATATAGTACACAAATTTATATATACATAAATTTGTGTCTTAAAATGGAATGGAAAATGTGTGGCAGTTTGAAAGCATATATATATATATATATATGTGTGATAAAATAGCCCTCCATATATGCATGCGTAACCGATTAATAGTTAGAGTGTTGTTATACTCATGTCTATGAGTTTAGCTCATACAGTCTATTAAAGACCTGCAAAAGACGTCTTATAAGAACTTTTACGACATGAGGGCAATTTCAAATGCTTTACTACAGTGAAATCTTCTGAAACAAACGCTAAACAACGTGTTCGGCAATACATTTGTTTAACTTATTGCAGGTATAAGAGTAAAGAAGAAAATAGTTCGTGACTGAAGAATTTGTGGTGCTTGTGCTTTTTCTCTCATTGACGCGTATACTAAAAGAAATTGTAGATAATGTAACTACTACTAGAATGTTAGTGTTGACATAGAGACACTTGGTCCCAGTTTGACTGCATGGTTGTTAACAGTCTTATACACGTACACCAATACAACCATCGTGCTTCGTTTATAGTACGACAGCATTTATTATTGGCTTAGTATAATACATGCCACGAGAATACATTTAAAAAACATGACGTATTTACATTTCAAGACTACTTACGCAGGCCACTACAGTCTATACATTTTAGTTGTTCTCGTTTGTGCTGCGTAAATATAGTTGGTGTGTTTGCATGAGCGGCCTTTTTTTATTTTTATCTGCACGCATTCATAGTAGTTTGACGACCATTACTCAAAGAGTACTTAAAACGATATTTTTGTCATTCTCTAGTTTGAGTAAATTAAGCTATGTACAGTAAAATGTGCTAAAAATTTCTTACAACCGTGTGAAGTGCCAAATTTTGTCAGATGTCGTTGCCAGAAAAAGCATTGTCAGTCCATTGCAAGACTAGCAGCTGACAACAAATTGTCAGACATCTTACAATCGTGTGAACACATTGTAAAATTATTGCAAGATATTTGTCAGCCATTTTAATATTGGCAGATATGCATCTGACTATGGCGTGATTGTAAGAGAATTATTTCTATGGGCAACACTGCATACGCTTTTTTTTAAGAAAAAATTTATGGTAAAATATATGCACACAAAATCATTGCAATTGCTTCTTTATGGTCCATAATAATTTATACTTTTACTCTTTATATTTAAAACAAACACAAACGATTGATATTTAAGAATTTCTAACAAATGCTTTGAGTCTGGCAACGCATAACAACAGATCTGACAATTTGTGCATATGACACCCGTGTGAACTGACAATTTTTCGGCTCTCGATTTTGTCAGATGAATTTATTACCATACAACCGTCTGGCAATAAATTGTAAGATTTTCTTACAACCGTGTGAACTGACAAGGAATATTGAACTGGCAATTTTCGATTGCCAGTACATTGTCAGCACATTGACAGATCTGACAATATTGTAAGATCTGACAATCGTCTGTACATAGCTTTAGCGATATGTGCCCTTAATGATTTAAGTGGTCTAAGTCAGATATTTTTTTGCTCGAGATATTTGAACAAATCAAAAAATATTTTTATATTGTGCAAAATTTTAATTAAGTCTTGTTTTAATCTCGATTAAAATAAATTTCTTTAATATTTATTGCAGTTTTTTTAAGAACTATTTAATATTTCGAAGCAAAAATGCATATGACTTGACCACTTTCATAATTAGGGGCACAAGATATATTATATCTAAAATTCAAGAGTGAGTGACTTATGTGTATTAAAGTTTTTTTAGCAATGCACTTTTAAAGCGTTAGGTCAAGGGTACTTTTTCCCTTTTATAAAAAGACACAAAAATTACCCTTGCGGAGAATATACATAAAGGGTGTTAAAATGTTTCACAAAAGCGTTTCTAATAAGATTCGATAAAAATTTTATTATTTTCTATGCCGGTTCAGTGCAACAATGGGGAAATAGCAGGTGACTTCAATTCCCCTTTCTAATAGGTTCGGGCGTTAACCACTAAGAACGTTGATAAACGTAAATTTCTTCTTAAGCAGTTGGCGCTTATAAGCCTAGACTGAACCTAAAAGTTTAGTGCTGTATTTAATCTTACATAAAACTGCCAATCCACTGCACTCTTTAAGATATATTTTCGATATTTCGTTTTAAATTTTTATTGAAAAATATATCAATCACTTACATACATACATATTTAAGGAAGTCGCCATCAAAGGCATAAATATTCACAAATGACAGTTTCTTTTTAATTCCTTTAATGCTTGCTGCATTTGACTCATATTCATATAAAAAGAATAATAACTTATAAGACAAGGTTGCAGAAAATCAAAAAAAAAATATGATAATCATAAAAATGATAAAATATCTTACAAAGTTTTAATGTATACAAGAGTAAAGTAAGTTTACATTACAAAAAAAAAATAAAAGAAAAAGCTTTAACTTCAATATCTGTAAGATCTCTGTGTAATAATTAAGTGAAAATAACATTAAAAAAACTGGAGGCGAAACAAAAGGTTTTTAACATTCCATTTTCTTTGTTCTGGAATAATTTCAAAAGCAAACGAAGGTGGCAATAAAACACATTAACAGTCATAAAAATGGGCTAATTGTACTTTTTTGTTTGTTTTTTCCCCCCTCAAATAGCAATTTTCATAATGCACTCGGACAACTTAAGTTTTATAGAAATCTTTCAAAAGTGGTTTTAATGTAAACATTTAGATTACTTTGTTAAGAAAATTAACAGTAATTGCTTTTTCAAAAAGTTGATAAATCATTTCAATTATTAAGTATTCATAAAAAAATAAATTTTTAAAAAAATATCTTGGCCTAAAAGCGATTTAAAGATAATTATTTTTAAAAGCCAAACGATTAAGGAGATAACAGGTTACAATTAACATTAAAAAATTATATAAATATATTCAATATTATGTACCGACAAGTTGAAGTAAGTTAGGTTAGATTAGGTTAGGTACACTAAAAAAATTAACTGAAACTTAGAAAAACTTTCTAAATTTGAGTAAAAAAAGTTGTATTAAAGCGGCGAATTCGTTTTTTACTTCAGGCGAGTTAAATGTTTACTAAAAAGTAGTTCGTTAGTGAACTAGTTTATAGGACTTATATTTTTATATTTAAGAAAAATTTGACATAAAATATGAAGTATTGAATTTTCCATAAAATTTGAAGTTTTGCGGGAAATTTTTTTTATCTCAATTTAAGTAATATTTTAAAAGTTTTTTTATGTCTTTAATTTTAATAATTATTTTTATTTAAATTCTATACCACACATGAGGATGTTATTTATTATATATAAATATTATGTTCTTAATTAATTCATCATACATAATAAAGTTCTGCATAAGATCATTTGTAAGACCTTTCAAGACATGAGAGATTTTTGAAATACGTTATTACAGCGAAATATTCTAAAACAAACTCTAAAAATCATTGTTGGCAAGACATTTGTTTCACTTCTTTGTCTTGCCAACAGTGTTGTTTAGCGTTTGTTTTAGAATATTTCGCTGTACTGAAGCATTTGAAAAATCTCTCATGTCCTGAAAAGTCTTATAAATAGTCTTGTGCAGGACACTAATACATACATATTTATTCCCTGATAGGAGACAAGTACTGAACCCACAAACTTTTTGCATTAAACATAATCACCACAGCAGGCTACACGAACACACGACTTCAAATGCCGCTAGCAGCATTTGTCGCCTCGTAGCCAGCTACCTAATTAATTTGGAGACGGCAGAATCACCATGTGCACCTCATATTTACGTATAAATACATAGTTCAGTATTGCCACCTTGAAGTATTTTGCGTTTATAAAAATTATATTACTCTTTCAAAATGTACTTAAATGACGTAAAAGTACAAAAGTTAATCAACTTATTATTTACATTAACTTTTGGATATTGTTTCTGTTAAATAGTATGAAATAGTTGTACGATATCGCTCATTCAACATTTTCTATTATACTGGTAACACTGAATTTTCTCATTGCAGCCAAAGAAATAAAAATTAGTTTAATTGGACTACAACAACAAAATCAGCATAGGCAACAACCTGCCGCCATGTTGCCTTGCTGTCTTCAAAATAATCATGCTCATATAAACATGAGTATTCTATTTTTGACATCTCGTAGTCGGTAGCTTGCTGTGGTGAATGTGTTTAATACTTTTGACTGACTGGCAGCCTAAATACTCGCAAGAATTTAAACGAGTTTTAAAAGTATATTTTATTTAAAAACAAATATATTTCAAGTTCAAATATTCTTCGGATATATGAAAAATTTTTGGCTTAATGTAAATAAAGAATTTAAGAAAAAATACTTAAAACTTGCAAATATTTTTCTAAAATAAAAAATACCTCTTTACATCTTTTAAGCTAGTCAACTTTTATGAACTAATCATTAATAAGTTATTTCCTAATATTTATTTTTCGATTAAAAACTAAGTTGACTAGTTCTTAGGATACCATTTTCTAAAGTTTATAAACTATTTTCCTGTTTTTAGTAAATATTTCCTTTAAGTCCGTAAACATTTCCTCCAATGTGAGAATTTTTTTGCGTATTCTTATGAACTATTCGTAAGGGTATGAAATTTTTAGTTTTTACTCATAATAAGTAATTTTTCCTAGAATTTTGTAAAATTTTACTTGAACTTAGAAACTATTACTCCAACCGAAGGACCATGTTTAATTTTGCATTATTAATTCAAATACACAATGTATACTTATGGAGGTCTATCTGTTAAATGGATTTATTTGGTGGAAGAAGATTAGGTTTAACTTTTTAAAAGTTCAGGGGGCAAATTACGGCACTCGTTATCGTACGAAATTATGAAATATTGAGTTCACATGTAAATGTTTTAAAATTTCGAACTATATCGAATCCCGTAATTTGCTTGTACTGGAAAGGGGAATGAGAGAGCTCTAGAAGGAGGAGGGATTACTTGGTTCTATTGAGAACAGTGTTGTCATTTTTATTTTTCAAAAATCTTAAAGTCGAGCAAAAAAATTTTTTTTAGCCAAAAATCTTTTTAGTTATTACTGAATGAAAATGAGTTAAAATTAATTTTTTTCCCAGTGAACTATTAAACGCAAAGCCAAGTAATACAAAAAATTTACTGTATAGAATATGTGAAAGATTATAGCGAAGCAAATCAAACAATTTGTAAGTAATTTAGTAAAAAAACATTCAATACTATTTAAAACCACAAACAGTAAAATTTTTATAAATCTTATTTTTAGATAAGAAATCTTTTTTGTCGTTTTAACTTGTCTAAAAATTTAAAAAATTAGATAAATCTTCACATATGGTAGCACTGATTGGGAATAAAAAACACAAACTTACATGAATAAGTATATCGATTTATATATTTACTTCAAATATGAGAGTTCTGATCATTTCAAGTGTTATAAAGTAAGTGGGTTTACAATAATTTTTAAAGAAAAATGCCTCCTAAATTATCAAAATTATTAAAGGTATTCATTTCAGTTTTTTTCCCGGTTGGAAAAATGGAATAATGTAATTTTTTACAACAAACACAGAAAAAAAAATTTAAAAAAAATTTTTGAATTTTTTTCCCCTGTGTTTGTTGTCAAAAATTACATTTTTCCAACGCGGAAAAAAACTGAAATGAATACCTTTATTACAAAAAGAAATTTTCAAGTTAAAACAAAAAAAAAATCCGTTTGGAAACACTGTTCGGTAAAAGATACTACTGATTCACAATAATTAAAATGCAGCATGCGTAATTTTGGTACTAACTAGAAACTCATACCAAAGTGGAATAATTACGCTTTGTTTTAGGCGTAATTGCAATTTTTTTTGTATAAAAATGATATTTTATTAAAGGAAATATATGAAAATGGAAAATATAAAGAGGCTTTTTAAACAAAGTCCGTTTCAATTGCCCAGAAATAAAAATATTTTTGCTTAATATTTTAATTAAATCTATGTTCATCCTAAATGAATTTGAGTTTAACTGAAAATACTCACCCCTATCGTGAATAACAAGTGGAATTTTTCTTCCTGTGAAATTTGTATTCCGCTTAGAAGGGAAAAGTGCTATCGTGAATCTCCCGAGAAATTTTTCCCCGCTATCAGTCCCAATGTATGTAAAAGAGGAAAGAAGATTTTTAAAGCTTAAAATTAATTGAAAATAAATACAGGCCCGCATAATGGAGGTTCAACTGTAGAATTAGAATTTGTGGTGAATTTTGACATTTAGTGCTGTTGGTGGTTATATTCTTTCCTTTTGGCTTCTGCTAATTGTTGCTGGTAATCAACATGAACAAGTGTTAACATTATTATTTTAGTTTTCCGTTGTACCCCTCCCCGCCTTCTACCCTTAAATCAGCTGTATACATACATATGCACAAACATACATTCAAACAAACAGCTGCATTTGAATATACAGTCACTGCCTTGTGGCACATTTCGAAACTTCAGTAATCGCAATTGACAGGCTAATACCGAAAGAAATATGATGTTGTCAATATTAGTATGTCCTCGATTTCTTTTTGTACATTTTTGAAATGTTAACATGAAATATTGACCCCACATGTAGTCATTCTTGTTTACTAGTTTTCCCTTACTTTTTACATGTATTTTTGTGTCATGTTATGTTTTGCCTGAAGTTCGTTCGAGTTTTGTTAGTTCTGCAGACATTTAAAATCCTTAGTCGTGTATCAAAATCCCTAAACTACAAAAACGGAAAAATAACAAATTTGTTTGAATGTAATGGGTCTTTCGTTAAGCACTGCCTATCCACAGCAAAATAATTTCAACCAATTTTAATGGCAAGCCGGTGTGATAAACCCAAAAAAAAATTAATTTTGGCTTTAGACATATAAACTGTTTCGGAATTAATTTAAAATTTTAATTCCAAAATATTCTATAACTAAAACCACTGAATGCGAAAAAATTAAAATTAAACCACTATTGTTTACTGTGTATTTAAATTTAAATAAAAGTAATGGCCAATTTCACCAACTTATTTAAACATCAATTCATATTTAAAAGTCATTTTTCCATACAAAAATTAATGAAAATCGACATTTAAATATAAATTGATATTTAAATAGGGTTGGTGAAATTGGCCCTAAGTGTGTGGGATATCATTGAAAAGTTTTATTAATTTTAAAGGCCCATCGATGTTATTATGTATGGAATCGTGCAAATTGTTGTGGCGTCTTCGTTCTCATCACTTTCATGTGAGTTGACCAGGACTTGAGATCGCTTTTGCAGAATAACTAATGCGGCATGAGCTGTGGGGCACGTAGTGGGTTCAATCTCTGTATCCAACATTTATTAAATAACAACACCACGCATTTTTCTGATGTGCATTAGTGTCCATTTGTGTCATTTATTTGTAGGAAAGTTCAAGTGATGACAACATAGTCACTAGTCACTCAACTATACCGATATTAATAGATACTAATACTAATATAAAATCAGAGCGCCCTCCTTCGTTGTGTAGCAGAATCGTCGAGGAAGTAAACTAACCGATAAAATGGCTACTAACCACAGCTTCAAAAAATTTTAAAACACCAGAGGCACTGCAACACTGCATTATTAAGAACGTGCAAAAAGCAGAGTTGTAAAAGAATGAAGCTTTTCTCTATCTCTTCTCTCACAGCCTACCTTCTCTATCACTATCCCTTTCCTAAAGAAGGTAACACCTAGTAATAGTAATAGGAATTCATTGCCTGACTGTTACTTCTCCTTAAAAAAAAAGAAGTTGGCAATCCTCGACCTATAGAAATCGCGACCATAAAATAAGTGAAATACGCTGAACATTTCCCGAACAAAACAAACATTTTGTTAAAACAATTTTATCATTTACACGTGTAGTCGAATGCTATATCTGGCCATGGGGATTTGGCAAAACTTACTGCAGAAATGACAAGTAGTCCAACAGTTGAAACTACACCAATATGGCCGCTATCGACCGTCAAGGCTCGCAAGTTTCTATTGTAAGACTCTTTATTAAGAAAAGAATATTTAATCTAATACATCTTGCTGAATCTGTCTGGTTCACACACATATCTTACATAACCATGCATACAAAGCAAAGTAGATTAAATTTTCGCTTTGACGCTGCTGTAACAAAAATACAAAAGAAAATAATTTAAATTTAAATTTTCGATCAATTATTTTCTGATATGAAAATGTATGTACGTACATATGTACATATGTATGAGTGTCTATTTTTGTGGTATGTGTGCAAAATAATTAAAATTGAACTAACACTGTTGTGTTCTTTTCACTGCACTCTATTTTCAAAAAACCAATCGCATAGAAACCATGTTGATTGACATGAAAAGATTTATATTTTAATAAAAATTAATATAAAGAACATTCATCAAGAATAGTATATATATTAATAATAATAATAATAGATGCTTAATACAAAGCCACCATATATTTTTTTCTTCTTAATAATAATTTTTGAAATCCCATAAGTTTTCCATCATTCGATAGATGTTTGTATACATATAAATAAAATTTAATTTAATTATTGTATGCGAGCGAAGCATCATCAATATAATTTTTACGACAAAAATAATATTTGATATTTGGTAATTCGCAGAATACATAAAAATTTATTAAACGAAATCTAAATTGAGTATAATAATTTAATATTTTTGTTTTTGGCTAATGAAAAATTTTGCGCATTGTTTTTAATGGACGAATACTATAAATATTATCTCATTCACTTTTGTGCAAAATTTAATAGATATTCGATATTAAATATGGGAGATATTTGGTTTTTAAATTTCATTCAAATTAAACAATTTAGTATCGAAAATCATAAAAAGCAAAACTAAATAGAACGCAATTGAATTTTTGCACAAACAAAATTATGATTTTAGTTAACAAGAACAGTTTATAAAGAAGATTCCTATAAGGCCAAGTGATTTGGAAAAAGGAGTACGATCGATACCAGCCTTTAATCAAACTACTTTTAAATAAATGCAACCCTGATGTAATGGAGTTTATAAGCATTACCAAAACACAATAACAACGCATTAGATCAAAAGTCGAACTTTCATGCCGGATATCGAGTACCAGTCTTACTATGGCAATAGTTACGATATATTATATTATTGTTAAGCAAGGTTGATTGGGTAAGCCTCCCGTTTTAACGATTACATATAATAATTCATCAAATTCACTTATTGGTGATCAAAAACAACATCATAACATATATTATAGGAGTTTACACTAGTTTAAAATTTACATACAATTCAATTCATTTTCATCTTGAATTCAAATTTAATTTCTTTTTTTTTCAAAAGGTGCAAAAAAAAGTTATGCAAAATTCTACACAGGATTGAAATTTTCTACAATAGTAATCGCCATATAATGTTAGTATAAATCTCTGAATGCATCAAAGGTCGAATTTTTATCTTAGACCCAAAAAAAAAGAGTTACGTCTAAAGATTGAAATCCAAATTCACTGAAAATTTTCATATCATGCTTTTTAAATTAATTAACCCGATAAATCAATTAAGCGGAGAGTACTGTATCAGCAACGGCAACAATGCTCTACATAAGTGTGTGCACACATAAATCGTGAAAATATATATATATATATATATATATATATATATATATATATATATATATATATATATATATATATATCTATATATATATATATTAGGTGTTTTTTATTGAGGTATAGAACTTTAAGTTGGCATCACTTTTTTAACTGGCGGCCATTTTGACAGCTGTCAAGTGATTAATATTTAGTTTGGTTTGCCATTTCATCATGAACAGGTTGACAAAAGAACAACGCTTGCAAATCGTGCAAATTTATTTCAAAAATAATGGTTCAGTTCGCGAAGTTTACCGCAAGCTCCGTCCATTTTATGGTCGACATAATCGTCCATCAGAGCAATTAATTCGGTTAACCATGGATCGTTTTCGCACTACGTTTACTCTATGTGATAATACGCATCCGCAGAGACGTCGAACAGTGCGCACCGAAGAAACAATTGCCGCTGTAGAGCAAAGTGTGAAAGAGGACCCGAATGAATCGATTCGCCACCGGAGACCAGTATAGAGCCATGATAACCGACTATTTTGTTCCCGAATTGGATGGCATGAATGTGGATGAGAACAACGCTTGCAAATCGTGCAAATTTATTTCGAAAATAATGGTTCAGTTCGCGAAGTTTACCGCAAGCTCCGTCCATTTTATGGTCGACATAATCGTCCATCAGAGCAATTAATTCGGTTAACCATGGATCGTTTTCGCACTACGTTTACTCTATGTGATAATACGCATCCGCAGAGACGTCGAACAGTGCGCACCGAAGAAACAATTGCCGCTGTAGAGCAAAGTGCTGAAGAGGACCCGAATGAATCGATTCGCCACCGGAGACCGGTATAGAGCCATGATAACCGACTATTTTGTTCCCGAATTGGATGGCATGAATGTGGATGAGTTGTGGTTCCAAAGACGGCGCTACATGCCACACAGCGCCCGTCACAATCGATTTATTGAAGGAAACATTCGATGAGCGCATAATTTCGCGGAATGGACCTGTCAATTGGCCACCAAGATCGTGTGATTTGACACCATTGGATTATTTTCGTTGGGAATATGTAAAGTCGCTCGTCTACGCCAACAAACCAGAAACGTTAGGGGACTTGGGAGCCAACATTCGTGGCGTTATTGCCAACATACGGCCCCATATGCTCGAAAAAGTGGTTGAAAATTGGACCTGTAGAATTGGCTTTATTCGAGCCAGCCGCGTCGGCCACATGCCCGAAATCATATTTAAACATTAATGGCATAAAATTATCCTTCCAATAAAGCCAAATTGATGGACATTAAAACGATTTTCTTGTGTTTTATTTCAATTCGAAGTTCTATACCTCTAAAAAAACACCCTGTATATATATGTATGTATATTTAATATAACTTGACATTTATTTGCTGGTGGTTCAGCTTGGTTTAAATGCATTTAATTGTTGCTGTAACAAATCATCAGTAGACTTCAACCACACATTTTGAACAGTCACAAACTTCTTATCTTATGCACAGACTTTCAAGAACTATTTGAGAATTCCCAAATTATAATATTTTTGGAAATAACAAAAGAAAAACAAGCAACAAGTGCATAAGATAAGAGGTTTGTGACTATTCAAAATATGTGGTTGAAGTCTACTGATGATTTGTTACAGCAACAATGAAATGCATATAGACCAAGCTGAACCACCAGCAAATAAATTTGAAATTAAAATATAATTATGACAATATGTCGAATAATAAATTTCTTAAATGTTAAACATATTTAATCTTTTTTATTTCCTTTATTTTCCGTAAAATATGCCTTTCATGTAACTTATAGAAATTGCTTTCACAACATTCATAGAGAACAATTTAAATTTTAATTCCTTGAATACATCAAAGCATTTTTGCAATTAAATATGCATACAAATATGTAAAACATGATTCATTCGAAATTTAAATTCTTAAAAAAAATTCTTCAACGACAAATTGCCTATTTGATTAAAAGAATTTCTGATAAGCATCTTTCACGACCTGACCCAACATTATATTATGTCTTTTGGGCGAGTGAATGCGGAGAACCAAACAAGAACATGCATTTTATTTTAACAACACATCACATTCACTTTGTGGAATTTCGAACCACTTGTTTGCTATTCTTTATACTTTATAAATTTAAAACAAAATCTAGTCGTACATAGAAAGAAAGCATTTCAATTAATTGTTTTCTCACAACTAACTGTGAGTGAGAAGGAAAAAAAGTGTCTGAATGTAAATATGTGTATTTGTATTTGTACACTATTGGATACAAGATACTAACAAGATTTAAATTTTTGTATCTTTGTCAGTGCATTATTGAATTTGTGTGTATCTATTTTAGCACCACATTAAACACAATTTGTCATCAATCATGCAAGATGCTTGTATGCTACACGATGTGGTCTCTCTTTTTCTTTTAGACTATGTGGTTTTTAATCTATGCTTTGCTAAATAAGTTGTTAGGTACATATTCAAATGCAACATATCTAAATATGTAGTGTAAAAGTACACTGGGAAAAAATATTTATAAATATAAAAATTTTTTATTAAATACTATTTACATTGCAACTAAAATTTTGCTAGACCGATGGAACTAACGAAAGGTATTAAACATAATCATACTATTTTCTCTCTCACTCTGTGAAATCATCATGAATAGATTTACGCTGGAACAATGCCACGAATCTATCCAGATCTAAAAAGCAATCATCAATAAACGCGACTTAATTATAACTTCGTTATCACCCATCGTTCTAACAAAAAAAAATGAAATGAAACCAATCCACAGCATGATCAAGGTGTTTTTTTTTCAAGATTGACATTGCTCCGGCTTATAAGTAAGAGAGTGGCGTTGGCTGAAGTAGTAAGCACGTTGACTACAAAACCGAACATCCTGGGTTCGAGCCTGGTCTCCGATAAACATTAAATATCAACACCACGCATTTTTTTGATGTGCATTAGTGGCCCTTTGCATCGGTTGTTGTAGGAAAGTTCAAATGATGAAGGCATATTCACTGGTCACTTAACTATACCGACTAGCAGGACTAGCAGATGCTAGTCCTAATATAATGTAATGTAGCACCCGCCTTCGTCGGTATTGTGTAGCAAAATTATCGGCGAAGTAAAATAACCAATAAAATGGCAACTAAACTCAGTTTTAATATTTAATTTGCCTCAATGACACCAGAGGCGCTGCACGCACAATTACTAAAAACGTGCAAAAAAGCAGAACTGTAAAAGAATGAAGCTTTCCTATATCTTTTCCTTCATCGCCTTTGTTTTCTATCACTATCCCTTTCCTAAAGAAGGAAACGCCTAGTAATACTAGTAGGCATTCATTGTCCGGTTCTTACTTCTCTTTAAAAAAGATTGCCTTATCAATTGGCATAAAAGTCATGCGATTTTCAAGCAAACTGTTCGAATTCAAAGTTTAAAAAACGTATGTGCTTATATATAAAAAAAATTATTGAGAATTGCAATATGTAAACGTAACAAGATTTAAAGCTTCAACTAAAATATGAAAACATACTGCTTTTGGTTTAAAAAGAAAAGGTACCACTGATGAATGAAAAACATTTTATACTTTCGATAAAAATCTACTTTTAACTAACTCAAGTTGTAATTATTGTCCTCAGTGATATTTCTTTCTGTGTATGTGTGCTTTAGAATCATACTCGTCTATTGAATTGCATTGAGTTTCATTATGTTGTGTGATACGTTTATTGTGTAAAGAAACCGCCGACTGAATTTAATTCTAACGGCCCGAGCAGTTGGTGGTTTTTCTTTATATCACAGTATGAGAAGTGTTTCTCATTTAATTTCTTAAACGACAGTAGTAGGGAGGGAATGAAAAGTTGTTCAAGTTTTAAGATACATTTATATTTAGTTAGGCAAAATAATCTGTAAAGAAAAAATCAGTAATAAGTTCCGCAAAAAAAAAAAAAAATTTCTAATCTCTACCCTAAAAATATACTCACGCCACAATATGAAATAAATTATGTTTACAAAGATGTAAAGATGAAGTTAAATGAAGTCATTATGATTGTAGATATTTGTAATGCGGCCGTTACTGAAACCAAAGCTAGTATTATTTAGTTCTACTCCAGTCTACTGGATATAAAAAAGCAAGTTATTGCTGTTTTATTCGATTGTGAGAGAGGTGTTGGGGGAATGAATATCTACTAACGGCTCGAAGTAGCTTTAACGACCATAGTAACAATATTTATGGGGAATTAGTTATGATTTTAGTTATTTATTATAAGATTATAGATACCAAAATATATAATATAATTTTATATCATCAATAATTTTAAACAAACTGCTTTTGAATATATAAATTTATAATCATTTTTTATTTAATTTAATAAATATTTTTAAATATTTATTTAATTTTTTTCAGACTTGCAATTTTTGTAGGAGCAATGCTTGAATAAGTATATGGGAGACTATTGAAGTTGAGATACATATATACATTTTGTATTCCTCTTTCGCTTTTTTTCACTAAAAAATAAAATGTTTCTGCCACAAAAATTACAAGTTTATCAAAGTCTGCAATTTCTACAACACAATTTCTTATAATACTTTTCCAAAATATAAAACAAATATCTCAAAATAAGATTTAGTAATTGTATAATTTCAGTAGGCAACCTGCAACAAACACTTGATATCAAACGAAATTTTAAGCATTTCAATAAATTTCAAGTGAAAATATTTTAAAATTCGATTGCAGTACTAAAACTTTTGTATATAAAAAAAATATATATTTTTTATGAAAATTCATATTTTCATGTTCTCACTTAACTTTCTGTAGCCTTCAAGTTTCTAATGAGACCAAAATTTTTAAGATTTTTTGTTTATGCAAAATAAAAATTTGGCATATATGCTTGTTTTTTTGTGGTTAAGTTACATCTATATGCATTTCGTTCCTGCTCATGGAAGTCGTCAGTAGACTTCAACCCAAATGGCTTTGTAATTAGCTAAAAAAAACTATCCCCCACATTTATAAATTTTAATATGAATTTGAAATGTATTTTATTTAAAATTTTTTATAAAAAATTTTCCCAAAATGGCTTTTAAATTCATTTTATTTTTTTATGAATATCGGGGTATGATGTATGTAAAACTCTCAGGGCCAATTTTACCAACTTATTGAAACATCAATTCATATTTAAATGAAAATCGACATTTAAATATGAATTGATATTTAAATAGGGTTGGTGAAATTGGCCCTCAATACGTTATTGAAAATCACAAAATACAAGCACATAAGAGCCAAATTACGGCATTCGATATTGTGCGAATTTTAATAACAATTTTTAATTGTATTTTTTATCGAAATTTTTCTCGATATCGAATGCCGTAATTTTCCCCTAGGAACAAAATGTATAGATTACCTCTTTACTTTTTTAAATTATTTATTTAACTCTAAATTGTTTAATATGCATGTTTAAAAATAAATTTTGTCATACATTTGTTTGATATTGTGCAGTATATTGTACAATATAAGTACTCAATAATATTGTGTAGTCTATGGGTATCTTTTAAACGCCGTTTGAGAGCACTATTTTGTCTTGTTTTATAAAAATTTAGAAGAGAATTTACATGAAGCTGTCGAGCAAATCCTTTAAAAAAATTAAATTATATATATATATATATATATATATATATATATATATATATATATATATATATATATATATATAAAAGTTAAAGGCATTTCAAGTTTTAACTAATTTATGATTTTCAAGTTTTTTCCTGGAGTATTTTTATTGCCAACATTTTGTAAAACATTTTCTTTCTACATTTTCAAAGGGGAAAAATACCCGTTCGGAGATAAAAAAGCAATGTGAGTCCGATCACAGGGGAGATGTGTAAACATCTAGTAATTAAATTTTTTTAATATTGGCTTATGATAACGAAAATAAGATATATAAATTTTTTACTCTACTGTATTTAAAAATCTATGGAAAACTGCATCTATAGTAGTAGAATTATTTGTTGTGGGGGTTTGTGGAGAATTGCTCTTATGCAAGTGGAAAAGTTCAAATAAATTTTTTTATAAAGCTTGCGATTGTGGGTTTGCAAAATTTGTATTAAAATCTCCACCCATAATAATTGGCATGAGACGGAGATTGTTACCCAATTGTCATGCATCAGCTTCAGTGTAAGGCAACAGTACGTAATGAAGATATGTTATAATATAATATTATAAATTCCTTATAAAGACTGCTATACATCTTTTGAACAAATGTTTGACATTTAAAACGCTATTTTATTTAAAAGTTTATATTTATTTTATATTTTTCAACTTTTTAACAAAATTATTCCCGCTGGCAACGCTGTTACACTTCACAAGTAATTTATTTTAAAATTAACATTGCTCCTGAAGGTATGCTTTAAAATTCTGGTGATGGTATTTCTATGCAGCTGTTAAGTTTGTCTGTACTTCTTGTTCGTATGATTACACTAATACACTCATACATAATTCACACCGATTTGATAACGCTTTACGATCTTACTCAAAATTTATGATTGTATTGTGAAAAAAATTTTTACCCCCTAACGTATAGATGCTTACACATCAAAAGTCATATGGTTAAAATTTTTCTCTGCCAGATCCATTTTTCTGTGATGTGCAGTATAATAAGCAATATGCTTGAGATGCTGTATATTACCATACCAAGGTACTCTGCGTTTTGGTTTAAAATAAAAAAGTGACACATTACAGCCAAAAACAATTTATTAAAAAAAATATGAAAACATTAGATTGAACACAAGACATTAAAGAACAAAAAAGATCAAGACATTCTAAGTAAAAATTATATGTAGAAATAAATGAAAATTGTACCAATAAAGCCGCTTGTTAATGGCGATGATGAAGCTGCTGCAGCTGATGTTGAACTACAAAATGCCAGGAATTCTTTACAACTGACACTTTAAACTCTTTACAAGATTCAACATACTTTCACACACATCACTTCTCACTTCACTTTCCTTTTAATGCCTTGAAATTTTTTTATTCGTGTGTGCATTTCTTTTTTTTCATTTCTTTTCAATTTCGTAGTATTAATGAATGAGTAATACGAACGAGTGCTTAATATATTTAAATTGAAAATGAAGAAATAAAATAAACAAAAAATTTTAAATGAAAAACAACCATAATAATCACATCACATCACATCACAATCATACAAGTGATCTTTAGGCTTTTCATATTTCTAGTGTAATTTTCACGCTCTTAATGGTCTTTTATTTAATAAAATATGTAAAGGGTGTTTTTTTATTTGCTAAAAACTATGGTATAATAAAGAGTTTAATTTTTGGTTAAATGGATGTGTCAACAAGGGAAATTGCTGAGCATATTGCATCCTCAAAGATAAAATGTTGGGTGTCAACTATTTGACAAAGGAAATCAACGGTTCATAATTGTTTTTCTTTTGAAAATAGGTTGACATTGCTGTTGCATTATATATTCGATAGACATCAATAATTCTGTGCCAATAAATAAAAAGTACTTGCGTCATATATGACTGTTTTCCAGGAAATCACTTTTAAGCGATCAAGTCGATTTTCAGAAATTTATTTATTTTACAGTTAAACTGAGAAATTCTCAGTTCACCTTAATTTTTCAAGCAAATATCATTCTACACACTGTAAATAATACATTCAAGTTGAAATATATCAAATTATAGCGTAAATTAAGATATTTTTCCAAATGAGATTAAAAGTCTAGAAACGATAAGCCGCAAAAAATATAGCTGTAACTGCATGAAAAATCGCACAAGTTATTTGAGATTTTGCCCAGAAGTACTTTCACGTATGCAGATTACAAAGCTATCATTAACTTAAAATCAGCTTATATCGACTTAAGCACTTTTTCCTTTTTGCCACCGAATTTATGGTTTTAACGGAATGGTAGTACTTGAAATACTTTTTACGAAACCATCAAATTGTTGACACGTAATTTTCTTCATAATGTTGTTTGATGAAATGGACCTAGGAGCAAATTACGGCACTCGTTAACGAACGAAATTACTAAATATTTCAATAGAGTTTATGTGGGAATATTTTAAAATTTCGAACGGTATCGAGTGCCGTAATTTGCCCCTGTTTCTGAATCACGTGCGATTTGCCATGTTTTAATTATTTTCCATTAAAATGCATTAAGTTCAGATGTTATGCTTACAGTATAATAGGGATGTGACGAATACCAGTTTAGCGAAGCCGAATTGGAACACGAATAACACATTTTAATTTTTGCGAAAGCGAATTCAAATATTTCAATACGTTCAAGAATCACATAAAAATAAATTTGTATAAAAACATGAAGTTGTGTTGTTTACATAGATGTACTACATATATCATTTTATATAAATTAAGTCTGGAATTGACATAATATATATATGTTTATATATATATTAATTTAATAAAAATACAAATTTTTAAAACAGAAAGACATATAAAATAATAAAATTAGTTTAATGAAACTATTTTTTTAAGCTTTAGGTAAATTTAATATATATTGTTTTTAATTTATATATATATATATAATTTATATATATATATATATATAATATATTTGATAAATTAAAAACAATATATATTAAATTGACCTAAAGCTTAAAAAAATAGTTTCATTAAATATATACAAAAGGTCGAAAAATTAGATAAACAATTTATAATAAAATTAGTATAGATAATTAAAAATTAATTTACAAAATCTTAGGCAATCGTACTTTAGCCGTAAAGTCAGTTACTTTGTTCAACATTTCATGCGAAATGCTGCCAAGATGCAAATTAAGAAAAATTGGAATGACTTGTTCATGAAAAAATCGTGCAGAAGTAGTAGCCTGTTTATCTTGGGAAAAACATATGAAACATATGTATGTACTTATGTATCTTCAACATTTTAATTTGTCATAATTTGTGTGATACTTGTTTCGTATGGAATTTACAACAAACAAGGACAAGTTAATAGTGTTTGAATTTAAAATTTTTCGTACAAAATAATGAATGTTGCTCAACGTTTTTCAAAAGTTTGAACAGACTAGTCCTAAATAGAAAATATTTCGGCGCAAATCAAACACTGCCTTTTCTTTTTCAAAAACTGAAAAATAGTTGCAAACACCACTGTGTTTGGGGTTCAAAAATCAGTTATTTTTAATTATTTGTATCTTTTTCGTAAAAGTACAAACTTTTTTTTGTGTTAAGTATTCGCTTGAAATATTCGCATTTATTTTAGCGAATGCATACAGCAAAAGTAAGCGAATAATTTGCGAATGCGAAAGTGAACGCGAACATTCGTTGCTTCCCTACAGTATAACACTTCTTGAACAATTGAAAGTTCTGGAAATTAAAAAAAAGTGGTAAAAGTTGGGTTGCGAGGATGCGGTCCTCCTAACAAAAAAAAGCACCCTTTACATTAATACACGCCTGATGCTTCATATACAAATGCATTGAATACTTTCATAAATGCATTTGTGTTGTGATTAGCTTTTTTAATAAAATATTTATTTTTCCCTTCTACATATTACTACACATTTTTTTTAACACACATTTCTTTCTGCACTTATTGTTACTGCTGCTTGCTGCACAGTAGAGCTGGAAAGTTTTAGCACAATATGAAAATACGAAAAACAACTTGTAATTTTTTGTTCGTTATAAGCGTTATAAATGAAAAATCTATACAACTGGAGTTCACAAGGGTACTTGTTTGTATGAAATATCAATGGAGAACTGGAGAAAAATTTGCACATTACTTTCAGAACTACTTGCCATATAAGGACTTACTTTTCTGGTTACCAAATTTCATTACTCGCTTACATATCACATTACCTAAATAGATTAAGTGAACAAGTTGCCAAATCAAAAAGTAAGTACTACTCAAGAATCGATTATTTTAGTCTCATGCCTTGTTAATATCATTAAGTTTGTAATCCAGTAGGGAAGAGCTTCCACCAAAAATGCTTAATCCAAACCCGATTACCTTTTTGGAGATTTTTTGGTGGGAAGTTTTAACAATAAATGCTATTTTCATTACATTTTACTTTTCTCAAAAAATGACCTGCTTTACTTTAAAAAAATGAATGTTTCATTTTAAGTAGATCTAAGGGAACTAAAATAATATTTATTATTATGTATATAAAGATGCATATATTTTCCGAATTGAGAACTTCCTTTTGCTTAAGTCGTTTAAAAAAAATTCCATCAAATTATCTTTGAAGTGAATAATTTTACAAACGGGTACATGTCTGCACCACATTTCGCTATTTCTTTTGTCTTGACTTTATGGCAATATTGTTCGTTATAATAATGTACAAGACAACGTGCATCAATAAGTGTAAGGGAAATATTTTATTTATCATTTTGTTTTACTACTTTAATTTTTTATTTATTTCAATCAATCATGGGAACATGTTGTTACTATTGTGATGCTGGTGCTGACAGTAGCAGCATTAACTTTCCCATCGTCATTATCATTATTATTGTCAACCGCTAAAATTTACAATTTAGCCGCCACTACTCTAGATACATACATAAGTATTTTATAGAACGTCATAACTCAAAAAATTTATTTTTGAGTTAATCCTCATATCGTTCTTCATATTGTTCAAAAATTTCATACAAATATATTTTTTACTCAACACTTGAGAGCAAAATA
Source organism: Tachina fera (assembly GCA_905220375.1). NCBI lineage: Eukaryota > Metazoa > Arthropoda > Insecta > Diptera > Tachinidae > Tachina > Tachina fera. The sequence goes on along the minus strand of LR999966.1, from coordinate 94,318,743 downwards.
AAATTTTCTTTCTCCATCAACTTGTGTGTAAATTGAAAACTTCAAACTCGTTTTCTGGCAAACTAGATTTTTTTAGTTATGCCGTTGTTTGAGCAAATGAGCGATATGTATGTATGTACATGTCGTGCCTTAACCGCCAAAAAAAAGCCTAAGCGACATAATTTTCCAAATTAATTTTTTTACGAAAATCGATTATAATAAGATCGTAAATAGAAAATTTTTGTCAAAAAGAGAAGTTAAAAAATTATGTCGCTTAAGCTTTTTTGGTGGTTATAGCTGGATATGTGCATATGTACGCATATACATACTTAGTGGGAGTATATGAGAATGAAATTTAGAAACCATAAAATTTATGGGATATATGCAATTTGAAGATTGTCAAACAACCATGTATTTTAAAAATATATGTACGTATGTATATATGTACCATCCGTCAATTTTAAACATAAATTTTTTATATAATACATTCACACATTTGTATACCCTTCACCAAAACTGGTAAAGGGTATATATATGTAGGTTTGGCGTTCCGTGTGTAATTTCCGCAATATTCACATGCGATATTTTGGGAAGAAGTATAAGTGATGTCCGTCTGTTCGACCAACCGTCCGTCCGTCTGTGCGTGAAATCGATTTTCCGAAGCTTTTGCATTGGTATAGCAAAAAATGGACCGAAATCGATTGGTATTGATAATCATCGAAATTGAAAAGACGATTTCAGGGCTGGGAAATTTAAACTTGTTTTGGTATAAAAAAGTAACTAGCTAAAACAATTTTTTCTTTGTTAAATAAACCTATTTTATATATCAGTAAAAATGGAATGGGTAGTAAGAATAAAAAAAATAGTAAAACGACAATTCCAGTGTTGGAAAACTTTAACTTTTTTTGGTATATAAAAGTAACCAATTAGAACTAATTTTTAGGGTTCCGTACACCAAAGGTGAAAAAAGGAACCCTATTGTTTTCGCTACGCCGTCCGTCTGTCCGTCACACGGTATTTTCTCAGGAACCGTAAGAGCTACGGACCTGAAATTTGGACAGAGTATGTAGAACCTTGGCCACTGCAACAACAAATGCAAAAAAGTGAGAATAAGAAATTAAAGGGTGCTCCAAAACTAGCGACGAAAAATGATAAAATCTCATGTAATATACATACAATTGTATGTACATATGTATGTATATTGACACTTGAAATTTGCAAAATTAGTGTATTTTTATATAGGCTACAACAATAAACATTAAAATATTAAAAAATTTAAATTAAAGGGTGGTCCATCAGTTGATGCAATTTTGAATATGTAATTTTGACAACTTGCTATATCTTGGAGACCGTAAGAGGTAAACTCTTGAAATCAAAAACGGCAAAACTAAAAAATCCGAAAATTATAAAATCGCCAAACCGAAAAAAATCGCCAAAAACTGAAAAAAATCGCCAAAAATTTAAAAAAAATCGCCAAATCGAAAAAAATCGACAAAACTAAAAAAAATTCTAGCACTAAAATAAATCGCCAAATTCGAAAAAATCGTTTAAATGAAAAAAATCGCCAATATTAAAAAAACGCCAAAAATCGAAAAAAATCGCCAAAACGCGAAAAATGCGCCAAAACCAAAATAATTGTTTATGTGGAAAAAAAATCGCCAAAATGAAAAAAAATCGCCAAAATTAGAAATAAATCGCCAAATTAAAAAAAATCGCCAGAACGAAATAAATCGTCAAAATTTAAAATAAACGCCAAAAAACGAAAAAAATCCTCAAAACGAAAAAAAAATCGCCAAAACCAAAAAAAAACCACCTATATAAAAAAACGCCAAAATTAAAAAAAATAGCCAAAATAAAAAAATCGCCAAAATAAAAAAACGCCAAAATAATAAAAATTGCCAAAATTAAAAAAACTTCAAAAACCAAAAAAAAATCGCCAAAACGTGAAAAAAGTGCCAAAACTCAGAAAGCGCCAATAAATTCAAAAAACCCCCAAACTAAAAAAACTCTTAAAACCGAAAAAAACCCAAAAACGAAAAAAATGCCAAAACTATAGTTTATATTGTTCGTATTGAATTACAAATCTCGTGCCCGTACGGAACCCTTCGTGCGCGGGTCAAAGTCGCACTTCACTGAATTTATTTATATTTCTCTATGAAATAAACAAATGAATTTGGTATAACAAAATAGAAATATCTAAAAGAATAATTACAGGTTTGGAAAGTTTACACTATTTGGTATATACAAGTACCTATGTAGGTCAAATTATTTTTATGTCTTTTTCTTTAATTAAATTTATTTTATATTTAAGAAAAAATTTGTTTTAAATATAATATTAGAAAAAGTTATAAAAATTTCATGAGCTGGAAAATTTTTACTATTTTTGGTGTATAAAAGTAACTAAATTAAAATATTTCTTTTTTTCTTTGTTAATTAAGCATATTTTATATATTAGAAAGAAAGAAATTAACATTAAAGAGAAGAAAAATCGAAAATATGGTTCCAGGGTTAGAAAATTGAAACTTTTCTTTTGGTAAAAAAGTAACTAAATAATAATTTGTATGTTTTTCTTTTAATTAAAAATGTTTTATAGTTTAGATAGATCTGCACTAAAGAGCTTTTTTATATTTGTACATTTTTCATTGTCTCTATCAATATGGTAAAGGCTGGCAAAAGTTATAACTTATATATATGTACATATGATGATTTTAGTTGCTTTAGATGTGCGTGAATAAATTTCCATCAGAAAGTGCTGATCTCTGTTAAAATACTCTATAATTAATTTCTTTTTATTCATTTAAAAAAAGGGAAAATACTAATAATGTGGAAAATTTCTGATGTACTAGGGGTAGGATAAACTATTCAACTATTGGTATTATTGAAAATAAAAACTTTGCATTAAATTTTATGGTTGAAAAATACTATAAATTGTCCTATAGCCAAAAATAAATTATATATTATTAAAAAAAAAGAAAAGATATTTATGTATGTACATATGGCGTACTTATGTTCGTGTATATATAAATATATGTCGAGAGCCTATATTCGAAACACGTCAACTCAAATTTGGTCAAAATGAATTTCCGATGGAAAATAGCTCCCCTATGCAATATTCATCTGTAGTATGAATTTCGATTCAATAATATTATTTTTTCTCGTTTTATATCAATTTTTCTTATTCTGCTATCTCAAAGTATAATTTTTTTTTGGTGAAAATAAATTCTAACTCCCATGTCAATTTCCAATATTTTTAAAAAATGAGTAAGTTATTTTAAATTTACCTCACATCTTATTGCATTTGGCATGTTGAACATAAATCTGGTAAAATAGAAATTATATGTAAAGCGAATACCAAATTCGTTGAAAACGTCGTTTTTAACTCGAGTTGATTGATGTGCCACCACATCTACCATTTTTATATTTTATTGTGTAATTTAATGCTTGTATGAACAGTTGGTAATTTTTTTCAAAATATTTTCTTGTTGTATTTTCCATTTAGTTTGATTTGAATAAGGTTTCTTAATTCAATCTAATTTCAAAATATAGAAATATTTTCGAAAAGTGAAAGTAAACAAATGACTCTTGAAAAAGTTAACTTATGCATGTTTAATCAATAGTTAATACGCATGTATGTAATTTAATATAAAAATATATTTTTAAGGTACCCCCTTAATTTTAAATATGTAATCTCAAATTTTTAGTTTTGAAATCCTTTATTTTTTTTTGTTCTTTTTTATTCTGTGTAATATTTGTTCGCTTTTATTTACTCTTAATTCATGGCAAATGCATTTGTTGTGTAAATAATGTTCACAAAACAACAAAACAAAAACAAAAAACACAAAAAGAGTAAAATACCGTCAAAAGAATATAAATTATTTTTAAAAGAAAAATCAATAATATTTGGTTTGATAAATTTGATGGCTCAATCACGTTTAATGAAAAAATGTATACGTACGTTATTTTAATAAATAAAAGAGATAAATATTTTTATTCATGTTTAACTTTGAGGAGGAATATTAGTTTTTATTGTATTAAAAATATGTAATTTAAAAACAGTTGAAAATAAATTTGACAATTTGAAATAGAGTTTTTTTTATAATAAGACCCACAGGACCACCCGTAAAGTGTCATTGAAAACAATTATAGCTGCACACAATAAACACAGTGTCAGCTGATTTTTAACAACAATATTGTTTTTATAAAGAGCTTACTTTTTCACGAACTAAAAAATACATACATATGTAGGTGTATACATTTGCGTACATATATAAAAATTTACAAATACATATATACTTGAATCGCAAGGGTATCCTTTCTCAAGGATAACGGGAGTAACAACCCCACGGACCCAGAGTTATTTTTTGATTTCGGCCAAAAAATTAAGTCGCTTAAGCTTTTTTGGCGGTTATGACAAGACATCATTGCATCAACATTTTATAAGAAACATGTTTATTCCATTACTAATCAACAATGTCTCATAACGACATGTGCTTACAATTACAAAAGCTATCAACATCTGCAAGCAACAAATTCAGTTTTCTGTTTTGATCACGAAATTCTCTAAACACTAACAACCACTTGAATATTAAAAAGTTTTGATGTGATCATATGGTTAAAGTACTGCTTTAAAATCTACTGTTCACTTGTTAAACTTGTATAAACCTGATATAAAAGATACCTTAAAAATGAGAGACCAATAAAGTAGAATAAAAAAGGAATAGACCAAAATAAAAACAAGATAAAAAATGCAATTGCATGAAAAGAAGTGATGAGCTGGAAGTATTGGGTATTTTACAATATTTTGTACATAAGGAATTATTGCAAATATTTTAAATTTTAGCAATAAAAAAAAAATAAATTTATTATTCGACAAATTGTCATAATTATATTTTAATTTGAAAGTTATTTGCTGGTGGTTCAGCTTGAAAGTCTCTACATAAATGGGCAACGCTGTCGAAAAAGTCGGTCAAACGGTCACGCTGGTTATTGGGCCCCCTTTTCCAAAACTTTGTTTAAAAAATAATTTATTTTTCATTTTATGTAATTTTAAAGGTTTTTTTATTAAAATTAAAATTAAACTAAAATCATTTATATTGCAAGGAAAAAATTATTATTATTGTTGATTTTTTTTCAATTAAGTGATTACTTAGACAAAAATAATATTTTTAATTAATACTTTAATTTAATCTTGAAAAAAATTTTTATTAGTTATTCAATTGAATTTTTAAAAATAGTTGAATTAATTTTTTTAACTTAACCTTAAAAATATTTCAACTAAATTTTAATGGAATCTTTATAAATACATCAATTAAATTTTTAGTTAATGTAATATTCTTTTAATTGAAAAAACCAAAAAAAAAATTCAACTAAAATGAATAAGTTAATATTACAATTTTTGTGATTGGTTGAAAACTAAATAACTTTTGAATTGAATCTGTATTTTTTTTTACTTAAATTTTTTTTACTAAGTTGTTTATTTTAAAGAAATATTTAATGCAAAATAGCTCAATAGGCAGGACTGAAATGTATGGCACGACTTGAAAAAAAAAAACTTTTTCACTGCCGCACATTGCAATCAAATGCTAAAAAATAATTAAGAATTAATTACATCGCACTTAAATATCTAAAAAAGGTACCTTTAATGTCAAAAAGGTACTTTTTTAACTGAACTTGAGTACTATTTTAAAATCTGTGCAGTATTCCACCAGCAATCGAGAGTTCTTATAAAAGTAGACCCAAATAAAAACAAACAAAAAAATTGTTGCTTTGAGAGCTAACAATCATTTGTTTCTTCATATTGTCTTTTAATAAACATGACAAATAAAACAAACAGACGTGATTACAATTTTCTCTTTAAAACTAAGCAAACTGTGCTATGAAGGAGTTAATTCCCAGAGTTTATAAACTAGTTTTACTGCTCTGCTATTGTGCGCTTTCTTAATTTGTGACATCGTTGCAGAACCTCTGGTGTTCAGTAGATGCATTACTTTAAAGTTTAACCTATGCAGCAATTTTATTGGTTATTTTATTTTACCGACGATTCATTGCTAAAGTTGCATATAGTTACGAAAGCACATCAGAAAAATTTATGATGTTGAAGTTACTGCACAAAAAAATTATTCCGGCATTAAACACATCTAATTAATATAAAAAAATCAATTAAAAGTGTTATTGGGTCAATTAAACTATTAATTAAATTAAATTTTTAAACAAAATTTAATTGACTATATTACATTCTTAATTGATCTTTGGGTTTTTTTTAATCAAACGTGCCTATCGCAGGAAAATTTTTGTTGTGTGTGGGTCTGGTCAGTATCGAAATCAATCTCTGGAGGAGTGTTATTTTTTTTGTGGTCGACGCACTAAAATACTTCACTCGATGAAATAAAACAAAATTTTTGGACTTTTTTTATTTTTGTTTAAGCTTTTCAGTAATTCTCAATTATATTTCTAGAGAATTTTTATAAAGGTATTAATTTTATAAAACTTTTCATGAATTAAACTAAACACTTTAATTAAATTTATACATAGTTTTAATTATTTTTAATTTAAATAAAAATTGCATTTATATTAATATCATTATTTTGGTATGGGATATAAAATTTAACAAGTTTTTGTTTCATTCCATTTATTTATTTGATGCTCTAAAATATTTAATTTATGTTTGTTCTGTGGATACAACAAGAAATTCCAAAAAGGCCAATTATACCTAAACGTGTTTTTAATATTGCACGCTTGAAAATAGACAGTTAATTCCTGACATGTTTTCTAACTGGTGGCTCCAACAACTCTGCCTACATCACAGCAAAATTTCAGCATGAATATCTGAAATAACTTCGAGAGTAGTTGCGAATGTCGTTGATATTTATAATTTCTAATTATTTAAGGTATAATTTAGTGTTAATCGTACTTTAATTTTTAAGCACGGCTCCTTCTGAAACTAATAAAATTAAATTAATGTCGAGTTTTTTCTTTCTGCATATACATATATATATATATATATATATATATATATATATATAAATACTTGCCTACAATTTGAAAACTTTTTGAGATATGACTACGTTACATTAAAGGGGCTATACTGGGCAGATCGATTATTCAACGTTTTCCTGAAACTGGTTATCAAATAGTTCAAATATTTGAAATTATGAAAAAAACCGGCTTCAGTTTTTAAAAATCAGGAAAAACCGGTCAAAAAGTTTTTTAATCAAAAAAAATATAATACAAATGTTTTGATTTTGAATTGCTTTATTAAAAAAAGAAATTAACAGGTCACTTAAATATTATATAATAATATTAAAATTAAAAGTACAATATAAAAAATAATTTTTTTAATTATACAAAAACCGGACTATTCGACATTCGAAAAATAAAAATTTTAATAAATACTGACAAATCAAGTCAATCACCCTGAGTAATACCCGCTTCACAATATATTTCATATTTACAAAATTTCTCCGTAATTATGCGTTCCTGCAAAAGGGAAAAAATTGCGAAAAAATTGAGAAAAAAAAACCTTCGCAAATGCAATGATTATTGACATTTTATTTATAATTTTGTCATTATTTTTCAACCAATGCAACGCTTCATTCGAATTACGAAAATTGTTTCATTGTACATATACAACGAAATATTTTCATTCATGTAACGACATGTTTTTTTTTACTAAGCAACGTATATTTTCATATTTTAAATGAAAAATGTAATCATTGCAATGAAATTTTTTAGTTTGTACAATGAAGTGACGTTAGTCTTAATATAAATAACGAACTATTTCATTGAATTAACAACGTTTTTCATGTACATCATATGACAGTATTTCATTACTGAGATGTAACATATCATATCATTGAGTTAGCAACATAAATCATTGTTGTAATGACTCTGAATCATTAATTTTATGTATTTAATTATCATTGTATTTTAAATTATTCAATTTACGTCTGTATATTGCCACATGCATTAGAAAAATTTTTGTATGTACATAATTAACTTCCGAGGCCAAGATTTTAACTTGGAACTGATCGCGTGGTAGTTAACGCGTTTACCGCTGCAGCTATTACAACCAAATATTATTTACACTAAATACATACATATATATCATCATTAACGAAATTTTAATTCAACATTATTTTATTGCTCTAATGAATTCAACATTATTAAATTTATTTGAAAAGTTATAACTTATAAATATATATATACGAGTATATTAAAACAAACACTTTGATTTATCTCCAGGATTCGAACCTGGATAGCACACTGCCTACATGCCAGCAGCAGAAAGTTTTCTTCATTGTAGTTACGCAAATATTTATATTATATTTTATTTATTTATATCATTGAAGTTTCAGCAAAACCATAATATAAATAACTATAGATTATTGTGGTTTGAGACTTTGATATTTTTTTATGTCACCTAATCAATTTAAAATATGTTTTATGAATTCTACATAAAAACATGTACTTAAGTTTTTCATTACCCGAATGAAAATTATTCCGTAACATTAATGATACTACGAAATGTAAAATATTAAGCACTAGAAAGGTTTCATTCCATTAAACATATTTTATTTAATTAATAAAATTTGTTATTGTGTTAATGAAAGGGGTTCATTCATTCTCGTCACCTAATGTTTTTCTTTCAGTGTAACTTTTTGCAGTCTATCCTAGAGGAAAATATTATTATATAACGTCACAAAGAAAATATTTCTTAACATCGCTTCCAATTCGGTGATTAGGCATAGAAAAAGAGAACTTCTTGTTATGATAACCCTATGTAAAAAGCATTACAAATGATCCGAATTTGTATTACTTCCAGAACGCGAACTCTACATTTTCATGACTTCTTTGAAGCTCCCTTTTTTACTGATCGTTTTTTAAGATCTCCTGTAATGAATTCATTCCCTTACACCCTGTGGAATTGTTATGATCTTGTTGTTGCATTTTATTTTGACTTGTTCTTTTTTGTTTCTATCTACGAACAGAGTTTTGTTGTGACTGGCTTTTTGGCTCGTTCACCAAGATGATCATGATGATAATGAACAAAGTCGACGCCAACAAGTGCTGCGATGGAAGCAGCGACGACAACAGCTGCAGCGGCAATACTAACAAAAACAAGCAAATTACAACAAAAAAACAACACAGAAAAATAAACAAATACATAAATACAGCAAAAGAGTAGTGAAGTCAGTCAAACATATGGGAAAAATGTGTTTCATTTGTTTTGTCGTATTTTAGTCAATAGTGAGATACCGTTTTGAACGGACTTCTTTACAAAACAACAAAGAAAATTTTAAATAAACCAGAGATCGAGACGCTTTTTTATGTAAAAAAAACAACTGTGTTTTAAGTTAAACAAAAAACGAAAATAAATATCGAACCGATGAAATAAAAAAAAATAAAATAAAAAAGTCGTGCTAGATTTTGTAAATGTCAAACAAATGATACCTACAATTAAAACGAAGCAAATTAAACCTGAAAGAAAAAGAAAATCAAAACTGTCTTGTGTGTTTTCAAATAAAGGAAAATCTTTACAAAAAGCAAAAAGAAAGAATTTAATTCAAATAAATAAGAAAATTATTACATTTGTTCTGTTATCAGTGTATTATTTATTATATTCATGTGATTATAAAAAAACGAGTGTAAAATAAAGTGAATGTATTAAAAACCGAAACGAAATAAATAAAACCAGTGTTAAATGTCAAAACAAAAAAAAATTATTAAAAAAAATGTAATTTAACTCAAGCGTCGTAGCTCAGTTGTGAAAAACGGGATTTTTTATACATATTTAAAATAATATTTTAACAAAGAAATTTTATAAAAAAAATCAACTCATTTTTTTTTAAGTCGGTGTCATCTCTTCTCCTTCGTCTACCCATAGTTGTTGCATAAATCGTCGTGGTGATTATTTTATCAGTGTTTTTGTTGTTGCATTTTTGCATTAATATTGCTGGTGAAAGAGTGCAAAAAATTTAAGAAAAAATAAAACAAAATTAAAAAAATACACACCCTCACAACTTTATAACATACATACATACATACATATGTATGGTATTGTTTCTTCGAAAACACAAAAATAAAACAAAAGATGTGAAATTGTTCAAAAATAAAAGTTGTCAAAAATTTTAAATGAATGTTAATTAATTTTAGTTTTTAAAGTTTTAAAGATAAAAAATTTTTATCCCTGCTTGTAAACAGCACAATAAAATAGCAATTACATACATCCATACATACATGTTTTAATGTTTACCTGTTTCTGGTGTTCTTATTTTTTTTAATCTCTTTTTCTGCTCAACAACAACAAGTGTTAAATCAGTGATTTGATCTTTCTTTCCAAGTTCCCAGAATTGGTGATAATAAAACCCATGTTATTTTATTAACAAAACTACAACAACTACAATAACTACAACAACATTTGTGGATTAATAAAAATTAAAGGTAATTTTATTTTATTATTGCTATTGTTTGTGGTTTACTTGGTTATTTTTACACACACATTTTATTTTCTAAAAGGCTTTTATACATATGTATGTAGGTATTTAAAAAAATCTCTAACTTTAAACAAATTTAAAAACAAAGGTTTTTTTATGCAATAAAAATCGCCATCAGCGATCAAAAACAAGTTATGTAAATTTGTTTTGTGGTTTTGAATATAATTTCTAAGCGCTTTAAAATATAAATTTAATAACCCTGAATTAGCAACAAATTATATTTTATGTTTAGCTTTTTCTTTAGAAAAATTCGATATTTTGTTTTACGTGTGTTTGGGATTATTTTTAATTTAAAATAAAGTTAGTTAGTCAAATCTGGGAAGAGATAGAGGGAAAGATTTTGTCCAATGATAATACCATTATTTGTATGCTAACAGTTCGTGTTAAGATTTTTTATGCTATTTTATAAAAATAAAGTTTGACGGATAAGATAAAGTCAGCTAACGATCAGCTGTGCAGACAGCGCCACCTGGTACTGAATATGTTTTGAGTTAGGCTGAATATACATCTGGCATTTCTTGTGCGCCATCTGCCCAAAAAAGCGTAGCCACTAAATTTCCAAAAAAGCGTAACCAACAAACACTAATGGAAAAAGTTTTGATCCAGACACTTGTTTATCAAGTTAAACTGTATTGAACACAACTAATAGATAATGTCATAGAATTCAACATTATTGGCTACCCTTTAACTTGACAAACTTTTGTTTGCATTGAAAGGTTTTTAATTAGCATTTACTGGTTACGCTTTTTTGGGCAAACGTTTCACAAGTGTGACCGAACTTTAATGAAAAACTGTTTTATTCAGACGTGATTTAAACTGTTTCCCATCATTTTGGATTCTATAAAATTGTCCCTTAGTTATGTGTGTATGAAACTGTTTAAGTTAATAAATACGTGTCTGCGGCAAAGAGTTTTTCATTATTAATTAGTGGTTACGCTTTTTTACGCATGTGTGGCACATGGCACACAGAGGTACAGAGGTTGGAAAACGCCGTCTAATATATGATTACAGAAACTCAAAAGGAAGCAGCTTTCTGCTGTTACATAAGACTATACCTTTACAGATAATGTTTACGTTTGTCTTATCATCTTCTAGGGGTGAACGAACTTGGTGGTTATTTCTTCACAGAAAGAAAATCAGCTATATTAGCCGTTAATCATTCCTTGTTCAAGTTCTTGATGCTAATATCTGTTGGAAAATGGGTGAATCAGTGCTTTGGCCTGTCTTAAACCAAAAGAATCTAGCCTCACTTTCTTTGCTGTCGAAATGTTATTTGCCTTGAGTAGACACTTGAAACAAAAAATTTTTGTTTGCAATTTTAGTATTATAAATTTATTTAACACCATTATTATTCATACAAAATGTGTTACATGTCTTTCACAAATGCATAAATATAATCATAAATTTCTGTTGGGAAGTGGAAAAATACAGAAAGAAAAACAAAATTAAAATGAAGGCGTTTAACACCTAATTAAAGAGTATAGCAAACAAACAAACACCTGCTAAAATTTTTAAAATAAATAAAAATTATAAACAGATATGAAATGAAAAAAATCAAATTTATCACAACAAATAAAAAAATCAGTCAGATCTTCTTATATGTTTTATTTAACAGGAGAAAGTGTTTTAATAAAAGCTAAAATCGAAAACACTTTAACGATGACATATGTAAATTAACCCTTGACAGTTGGTGGCGAACAAATGACCACAAAAAATCTCATTTGCATCATCTGTTAAATTTTCACAGGGTCGCATTCTGCGTGGTAACAGAAATATAGAAATTTCATATTAAGTTCATATTATCTTCAAATTTAAATGTTGATATTCTTCTGTCACGGTTAAATGTCGGCTTCGATAAAGTTTTTTTTTGCAAACAGCGCAAAGCGAATGGAAAGAAACCTATAAGAACAGAATGAAATAACTAAGTAAAATATAACTTTCGCCGAAAGAAAGAACACTGAACAAAAAGCTGTATGAAATATTAATTTAAAAAAGTTTTTTGTTGGCTAAGCACGTCGTTATGCATTTCCGTGCAGCTTGGGCAACTCATCAGTATACTTCGAAAAAGTTCCCAATAAATAATTAAGAATTACAAAACTAATAACACAGTAGGTCAATAAACTTTTCCTATAAGCATTATGGTTTTGTAAACTTCTTGGAATTGCGGTTGCTTAGGCAGCACTGAAATGCATCTAGACGAACTTAGCCAACAACAAATCGTATTGATTTTTAAGTTAAATAAGTATGAAATCTTAATGCATTTTGTACTTGAACAAAGTTTTAAAATATTGTTTTTGTTTCAAATGTAAGTGTGGGACAAGTCGAACGTAGTCGACATCGTGGGACAGGTTCTAAGTGCCTTTTGGCAGTACTCAATATATTGTTTGCTAAAAAGTTTAATATAGGGAATGTTTGATTGAAACACAAAGCTGAGTTCCCCGTTCCCAACAATTTAGGCCCTAAATGTTTTTGGCAGCACTCAATATATTGTTTGGTAAAAAAAAAATGTTTAAATAATGTAGGAAAAATATTAGATTGAAATACAGTCGATTTTGGTTATAACGAATACTGCCTATGAGTAATGGTTGGCTCTTTCCCGTTCCCAACAGCTTCTCATGAATATTTTGTAAAAATTAGTTGACTTTCTCGCATAACTGTGGTTTTTAAAAATATGTGCTCTTAATTTTTAATTGTTTCCTTATGTTTAGTGAAAGATTTTCTTAAATATTTTTTGACTTTCTTTTAAGTTTGAAAATTATAACAAACATATGGTACGAGAAGAATTAGTAGAATTGATTCGCGTTGCTTGTGAAGTTTTTCGCTGCCAACGAATTTGTCAGATGTTATTGTATTTCTCTTTGCTTTATACGAGTGTGTGTGTGTATGTATGTAAGCCAGCAGTTGACGTAAAACCCTACTTTCTACAGATTTCTTCCTCGCATGCGTTGCGGTACTTATTAAGTAAATAACAATATGTTTTATTTATTTTACATTTTTTGTCAGCTGATCCGTCAACTCACGAATCGACTAATTCTGCCATTAACCGTCGTAGTTTGTTCTGTCCGTCGTAATTCGTTCTAGCCAAACTACACTGTAATATGAATAGCTTTCATGCTTAGGAGAAGTAAATTATGTTTTTATATATTTAAATTACTTTTTTTCTAAAGTACTTAATAATTGATCTAATTTATTTTCGTAGATTTCTTCTCCTCTAAGTTTGTACAGGAAAATAATTCTATTTATCGTTCTACATTATTTAATCGGTCCATGTCTATTAGAAATAAAATAATCTCAATGACCTTTTATATTATATTCGCTATGTTTTGTAAAAATTCTATATAATAAAACAACGTATAGTGCCATAACCGCCAAAAAAGCTTAAGCGACATAGTTTTCAAACATAATTTTTTTACCAAAACCGATTATTTGCGATCGTAAAATGAATGGGTTATCCAATAAACGTGTCGGCTATAGTTTTTTGTCGGTTATGACTCGGTATTATGAAGAACATATTTGTAGAAGATTTCTAGCCTTCTTTTTCATCACTTTTATTTAAAGTAGTGCATGCATCAAAAGTTAAAATATTTTAAAAATTTAACTTAAGTACCTGAAAAATAAGTCAGAGCATAAAATGCGTCCTAGGGTTAATTTCAATTGTCATTCAATTTCACTGAAAACTTTATGATTATCCCCAATTTCACAAATATTTCAAAAAAATTTTTGTTTAAATTTCAATTTCATAGGGATTTCACTAAATATAAATGACATTTAAAAACTTATTTTCGATGTAGAAACCATACACTGAAAAAAATTCAGGCATCATATGTCCAAATATTTTCATAAATTTAATAGATACTGAGTTATTTCGCACAACGAATTCTTGCCTAAAAACTTTGACGTGTATGAAAGACGCAACTACAAAATTATTTTCGTTAGATGTTACATGTTTTACTTTCACTGTATAAATGTTTAGTAGTAATATGTGTATTTATTTATGAATTTAAGCAGAACATAATACATATGTTTATTTATTAATATAAATGTGTTAAATATCTTCAGTTTGGTTTTTAAGGGTCACCCACATAAATTTTGTTTCTTTCTTCAATTTAAGCAACTATGTAGTTGTTGTTGTTTACATTTTAGTTATATGAACATAAGTAGTTCTTTTTGACATGACGTGGGATATTGTAATATTTGGATTTATTATAATATTTGTACACACATATGAACAAACCTGCATACATTCATACATATCGTTACATTAATACTGAAAGGCCCTAAGTCATTGTTTTTTGTAATTCCAGTTTTTTTTGTATATTTCGATAGAAGAACATCTATGTACATAATGAAAAAAGAAAAATGCATAAATTTCATTTTCCAAAAAATTGTTGAGTTAAATATTAAGTATGTATGTAAGCATGTGTAAAAAATTTTATAAATACTCATTTATGTAAATAACAGGCAGCAAATTAAACTTGGAAAAATAGTAAATAAACTAAAGCAATTATTTTAAAATCATAAAAAAATACTATAAAATTATGCATATGTTGGCGGCTTGTTTTCGATTTTTGTTTTTGTTTCTTGTAAAATTTTTGAGCATGTACATATGTATGTATGTATGTATTTATATATATATATAAACATAGGTACATATGTATCTATGCATGTATATTCTTTAATTTTGAACATATCAAGATATAGGGTCAATCCCACCATGTCGACAACGCGTTGCAACGTTCGATTTTTCGCACACTTACATACATTTGAAACAATAAGAAAATATCAACATTTGTTTTTGTTTTTCCTGTAAGCGTGCGACAAGTCGAACGTTGTCGACATCGTGGGCTTTGGCCCTAAAAGTGTTAAGAAATGTATTATGCACTTAATATTTCTAGAATAGAAATAAAACATGTAAAAAATAAATCCCATTTTATTAATTTAATTTTAAAAAATATATAGTGTTATGTGTATTAAAATTCCAATATACATAATTAATAGTCTTATATAATACATATTAACACCCCGTGCTTAAATATGAAAAATTGTAAAAAAATATTATAAGGTCAAGATCTTGAAAAATTACGTGTAATTATGAGTAAATATAAAACAGTTTTTCTTTTATTTATTTTTTTATGTATTCTTTTTTTCTGTTTCTTCTTTTCTTTTATGCGAATATTTGCTTCTTTTTATTTTCATAAATTTCAACTCAATTGGTCATGTCATAATATTGTCTTCATTACTATTCAAAGAGAGCAAAATAAAAAAGAAATAACTCAGTGCCAGCGACACTTAGTTGATAAATTATAATTTACTTTTTCTACTGTCCACATTTATCTAAATAGTAGGAGGGTTCATTTTTTCAATGCTGTACCAATGCAATAAAATATGTTTTGAAATTTTGTTTATAAAAATTAAATTAAGTTTATACATTTTATATGTAAATTATACGTCTTATTCATAATAAATATTTTTGATTTATGAAAGGTTTTTACAACATATTTTGCATGCCAAATTTGTTTTATAAGCCCTTAATAAAATAACAATATTCTCTATAAATAAGATAAAAATCCTTATTCCAGTTGTCGACATCGACGTCATTTAACACAACACCAACAAATTCGGGCTTGTTTAATCGATCTCGAGAATAATTTAGTGCTACTGACAATATATTTCCGTTCCCTAAGGTCTAGAAATTTGCATAAACCTGCCAACAGGTGTCAATTGTTTACACGTCGGTGTTGACGTCGATGTCAACACCTAGAATAAAGGAGATTATGGGCCTTATTTAGTAAAACCCAACGCTAAGCGTTGACAAATTTTATAGAGAAAATATTTAAATCAAAATACAAAATGAGGCTGTATATTTTTTGTAAAAAATTTAGATTTTTAAAATTACACCTTTAAAAAAATATATAAAAAAAATTATAAAAAATTAATTCTGTAAAATACGTTTGACGTTTTTTCCGTTTTGGCGATTTTTTAGTTTTTTTTTTTTTTAGTTTTTTACTCTTGGAGATTTTTTTTGCATTTTGGCGATTTATTTTTTTGTGACATTTTTCATTTAAGTGCTTTTCTTATTTGTGTAATTTTTAGTTTCGGCATTATTTTAATTTTGGGATTTTTTTTATGGTATGATGCTATGGTTTGATGTTAGGCCGGGTTTACATCTATGTGCCAAATGCTACACAAGCGTAAAAAAGCGTAACCAACTAATTACTAATGAAAAACAATTTGATTCAGACATGTATTTATTAAGTTAAACAGTTTCATACACAATTAAAAGACAATTTTATAGATTCCAAAATGATTGCAAACTGTTTAAATCAATAAATATATGTATGAATTAAACAGTTTTTCATTAGTAATTAGTTGGTTACGTTTTTTGGCAAATGACACACAATAAATGCCAGATATAAACTCAGCCTTAGTTTGATTAAAATAAAAATAATTTAGATTATCACTACCATTGCTGGAAATATTTGAAATTAATTTGATATGTGTGCGTGTAATTACTTCGAATATCATCTTTGTTTATATTTCGCAGTGACCCCATGAGCGTATAAAAAATTCGTTTTAGAATTAATCAGCCTAATTATGAATTTTCCCGCGGGGTTTCTTCTTTCCTATTATTTGTTCCCGTGAAATAATTCTCCAATTCTAAATATTCAGGGAATAAGCAAATACGGGAGAGAGTAAAATCTGTATCAGCTGTCTAATATTTACATTTTATTCTGCACTAGCGCAAGAGTTCAGCAATATAAATTTAATAAAAATTTTGTGTTTTAATATAAATATCTGTTTTTGTTGAAATAAAAAATAAACTAAAAGGTGTAAATATTCACAAGCGTGCGGAGTAACTTTATGCTGAGAAAGTGGAACAAAAACAGATCCTGGACTCCATGTGCAAAAGAAATTGTAAATTTTCTAAAGTTTCTCTTATGGGTCTTGCTATTAGAGGGAAACAAATCATCAATTTACCTTTTATGTGAAATTAAGTTTTTGAAGTTGATGTGAGCAGATCTTTGATGAAAATGCCTGAAACCACAGGAAAATATAACATTCCCGGTGCTTATTAAAACTTTTTGTTGTAAATAAATTCTTATACCATTGTCTTCCAACCTATATGTATTATTTGATTTTTTAATTTTTGCATTACGCACTAAAAAATACTTTTCAGTTTCAATAACAAAAATGCCGGTATTCATCAACTTTTTTTTTTAAATTTCCTGTCAAAAAAATATTTCCAGAATTGCTAAGTACAATTACAAATAAGTTATTAGATATTTAGTTATTGAAACAAAAAGAAGTATTTTCAAAAATCAAAGAATTTTCAAATCGTTTTTTTTGTAGAATTTGATAAAATTTAATGTTGTTGTTGTATATGTTGTTGTCAAATCCGTACTTATTTTTTTTAATGTATGAATATAGTTGATAATTTATTTACCAAATAGTTTTTTTGAGTTGTAATGAGAGAACTAGCTGTACTGATAAATATTATTATTGAATTAAAGCATAAAGTTGTCAAAATTCATCTCCGTAACCAACGACACATACATACATAGTTATCGAATCTAAACTGTTACTATTTTTTTCTGTGTAGTTCCCTTTCAAATGTTTTGTCAGAAAATTCTCCCTCTTCCACCTACCTACTTTTCACACGCGGAAATTTTAATTCATATAATGAAGAATGAGAATAGGGATAAAAACTTCCGAGGATTTCTCTTATTCATAATTGGGCTGATATTGGGAAAAGTTGTAGCAAGAAATATCATACGTTCATTCCATTTTAAATGAAATTTGATCGTACACAAATTTGACGAGTGAGTTTGAAGTGTTGACATGCCGCTTTGAAAGTTTAAAAACAACATTCACGCTTTGTAGCAGAAAGTTGCTGCATACATATGAATATCATAAAGTTGCAGATATGCAACAAAGAGTGATTTCCGCTAATGTATTAAATTGTTGTCTTATATGTACATATATTTTTTTTCATATTTATCAAAATCATCTTCGTTTAATCTATTGCAATAAAATTTATGATGCCGGCATTTTATAAACAATAAACAGAAAGAAAACAATAGCAATAACAATGCAATTGATGCACGCATGCAAGACTTTATTTGCTGCTAACTATTTGGCGAACAAGTCGTTTGCCAACCATATTTGTTTGCTTGACTTCATGTATTCGTAAACTCTGACACACATACAGCATAATTATGTTATTTTATTATTATATCATACATTCATTCAAACATGCATATGTATGTGTGTATGTATTTCCGCATTTCCTGTTTCATTTAACACATGCTCGCATTTAAATTTTACATATAAGTATGTATGTATGAATGTGTGTATTTTTTAAATAAATATAACGCACACACACTCTTGCATGTATCATTGTGATTTGTTTATTTTTGTTTTACATTAACAATGGCCTGTAAACCGGCAAAAAAAAAAGCTCAGTGCGGTTTTTTAAGCATTTCATGGCAATTTATTTATGTATGTATGTCCCTTGATTGGTTCACACATTTTAAAGCGCTGGCTGGATGTTTGTTAATGTGATTTTAAATTTATTTTTATTTATTTTTGTACTGTGATTATTGACATTATGGTGCTCTTTTATAATGTTGTTGCTGTTTATGAACGAAATGGGGTTTTGTTATACATGCCTCTTTTTTCGGAGTTAAATAACTCTTTGAATTGTATTTTTGTACATATGAATGAACATAGATACATATGTGTAATATATGTATGTACATACATACATATATTTGTATGTAATTATGTATACATATATGTGTGTATGTATGTATGTACATATGTACATATATATTTTTATTAAATAATTTTTTTTTCAAAATTAATTTTATGTGGTTGTGAGATGTAATGCATTTGGCAGTTCTTGTTTTGGTTTCGATAATAAAGCGGTTTAAATCACGATAATTTAAAATATTTATGTTAACCAGTGCCATGTGACGAATTTTTTTAGTACATATCGCATAATAAATCATTAACAGTCACAGCACAAAATTAATAAAATGGTTTTGTATATATATACATATCAGAGATCTGTATGATTACGACTCAAACGGCATAATTTTGCATTTTCTAAAATGAATATTGAGCTAGCACTTAACATTAAAAAATTAATGCTGCTATTGCATGATTCATATCAATGAGACAAAGTTTACCCAAGTAGATAGACTAGGGTACTGATGAAGTGGTATCGGTATTTCCCCAGCTATAAAGTCTAGTTTAATTTTTCTTCTCTTCCTTAGAAACTCACACTAATTAATAAAAATTATTCATTCAATAAAAATTGAAATTACTGAACTTAAGCCCGAATAAGAAATTATCTCTGATTAAAATTCACTACAGTTCAATTAAATCTAAAAAAAAAACAAATTATTTTTTGACATAAAATGTTTAGAAGATTTGTTTGGTAGACTCTTAGCTACATTATTGCCATATATAGTATAGAGCTATCACCAATTCTAAATAGGCTCTCAGCCAAAAACTGATGATACCATTTTTTGAGCGCGCACTGATTTTTGTTATTTTGTGGAGGCCCTACTAACGGAATTTTGCTGCCCAGTCTGTGTGGTTTTCAAAAATTCTTCATTTGTTGCATAGTGTAACAAAATAATAAATAATTTTTAGATTCTTTAATTGAATTTAAATCACAAATAATTCATAGTCAGGCTTAAGTTCAGTAATTTCAATTCTTATTGAATGAAATATTTTCATTAATTAATGTGAGTTTCTGAAGAAGAGAAGAAAAATTAAACTTAGACTTTAAGCTGGGGGAAATACCGATACTTTTCTGTGCAGCCACGCACTTCATCAGCACCCTAGTCTATCTACTTGGGTAGATATTCTTATTAACATCAGCTATTTAACTTAAATTTACAATGAAACGGAATATGAGAAAATATTGTTGTGTATACAATTGATTTTCATTTTTCTATTTAGGTTAGCACGAAATTATACAATAATAAATAATTTTCATTATTGGAGAACAAATTGTGAAATTATTTTGAAATAATATTCTATTAAAATTTCAATTGGTTTAATCATTATTTTAATCAGAACGAAATATGATGGCCGAAGTAGTGAGTGTGTTTACCAGAAACCAAATGGCAGTCTAGAGTTCAATCTCTGACCACACTAATTAATATTCACATCATAGATTTTTTTACATGTGCATTAGTGTTGTATAGCAACAATTTAATTTTGTTTTAATACTGAGAGTGTTTACAAAAAAACTCATTCAATGCCAATGAGCGTAATAGATTTATAATTAATTTTACGAACAACTGTGTGAAAGACAGCTTTAATTTTATTCCTGTTTGCTTTTTCCTACTTATGATTACATTGCTTAGATTGCAAAGTGAAAATTCACAAACGAAACTTTTAAATAATTATTCTGCTTGATTAAAAGTGATTAATGTTTGACATGCTTTAGCACAATTTTTCTTTCAATCTGTTCTATATATCAAACGTTTTCCAATATTATGAAAAGAACATATTACGAAATTAATTTGATCATTTGAATAAATATTATTTTTTTTTGGTTAATTGCTAACAAGCACTTCAAAAATCCTTTCATACATGCACACAGTTTGCTAATGCAGTGAACGAAAAATTCTAAATGAATGCTTTCAATTAAATACGTATGTATATACCTATATATATGTATGTTTATAAGTATATGTATGTATATGCATGTGTATGTGAATGTATGCATATAAATAAATTTCTTCCTCCTGAAACTTTTAGCAGCAGCTTATTTTGTATTCTAGTTTAGTTTGCTTGTAGAAATGTGTCAAAATGAAGAATTGATTTTTGACTTAAAATGTAATTAAGAATTAATTCAACACGCAACGAATTTTTTTAATCATCATTTTAAAAACCGTCAGAAAGACTCCAAACAGTTGTGCATACATAAATCCATAGATACATACATATGTATGTACATACGTACATGTGTACATATGAATGTATGTATGTATGTATTTGGTATTCTTGTTGTACAGGGATTCAGGCCTCTATTAGTAAATTTGTATATGTACACATCAGGGTTGTCAGATTTTTTCCAACATAAATATGTATTTCCCCAAAATAACAAAAAATTTACAAAATTAATTTTATTTATGACACCCCTCATAGAAACCAATCTTATCAGAATTGGATTTGAAACCGACAAAAAATACTTTGGTGGCATAAAATCCAATGTTGTCGGTTTTTCGTTCGTACTAGAATTAGTGGTTTTATTTGTCGTTGAAACCAATGTTATTGGAAAAAAATAAAATAGCTAAAGGCTACCGTGAATAAAATGTAAAATTTTTGTTCCCATGAAGTTTTCATTCCCCATGAAGGGAATTTTGCAATCGTGAATTTCATGGGAACGTTTGTTCCCGCTATCAATGCATAGTAAACAACGGGAAGAAAACTCGCAAAGCTTAAAAATTAATTGAAAATCAAAAAAATTAATTTTAATAATAAAGGTACGGTCACATTTGTCAAACATTTGCCCAAAAAATCGTAACCACTAAATGCTAATGAATAATCTTTCAATTCAGACAAAAGTTTGCCAAGTTAAAGAGTAGACAATAGGGATGCCAATCGGGATCGATTTTTGGAAATCCCTAAAAATTTCAAAAATTTTTGGTAAAATAAATTATTTTTTTTTTAAATTATTACTTTAATAACAATTTTTATGCATTTTAAAAGGTTTTATGTTGATAATATATCATTACACAATTCTCCTTAAAGTTAACAATCTTCTACTACGAGTATGAAATAAAAATCAAAAGAATTTGTCTCATCTATTTTTAAATTGAATAATTACATTTGATGTTAGAGAAATTATACTGAAAACCATAACTAAATCTGAAAATTTGTTTTTCTTTTCAATATATGTACATTTTTTCTATAATCTTAACAGAAACGAATATACATACATATATATGGACTTTTTGAAAAACAAAACGCATTATTCGGTAAATATTTCTTACGTTTACATCAACTCGATAACAAAACGTTTGCACTTGCCGTGTATTGTATTCTAATTCAAACTCATGAATTTTCCAAATGTTATTTCGCTTCCAAAGCTAATAAGCTTCTCTTTGTTTTCAAAATAATTCTTAATTGTATATTGTAGCACCTTTGATGAAAATAACAATGAAAAAGTAGTTGATTTGATTTGCTCTTGTTGTTAATTTATAAGAAATGTGTCACGAAACTGCACATAAAAAATTGTATGGGATTTTTATATTTTATAAAAAAATACCATAAAATCAACGAAAATTTTAATTTACAAATCGTTTTTATATAAAAATTACTAAGAAATCCCGAAATTGAAATCCCGGGCTTGAATTTTACAAATCCTGGGAATCGGGATTTCCCAAATCCCGAAAAGCCCGGGATTTTGGAATTCGGGATTCGGGATTTCCCGTTTGGCATCTCTAGTAGACAATAATGTTGGATTATATGACATTATATATTAATTGTGTTCGAAACTGTTTAGTTTGATAAACAAGTGTGTGGATCAAAACTTTTTTCATTAGTGTTTGTTGGTTACGCTTTTTTGGGCAAATGTTTGACAAGTGAGACAGTAGCTTAAGACATATACATATTTTGAGTTTCAAATGAAATATTGAGTGTAAAGTTGTGTTTTTAAATATTTTAGGTGCCGTTCAAAAAATTCTGTAGTATACCACAGCCATAAAATTCACTGCATGTGATCCAAAGAGATTCATGTTCAATGAAGAAAGGTGTTGGAAGGAATTATATTGTTATTAATCGTAAACATTATTTATTGATTTTGTATTAAAAATAATTATTTATAACTTTTAATATATAATTGAAAGCATAATATTGAAATTACGCAGTGTATTAATTCAGTTCGTCAAAAAATATAAAGTGAAAAAATTAATGTGAAAAATATATTTCTAAGGAAAAAATGTTCACGATATGAATATGTAAGCAAACTAAATATGATAAGTTGGTAAAAAAAGTATTTATTTTCATGTTGTTATCATCAAAAGGGGAAGGCATTAAAAAAGATTTTCGTTAGAGTTCATTTAAAGTTGCACACACTTGGGACCAAATAAGGCGCTCCGTAACCTTTAGTACATCATCTATATTAGTTGATACTTATACTTAGACATACATATGTTAAAATCATTTCCAATAGCTCATTGCAATTTCTGCGATGTTAGCAATTGTTTTGCTATTTTTCTAATATTTTAAGATTTTGTTATTTTGTGCGGCGAAACTGATTTCTCACTTGCAATGCATTTAAAGCTTTTTCGCGAAAGTGTGTTTAAAAATTTTTGCGATTTCTAATCCGATTTTGCAACTTCTCACCAATTTTCGTAATGTTCACGATGTAAGCGAGTTCTTGCAAGTATTCTGCTTCTTAACATTTTTTTTTTGCGAATTTTAAACACTTTTAGACTTTGCTATTATTCTGCTGTTAACAAGCTTAACCGAATTTTCGCTATGTTCGCGTTTTGTGGCGAATTTTTTACCACGCTTAATAAAAATTGTTGCTTGTTTTTCGAAACAAAAATGGATATGTCGCCAAATCAAAAATTTAGACGCTAAACAAGTTGAAAAATCGCCACGTGAGAAACCGCCATATCTGAAAACCCTGGTACATACATATGCATCCAAATATATGTATATGACCGTTTATTCGTCCGTCTATTCGCTCCTGTTTAACTGAACATGAGAAAAATCCCCACAGAAAAAACTCTGAAACGAAATGAAATCGCAGAAAATCATTTGAAAATTAAATTCAGACATACAAAAATGAAACAAAATAAAACCACGTAATGGAGTAGCAGTATGAACGGACGGACACGACTGGATGAAAAGCTGTCATTGTATGTAGATTCATTGTACATAGTGTGGTGGCAAACCAACATAAAATGTGAAAATATACACACGCTTTTTGTACTCGCACGCACCGTAGAGTGGGGGAAATAGTCACAAAACAAATATTTATTTGACTACGTCTACACTATAAAAAAGTTTTCATACGTTGGGGAATCATTTTATACGCACTTTACACTCTCATAAAAATGCATACCAAAAGAAATTAATAGTAAAATTTAACCAACCGTACCAAGAAACGTTAATAACCAAAATGTATGAATGGAAGAAATGCGTGAGTGAGTGACTGACTGACTGACTGATTAAATGAATAAATAAATTGTATATAGTGTGTAATGAAATTTATATATAGTGGTCATAAATTCTAACAGAGAATCATTAATGTATGTGTGTATATATATGTATGTACGTACATACATACATGTTGTTTTTTTGCTTCTGGGTCTGGTTGTGCATTTTCATTTTTAAAACTTCCGGTTAGAAGCTTCTACAGAACTACAATTTTTTTTTACACACACACACACACACATTCATTAACACTTATTTCCCACTTAGTTATTAGGAGTACGTAGAATGTACAAGTGCAACCATTTTTGGTAACAAGAAAAAAACTACATACATACATTTCGTGCATTACAAATAATGATGATTTTCTTATTGTAGTAGTTGCTGTTTTGTTTTTCACGTTTCGGTAATGGTTAAACAAACACGTCCAGCAACACTTTCAAGGTTCGCTGCATAAAATTGTGTCTCAAATGTTGTGTGGTGTTTAATTATTATTTCCACTATTGAAAAAAATAAACCATAAAAAAAGTTAGTTGCTGTCATGTGTAGAGTGCTACTCCTCTACGTTTTTGGTTTTGTTTTATTTGTTCCCTCATATTATACGTTGAGGTGATAACTTTATTGATAAAAAAATAACTGAAGTTTTGCTTTTTACTTTTTCACCGTCTCCATACTTATTTAAAACTTCTATAAATTATACAATTACATATAATTTTTTCAATGTAAGTTGCTTATACAAGTACTTAATTCACAACAATTTGTATCCTGTATTTGTGTATCAAATACACTTTCAGTTTTTTCATTGTGAACACTCTGTGTGTAGTGTATTAATGTATTTTTGTATTTTTAATGGAAAAAGAAGAACAAGCTACATACAGGGTTGTAAGTTTTTTTCCGACCAATTTCGCCAAATCGATTTTAAAAATCGACTAAAGTCGCCAAAAATCAGTTTCATGTAGTTTTTCTAAATATGTATTTGATAATAAATTTGTCTTTATACAAACATTTCTTTAATATAAATTTTTATAACAGAATCGTATAAACATTTAATAAATAAATTTCTTTGGAAAACTTTTCTCATACAAAATTCAAAATGCATTAATTACTATAATAAATAGAAGAAATATCTTCAAAATCCAATTGCTTCAATTTCTTGCACACTAGTCTTATTAGAATTTATTTTTTTAAACTATATGATTCAACAAACTAATTTTCTGAATAAAAAAAATTTTGAATTTCAATTTTGTTAAAAAATAGCCATTAAAACCGCCAATAAATTAATTTATCGCTTTGCCGCTAAATCAAAAGCTTAGATGCCAAACAAGTTGAAAAATCGCTGCTTTTGGCGAGAAATCCCCATATCTGATAGCCCTGGTTACCAGCGCTGCCAACTTGGTGCCTTTGGCACTATTTGTAGTGCAACTTTGAGCGTTAGTACCAAACAAAGAAAAAGCACTAAGTTGTGCTTTTGTGAAATTTGTGTGTTTCTTAAAATTGTTTTGCTAAAAACTTGGCGTATTTATTTGTTCATTGTAAGAAATAGAGAATAGCTTAGAAAAAATTATTATACTTTAATCGTTTTTCACGTTAGTGCTTTTTACGCTTTTTAGATCTCAAAATTCTGATGTGCTTTTAGAACTAAAAACTTTGACATCACTGCTGGTTACATACATATTCTCGCAGAGAGTCTCTCTCTAAATACAACATTTTGAAAACATATGAAATATTTTATTTTTATATGAAAATTACCAACAACAAATATTACACTATTATATTTAATATCATAATACAATCGATACAAAGATCTTATATCGATTGTATCTTGTAGGTTTTATGAATTAAGCAAATAACAAAAAAAAAAGAAGTCGAGTATTTTTGAATTTATGAGGGAAAGTTAATTTTTTGTTTTGTTTATATTTATGTATGGGAATAATACATGTTGCTCCTTAGCAGGACACAAAAAAGGATGAAAATAACCTTAACTTGATGAGTAACAATACAAAATTTGTATTCTATTAAACAGAGTGGTCTACAAATTTTAAAGTTTCGGGGTTTTGATCCTTGCCTGTTTCCACAAGACAAGTATTCAGTTGACTCTTTTAGAAAATTTAAATGAAAATCACTAAAACAAATTAATGTTTTAAATACAAATTTTCTATTCAAGTCGAAAAAAATGGTTGTGAAAACAGATTATTTTTGGAATATTTGAAATCCCATTGTGCAGGTGTCCTTATATAAAATAAGTAAAAGTGAAATGACCTCTTTTATATGCATCTGAGTTCTTCAATTGTAAATGGAACCTATTTTATTTTCACCCAATAGACAATATGAATATGAAATTTGAAAAAGATATTTTGTTAAAGTGAGGTACACACTATCGAACATGAGTGACAGTTTTGCTCAAATTTTATATTCATCGATAGTGTAAACACGAATTTCGTCAGTCAGCAGTCAAGCACAGAATTTTGTGTGGTTGAGTGACAGTCAGCAGCCATATTGGCTTTTGACTGATACGTCACTCAAGTAATATTTTTGTAGCATAAACAACACATGGTGGACGTGGAAAATTACATATTTTTATGAAATGCAAGGTTGCGTGTGATGTTACAGACAAAATGTTAACACAAAATCGTACGAGGATTTATTAAAGATAAGAAAACATTAAAATAATTCATTAAAAAACATGTTGTTAGCAATAATGCGCATCCAATTTTTGTTTTTTCTATGTTTTTGTGTCCATTTTTTTCCGTGAATGAAGGTTTGAGTGTCGAACATGATCGATAGACTGAACAGTCAACACTTTCATTCAAAACTGATGAATTTTTGACTGTCACTCATGTTCGATAATGTGTACCCCACTTAAGTTCGCAGAGTTCACTAAACACTTAATCTCATTCTTTTGCTTTGTAAGTCGATGTTTTGTGTTTTTTAAATTTATTTTTGTATTTTAATTTTTTAGTTTTTTGCTGTGTTTTTTAATTTTTTTATTAACCGGCTTATAAAAAAAACCAAAAGGTTATCTGTTTTTTATATACTATTGATTATATTCTGCCAGATTTTTATTTAGAACACGCATTTTGTTTTCAAAGAAACATACGCAAAATTTTGAGACTGCCTAATATATCTGTGGCAATAAGAAAAAAGTCATATTTGACTTTTTTAAGCGTTCTAGTCGATTTTCAGACATTTAATTCTTTTACAGTTAAATTGAGAAATTCTCTGTTAGCCTTTAGTTTTTTAAGTAAATATCGTAAATAATATATTAATTCAAGTTGAAATATACCAAAGTACAACCTAAGTTAAGCTACTATTCCAAATGAGATGAGAAGTCTAAAAAAGGTAAGCTGCTAGTCATTATGCATAACTTCTTGAAAAATAGCACCAAATCATTTAAATTTTGCTCAGAGGTAGTTTTAAATACGCAGATTACGGAGGTATCATTAACTCAAAACCAGCTTATCTCGACTGAAGCACTTTTTCCTTTTTGCAACAGATATTTTTCATACATGCGATAATTATTACAGTTTCTTTTTTACTTTTCCGCCTCTTAATTGATATGGCATCACTGCTCCTGTGAAGGGGCAACTGACAGGTAGCTCCTATGTAAATTTGAAGAAGCTGCGTCTTTTTCTTTTCGTGATTGGGCGCAAACTACCGCGCGTTTTGAGAAGAAAATTTAAAACAATCCGAAGTCTCTTGTCCGAAACAATTGAAAAAATTCACGAAATGCTTATAATCGATTGGAGATTAAAAGTGAGAGCGATTGTGGAAGCCATAGACATCTCACATGGCTCAGTATTTACGGTTTTGAATGATCACTTGGGTATGAGAAAGCTTTCCGCGCATGTGCACTTTCCATGGCCAAAATCCATGAATTAGGCTACTAATTATTCCCTCATACATCCTATTCACCACATTAAGTCCCGACTGACTATTTCTGATTCCCAAACTTGAAGAATTGGCTCTTTTGAAACAGAGTTTGCTCCAACGACAAATCATTCCTCAAACAAATACCTATTTTGATGACCTCGACATATCATAATTTTCGGAAGGGATAAACAAATTAAAAAAACGTTCTACTAAATATATATAACTCAAAGACGATATTGAAAAATAAAATAATTTTTTATATTAAAACCTGTGTTTCTTCAAAAAGTCACTGAGTTAATGACACACTCTAGTAATTATGGGAAGTTCTAATGCTTCCACTTGCATTCCAGCACTTTTCCGCTTTCCCCGGTTATTCACTTTGTTTTTAAAGCAGTGCACAACAGCAACACTTAAAATAGTCTGCTTGTTATTTAAAGTAGAAATTGTTCCTCTACTTATGCTTATATTAATTTTATTATCAACCAAACGAGAATTATATTCAGTCTGCAGAACATGAACTTATATACTTTTTAACCGACTTCAAAAAATGGAGGAGATGTTACTTCATCACTCGGTTCATATTAGACCGATTGTAAAATTTTTTTATTGTATGAAAGGATATAGCTTCGCATTGGTACCATTGAAAAAATGGGCGGGGACACGCCCCCAAGTTTTTATATTTGATTTTATGACATTTTACTTATTTGATTGCTGCGAAACCTACTAAAGCCCTTTGTTTCTTGTAATTACACAATTTTGAATTTGAAAAAATGGGCGTGGCTACGCCAATTAAAATCTATTATTATATTTCACATGTTGCTACTTAACAGATTTTTACGAAACTTGCCACATACCTTGAGTTGAAAAATAGATACAATTTTTCATTTGAAAAATTGGGCGGAATGACGCCCATTAAAATTTTATTTTATATCCCATAAATTTTTTGAAAAGCTTTTTTGCAGAATTATTATTAAAATATTTGCTAGTTACGAATAAGACTTTTCAATAATTTAATTATTATTATTATTATTTAATTATTTCATTGAAACTTTACATATTTTTTGTCAGTGAAAAAACAATTATGTTTTCATAAAAATTAAGTAAATGTTGTGAAACCATTTCGACCGTAATTTTTTTTAAACAAAATGAAAATAGCCAGAAAAATTTAAAACGCTCAGAATGTTTGACAAATATTTATTAAAAAATATTTATTGAATAAATAAGTAGACAATTTTAAAGCTTTTCGCCGAAAGTATGTTCGTCAGAACTGTTGGGTTTTAATACACTTCTTTTTTTTCGCAATTGTTCCCTTTACTTTTCCAATTATTCTCTTTTCCAGTTTTTACGATTATGATAATTTTGACAGACTGCCACAAATGCAGCATGGACGGAGTACGAATGCGTCGTACTGGTTAAGTTGGCAGGAAGCAAGCATTATTTATTTAATTTCACCTGTATTTTGTATTATTCATTTTAATAAACTCTTTTTTGTGTGTGTTATTATTGACGACCGCTTTGGTGTAGTTATTCTTGTTCTTTTATTTTTCTCTTTTTATTTATTTTCTTTTTTGTTCAATATTTTTTAAGCCAGAAATGTGCGTTTACAATGCAACAGGTTGTTGCATTTGTCTGGTACTAATGCAATACATACTAAATTCATATTATTTTTTCTTTGTTTATTCCTGGTTTATTTTTTCTTGCTTACTATGTGCATCTCGTAACCATAGGTAATTGCTTAAGCTTTTATTGTCTTGTCTTTTATTTTTTTAAGATAAACAGAGTAAACCTCAAAGTTTGGTTAAGTTTTTCTTTATTCAGACTATGGTTTCGGTTAAATTTTGTAATAGTTTTATTGTTTTAGTTTTATACTTTAAGAAGATTTACTGCTAGCATTTTATTTAAATAGAAATAGTACTTGCTTATCAGTCAGAGTATTGAAGCTCATAAAACATGGTTATTTTTTGTGAAGCTTAAAAACTATTTTTTTATAACGAACCTTATTAAAAACGACTTAAGGAAATTGTAGGATTTATGTTTAATGCAAATTAATTTTATTTTGAATATAATTTTACTCTGTTAAAAATTATCAAATCATTAGATAGAAATGGGAAAACCCTGGAAAGCTGGAGTATATCTTAAATAAAATCAGCATTCAGCGCTGCATGCTTAATACGAGTACAATTTTTTACATGAAGCCGAACTTCTGCTTCTACCACAACCAAGAAAGATATTTCATCACATTATTTGTATTGTTTTTCAAGATACTGTAAACTTAAAAAAAAGTAAACACTATTGAATGACAAAGAGTACGCTCACATTTTTTCTCTCAAGCAACTAGTAATATACCCGATTAAAATATACAAGAGCATGAGTAATTCCTTTATGCTAAAAACTAAAATACGCTACAACTTAGAATAAAAAAACACATTCGTATCTAGAGCATTCACTCTCTGTACTACTTTAATTCGGAGTATTCTTATACTCAGAATATGTGTTTTGGGCTGTTTGAAAATACGCTTTGTCTGTGTGTAAATAAAATAGCCCTGTATATACGCATGTATAGCCGTTTAATACTCAGAGTATTTTTACACTCATGCACATGTTTGTAGCTCATATAGTGTATAACTTTTACTTGGAGTCGCTTGTGCTGCATATTACATAGTTCATTGACAATTATATCTTTGAAAAAGATATTGAAATTCCAGCCAATTTATTAATTTTTCAACAACGTTTGAATATAAAAATATTTCTGAAGAGGGCAACTCAGTGTTTATTAAGTTTGTATCAGATCTCACTGCAAGATTGCTAAACCTTGCAGAGATAAGGAAGCTGTCTCAATTTTTTAAATCACCTTACAAAATGGTCTGTAGCGGCATAATTCAATCTCTCAAGTCCAAAATGGAGGTAATTGACTTGCAAGTAGATATTTTGTTAGAAGTATATAAAACTGCATCCACTGAAGAATTTTTAGGGTCAACATGTTAAAAAAAATCGAGTTATTGAATACTATTTTTGCCTCCAAGTTTGTATGTAAATATTCAGACGCCCACATTGAAGACACCCTGTTCTGTAATCTGTTCTGGGCGTGAACCAAACTTTAATGAACTAAATTAAAACCGCAGATGTAATTTTTCACATTAATTTTTTTATATAATATTTTATCAGTTATAAAAGTCAAATCAAAATTTTAAATTAGCAGATGTTGAATCTTTTTTTTTTCTAAAACTAGACAAAAACACTTCAACATTATCCGTACTCTTCCTATAATTAATTATCGCAGATAGGCTGCATTAAAGAGCTGCCAACCACCAGTTCTACAATTTTAAGGCTTTTCGCATAAGGTTAATGCCGGTTTTTGTTTTATTTTGATGCGTAAAAAAGCGTTTATTTCAATAAAAAATTAATTAAATTGTAAAAGGGTTTGCATTTTCATTATTGATTTTATGAATTCAATTGTACTTTCGAACAATTGTGAAAGACGTCGTCGAACGTCACATCAAGACGACGATAAAAATTGTTACTTGTACACTCTTTGTCGACAAGAATTGACTACTATCAATATGCTCCATTCAATTACAAAGCCTCAGAGATAAGTAAGA
Source organism: Tachina fera (assembly GCA_905220375.1). NCBI lineage: Eukaryota > Metazoa > Arthropoda > Insecta > Diptera > Tachinidae > Tachina > Tachina fera. The sequence continues at coordinate 94,286,615 of LR999966.1, read as the reverse complement.
TATTTTCAATAATGGCCAATTGTTGTCGATAAAGAGTAGACCTTCTCGTCTCGTCTTAATATGATGGCCACCCCATTCCACGCCATTCACAATAAAGGGGAATATTTCTTATATGCATATATGAGGCTATCAGAGGAGAAGTGGTGTAACTCCAAACTATTTAATTATTTCATTGTTCTATTAATTTGCTGTATTATGTTCTGTGAAATAGGATGACAGCACTTCTGCGCTGATAGCCTTATATTATTCTTTATATACATATAAATAACTAATTAAATTAAATTAAATTTTTGCTATTTATCTATAGCGTTTACTTTATTTTGACGATCACAGTGTTTCTTTACAGCGATTTTTCCCTGTCAAAATAAATAGTAATAAAAATTCGGATTTATTTTTAACTATCGGCCTTCTTAAAAATATTAGTAATAGTCCTGCAGACGTTTTTAAAATCATAAACGATAATTTTCTTTCAAGGGTCTGAACAAATATTTCTATTATCAGAGTTAGTTTTCCAAAATTGTGCGATTTTTCGTCGATTCGGTTTATAGAACTGATCCGTAAAAATATTTTTATTAATGAATAACTTTTCTGATCTCTAATATATCAAGGTGCGTTCTTCTTGTAAATTTAATATGAAAAGTTCTACTTCGGTTACACCAACTTTTATCAAATTGGCTTAATTTCGGGTTCAGATTCTTTAGTGGCACTTATACACATGTATGTATGTACATTAGAGTGGCCATTAGTTATTTTTTTATTTCTTTTGTTCTCACCCCCAAAACGGTTCAGTTTTATGGAAAAAAAATTTCATAGCGATAATTTGTGTTTTAAGAAGTTCGCCCGCCCCACAAAATTGGTCTTCAAGTCCATTTTCAAGGTAATTTGTTTGTATAAGACCATATTTTTAAAAAATCATTATAAAAGAATATTATATATGGCAATATTTTAGCTCTTCTAGTCTACAACATTAGTCTGAAAGAAAGTTTTTTGCCAAAATTAATATTTTAGGAAATAATGATGAAAATAACCAACAAAATACCAAAAATTATATGTATCAAAATTATATTTATATGGAAATTTTTTATTTGAAGGCTTTACAATAAGAGCTTATATATATTAAACTATTTCATACATATACATACTAAACAAAAAAAATTACATTGAATATATGGGCTTGAGCGCCAACTTTAAGGGCCGGACGCACCCCCTAAAAGACAACTTAAAGGTATGACATTTTTTTTATTTTTTTTTACATAAAACTGAACCGATTTGGGGGTGAGAGTACAAGAAATCAAGAAAAAAATAACGACCACCCTTGGCTTACATATTTCATAAACAAATTTCCAAATTTTTTTCACTAAACCTTTTTTAATGACATACATATTTCAAGTTTATAAAATATTAAACTCCTACAAAATCAAAATTTTGTTGTATATGGAAAATATTTGCTGACATAAATATATGCATGTATTTATGCATGTTTTTTCATTAAGTGACAATTTCTTATTTCCTAAAACCAGAAGCAACATGCATAGATTTTCGCAATCTGTCTAATGGGAATTTGCAATACAAGATTGCACATCTCGTCTCAATGCAATCGCCAATATAACAGGAGCAGCAGCAAAATGGCAACAATTCACACAACAGTTTAATAAGTGGGCGATTAATGATTTATAAAAAAAGACATACAACTCTTACTCCTACCGACCACACTGCCGGGGCATGATATTCTACGTCTTGACTGTCTTTCTCAGCCTTTCGATGACGACGACGCTGTTTAGGTTTATTTTTAATGTTTTTATAATTTTAGTTCTTGTTGCCTGCTGTTCAAACATTAAGCTACTTGTAGAAAAAGTCGTAAGAATAAAAAACTGCGACTAAATACAAAAACAATGAATACAAAATACAAAATCAACAACAACTTTAACGATAATATTTATAAAAAAAACTCACTAAGAACTTTGTAAAATATCAGTGCTAGTGGCAGCGTCACTGACTGTGGCAAGTCAAGTAGCAATAATAATAACAATATTTTCTAAGACTTAAGCCTGGGAAATAATAAAATAAAATACTAGATACTTTATGATTTTATAGTGCAAGTAGTTAGTTGTTGCATTGAGTAGTTATTGCTGCAGCACTTTTAGTTTTATTTTCAATTTCTTAAGAACCAAAAAAAAAAAAAAAATAAAATAAAATCCAAACAACTGGCATCATCAACTGCATCCACTTCTAACTTTGCCACACTGTATACGAGTATTTATTGGGAATTCGTGTGCCTGTGCTGGGCCCTTGCTACTAAGTTGTTCTTTTTATTTTATTTTTTTTTTTCTGGAAAACTTTTGTTTTTTATTTCACATGTTGTTCTTTTTTGTTCATTTTATAGAAATAACACAAACTCCTAAGAAAAATAAGCGAATGCAAGATAAAATAAAGTTAACAAGTGTTATGTTGTTTTTTTTTACCCCAGTACTTTCCGTCTTTCTTTTCCATTTTTAACGATGCTATTCCTTTATATTTGTTGTCGTTGTCGTTGTTAGCTGCTGAGTTTTTCTACTGAACTCACAATATTGATGGATGTCTATCTATCCATCTTACTGTTGGGTATTTGTCTAATATTTAATCCGCCAATGTTGCTTTTTTTGTTAGTGCGATTTTCTGCAACAGCTGCTCCTCTAAATGTCTTGGGAATTTACGCAAGCGCAATTTATTTTAGCCCCACATTACTCTGTTTTAGTTATTGTGTTTGAGTGTTTGTTTCTTTTCGCCCATTGTTTTAAATGAGAAAAATCTTTTTTTTTTTGTCTTTTTTAAGAAAATGTTTAAGATTAAAGACAATTGCTCTGGCATACACTCAAAAAACGAATGCAGTAAATGATAAATATAATTTATGTTAAGTGAAACATGAGCTAGAAATTGACAGACGTTTTTTTTAAATAAATAATGTTTTGTGATTTCTTTTATCACTTGAAGATATTTTTGTTGTTATGAGTACAAGACGACATTTTGGGGGCTCTTGTCATATATCACCTTCTAGATAACACAAGTTCTCTTATTATCACAACATTTGAATTTTTGACACTTACATATTTCATTGGAGCAAAAGTTGTATTCTCTGTTAGTACAAGAGGGTGCTTTTTCTGTAATTCTTGTCAAGTAATGTGTGTTAATTTTATGTATAGACTCAAAACCTTAGAGCTGTAATTTAATGCTTGTGAAAGATATGCGTTATCATTTTTTAAGATCACATGAGATCTACACAAGAGCTGGTGCGAGCTTGAAACTCGAACGAAACAGTGTCAGCAAACATTTGAGGAAACATTTCTTCTTTTTAATAACTAAGTATAAATAATAAGTATCGGTTCGAAAAAGGTCGAGCCCCCAAGCTCGATATTAATTGATTATTTTTGGAAAACTTGAAACTATTTATGCGATATGTCCCCTTTTCACACGCCACTTCCATGTTCTTAAGACACTTTTTTCAATAACCTTTTTTTTGACAGATCACGTGTGAGTCGTGTCATGCTGTCATATTATTTTTGTTTAGTATCATTTTATAATGGAAAGAAGATCCGACGTTTTCGAGGCAAATTTTGTTTAGCGATGAGGCCCATTTCTGGCTCAATGGGTATGTAAACAAACAAAATTGCCGAATTTGGGACGAAGAGCAACCTGAAGAGATTCAAAAACTGTCACTTCATCCAGAAACACAAAGGTTTGGTGTGGTTTGTGGGCCGGTGGAAGCATCGGTACATACTTCTTTAGAAATAATAATAAACATTCTCCATTAAATTTGAATTTTCGGTGTTTGTTTCTTTAGAAAAGTAGGGAACCTCGAAATGGATCAAGCGTTATATAATTGTCTGTATATTGCATTTGGATTTGAACTTTTTTCATTGATCGCTTTAGAACACCCTTTATCGGTGAAAATGTCAGGTCCGTAGCTCTTATGGGATTTGTATAATTACATTACAATACAATAATTCCATTATATCTAAATATAAAAAATTTTTAATTTTTACTCTTTATTTTTTGAGCGTAAACTGGCAATTGCAAAAATTTATATTTATAGCTTATTTTGAGAATCTTTGTTGCAGCGAAATACATATAAATAAAATAGCATAAAAATAATGGAAGAAAAAAGTCCTATGAGAACCAAATAAATCGTGCATAATGCTCATTTCAAGTTAATGTTCATACACATCAGCGTCATCTGTTGTTGCAGCACATCGACATTAACGAAAAGTATTCGCTCGCAATTCTCGTTTGGCGATAGTGAGATGAATATTTGAAACATTATTTGTGGGCAAAATTTTAATTAGATTTTTGCTTTTTGTTTTTGATATGGCTAATGCTTACTCTACTTCTTAGATTTTTCCTTTCTCACTGCTGTAAGGCTGACTATTGCGGCTGCTATTGTTGCTGCTGCTGCTGCTGCTGATGTCGTTCGCTTAATACTCCTCTCGTATTCAGCTTTATTTAATCAGTTTAAATAAATCAGCACGAATTTTTCATTGTAAATGTTGCATTTGGCGCCAAAGTCTTTCCGTTTCATGTTGGTTTTTTTTCTTCTTTTTCTAGCGATAATGTGCAAAAGTTCAAATACAACAATACTGCTGGGTATTTTTGTTATAGCTTTTGTTATTAAAGAAATAAAATAAAAATTATAGATAAAACGCAATGAGCGTAAATGATGATGCTTTAGCTTAAAGACATTGTGTATGTGTGTATGCGTGTGCTACTTGTCATATTGTCTTATTAAATATTTGACGTAGAATGAATTTCAAAGTACTAAAAGATTATTTGGCATGAAAATCACTTTTAGTTATATGTATTAAGATATTTTTATAAATATTATTTATAAATAACTAATATAGAAGTAACATTTTACATTACAGCAGATTTTAAAAATATATTGAAACTCTTGTCATGCGGGCAGTTTTTGCTTCAAATAAAATTTTTTCTGACTAATCTAGTAGATTTCTGATACAAAACAAAATCTACTTCGTCACTAGATTTTGTCGAAATATGGTTCAATAGCGACTGCCATTATGTCAAACTAAGAAATTTGATCGAAAACGGCGATTAGACCCCAGCTTGGCATCGGTTTTAATTTTTCATTAACCCAATGTTGCCCACTTGGGGGCATTGTAGCTGTGCCTGCTTTAAAGATATAAAATCCAGACTCAACAATCGAAACTTCAAAATTATTAAAAATTTTCTTGAACAATATCCCCCACTGTGTATCGGGTACTTTAGGCTTCACTAGGCATTAGAAAACAGAGTCGAATCGAGCTAAAAAAATTAAGACCGCACTTACGACAGCAATCCTCATGTTTTAGGCAGCGCATATTCTAAGAGTTATAAAAAAAAAACAAAAAATCCCATACAAGTTGCGACCAGTCTAATGTACATATCGTCACCTAAAATACAAAAGACCGTAAGTACACTTTTTACTTTTTTTACGAGAGAAGCAAAAAACCTTATAAATTTAAGACTATTTATTTATTTGTTAGGTGCCAAATAGAATAGTTAATAAAATCGGTATTTTTGAAAATATGTGAGTAAAATTTTAAGCAAAGGTGTATTTTGGTTAATCACATCACAATCAATCAAAAAGTCTATTTTTAAGTTGAAATTTATTTGCTGGTGGTTCAGCTTGGTCCATATACGTATTTCATTGGCGCTTGAACCAAATCATCAGTAGACTTCAACCACAAATTTTGAACAGTCCCAAACCTCTTACTTTATGCACAGACTTTCAAGCGCCAATGAAATACGTATATAGACCAAGCTGAACCACCAGCAAATAAATTTTAAATTAAAATATAATTATGACAATATGTCGAATAATAAATTCCTTAAATGTCTATTTTTAAGTTTAAAATTTATTTTCTATTTTTAATTTTTTTGGTTGTTACGGCCTTTTGGATTTTAGCTAATGATATACATACTCGTACATATACTTCCTCTTTTTGAACGCTGGTTTTAATTTAATTGAATTGTTATCATCCAATAAATTTAATGTAACAATACAATGACATCAACATTGAAAAATCTTAAAGAAATTCATGTGCTTTTTTTAATTTATCAGTAAATCCAAAGCCGAATTTCAGTTAAGGTTTTCCAAAAAAAAAATTAAATAATCTTGTAGGTATGATTAAATATGTATGTAAATATGTAATAGTTATCGAAAATCAGCAGCATGAGCTGGTGTTGAAAAGAACTGAAATCAAACAAATAAATTACTAAACTAATTTTGAAAAAAGAAAAAAACGAAATTAATGGCGCCAACTTGTGGTCAAGTTTAAGGGTATTTTTGTATCAAATATATGTAGATATGTTATTGCCAGTGTTGCCGGAACGAAAAAATAATCGGTAAACAGCCTGCTCCCTCCCCTATTTCGCTCGAAAATTTTTATTGAAAAAAAAACATAATCCATTAAACGATTTTGCTTAAAATCAAGTGCAAAACAATTGCTTTTTAAGTGAAATATTAAATTTTCAAGGGTTTAACAATGCTTCCCATGCACTTTTTTTCAATAGCATTCTCCAGTGAAAAATTAACTTTAATTCATTTCGAACAAATCAGTTGTATTACAGTTCAAGTCTTGAAATGCTTGAACATATTTCAAGCATATTAATACAGTTTACTGCAAACCTTGAATTATACTTCGATTAACCTTTGTATTACAATTAAATGCAAGTCCTATTCAGGCATCAAAAACAATATTGAGTACACGAATAATTTTTTTGTATATTAAAATATTTTCAAACTTGAAAATTATATGAAATAAATATCAAGTGCTTCCATATCACCTTCTTTAGTGCTTACTGGAAAGATATAAAAGAAAAAATAGTTTGACCTAACCTTCATGCAATAATCTTCCTATTAAAAACTTCTGTTTACTTCTTTTCATTTTAATTTCATTTATACAACGTTTGAAAAAAGCGCATGTAGAACAAACATTACAAGACACATTTTGTGGATAATTACAAAGAAATCGGCAACATTGTTTCGAGCGCACATTCAATCCTACGTACGTACTAGTGTCCTGCACAAGACCATTTATAAGACCTTTCAAGACATGACAGATTTTTCAAATGCTTTACTACAGCAAAATATTCTAAAACAAACGCTAAACAACACTGTTGGCAAGACAAACAACTGAAACAAATGGTTTGCCAACAGTGTTGTTTAGCTTTTGTTTTTGAATGTTTCGCTGTAGCAAAGTATTTAAAAAAACTCTCATGTCTTGAAATGTCTTACAAATGGTATTGTGCAGGACTTTAGCACGTACATGCTACTACAAAAGGTCACAAGAAAATTTCATAACCAAAAATCAAAGAAATCAAATGTACGATTGTCATATAAAATTTCCTTGAAAATTCTTCTACTATTTTCATTCACTGAAACACAAGTTACGAGTATCTTAAGCAATAAATAAGCAAGAAAATCTAAGAAGAAACAAAAATAAAAGTTTAAGATACAAAATCCTATAAAGCAAGATAAATAAGGCCGCAACAGTAAGGCAAGATTCTTACAAATAATCATTCCTGATTTTGCTGCTTCCTCTTATGAAAAATCATTTATTTATACGAATTCACTTTATTAAATAAGAAAAATTAAAAAATGCATTTGTTTATAAAGAAAAGTATTGTGTTTAATTTTACTTCTTTTGGTATTTTTTTGATATCATTTCATCTTTTTTATTGTTTGGTTTTCATATACTAAAAGTACAATGAACCGCGACTGTGTTGTGTACAAAATTTTGCCGTTGCTTTAAATTGTTTTTCGACATTTGAATGAATGAATGTTACTTTTTGTACCTCATGGTTGGTCTTGTTGTCATTCATAATATAATTCATAATTAAAATTTTTTTTTAATCAGCATAATTTCAATATGGAATTAATTATGTATTAAAAATTAATAACACACGTACATTATTAATATGTAAGAAAAAAAATTATATATTTTTATGTAATAAGTCTTTATAAAACGTGAGTTTTATATACATACTAGTGCAAATGTATATGCTTACAGTAGTTTTTTGCTATAACGAATGATAGTTATGAATTGAAAATTTTATTAATTTGATATGCACTTTTCATCATAAAACTAATTGTTAAAGCTTTAATTTTAGATAAGAATATATCTATTTAATTCATTATAAACTAAAAGTGAAAATTAACTTGAGTCCACATAAAAATATGTGAATATATAAAAATTATATCTTTCTTAAAGAAAATGAAAATTGAAACGGCTTAAAAAACCTAAAAACAAGACCATACTCGTAACCTCGGAAATCTAAAGAAAAATTCCAATTTCAAAAATTTGCTTGAGAGGGGTAAGTTCAAAATATTTAAAACTGTTGACCTTTCAGGCCATTGATGAGACTTTCCCGTCACTGCTGCTTTCAGGGAATTTAGAAATTCTATTTTACAACAATTGTTAAGCACATACCGCTTTTCCACACGTAAAGTTTACTTTACAAAGTCTTAATTCAGCTAGCAGAAAGACAGAAAGAGACTGTACTACTGCCTCTGTCTTTCTTTTAGCTGAAGTAAGGCTTTGCAAAGTAAACTTTGCGTGTGGAAAAGGGGTAAAACAAGAACATTTTTCTTAAGTAAAACAAAAATAAACAAGCATGTGTAAATGAGTAAGGAACATATTCTTTGTTCAATGGCAATACTGTTGTAAATAAGAAATGGTAAAATTTAGCTTCTATTGCATAATAACAATTTTCAACAAATTGTAGTAAAACGAGTCGGAACAATTCACGTATTCCTTTTTCATTGGAAAATATATATATAAGACTGAAATTTTCATTGACAGACGCCAGCAGTAGACCAAACATGAAATCGCTTATAATGATGGTGTAGCGGCCTTCTCAAACATTATGTTGTTGCGTTCTGCTAGTGTTTGGCAGCATATTTATAACTTACTTTGGTGCTATTTCGTACTTAAAAATTATCACATCTAATTTTGCTTCCTCAAAACATGAACTTTCGCCTAATTAACCAACCAACCAAGGAAAAAATGTTTTTTAAGAAATTATTCACAAAATTGTCGATACTTTCTTCAGCTTTTAAGGTATAGAAATTAATTATTTAACTGCATTTGACAGAAACTTTTTGAGTTTTAAAATGAAAAGTTTTTGTAAAATAAGTCGTCTTATAAGTATCTCTTGAACGGATCAATGGATTTGGAGTAAAATTTGTGGTAGTTGGCGTATTTCGACGTCGTAATCGTACAAGGTTTTTTTTTGGTTTTAAATTAAAAATACCGCAACATTTTTTCTACGTCCAATGGAAACAATATACACAACAGGCAAGCTTTTACAAATTGCTTTTATGCCGACTAGAGCACAAAGCCAATCAGATCTCAGCATTAACAAAGAAACAAGAACAAATTTAAAAGATTTTTAAGCTGTTTAAATTTAACGCAAATTTTTTGAGAGTATGTGTGTTTGGACGTAGCTGATCTAAAACCAGAATGTTGTAGTTAAAGTCGAAATCCTCCAAGCACGATAAAGCCTATTGTTAGTTTAAATAAAAAAAATATTCCTTCTCAAACACACCCATCCAAACATATGTGTAAATTATCGTAAAATATAGTCAGGGAGCAAATTACGGCATTCGTTATCGAATGAAATTACGAAATATTTCCATATAAACTCTATTAAAATATTTCGTAATTTCGTTCGATAACGAATGCCGTAATTTACACCCCGAATAGATTTCTACGATGTCGAGTTCTGATAAAAAATGTATTTCTTTAAATTTCGATAAAATCAGTAACTTTAAATTTTTGATAGGAAGTTTAGAAATTCAATTGGTTTCAAAAATGTTGTCATGTAATTACGAAATTATATATCAAATAAAAACTTGCAACAATTCTGATTGTGTTTGTGTGAAAATTTCGATAGATATCGACGAAAATAGCTTGTACGGTTATTTGTGAAAATCAAGTACATTTTGTAAATTCAAGTTTTACGAAAACTTCAAAATATGTTTGTAAATGGTTAAATAGATTTTTTCCCCAAAAAAAAGACAAATTAATATTATTGTTTACGTTTAAACCCTGTTTTTTTTAAATAAATTTATGCACTTTCTATTATATCATAATACACGTATACACACAACTAAATACTAAGCTTTTAATAACTTTGAACAAAAACCACTTGATGACACCAACAAAATTATAATTATCGGTGTGAAGCAGCTCGTGCTAATGCTGTTTTTATAAAAATTATTGATATTTAATATCAAAGTTGTGTTGTTGTGTTGCATAATTAGATATAAAAAAATTAATAATTTTGTATTGATTATATATTTATTTTTTATTATCTACATTTATAATTATATAGATATTTTTTGAATAAAGCTTTAGTTATTTATATTTTTTTTAATTTATTAATATCTGTTGACTTTTATGCAAGCAATTTATCATTTAATAGTTTTTTGTTTGTTTGCTGTTTTTGAGGTTTAAATTTACTGATAAAAAAGAGATAAAGCTTTAAACGGTGATTTCATAGTGAGTAAAGTTAATATGACAAATAAAAAAAAATATACTCACTGTATACAAACATAAGAATATTAATATTTAATTGTTTAAACAAACAAACAAACAGTATTATAAAAAGAATAAAAAATATCAGCTACATTTTTTAACACAAAATTATATAAAAAAGTATCACCTAATGTTTCCGTAAGCCTGCCAGTCGACTCGTCTAGGAAATTTCTCTGAAATTTATGTGAGCTTTTCATACAAATTTTTTTATATAAATCAGTCGTCTGTTTTGTGGAAACAAGGAGTTAATAAATTTTATTTTTTCTTAATAAAGTGTTAATGCTAACTGGTTTCTGATGCAAACTTTTCGAAATTTATAATTTATTGTTATTTATTAACTGTCATTTGTATATGCTTGTCTCAGAAACTGCAAAATTGGGTCAAAATTTTGTATATTTAAATAAATTATATATCATACGAGTATATAACAAAAAAAAAACATTTTCTCAATGAACGAACACAAGCTCTGCCAGACTGGCAGACTAATAAAAATTAATGCTAATTAATAAATTTTGTTGAACAATGTAAAAATACACCATAAAGCAATAATTTTTTTCTTTGCTTTTACATGAACATTTGCTGTTGGATGGACTTTAAATTAATTTTTTCCCCTACAATGTCTTTTTACACCAATAAAATTTTCTATTTAATTCCATAGTCATTAATTAATATTAAAGTGTTTATAAAATTGTGATACCAAAATGAAAACACATAAATATTTATAATGAAATAAAAGACATTTAATTTTGAATACATTTTAATTCTATTAAAATCGAAAAGATGAAACCATAAATTTCTTTCAATTTCTAGACTCAAAGTAAAATGATGATAAAAATATGTAAAAAATTATAATATTATATGAAATATAATTCTACACAGAAAAAAACTCCTTTCCTTCGGGTAAAAAAAAAATTGCATTTGATGAATGAAATTTATTCTGTGTTATGTTAAAATAAAAATTCAGTAAAGTGCGACTTTGACCCGCACATGAAGGGTTCCGTACGGACACGAGATATGTTATTCAATGCGAACCTTAGTAGCCTATATAAAATGTAGTTTTGGCATTTTTTTTCGTTTTTTGCCGTTTTTTTTTAATTTTAGCGATTTTTGTTATTATGGCGATTTTTTTATTTGTCTTTTTTTGTTCTGGTGATTTTTTCGGTTTATGGCGTTTTTTTATTTTTTGGCAATTTGTTCGTTTTGGCGATTTTTTTTAATTTTGGCGATTTTCGGATTTTGGTGTTTCTTCATTTTGGCGACTTTATTCATTTAGGCGCTTATTTTAGTTTTGACACTTTTTTCTCATTTTGGCGATTTTTTTCGGTTTTTGGCGATTTTTTTTAATTTTGGCAATTTTTTTCATTTTGGCGATTTTCTTTCATATTAGCAATTATTTTGTTACTGGAGCCTTTTTCGCGTTTGGCGATTTTGGCGCTTTTTTCATTTTGGCGATTTTTTTCATTTGGACGATTTTTTCGAATTTTGCGACTTATTTTAGTGTTAGAAATTTTTTTTAATTTTGACGATTATTTTCGATTTGGCGATTTTTTTGAATTTTCGGCGATTTTTTGGTTTGGTTTAATTTAAATTTTTTTAAATTTTAGTGTCAATTGTTGTAGTCTATTCAAAAATACACTAATTTTATAAATTTCAAGTGTCAATATACGTATGTACATACAATTATATGTATATTACATGGGATTTTAAAATTTTTCGTTGCTCGTTTTGGAGCACCCTTTAATTTCTAATTCTCATGTATTTTTTGTTGTAGCGGCCAAGGTTCTACATACTCTGTCCAAATTTCAGGTCCGTAGCTCTTACGGTTCCTGAGGAAATAGCGTGTGACGGACAGACGGACAGCGTAGCGAAAACAATAGGGGCCCTTTTTTCACCTTTGGTGTACGAAACCCTAAAAAAACATAAAATTAAACTCTTTTATTGACTTAATTATAAATACTACAAAATATACGAAATACGAGACAGGTCAAGTCAAGTCTGTGATTTTTTTAATTTTCTGCCTCCTAACTGAAAGCGTATCATCGCTGCTGTCAACACAGGCAACTGTCAGTATAATAACACTACCGATTAGATAAGAAATTATAAAAAATGTAATTTCGTGTGCTCATTGAGCATTACTCTCCCCAGTATTTCTTATTAAGAGCACGCAGCATGCTATAAAAGTGTAAGTGCAATACTTGCGATATAATGACGTACTTTTCTGATTACCAAATTTCAAAAAATTCTGTACAAGTTGCTAAATGAGGAGAATGATTTTTGTAGATGAGCGAACAAGTTGCCAAATAAAAACAGTAATTACTTCTCAAGAATCGATTATTTTAGTCTCACGCCTCGTTAAAATCATTAAGTTGGTAATAAAGTAGGGAAGAGCTTCCACCAAAAATGCTTAATTCCAAACCCAATTACCTTTTTGAAAATATTTTGCTGGGGAAAAAGTGCTTAAAGGTAGAATTAGTAAAGTCGTATCGTTTTACTTTACAGCTTGCCGTATCGTTCGGCTTTGTGAACAACTTATAGAAAATGTAACAGTTTGCACAGCACATTATTGTTGTTTTTGTCTTAATGCGGCTTTTTTGACATTCGCTATAGAAAAATCTGTTTTCTGTAGATTTCTACGTCAGGAGTGCTACCACCACATATTTTATAACTAGTAACATGCATTGTATATGGTACGGTTTTTGTCAGCTGACACGCAACTTCACGATACGATTTTACTAATTCTACCTTAAATCATATTTTACCGTTTTGCAGTAGAGCACATTTAAACTTTCAAGTTAATTTTCGGAAATTGGTTTATTTTGCATTTAAATTGGGAAATTCGGTATTCACTTAAATTTTTTTAAACATCAGTTCTACACACTATAAATAGTACATTTAACCTGAAATATACAAAAGTATAAAAAGTATAAAAGCTAAGTTAAGCTATTATTCCATAAGTGATTATAAGTTGAAAAGAGATAAGTAGCGATTCATTGAGCTATAACTTCCTGAAAAATCGCACAAAATAATTGAGATTTTTCCCAAGGGTACTTTTAAATATGGAGATTACAGGGCTGAAATTAAATCAAAATCAGCTTATCACGACTTAAGCACTTTTTACTTTTTACCACAGATTTGTTGCCCCTCTTTCAACCTAACTAAATCATTAATTTTTGCGAAGAAAACCCCCATCACTCAAACCAATGATAATATTTAAAAATACTATAGGAACTCTTCAATATCAATTTCATTATAGCCTTGGACGCTATTGTCGACGTTTTTATTATGAAAACGCGATATTCGAAAACTAGGGAAATATCAATAACTTCCTGTACCGGGAAGAAGACTTGGGTCGAACTCACTACTTAATTTTTTGCCACAAACATACGATCAAACCCATTTAAATTACATGGGTTTGATTATAAATAAATAAATAAATAAATAGGAATGTGTCAAAAAATGAACTAGTGAACGAGTTTTACCTGAGTATAGCGGGAAGTTAATAATTTTTACTGTATGAAAAATTGCACACAAGTAAAAAAATCCAATAACCCTAATAAGTTATATAATAAGCAGGGAAACTACAAATATGCCATTGCATATATTTCTTGTGTGACGTATTTATGGGGGAAAAATATATTTATCAGTTTCGAAACTTTTTATGAATTTTGGCATCGATTTTTTAGTGCATATTTTACCCTTTACCTGTTACATATATCAGTCTAACACACATATTTTTTGCATGTTTTCGATTTTTTAGAGCCCTAAAAGCGGTAAATCGCTTTTAGGGCATATTTTAATATTTTTTAGATTTCTTTTTCTTTTTTTTTTCATTAAAATTTTTATTTTTATTTTTCGCCACCTAAATCTCTGTTCCAATGTTCCATGTAGTGTACACATTTTTCATATACTCGTATATATTACTCAGTTTTACGGACGTTGGTTTCAAAACAAATTCAGTTTTGCTGTTTCTGACGGACTCTATCCCGAGTAGACGTTGAAGGCACATTGTCAATGTACAAAAGTTTATTTAGATGAGACAGGAACGATTTTCTAGATCAATAATTTGTTGTTTATTGCAATAAGAATTATATATATAAATATTGTCTTATTTATTCAAAATATAGTTCCAAAGCCTGAATTCTGATATCGTGATCTCTTGAAATTGAAGTTATATTGTTATAAAAGCATCCAATAAAAATTAATTTGAATTATTTGTTTTAATCAAAATTTTTATGGTAATTTTGTTTTAATCTGCCCTTTAAACCCCTGTTATTTTTTAATTTTTTGTTTATTTTTGTAATATTAAGGGTTTTCATGAGAACTCTTAAAATTGCCATTTGTGTAATTGGGCAAACTTGCGAGACTTGTTTCATGAAGCTCCTTTTAACCTTTTGTGCAAACAACTAACGAAAATTTTAAACAAACGTCAACAAATTAATTAAATAAAAATTAAATAATAAAATTTAAAGCAATTTTTAATTAAAAACATATTTATAAAAATAAAAAAATTGTGTGTGTCTAAAAGTGCCTAAAGAAGTCCAAAAAGCAAGAAGTTGATGTTTAGAAAATGCACAATTGCACAGCTTAAGTTTCCGAGCCAAAATTATTGGCAAACTTAACAGGTTTGTGTAAATAAATTTCTATACAATTTTTGACATTTTATTTATGAAATGCACAATTGCACAGTTTCCGAGACTTTTGAACAGTCTCATGAAAACCCTTATTATTTGAAATGTAAATGTTGTTGAATTTTTGAATTAGAAAAATATTTTAATTTACAAATAAACCAATTTATTTTATTTTTAAAGGCATATTTTTTTACTTGATTGGAAGTTTTTAGTGCATATTGAATGCGTATGGTTTCCTTGATAATAACTTTGTTATGAAGAAAATTAATTTAAGCAAAGAAACGAGTTTTTTCCGTTGCTGTGAAAAACTATGAACGAGTAAAAAAATTAGAAACTACATGCATAGAATGTAATTGTACATTGTATTGATGAAAAGTTACATTATGATAATGAAAAACATTTAATGAAAGCTTCTTAATGATTAAAACATTCTTTCAGTGTATTTGATTGTACATTTGGCTGATAAATTATTTAGATAGTTAACAAAAAACATCAATCTATCAAAGATCGTAATGCATTCAGGTTTTTATTGAGAAGTTTTCTCATTAGTAGGTCATCTTCAAATATAAAAAAATTTACACATGGAATTTAACTTTGAAACGAAATTCATTTTAGTCTAGAAAAAACACTTCAATAAAAAGAAAGTCACTAAGATTCGTTTGAAATGATGTTAGTGCAAGAGTTTCTCTTTTTCAAAAACTTTATGCTTGGATCAATGACTTTGAAAACAAATGTGCGTGCGTGCGTTCTTTAATTTATATTGAAAGGAAAAGCAAATTTTATTAATGTTTAATATTTGAATTAATGCTTAATATACAAACGTAAAATAAGCAGAATTGAAATAAGGTGTTTCCCCAATGAAAGGCTGCTGGTTGTTTCATCAATGAGCTGTGATCTTCCTTAAAAAAATGTTATTTGTTTTAGGCAAAATGTATTTGTATGTATTTATAAAAAATTTTGTTTCTTTTTCACTTAGTTTTGAGAAATTAAGCTGCAAGAGCAAACGAAAAAAAATAAATAAAACAACCCAGACGACGCCAATGTGCATAAATTTTATGTTATTAAAACGACAACGATTGACTAAAATACTGCAAATTACAAAAACTACGGGTATTAATACTTTTTACACAAAATGACGTGATACTTTAAAAGTCGCTGAAATTTTATTGTACATACTTTGAAACTTAAAAATTTTCTTTTGCATTAAGTTTCAAAATTATAAAAAAAATTTCAATTTAAAAAAAATACTCTTATTAAATATAAATATTATAAACGAAAACATGTCAATATATTCCAATATGTTTAGAAAACGGAAGTCTCTTTTGACTTTTGATTAATTTATAAATTTGTAAATCGCATGATCACACGTATTTTCAAATACAGCAAAAGGAAGCAATAGATAGGGTATAAAATATACAACATATTTTAAATAAACTCTATTTCAAATATTTTAATTTTTAATATTTGTGTCTGTTTTCCGGATGTTAGAGGAACTGTATAATTCGTGAGAGCACAGATAAAATATATACAAAGCAAGTAGCAAAATTTAATCTTGCAGCATATTTTCAGAGTAAAGTCAAATATCAGCTATTATTCCATATTACTACAGATTGTATGTATACATTAAATAAGTGCAATGTTGCACACAGAAAAAAATACCAATGTAAAATCAACATGCCAAAATGTTAATTCAAATTCATTCAAATCACATTAAATTTACTATGTTGTTTGAGTGTGTTGGTGGTTATTTGCTTTGTTCATAGTTGCAATACACTTTGTGCTTAGTTGTGTAGGTTGTTTTTATATTGTTTTTGATTTTTTGTCTGTAAACAGCAGGTAGGCAGTGTATTAGTCTTGCATTCGGAGGTTCGCAGGTTCGAATCCTGGAGTTAACAAAGTATTTTGCATTTTTTTTCACTAAAACTTTTCAAGTCAAAGCATTTTGTTTTTTTTAACTAAAAACAATAACAAACTTTCAAACAAATTGTATGTATGGCAATTACTATACATCATGATAAATTAAAAGGGTTTATGAAACAGATTTTCATAAAAAAAGTTTCTTATTAAGCCTTTATAAAGCCTTATTAACTTTTATAAGTAAATGTGTATGTATTTAACTTTACAACACAATTAAAACATATCCTTTATTACAACATAGTCGTATCTAAAAAAATCAGCTTTTGGGAGTTATTAATGCAAAAAAATTCGTTATGTTATATATAACATAAATATATATATATATATATATATATATATATATATATATATATATATATATATATATATATATATATATATAAAGATATCTATATGCGTAAAAATTTTATTCAGAAGGCATGTGTAGTTACTTCTTGAGAAAAGGAAATCTTTTTATATTCTTCATTGAGTTGTTATGTAAATTGAAAGATTCAAACTAATTTTCTGCAGAACCAAATTTTTTTGTTATGCCCAGGGCTGTCAGAAGATAAAATGATCGGAAAATCGTTGAAATCCCGATAAACTATAAAAAAGTCATCATTTTATACTCATCATCAGAAAAATCGGCTGAATCAAAATTAATATTTTAACGTGTATACTAGGCCGGTTCGATTTTTATGAATTAAACAAATTAAAAAATCGTATGGTAAAAACAAAATCTACATGTAATTCTAAGAAACTTTTGTGAAGAAACCATGTGTCTAAAATCAAACCCTACACCGCGCCTCTTGACGTGAACATGTATTTACTCTTCCTGAGCTGCTTCTTTTTTTGGCTCCTGCCTGCCCTATTTAAATTTGTTGACCTTAAAGATGAAAATGGGGAAACAAATATAATGGCTATACTCGTATCTAAGGTGGGTCGCGAAAAAATTAGGAAGAATAATGATTCGAATATAGTAGCATATATTTCAGTACATACATTTTTCTATTTGAAAAATCGTATTTAAAAAAAATTGTTTTTCTAAAGAAGAGGAAATACATACATTTTCATGTCGAGAGGCGCGGAACAGCGATTGATTTAAGATAAGTAGTTTCTTCTGAGAATTTCCTCAGAAATATGTGGATATTACGCTAATTGGGATTTTAAAACCATTCTCCTCTTGTAACGCCTTATAACTTTGCTCCCCTCAGTGGTACAATTATGAAAAATATTATGCGAAATTTTTAAACAAACTTGGCTTTTTTGCATTTGTGTTATTTAAGAATATCAATTTACACAGATATCAATATAAAATAAAGAGGGGGCAAAATTACACCAACGTCTTTAAGTAGGGGTAAGTAATACATGAATTGTAATAGTCGATTTTTTCATAAAAAAACTGCCATATTTGAACTTTTAAAAATCGTCAATTTTAAGGAAAAAATTGTCAAATCGTCATTTTGCTATTTTGGGCACCAAAAATCGTCAAAATGACGATAAATCGTCAAATCTGGCAGCCGTGGTTATGCCTCCGTTGCAGCGATTTAACTTTACAACACAATTAAAACATATCCTTTATTACAACATAGTCGTATCTAAAAAAATCAGCTTTTGGGAATTATTAATGCAAAAAAATTCGTTATGTTATATATAACATAAATATATATATATATATATATATATATATATATATATATATATATATATATATATATATATATATAAAGATATCTATATGCGTAAAAATTTTATTCAGAAGGCATGTGTAGTTACTTCTTGAGAAAAGGAAATCTTTTTATATTCTTCATTGAGTTGTTATGTAAATTGAAAGATTCAAACTAATTTTCTGCAGAACCAAATTTTTTTTGTTATGCCCAGGGCTGTCAGAAGATAAAATGATCGGAAAATCGTTGAAATCCCGATAAACTATAAAAAAGTCATCATTTTATACTCATCATCAGAAAAATCGGCTGAATCAAAATTAATATTTTAACGTGTATACTAGGCCGGTTCGATTTTTATGAATTAAACAAATTAAAAAATCGTATGGTAAAAACAAAATCTACATGTAATTCTAAGAAACTTTTGTGAAGAAACCATGTGTCTAAAATCAAACCCTACACCGCGCCTCTTGACGTGAACATGTATTTACTCTTCCTGAGCTGCTTCTTTTTTTGGCTCCTGCCTGCCCTATTTAAATTTGTTGACCTTAAAGATGAAAATGGGGAAACAAATATAATGGCTATACTCGTATCTAAGGTGGGTCGCGAAAAAATTAGGAAGAATAATGATTCGAATATAGTAGCATATATTTCAGTACATACATTTTTCTATTTGAAAAATCGTATTTAAAAAAAATTGTTTTTCTAAAGAAGAGGAAATACATACATTTTCATGTCGAGAGGCGCGGAACAGCGATTGATTTAAGATAAGTAGTTTCTTCTGAGAATTTCCTCAGAAATATGTGGATATTACGCTAATTGGGATTTTAAAACCATTCTCCTCTTGTAACGCCTTATAACTTTGCTCCCCTCAGTGGTACAATTATGAAAAATATTATGCGAAATTTTTAAACAAACTTGGCTTTTTTGCATTTGTGTTATTTAAGAATATCAATTTACACAGATATCAATATAAAATAAAGAGGGGGCAAAATTACACCAACGTCTTTAAGTAGGGGTAAGTAATACATGAATTGTAATAGTCGATTTTTTCATAAAAAAACTGCCATATTTGAACTTTTAAAAATCGTCAATTTTAAGGAAAAAATTGTCAAATCGTCATTTTGCTATTTTGGGCACCAAAAATCGTCAAAATGACGATAAATCGTCAAATCTGGCAGCCGTGGTTATGCCTCCGTTGCAGCGATTTATCGTCACCCCATTATTGGTTGTACGCACCGACCATTTAAAAAAAATTCTTTAGGTATGGAGTATATACATATATTTCGAACATCTGCTTTCTTAATCGAAAATCGAAATTACTTATGGTTTCATTTTGCTCCATTTCAACTACGAATATTTTAAGGTTTAATACGTATTGTTTTGCGGTACATGCCACAGTTTGGCGTTTGCGTCAAATACTTCATACAAAACCATGCGAAGTATAGTAAACATCTGCGAGCATCTCTAATTCGTTCATGGAAAAAACTAAAATACGCTATAACTGAAAATAAAAACGCGCATACATACGTATCAATTGCATTGACTCTCCTTCATACTTTCAGTATGAGTATGTTTATACACACACTATAGCTGATTAATCGGCAAAAAATATGCTGATACTCGGGATATTTATTTATCAATCGCCACTGTATACATACATTTGTGTATGTAAAATGGAATGGAAAATGTGTGGGTGCGTGTGTGTGGCTATTTAAAAACACGCTTTAAGTATTTTTGTAAATAAAATAGCCCTGTATACATGCATGTGTAGTCCATTAATAAGTGATTATTTTTATATTTATAAGTATGAGTGTAGCTCGCACTGTCTATAGATTTTAGTCGCTGTCGTTTGTGGATGTTAATAGTTTTACGAATTGGATGTTTATAGTTTTACGAATTCAGTTCAAAATTAATGCGTGTGGTTGCATTTTGCATATTTTTTTTTAATTTTCTGGTGTGAACCTGCTAACTTACTTCGACCAAATTTTGCAGGAGAGACAAAAAAACTGTTAACATTTTATACACGTAGCTTAAGAAATTATTCTAATACGTTATTTATTTTCGACATGTAGACTATCAAATTACAATAAGCATTTTAATCAGTCGATGCTGAGTCTCTTTCTCCTTCCAATAACATTAAAATAACATACATATGTTAACAAGAGTAGATTAAGTTTTCGAATCTAAGCCCATGATATGAAGCAATTACAATTTTTTTATTTTTTTTTTTGATTTGAAAAGAAATCGTCTAATAAATAATTAATTATTTTCCAGCAAATAGAACATCTAAAATCAAATCTTAATTAATAAATATGTTTTTTCTCAAATGTGATTGAGATAATAAATTAAATTAGCAAACAACAACAACAACAACTTAGTAGACAAATTCTTCTGATACTTTATAATTTTAATATTCCATGAATTTTGCTAATCACATAAAATGAAATAATTATTTTTTCCATTTAATCTTTTCGATCTACAAACACTTTTGCGTTCACACTTAAGCAAATATATGTATGTATGGATTTGCCTGTAGTTGAAGTGTACTTTCATCATTAATGATCATTTATTTTGGTATTTACAATTTCATTTGCCTTATTGATAATTTTTTGTTACACTGATAACTAGGAATGGCTCAGCCATTAATTATGGCAGCGCACTTGTAGTTTGTTTTGTTTATTCATATAGTCGTATGCAGTGGTTGACATAATGATGTGGCAAGAGGTTAACCTTGATTTATGGAATAATACTATGAGGACAAGTGATGATGTTAAAACATATTTAAAGTTAGACTTTGATTAAATTAAAATATCATAATTAATTCTCAATCATACAGCTCGAAAGTCGTATTTATAGATTTTAGTAGACAAAGATTTGTATTTCATTGTGTAAAAGTCTAGAAAAGTTCTGTAAGAGCGAATGTAAGAATTTATATACAGGAGTACGTAAATTCGAAATTTTCGAAATACTGCATTATACCCGCGAAATCTTTTGATTGGCAATTACAAATAGAAATTGAATAGAAGTTTCTGCAGAGCAAAGGTTTGTTGTAAAACCGAATAATGTCATGCCAATGTCGAGCAGTACCTCCACTTTGAAAAACTCAATATGTTGCATTTCTTATAGACCGCACAATGGAATTTTTGGTGTCGAAAACTTTATTCTTTTTAACAATTAATTTCGAAAGATGTAGTTTTGTACAGAAATTTGTAAATACGGTTTCTCAGAAAAATCTTATTTAATCTTTGGAAATTACTAGTTATTTCCAGGCAAGAGTGCTAAGCTATAGATTGTGTATCAGGACTTTAATATAGAAAGGCCATAACTCATTATTTATTTAAAATCGAGATTCTTGTATCTTTCGATAGATCTAATGTATCGAAAAATGCAAAAATCTCGATTTAAAAAAATATTATTACTTATGGCCTTTCTGTATTTGTAACAATATGTATGTATAATTTTCTTAATAATACCATTTGACTGTAAAATGTTTGATAAAAAATGGAAAAATTTATATAGCCCCACTTTCTCCAATCTATTCTTTCGATAGAATGAAAGGTACGAATGTCTTCGACAACCCGTGACACAAATTATGTCGTGGCCTAAATTTTGACGAATTTTTGATAATCAATGTTTGAAAAAAATCATCGTCCATCTATTCATTAATTTTTTTCTAGAAATTATATGCAGACAATTTGAAGTCTTCTGCTTTTTTGCGAAAAAATCGGTTTAGATTGCAGGGTTCATAGGCAGTGGGCATGGCCGATTTTTAAAAAATTCAAATTTCTTTTTAATTTAATCATTATTATGTCAATTTTCAATAATTTAGGACCACTCCTTATATATTTTGCGTACAAATGTATGAAGCCATCCCATCATTTGACGGCGGAATCACACGTCCGTATTTGTTTTTTTTTATACATGATATCGTCCAGAATGTTACAGTTAATGCTGAGCGTAGCCAAAATGGACGCATTCCGGAAATTATACTCTGGTTCTGAAGTGCCACAACTGTGTATAGAAGAATTTCGGTATAACGAATCTCGCTTTAACTACAATCTATCCATAACCCCAAAAACAATCATAATATGAAAACCTATTTTGTATTCTCATTCTTCCACTCCAGTGCTGGCCACCGCCAGAAATGTATTCATGTATGTGTATTCATTTATACTGAAGTTCTGCACTATGGTGCCGACGACTATATACTAGACCTGCGGTTATGCCAAATATCACATCTTTTTCCAAGAAAAAAGTTTTTTGGCTTTTCCACTTCATGTGGAATGCCTCATATAATATTTTAAGCACAGACGTTCACTGTGTGTAAAAATATTTCATATTAAAAAAAATATTGGTATCTTTTATTTATTTGCAAATATGTATACTGCTTTGTAAATATTTTGTATGATTTTTCGTTTTCATGTTAATACATTCCGTTTTTTTTCAAGTGTAAAACATTTTCTGTTATCAGCTCCTAGTACTCGTACACATTCTCCGAACTCATTTATGTTGACGCGGGTTCTCTTCAAATGTCATGCAGTATTATTTAACGTTTTTTTTTTTTTTGCATTTTACAAATAAAATCGTCTATAATTTGTTACCAGCATTTCGAGTTAGGCTTAATCTTCCATAAAACGCACATGCTTACATGCATTCATTGCTCGTATATTCATGTACTGCTGCTATTCTCTATACATCATTTTTTTGTCGTTTTTATTTTATATTCGTATGTTTTCCTTTTTCTATATTGATGTTGATGATTGATAACTCATTTAATAAAGATGAGTAAATAAACATGAATCTACAGAATGCACGCAAACAGACGTTTGCATTGGTTGTCATGTGTTTAACGACCATAGTGCATGACGATGTATAGATACTCGTTTATACATTTGTACATACATGTTAAAGACCTGCGTAAACAGTCTTGAAATGTTATTTATTTATTTACTAATACTGATATTATATATAAATACAATAACAATATACATATTGTTTTTAAATGTATTCTCGCGGCATGTATTATAATAAACCAATAAATTCTGTCGTATTGTAAGCGAAGCAAGATCGATGCATTGGTGTTTGTGTATATGAGTATTAACAAGCGATGTCGCGAAGATTTCTCGTTCATAATAAATAATCAAAAGAAGTAGTGTTGAAAGTATAGGAATGCACTAGTAAATGTCTGGTTGGTATGTTTTCCTGTTCATATAAGAACTACATAGTCACTACATAGTCAATTGTTTTACTAGTAAATTTTCAATGACAAGCACATGCTAAATGTCTATAGCACAAAATATTTTATGGGGAATAGTTGTAGAGTAGTATTGGTGACAAACAAAGTCAGAAGTGGCGTAGTACATTATCACCATCGAAACTTCTTTCAGGGCTATTATGTGCTTAAAGGTGGTTTTTTAAAGCAAGTGCAGGAACACAACTAATTTCATTGCGTGTGTGTGTTTGTATGTGAGCAGAAAAATAAAGCGTGTATGTAATTACATGCATGACGTTTGTACACGCGCCCATACGTAGAAAGAAGCAAGCATTACATCTTCTTCCGTCATGAAGTATTTTCTGTTTTACTTCTATACCTGGAATAACTTAAATAAATGTATAGCCAACAGTGTTGTTTAGCGTTTGTTTTAGACCATTTTGCTGTAGTAAAGCATTTGAAAACTCCCTCGTGTTTAAAAGTTCTTGCAAGTGGTCTTGTGCAGGACTTTAATACATATTGTATAAATGCACTGCGTTATGAATTACGAATGTATTGAAATATGTTTGCAGTGTTTGTTTGGCTTTAAATAATAAAAAGTATTATTGACACTGTAGTCATTCGTTATTTACAAAAATTTTCTGTTTTATTGGGTCAAGTATTTTCTACAGAACTTTTTTTATTATTATTTATAAAGTAGTTTTAATTATTAAGTTAAAGTGTTTTTGAATATTCTCAGATGAAGTAAATTGAAATATGCTGAGATCGAAGATAGTTTCGTTTTGGAAATTGAGAATGTTGTTGATGTTTTTAGCTTTATTCGATACCGCTACTAAATAAATATTTTTTGTTAACCCAACGTATTTAGATAAAACTTTTTCGTAAAATGTGAGCCCACTCAAAGAGAACGAAATAAATTGTGCAAATAAATTAAAGAAGTCCTCAAGAATCGAATGTTATATAATTTCTTAATAGGATTTTTCACTTAAAAAAAACTAAAAAATATTTCACTTTTTTCCAGAAAAAACATTTCACTTTTTTCCAGAAAAAACGCTCTTAGATCAATAGTAAAAGCAGTGATTCTAACACGAATTTCATGTTTTAATAAATGTCTAGTGCTTAAATAAAATGTGCAGCTTTTACCTTCATATCTATATTATAGTTAATTACACTGTGTGACAAAAGTTGATGCCGAAATAACAGATGTATGTATGTTACTATTTTTCTAGTAGACATTGTCAATTTTCAAACACCTACAAATCATGAGTTACGGGTAAAACCAGGTTTTTCGTACCCATTCGCACTTATCAACCTTAAACTAAGTTGAATATTAACCGATTTTAAAGTTATAAATGGATTTAGATAGGAGAGGCTTTTTATTTCAGTAAACTGCAGATATACGTAAATATTTTTTAACCACATTTTCTTAAATTTTTTTTCAAATTTCTCTCCATTGGATTTGTTCTGACACAGTATTTTTACACGTTTATAACTTTACTATTACAAATTGACTGAGTTATTAAATATTTTATTAGCAGACCTTTTGGTGTATGTGAAAAATTTGGCTCTCAAGGAAAAAAGTTTGGAGACCACTGTTGTAAAAATTTTGTTTTCGCACTTATCAACCTTAAACTAAGTTGAATATTAACCGATTTTAAAGTTATAAATGGATTTAGATATGAGAGGCTTTTTATTTCAGTAAACTTCAGATATACGTGAATATTTTTTAACCACATTTTCTTAAATTTTTTTTTCAAATTTCTCTCCATTGGATTCGTTCTGACACAGTATTTTTACACGTTTATAACTTTACTATTACAAATTGACTGAGTTATTAAATATTTTATTAGCAGACCTTTTGGTGTATGTGAAAAATTTGGCTCTCAAGGAAAGTTTGGAGACCACTGTTGTAAAAATTTTGTAATAATAAAATGTCTAATAATAAAATATTTAATAACTCAGTCAGTTTTTATCAGATTTTTTTAGCACAAATCCCGTTTTTACTCCTATGTCAAAGAAAACGTAACCACTAATTACTAATGAAAAACTGTTTGATTTGGACCTGTATTTATTGATTTAAACAGTTTCCAATAATGTTGGATTCTCTAAAATTTTCTATCAGTTATGTATGAAACTGTTTAACTTAATAAATACGTGTCTAAATCAAACAGTTTTTCGTATTTAATTTTTATTACTATTGTTCGAACATCATTTGTTTCTATATTTATGATTTGAACGGACTAAAATTTGTATCGCTTTTTAAGCCAAATTATATATGATAATTATTAATGAACAAATAACAATAAAACTAGTAGTAAAAATTCTGATTAACACAAAGTTGAACGGAACAATTAGCTGTTTTCGAAGGCCACTAAACCTTCATCATCAGCGTTCTTCTGTGTTTGGTCCACTGTGTGTGGTATCAGTTGATGTAGATTTCTGCTTTATATACGTAACTTTTATGCACATGGAATATGTGAATTGATTTGATTCATCGTATTTCAATTTTGCTGAAAGCTTTTTTGTAATGAAAGCTCAATTTTACCATCTCGAAATTTACAAAAGTCTTGTCATTGCCGTTTCTTCATTACTAATTATGCACACGTTAGTTAATTTGCTTATTTTGTTTTTCATTAGTTATTAGTGGTTACGCTTTTTTTGACACATGTCACACATGTAATGCCAGATGTTAACTCAGCCTAATCAATTATGTTTTATAAATAATTATCTACACCATTTGTTATATATTTAAATATATATAAATAATACAAAATTCAACAGACATTGATTACCACCTTCCAGCAAAAATGTTTGCTTGCTGGAAGCATTTTTGTAAGGCAGACAACGAAACGGAATCACTTGCAATTGCACTTTTATAATGCTTATTTTTGTACGCGACGATCCACTTAGAAGCAATCAGCGTATACGTGTATGTGCGTACGTATACTCGTATCCACATATAATATTTATATATTATATATATTTTAAAGGCTCAGTTAGCCGACTTAAATGTATTGTAACTGCAACTGTATGAAACAACTGATCGATATTGTTATGTGACTTACAATCCCTTACAATAAGTTGTAAATTGAAGAGTTATATTTTTATTATTTGTTTTTTTTTTTTGGTCGTAGTACTACGAAATTTTCGATTTCTAAGTTACTCCTACAAATACATGCAATATGATCATTTAAGAAAACGTACATGTTCAATTAAATACAAAATTTAATGTATATAATTCATATAGCAAAAGCTTAACTCAGAATTGAATTATTTCTTTTTTTCTATTAAATTTTTCAGCATCCATTAAAAAGACCTAAATAACACCAAAGCATAGGAATGAGAATCGCGTGATATGAGCTGTGCGATCCAACCTACATTATAAATGGGGTAAGTAGTAAATAAATTTAAAATTATTATAAAAAAAGAGCTTCCCTCTTTAAACTTTTGACCCTGCTCTAAACACCCACAAAGCAAGTTCATATACGAGTAGTAGGGCTAAAGTTTGGAATTATGTGTGTAATAATATATGTGTACAAGTATGTTTCTGACAAGAAATTGACATTTTTTGGTAAATGCGGTTAAACACCAACAAAAACGAAATAAATACATGAATAAAATTGTTATCGCATGAATTTCCTTTATTATAAATACACGAACATACAAAATATGATTTATATGTGTAAAAAAATTCAAGAAAAATTGTTATTGTTTTTTGCAAAATTTTTTTGTTATACATATTTTATTCTCTTTTGCTATAAATTTTTCAAGAGTTGACAGGTTTTGACACTATCACCAATTTCAAAAATTCAAATGTATACTACGTATTTTCATTCGCCAATACACGTACATATGCACTCATAGAGTAAAGAAGGTATGCATTGCAGTTGTATGATAGATAATGTGTTAGGAAGAAGTCGATTTGTTTATAATACTCGTCATTAAGTGTATTTTTTTCATATGCTGTGTATTGTTATTTTGCAGGTTCTAAAAAAATTAATTAAAAAATTAATAGTCCTTGAAGCGATATAAATTAACTGAAAATGTTCTCCTCTCCTTCAAAAGACGCGTTTAAAGTTTTTAATTTACATACAGCTCAAGGAAGACATGAAAAATGTTCCTCTCTCACGAAGTGGTATGTTTACGAAATTTTTACACAAGATAAAATACGAAATTCCGAATTATTTTGCATCATTAAATCAATAAATTAATTGTATGAGTTATGATACTATTGAAATAAATGAGTTATATCTATATAATAGTCCAAGAAAGCCGAATAAAAATAATAATAAATTCAGTAAAAAGCGCCTTCGACTCGCACACGAAGGGTTACATACATACGTAATACTACAACAAACTTAAGCCTACAAATGTACATAATATAATATCTTACCTGATGTTGTAATTTTTAAAAATAAATTTAAATACTTTTTTCCGCTTTTTAGCGATTTTTGTTTCTTTTTGCGCTTTTTATTAGTTTCAGTGTTTTTTTTTTCGTTTTAAGGCATTTCGGGGTTTGGCGATTTTTTGTAATTTTGTCGTTTTTTCGTTTCTCGGAATTTGTTGTGGTCTTTGGCGATTTATTTTAGTTTTGGAAACTTTTTAGTTTTAAAGCTTTTTTCGCTATTTTTCCGTTTTTGGTATTTTTTTTATGGATTTTGCGTTTTTTAGTCTTTTAGCGATATTTTCGATTTATGGCGATTTATTTTAGTTTGAACTATTTTTTAGTTTTGCCGATTTTTTCGATTTTGGCATATTTTTTGTTTTGAGATTTCTTAGTTTTAGAGTTTTGGAAAATTTCAAGAGTTTGCCTCTTACGGATTCCAAGATACAGCAATTTATCAAAATTACACTAACTGATAGAATACCCTTTGGTTTAAATTTTTTAAATGTCAGTGTCAATTGGTGTAGTCTGCATAAAAATAAACTAATTTTGAAAATTTCAAGTGTCTCTGTATAATTGTGTGTGTGTTACATTAGAATTTCAACATTTTTCGTTGCTCGCTTTAGAACACCCTTCAATTTTTAATTGTCATATCTTTGTTAACGTAACGGCCAAAAATTTAGCTGTGTGTAGCTCTTAAGCCTCTCGAACAAACAGCCGGACAGACGGAAGTCGTTGGGAAAATAATAGGTTTTCTTTTCACTTTAGGTGTAAAAATTATTGTCAATTGAACGTAAATAAATTCTTTATTTTTAAAGTATTACTTTTTCACTACTTCCAAAGTATAAATAAGTAAACGTTTTTTAATTTTCAGGAAGTTATTATTGACAATGTCCAGATAATTATTTATGATTTGAACGGGCCAAAGTTCGTATCGCTTTTTAAGACAAATTTCATGTGACAATTATTAATCAACAAATAACACTAAGGTTCGTTGTAAATATTCTGACTAACGCATAGTTGAACGGAACAACTAGGCGTTTTCGAAGGCAAACTAAACCTTCATCATCAGCGTTCTTTTGTGCTTGGTCCATGGTATGTAATATCAGTTAATTCAAATAATTAATTTAGAAGCTATTTCTTGAATTTTTAGGCAATCGAACTCGATGTCATGAAATATGTCATTGTTAGTTATGCAAAATACAATATTGATTTAAACGAAATTTTTGATATTTGGTACTTCCATAGTTGGTAGCAAGTTTTTTCCAAACCTTATAAAAGTAATGAAAAATTAGTTCCTTTGCACCACATTAAAAATATCATTAAAAAAATTGGATTTACCTAACATAATGGAATAGGTATAAAAAGATAGAACTTCGTGCACTGACAACAAATTATTCATTGCAAGACATTCAAAGAGTACAAGGCATTACAAAATTGTGAACAACTTTTGCTAACATTTATTATGACGCTGCCACTTTTCAGCAAAGTGTTTTCTTTTTCAAACTACTGATTCCATATGTGCTACAGTTCGGTACATAAATAAGTGATCCATTGGAAAGTTAATAAGAAAAATGTGCGGGACTCAAACGGTAGTCTAAATGATATATTGTCATAATGTGTAAAAATTTCTGTTTGAAAGCAAAAAAAATTATATATAAATAGCTTTAATAATAATAATATTAATGGCAAAATGAGCTTTACAACTACCGTTTGATTCCCCCTAATTATTTTGTATTTTGAAGACTGAAAAGTATTTAAAAATAAAAAAGAGGGCTAACAATATGCCCCCCCCCCCCCCCCTAAAATTTAAACATCAATATAATTCCAAAGTGCCGACCCTTGAGAAGGCTTATCTTCTGTTTTTATTGATATTCAATTCTCTTCAAAAATTATTATTCAATTTATCTTAATCAGCCAACACAAAGTAAATATATATAAATTGATTTAATAGAAAAAAGTGTTGTTTGCGAACTCTTGACTTTTTGGTTGCATAGTATTAAGACCATTTCAAATTGGCCATAATTTGTTGTGAGTGTTATAAAAATACACTCGAGTGCACTTGCACTTGAGCTTTCACTTACTAGTTAAAATGAAAATGTTATAAAGTTCATCCATCTATTACGAGTAGAATAACCAGAAGTTGATTTCAATAAATTATTTTTTAGTTTGAAGTCGAAAGTGAAGTAAAAAAAGTAAAGCAAATCATGTTGAGAAATGTCTTAATTACTTTTTAGGAGATATTTTTTAAAAGTTCTATATTAACAAGAATATATAAAAAATATATTATTTCATAAATAGCTTTTACTTGTTCAAATCGTAATTCGTATATGCAAAATTTAAAAGCGAAATTAAAATGTTGCTGCCAACAAAAAATTTTGTTCAGCTTTAAAAAGCAATTATAAAATACAATAAAATAATTTATTTACATTTTTTTATTTATGATACTTCTGATAAAATTTATTGTCCCAGCAACAAGAACTCTTATAAAAAAAGCCAAAATAATAAACTTGTTATGAATGTAATTAAATAGAATTGTTGAGTAAAAAGTGCAACCAGCGGAGAGTGGAAACAAAATACACAAACCAATTAAAAACGTTTATTTTTTACCTAATTTAATTTGGCATTTAAATTTGTAAATTTTTGAGAGGTAGAAATTGCAAAAAAAAGATAGCAATTTTATATTTTAATAAAATTTATTATATAAATGTACATACATACACATATATTTTTTATTATTTACATAATATTTTTTTATATTTTCAAGTCACGTTTTTGTTTTTTTTTAAATTTTAATTTAAATGTTTCGGTGTTAAATGATATTAATAATAAACAGTGTTTGTACATCCACTATACATTTATTTATGTTTATTTACAAAAATTAAATTTTTTTATAAAAATAAGTTCAGGGCTGCTATTGGTTACTACGATTTGAGTAATATGTGGCTAACAGCAGCAGATCTTGACTTTTGTTTAAAAGCCCTTGATTGTTTAATCATTCTATTACATATTGTTAGTGGTTGAATTATTTGAGTTTTTAATTTTATTTATTATTCTCATTTATTATGCTGTACTGTGTGGAGAAAAATATTAAATTCAAAATTGGTGTATGCTGTTTTATGCAAATTTCGAAATTTATATAAGTTTAAAGAGTAACGAAATAAGTTATTTTATATCGAATAATAAACGGGTTGCAAGCAAGAAATGCTGATGAAAATAGTAAGACCAAATAAAATGTAATAGCTCCAAAAAAAATGTCGAACATTTTGCAAATGATTTCTTAATGAAATTTTTAGAGTCTTTTTTATTTTGTTTTTAACTCCCCACCAAAAAAGTAAAGTGTTGTAATTTTGTAGTGAGAAAGTATGTCTGTCTGTTCCCTTGTAGAGCAGCAATGGTTGAACCGATTTTGATATATCTTTATTTTTTTTGTTAGAAATGCGATTTTCTATGCCATTTATACTCAAAAGTATTGTTTAAAGAAATTTATTATTTAACATATTGTCAGAAGTGTACATATAATATGACAATATGTCAAATAATAAATAATTAATATTTTACCTTTTGAAAACGTTTTTGTGATTTCAAAATATGCAATTAAATAAAAAGTAACCAGTGTACGATTCTTAATAAATATTAAATAGATTCACTGCTAAAATATCACGATGTTAATTTCGATGTTCGCCCTTTTTATACTTAACACAAAACTTCCAGAAGAATGTTAGCAATATCCAGAAAGACTCAGAGCATTCAACAACCTCTCAGTTTTAGTTTTGACTCACGTCAATGGTTCGTGTTACAACTCCTGCTGTTTGGTGTAAAAATTCCGAGATTGACACTCAAAACTGAATCAATAAAAGTTTACCTATTGCTCAGTTTTGTTCCAAAAATCATTTGACTCGAAGATTCGCTAGCAATATTAAAAGTGAGCCCAATATAAAATTAATTTTGATATCGCAAAAAGGCAGCAGAAAAAAACAAACAAAAATTAATTTTATTTTGTAGTTTATTTTATTAATTTTTTAAGTTATAATGCTAGATTTACACATCCCATACGCTATCGTCACACATTTGGGAAAGTATCGAGAAGTTCGCTTTAGCGAACATTCGAATTTTTTTTGATTCGCGGAAAAATATGGAAGAATTGTTTTCGAAATATGCTTGCGTTAGTGAACATTGGTTTGGAACGAATCTCAAGTCAAGTGCGATAAAATCATTGTAGAAGCATTATAGTTGTTGGTTTTGTGTGTGTCTTTCATCCGCACAATATATGTGTTTGTGTGGTTGTACATTTCTTAATAAGAAGAATGTACGAGTATAACTAATACTTGTTCTTATGCTTTGAATGTTTACTTCAAATACATCTTGTTGTATGTTGGTGCGCTGGTGTGTTTTGTTCTGTACTAATAGTATGTGGATATTAGGTCTGTTCACGTACATATATTTTCGTAACAGCATAGAATAAATAAGAAAAACAAAGTTATTATGTTATAACGAGGGTTCAACCAAAAACGTTTTGCAAAAATCTGCGGCAAAAAGGAAAAAGTGCTAAAGTCGAGATAAACTGATTTGAGTTAATGGTGCCTCCGTAATCTGCATACTCAAAGGTACCCGTTGTCTTAATTTGTGCGACTTTTCAAGAACTTATAGCGCAATGACTTGAGGCTTATTTTTTAGACTTTTAATATCATTTGAAATAATAGCTTAATTTAGGTCATACTTTAGTATATTTTTTTCTCTGTCTTCTTCTCTATAAGAGAAAGAAGACAGAGATTGTTTTTCCCACTAATTGTTTGCACCAAACAATTTAGTGGGAAAGTACAAAACATTTACTGAAACTAAGTTTTATTTCAAACTTTTGTTTGACAATTTTTTGGGTATAATTTTTTCTGTGTATGAAGTCATCTCACTGTGTGGCTTACGATGTAACTTAGTGTCATCTCTGTACACCAATTCGGTCCAGAACAATATTGCTCATTAGTATGTAGTCCTCGACGTGTTTTCCAAGAATTTTAAGCCAAATAAGCATTCTTATACAGCCTACACTTAAAAATTTTTTTTCATAAGTTCTATGAATTTCGTTATTAATCCAAGAAAAAAATTCATTTAAATTCAACCACACGCAAAGAAAAAATATGGTTGAGGTAACCATAGTCAAACAGCAACATACTATGATTGAATTATATGGTTATAGTTAAATCGTATTATTGTCAATAGAAAAATAAACTTTTAATAATACTATTATCTGAGTTAATAATAGTATTATCAACAAAAACAATAAACTTTGTTACACCTAATCTTATTATTGTAAATATGACAACACTGTTGTTAGATGTGACTAAAATATAATTCAGACTCACTATACCATGTTCTTATATTATAATAATATTGTTAAATACGACAACAGTATTATTTAATATAAAAACAATATTTTGTTTTTCAATCATATATTTATTGACTAAAACAGCTGTGCGTTAAATTCGAAATTAAAATAAATTAATATTATTGAAATAAAATATATGTATATATAGAAATGTATACTTACAAATGTGTGTATACACGAAATACAAGCACGTCTGTGTAAAGAGATATACGTATGTACGTATATGTTTTTATCTATCTACCCTTTTGCTTGGTTGTACTTTAATTATTTAACACGACGCGTGCAATACCGATAGTTTACAAACGAAACACTGAACTGACAGAATAGGTTTCTATAAAAGTTTTTTTTTTTTAACTTAACATAGTATGGTTTTGGATAACATTATATTGTTGTTTACATTATACTATTTTTAAAAAATAACAAAAATTATGTTGCAGTAACAAATTTTTAACAAAACTATATTGATAAACTCTAACCATATCATACTTTTTTATGAATACAATAATGTAATTATTAAATTCAAACATTACTTTGGTTACCGTAACAAAATAAATGTTTAAAATAACAATAACTTGTTTTCAAAGACCACACATTTGTTTCTGAGAACATAATATTGTTTTCTCAACCATTCTACAACCATATCTTTTCTTTGCGTGCAACATCACGCTTCGTTGGATTAATGCCAGTTTCGTTAAAATTATTTTAATGAAAGCTAAGTCAAATGTATTAAGCAGTGTCACCAATGCAATGAAAGAACCTCTCCGAAACAACGAAATAATTTCATTAAAACGAAGAAATAATTTCATTAAAACAACGAGATTATTTGCAACGAAATAATTTCATTAAAATAACGAAATAGTTTCATTAAAACAATGAAATAACTTCACAAAAACAGTGAAATAACTTTATTATAACAACGAAATAACTTAATTGAAACTGTATGTGTAAATAAGCATACAAAGAGTACAAGAACAATCATACATAAATACCTTTGATGCAAGATTTTGGTTGACGGCTGTTGAAATTCATTTAACTTATCAGACTTTCATGACTACAATGAAATTATCATTGGAACAGCGAATACACTTCATAGCTATAATGAAATTGTAAATTGCTGTATATTTTATTATTTTTTTTAGTTTTAATTTGAAATTTATTTGCTGGTGGTTCAGCTTGGTCTATACGCATTTCATTGTTGCTGTAACACATCTTCAGTAGACTTCAATGACACATTTTGAATTGTCACAAACCTCTTATCTTATGCAGAGACTTTCAAGAACTATTTGAGAATTCACAAATAATAATATTTTTGAAAATCACAAACCAAATTAAAATATAATTATGACAATATGTCGAATAATAAATTGCTTAAATTTTTTTTTAGTTTTAAGGAATTTAATCTTTAACTTGATTGCTTTAAGGTATGTACTTATCTATATATATTTATTGCAAGCAACAACAGTAAATATTAAAGGGGTTTCTTAATAATTAGAAAATATTGTTGGAAATCCAATGAAATATTGTTACGAAATTTGCTAGAATACCAACGAAGCAACTCCAATGAAATTCTTTCACAATATTTTAATAATGAAATTTGTGAAAAAATCTTATGAAATTGTTTCGTTCCATTTATGAAGTAAAATTCTTTCGGTGTACAATATAAAGAAATTTTGCTAGTGGATTAAGGTATTAGAACGCTACAAAGTGAGCAATCCTTTCAGTAGCATACAGACATTTGAACCTTAAGCTAAAACATGCCAATACCCATAGGGACTGGCATCAGCAAATACATTTAACCTAAGTACAAAATGATATAGAAAACATTGCGACTAATGACACTCAACTTAGAGCAGCCTCTATTGGAAAAACTCTTCCTTTTTTATAAATTTATTTCTTATTTGTTATTGCTAATTATTTGTATAATTAGTTAAAAACAAAAATATTTCGTTTTAACTGAATATTTGAAATTCATCTTCGCTAACTAGCAAAAAAATTATGTTTCTAAATAATAAAATCCAAACGCACTCAACAAACAATCATTATATATCATGGAGTCGGAAAATTAAAAAAAAAATAACAATTATGCTATTAATTTTTGTTAACGATAAAATCCTACTCTAATGTTCAGACGAATACAGGTGAAGTCGTTAAATAAAGTTATAAAAAAAAACAAACAGTCGGTAATGAAAATTAAATAAAATATGCTGATACCACCATAAAAATATACATACATACATATATAATTATATATTGTATATACAAAAAAAAATTTTTAGTTTTGAAGGCACAGAACTCAAATTACCAATTGTTTGATAAATAAATATGAAATTAAAAAAAACATACGCCTTAATGTGTGTCGAGAAAGGCGAACAAACACTTCAACTCAACTATAAAAAGAAATGTTTGACCCATTTTAAAATGATTTTATGACGTTCTTAAGAATTCATTCATTCATTATTTTCTTTTATTTTATTTTTAATGTTTTGTTATAAAAAAAAAATACAAAAGATACGCTTGATAAAATGGTCAAAACCAAAAAAAAAAACAAAAAATACATTTTTTAATTTCACTTACCGCTAATGAAAATAAATGTTTCTGCCTGGTTGGTTGATTGGTGTTTTTTTAATTTAAACCTGAAATCATAAAAAAGCAAAATTTATCAGTAAAGCAAAACTTGTTGACATTTATGCTAATTAAGAAGAATGGGTTCGGTTCGTCTTTTTTTTGGTATGAAATAATAATAAACATAAATTTTAATTTGAGAATGGTATATAAACATAATAATAAATTGCATTAACGAAAAAAGTACAGCCTATCTATCGTTAGCTGAAATTCAAAAGTACGCACTTAACAATTGATTAAAACTCACGGATTACACTGTGCAACAAAATGAAAGTTTTTCCTAAAAGGCAACGTTTAAAGAATAATTCTGACAGGGAATCCGTAAAAAATTATACTGTAACGGCTTACGCCTGTACCTATTAGGAAAGGGATATAATTCTCTCCCTATTCAGTACATGTTTATGTAATGTTATATTTTGCATAGAAAACCATTAGTTTTCTAACTTTTATATTTAAGAAGAGATATCACAGTTTTATATAAAATCTTGCGAGGAACATAGTTAGGAAAACTTTTGACATAAAAACAAAATTAAATTTTCAAAATGTTGTTTTTGCTTTCATGTAAATATCACTTTAATAATGTGATTTAAAAAGTATTTTACCAAATTTGGTGTTGAAATGTTGGCGGGAGCGGTGTTGAAATATTCGATAATTTCAAATGATTTTTATTTGATTTGAACTTACCTAAATATGATTTGAACAATTCATTAAAGTCTTAAAAGTAAACAAATTAATAATACCAAATTAATTTTTCCACTTGAATTAATTGCAGCAATTAAAAAGTCAACTAAATCAATTAAATTCTAAATTGAATTTATGGCTTGGTGAATATCTTCTTCGGTGTACTCAATTTTTTTAGTTTCTTATGTCTTAAAATGTTTATAAAAACTTTTTTTTAATAAATTCATTGATTATTCTGTCTATTATATTTATGTTTACTTAGTGATTGATATTAGCTAAGAATTGATTTTGGTTTTATGCGTATGAATTTTTTTTTTGGAAATTTATATCATAAAAAAAACCATAAAAAAAGCATTGCATATTGTTTATACTAAATATCTCAAGGGCATTCACTATATTGTACTAGAAAATTAACACATTTTTGTAAGCCTTATGAAAGCAATTATTCGGAATTTTGTGGATAATTTTTATGTTGCTCACATATTGTGTGTGTGTGTGCTTGCATATACAAACGCACAAGAAATATAAAAAAATCATTTCTTTTTTTAACATTGAGGTATAGGTAACCCTCATTTAACACGGTTAAAAATTATTATTAATATCATTGTAATTTGAAGCCTAATTTTTTTAGATTGAATTGAAAATGCAAAACAAAAATTATAGAAAACTACATATTTTTTATTTTAATTAAAAATTTGATTATAAAAGTTCATAACTATGTTTCAGTTCATATGTATGTATGTAAGTATTTTTCAAAATGCAACCAAAGATTTTATTTTAAAAATTTTAAAATATCTTCAAAATATTGTCTCTTCTGTGAAATGTTTAAGCTTCACTTTGTATTTTATCAATCTATATGTAAATGGAATGTCAATAAAAACAATGTCATCTTTCTCTGATAGTGATGGAAAACAAGAGCCAGTACAGAGCCTGGGGTACTTTATATTAAGCAGCTAGGAGTAAAAGTTTCCACTATTAATTAGTTGTTGGTGTTTGAAGATTTCCCTACTGGTTACATCTACATATGTAATGTGTTTAAAAAAATAATAAAAATTAAATTAATTCCGTAACCCGCAAGCCATACCACAATTGTGGACAACAAAATCACACAGATGCTTATGGTCTTTCATTTAGTCGTCGCAGAGAAAGCGACGAATGAAGTTGTGTACAAGCGTACGAATTTTTTCCGGGGGGCAAGTCACGGCATTCGATACGGCTCGTAATTTAAAAATATTTCCACATAAACTCTATTGAAATATTTTTAAATTACGAGTCGTATCGGATGCCGTGATTTGCCCCTTGGTTTTTTGTTTAGTTTTATTGATAACATCAAACGAAGTTCAAATTTAATAAATTTGTACAGCAAAAAAATAAATTAAAAAATTATGGAAGCTAAGCAATATTTCGTGATAAAAAATTATTTTTATCAATATGCAATGCATTTGATGTTGTAAAACATTTAAAAATAATAGGGAAGGTTGTGTTCACAGCGCTGTGAATAAATATAATTTGGAGTCTAAGCACTACATTGTTGAATGTATTTGATTTTTTACTATTTACTTAATTTTTTATTAAATTGCTTATTCACAAAAAAATTAAACAATTAATAACCGCAGCATGTATTAAAATGCAAAACTTTTCTTTAAGTGTAACTTTATTTTACTCTAATTTTAATTATTTTGCGGGACACTGAATTAATTTCACAAGGCTGGACCGATTTTCTTCAAACATATGTAGCTAAGCACACTCTCAATGAAGTCACGCTTCAAACAGAAAAAAAACTAAATCAAAATCTGGACTGCTCGTGGACTTGTAACGACACACAGATACTTAGAGACACACTAAAAACTTATTACTTATATTGTCGGGACTTAACAATAATAAAAAAAATATAAAAAGTATGTAGAGTGAAAATAAAAACCAGTAATATTATTTTTGAAAACACTTTTTTTTCTGCTCTTTACGAGGACCCCTATTTGGGAACAGTTGGTGTTAAGACGTGACAATAGAAATCTTGGCGTTACAATCTACTACAAAAGTACCAATATTTCCATTGCCAACACCTTGCACAATCAGGCTGATTATGTTGTCGTATAAGTTATTGCAAAAATCAGTTTTGATTACAAGAAAAATTTAAATACAACAATTTAAAAAACACTCACGTATTCCCTTTGCATAAACAATTGTGTGCTTCTAAGAGAAATAACAATTGATTTGATAAAATTTACTACGCAAAATTTACCACATGCAATTTGATTTTCTCAAAAATGCGAAACTTGATTTGAAACTCTTCGGTCTCCATAAGAAAACGTCTGGTAGTTTTTATCATTTCGTTCTCGAATGGACAAAGTTTTGTTTGTTCTGCATTTTTTTCCTTTGTGTTGCCTAAGTGCTGTTGGCTGAAGTAGTTATTGCGATGACTACAAAAACTATGGCGGACATTGGTCAGACTCAGTTATATAAAGATCATATATCATCATCATATATATATATATATATATATATATATATTTCTAATATGCATATCACAGTGCCTTTCTTTATCGATATTTACAGCTTTGGTCAACTAAGTCAAATAAATAATAAAATGGCTACAAAAAATAATGAAACATAACAATAAACCAATTGCTAAACGAGTCAACATTAAAAGACTTATTTGTAAAAAGTATTTTTGATTTATAAGAGGTTTTTAAAACACTTTTTTTATAAAAACTTTGTTTTAAAAACCCTTTACAAAATTAAATTATTTAAAAAATTTAATATTCCACAATTTGTTTTCTCTTCACTATGCCTTGCCTAAAGAAGGTAACATATACTTACGTATATACTATATGTTATAGGAATATTAATAGTATGAGTTATTATTTCCCTTAAAAAAACATATGAATATGTATATTAACCTTGTGCACAACTATTGAGGCGTATTACATTGATTTCGTATTGCAGAAGTGCCATATTATTGGGGGGTTACCCGTATTTTGTTTCCAATTTGGTCATTTAAATATTGCCAATAAACTCATAATTATAAGCATTTTGTTAGCGATTTCCAAATACTTTTTCGATGGCTCGCAGTAAAATACAAAATTTTAAAATCAGCTTAAATAATAAATAAACGTTTTTATGGGAAATAAAAAATAGTATTTAATTTTAATATTTTTTTCTTAAAACATTGAAAATTTCATTAATAAAATTTATTACAGCTCCTTTCTTTTAATTTTATTTTAATGAGTGTATGTGTGTGTTTTTTATTTTTGTTTGTTTAATTTTTGTCAATACACATCACCTTCTTGCTGTTGCTCAATAAATATTTATTTATTTTTTTTTCATAATTGCAAAATTTTATTAAAAGTTCATTACAGTTCAATTGAGTGTATTTTTTTTTACGTATTGATTTTTTTTTATTTCTTCCAATAATTTATTAAATAGTTTAACTTGTGTGATTTATTATTGTATTGAAGATTGTATCGTTGTTTGCACGTACATGCATACATACGCAATTATACATGAACTGAACTCTTTATGCAAATGTACATTAGGGTAGTAGATTTTATTTTTTTGGAAAAATCTTATAAAAAAATGAAATAGCCTTTAAAATTGTATTTGGAAAAGATAGTTTCAAACAACTTTTTTTTAAAACAAAAGTATTTAACGAAAAATTTAGTTTTTGTTTCGAGAAATTTTGTTTGATTTTTTTCTTAAATACAACTTTATGCGATACAACAAGGATTGTAAATTCAGCATGGGTATTATCATTTGAAACCCCGTTGCTTGCTTTCATTTCATTTAAATAAAATCGCACATTCACTTCAATAGTGTCATAACTAAAAAAATTATTTCAAATTAATAACGAAATAAACAACTTTCAAGGCCTAATTTTGTAAATAAAAACGTTTTTTTCGTTTTGAAATTTTTATGAAAAAAATATTTTTTGAAACGAATTTTCGTTATTTTTCATACAAATTTGAAACGTTTAGAAACGAAATGTTTTACCAAACATGCCTATCAATTCTCGGCATTAAAAAAATTATTGAAATTTGTTAAGCAGTCTTATGCTTAGAAAATTTTATATCAAATTGAGCATAATATTATTTTACTTTAGAACCGTTTTTTCTGGAAAATATTTTCTATGAACATTTTCAACCTCCATACAATGTCTAAGGTCTACCCTAATATACATGCATACAAATACATATGAATACAATTGCACTCAGTATTTGCATTTAAACTTTCGCATTGCAGTTTATGGGATTTTTGTTAAAATTATTAATAAATAATTACACATTTTCTTTGCTTGCACAACATACACAATTCTGTTTGTCTCATGAATTTTTCATTAAATATTTCAATTTTGTTCATTCAGATATTTTATTTATTTCACTTTTTGTTGGCTTTTATTTTATTTGTTTGTCGTTTATCACATATGATATTCTTGAAGTTAATTTTGTTTTTCCAACCACAGCAGTTGATAAGTTTTTAAGTCCATCTGTGACGTTCTGCAAATCGAGCGATTTTAAATTGTATAAAAATTTAAGTTTATGCAATTGTAAATGTAGAATAGAAAGCAATCTATTAAGTAATATAAATGGTTTTACATTACACTGACTATTTTTATCTTATTTGTTTTTTCATAGCCTTTGTAAATGGTATAGTATATTGTTACCTTAATATAAAATGACCCTTATGCTTTATTTTTTTAAAATACAGTGTTTTGTGTATTTCTATCGAAACATCTAATGTATCGAGAAATGCAAAAATCTCGGTTTCCAAAAAGTAATGAGTTAGGGCTTTTCTATATTAAGGCAACCATACATAATAAATATACATACATATTAGTGCCCTGCGCAAGACCTTTCAAGACATGAGAGATTTTTCAAACTAAAGACATTCATCTAGAAATTTTTACATTCAATGTTTAAAAAACAATAATGGTGTTCAATGTTTGATGAAAATAGTATTTCGAAATTCAATTCGCAAGTCTAATGACGCACTGAATACCCCTTATTTCGTTGAGTTATTTCCCAACACAGGAAGTAAATTAATTTAATCGATTTAAAAAACTAATTTTTAATTGACGTCACCCCAATCAAAACTATTTTAGCTCTCACTTTTTAAATTATTTAACTGTCCAAGTAATAGACACAAGAATTCAACGAATTCAAAGCGAAAGCAAAACAAATTACTTATACTA
The DNA here is from genome assembly GCA_905220375.1 of Tachina fera. Classification (NCBI taxonomy): domain Eukaryota; kingdom Metazoa; phylum Arthropoda; class Insecta; order Diptera; family Tachinidae; genus Tachina; species Tachina fera. The sequence continues at coordinate 94,244,383 of LR999966.1, read as the reverse complement.
AATTAAAGCCCATTGTGTGTCAATTGACAGTGTCAAAGGTGTTAAACAAACAACAATAACACATGACTTATGGGTTTTTAACAAAATCTAGAAAATTTATTTTAATTTAGCAATAAATCAAAAATTTCAAATAACTATGTGCAAGTTTTAAGTGACTCATACAATTAGAAGATTTAAATTTATACACTAAAAATGAAGAAGAGAAATGATATTTTATTTAAATCTGTTATTTTTTTAACCATTCAGTGCAGTCTGGTTATAACAAACATGCGTACCAAACCAATTGATTCTATCTTAAGTTTTGGGTCTCAGTATGTTTATACACAGGCTATGAGTATGAATGTTTAATCAGTCATAACCAAAAATACGCATAATACTCTGGATATTTACATATATATTCCTCGCCGTACATACACAATGGAATGCAAACCAGTTTGGGTGTGTGTGACTGATTAAAAACATACTTGATAAGTGTGTATGTATGTAAATGATATAGCCTTATGTACGCATGTGTAGCCTCTTATTTTTATACTCATGCCTGGGATTGTAGCTGACACATTCTATAAATTTTGGTTATTGTTGTTTGTGCTACGTGATTTACAAAATGTGTTGTATGGCTATAGTTTTACGTAATCAGTTTAAAATTAATGCTGGTGTTTGGCGTCCAATACTCAAAGAGTACTTAAAAGGATACTTTTGTCATTCTCTGTTCCCAACAGCTAAAATTATCCGGAGTTCCGAGTTATATGTAAGTTTTCTTTTAAACCTACGATAATAAATTAATTATTTGAAACTATGTCTGTTAACACAAGAAAATTTAAAAAGAAAACTTTACAATTATGGGAAATTATTTCATCAGCGTTGTTTACTATGTACATTATATATATGTATGAAATCCAAGGCAATAGTTTCACCACAGCAATTAAAAGTCAAAAGAACTATTTCCTCATTAAGAAAGCAAGAAAAAAACATCTTTATTCCATCAAACCAACATAATAATAATTGAAATTTTATTCCCAGTTGTGCATCAAGCTAATCAATCTTTAAAACCACAAAACTTCATTTTAATATATTTTAACATAAAAATAAATATATATAAATATGTCTGCATATCGCTCATTTACTTAAACAACGTCATAACTAAGAAAGTAAGTTTAAAGTTTTCAATTTACACACAATTTAATGGTAAAAGAAAATTTTATTTTTCTCTCTCAAGCATTGAGTATAGAAAATATTTATACAAAGTTTTAACACAATAAGGAAAATGATATCTCCCCTATTTATTACAAAATAGGCATAAATCAAAAAAGCTAGTTTTGCAGAAAATAAGTTTTAAGTTTTCAACTAACATACAACTCAATGAAGATACAAAAATATTTTATTTTGTCTGGTGGTAGGTGTACACGCCTTTTAAATAGGATTTTTACACAAGCTTAAAAATAAGGCTATCAGTGCAAAAGTGGCGCAACCCCAAAGTTATATAATATAATTATTTAACTGTCCTATTTAATTATTACTCGGCTGCGCAACGCAAAGAAGGGTATTGTGTTTATCAGTCTAGGTATGTATGTGTGTTCCTTTGTGGAACTATATCAAACGAACGCGGCTACCGATGTTGATGATTCTTACGTCTTAATAGCGGCGGTGTCACTAAAGATATGCTGCCAACGAAAAATACGAAAAAAGAGTCGGCGAACTATATAAAAATGGATATCATTCGACAGGTACCTTAAAATAATTTCTAAGTTCCATTTAGGATATTTAACGGTTCAAAGTTGGTCGTAGTCGGGTTTTTATTTTTTTGTAACTCGACACAAGTTAAAATCATAATAAAACGAGAAAATATATTTTTATTATCAATTAAACAGGATTTATTGCAAAAAAAAATTATGAAATTAATGTTTAATTATGATTTCTGCCATGAGGTCGGCATGGCTGGCGCGTAGAAGGCGTAATCAAGAATCAAATCACCAATGTTAAACAACTTTTCGCAGCATTTGCGCCCGAATTTTTACCATAACTCTTCGAATGTTGATTTCCAGTTGTTCAATTGTTTGGGGTTTATGGACATAAGCCCAAGGAAAATAATCCAATGGGGTTAAATTACACTATCTTGTTGGCCAATTAATTGGGCCCTTACATTTAATAATATTTTCATCAAAAGTTTCTTTGCGTATATCAATTAATGACACGTAGTTGACGTACGAGAAAATTTCTAATCATATGCCTATACCGTGCACCATTGAAAGTAACATTAAAGACAGATAGGCCAAAAACTCTTCCAGTCCATAGCACCAAACAGTAATTTTTGTGAATGTAATGGTGTTTCGACAAAAGCTTCTGGACTATTCTCAGTCCAAATGCGACAATTCTGCTTATTTACGTACCCATTTAAGTTTGACGAATTTATTTTGATTAAAAATTTTAACAATTTTTCACGCTTTGCTCTGGTGTGAATCGATTCATAATGAAATTTCAGACCTAAACAATAAATTCAGTGCAAAAAAACTTAACAAAAGCTCTCCAAAGCAATGTTAAGTAAAGTTGTATTCTTAAAAAATTATTACATCAAAATTCTAAAGTAGTTGTCTTAACTTATGTAACTCTTAACTACTTTAAGTAGATATTCAAAATGTTCCTTTCGTACCTCAAATATTTTTGTTAATATAGCACATATTGATTCATGTTACATCTGAAAATGAAGCTACAAGTGCTAGCTCTTATATTAAATTTATTATTTCTGTAATGTGATGGAAAACATCACCAAATTATTCAACTGATTCAAAATACAAGGTGAAATCCATAAAAAAATATTAAAATAAATACATTTATACAAAAATGTTTTAGTGATGTACATACAATCAAAACAAATCGAAAAAAGCTGGACATTCAAATACTCATTTCATTCGAATAAAAGAAATTGTGATAAATATTCTTTGTTCATCATATTTTTTACTTTTACTTCATAGAAATGTTTTTCTGTTTTCCTTTCCATGTCAGAAGCTCATATTGTTTAAATTATGTTGCTTTACTTCAAGATAATAAAAAGTTATTTAATAAAATAAAAAAATATATGAATACCCGAATGAAATTTTATTAAATTTTGTACATCATAAGCTGTGAAGTGGTTGTTGAACACGGTGGTGTTACTACTAGTATTTATTATTAAATAACAAAATAGTTAAAGTTGTGTTTTGCATACAATTTCTTAACAAAGCAATGTCAGCATTAAGGCGCTTGGCAACTGCTATGAACTTTAAAGCTAAAGTAAAATATTTTTTTGCATGAGGTGGTAAATATGTAATAATAAATAGTTGTGGCTTTTTTTAGTTTTTGGGGTTTTTCGGTTTTGAGCGTTTTTGTTTGTTTTCCCGTTGTTTGGGTTTCGGTTTTTGGCGCTTTTTTAGTTTTGGCACTTTTTTCCCCGCTTGGTCGATTTTATCGGTTTTTTGCAATTTTTCATTCCTGCGATTTTTTATTTTGGCGATTTTTTAATTTTGGCAATTTTTTTAATTTTGGCGATTTTTTTCAATTTGGCGGTTTTTTTTCATTTAGGCGATTTTTATTCATATAGGCGCTTTTTTAGTTTTGGCGCTTTTTTACGTTTTGGTGATTTTTTTTTGTTCTTTTTTCAATTTGGCGATTTTTTTTAATTTTGGCGATTTTTTTCATTTAGTAGATTTTTTTAGTCTTGGCGTATTTTTCGCGTTTTGGCGATTTTGTTCGGTTTTGCCAATTTATTTTAGTGTTAGAACTTTTTTTTAATTTGGTGTTTTTTTTCGTTAAAGCAATTTTTTTTGGGTTTCGGCGATTTATTTTGGTTTGGCGATTTTATAATTTTCGGATTTCTTAGTTTTACCGTTTTTGAAAATTTCAAGAATTTCCCTCTTACGGTTTCCAAGATATAGCAAGTTTTCAAAATTACATAGTCAAAACTACATTAACTGATGGACCACCCTTTAATTTTAATTTTTTAGAATTTTGATGTTAATTGTTGTAGTCTATATAAAAATACACTAATTTTACAAATTTCAATTGTCAATTGTATGTACATACATATGTATGTTTCGTGTGCGGAAGGAACGCTAAAAAGCAACAATCAGCTTAAATAAAGCAGTGATGCCAACCCAAAGTTGTGACACTTTAAAAATAAACGCTTTAAATCATATCATAATAAGAATATGTGAGTTACGCCACTTTTGCGCTGATGGCCATAAATATGATATAACGAATTTTCCTATGTCATTAACACAAAAAACGCATATTTTGAAATATTTCTATATTGTAATAAAACAGCGATATGAGAATTAATTCTGCATTTTTATTTTTTGGAGTTATGAGGTTTTTCAAGTAATTGAGTGTTATGCATTTCAATTAGATGCATCTGCAACCGTATACCATCATTCAGTGAGATGAGAGTACCTTTAATGCAGCTGAGAAGCAAATAGAAATCTTTGGAAAGGTAAGATATGTATGGCAGAACTGTAATGATAAATAAAAAGTAAAACATTTACGTATGGAAATCGTATACATACTCGTACATACATATATACATATGTATGTACATACAGCAAACTCATTAAATCGACATTAACGGCTACTTAATGGCGACACATCAATCAAACCGCATTTGGCTGCAAGCACTTTATAACAGCCAATGAACCATTCAACCAACAGTAATAACAACAGCAATAATATCAAACCTACCAGCGAGGCATTCAACCAAGCAGTCAATCAGTAGAGCCAACAATCCAACCATCCATCCATTAAAATAATAAATGCATTTTCAAACTTTGTTCTAGCACTTTTGAAGCTCTAATCAAGATAAGAAAAAGAAACACTCTTCTCCCGCACTGATATCAATTATAATGTGCAAATAACAGAAAACCATCAAATAATTATTTAATTGATTGCTTAACAATCAACAACCAAAATTTGTCTGTCCTGCTTCGTGTTTGTTTATCTTACTCTGTCTGTCAATAAAATGTTCTAATATTTGAAGGCTTCTTATCATATTCGAAAAGTGGTTAGTTAATTGTCTTTAACAACTGCCAGAGTTTTGATGGAAAAACTTAAAAAACTAATTAAATTATTTTAAAATTTCTTTCCAAGTTTGTTTATTCAACGCATACAAAATGTGTTAAATATAAAATTTTGTAGAGTGTGCTATTGAAATGAAATTTGCTTGAACTAGATAGAGCTCGTACAAGAGTGCAATTAGATAATTTTATTCTGTTTGTGGTTTTAAAAATACGGTGAAATTTACAGTTTTATGGGTATTTATTTATTGCCTATTGTTATAGCTTAAGTTTAAGAAGCCTGTGATGGGTGTTAGTAATTATGTGAAGCAAATGGCTTTGGCATGAGTAAGGGTACGTAAAAAAAAATTACAATTTTGTTACAGTTTGAAATGTGGAAGCAATAGAAGAATAAATCGTAAAACGCAAATTTATTAATTAAAATTTTTTATATACATAAATATTTGAATTATACTCACAGCAAGTTGATTTGTTATCTAATAAAATCATCAAACCAGCAAGCCCTTACTCACAACGTGCAGTGTGCGTTATCACGTCTGAAAACCTATTCAGAAGCCCATCTCTTTTTTAAGTTGTAAAAAAGAAACATAAAATTGAATTAAGTTTCTCACTCGTTCGTATCTGTTTGATAGACATAAAAACTTTTTCTTTAGTTTCTTGTCTTTTTTAACCGTTATTTTACTTGCAATAATACGAGAAAAAAAGACGTTAAGCTTTGACGGATTATCACAATAACAAATCTATTTATATTTTCTATTTTTCCTCTTTTAATTTTCTCTTTGAGTTAAATTTGCTAGTGCAAATATATTGTGCAAATTCTAGCATAAGAATTTATATATGTATGTTTTGTTAAAGAAATCAAGAGTTCAAGAGTTTTTGTTTTGAAATTTATTTGGTTCACACACATCAAATTTGTTTGCTGAAAGTCTTGATTGTGTATTCGAGAGATGAGAGGAAAATATAACCGTTTGCATATTTCTCTTGTTATTGCTGAAAATAAAGGAACAAATTTACGCAAGGAAACTACATATTTGTGAAAGAGATTTTGCTTTTTACTAAAATCAATATAAAACTGAAAAAAAAAATAAAAATAATATAGAATCAGTTAAATAAAACATTTTTTATATGCATTACTTATAGTGGTATTCGAAGTCGGTGTCAATCTGGTTATAAAATTCTAGATTTACATATTTATGCGCTTTATTATCACTGTTACTATCACCGACTTAAAAAATCACTATAGGTAACTCATATAAAAATGTTTTATTTAACTGAATATAAATAATTTTTAACTTTTTAGCGTTTGTTTTTGCATTATATTTTTTCTGGTAATAGTAAACGTAACCAACTAATTACTAATTAAAAACTGTTTGATTCAGACATTTATTTATTGAATCTAACATGATTGCAAACTGTTTAAATCAATAAATATATTTCTGAACCAAACAGGTTTTTATTAGTAATTAGTTGCCAGATGTAAACTCAGCTTAAGACTTTGCAAGCATAGAAAATTTACGCAAAAATATTTATGTGTTACAAGTGTGATTAAAAATCCCATCAGCAATTAAAATTCATTGCGTTCATTTACCACAACAATGACAACTCAAAACAACTAGTTCAACACAAAACGAGTTTAAAGCTTTTAATTTACACACAACTGAACGGAAAAAATATGTTTGTTTCAAGAGTGGCGTATATAGGATGTACGGTATAAAAATACAATCTGCCCCCATATCTTTAAGTCGCTAAAGCTAAACAAATAGAAAATTAAAAATTTTTGGTGATGACATAAAATACGAAAATTTTGGCGAATTATATTTTTGGGTTATTGTCTGATTTAGGCAACACACATTTCAAAATTGCATTTGTAGCCGAAAATCAAAAAATCGACTTTATAAATTTTTAGCGATAGAGATTTAGCTTTAGCGACTTACAGAATACGAAGGCTGCATTATTAACTTAAAAATTCAATTTTGTTCGATTTAAGACGTTGAGTGATTCACATATTTTCTACTTTGAGCTTCTTTGAGCTTTAGTTTAAAAAGTTCATTAATTTTTTGCCATTTGATAATAAAAAATATCTATAATAAATTGAGTAAAATGCGACTTTATCCGTACAGACACTGCATGTTAAAAGTAGGGATGTAACGATACTCTGGTTTGCCGATGCGATAACGATACCGATATTCAAAAGGAAATATCGACGATACCGATACGCATATTGAAATTGAATCCAACTTAAAATTGACAAAAATAGATTAATTCTTTTGTTATAAAAAATTACAGTGCAAGAGTTTATTAATATTTAAAATTGATATTTGAATTCATTCTGAAATTAACAAAAAAAACAATGTATTTTTTTAACAAAATTAATTATTAATTAGCCCATTCAAACTGAATGTCATACTGTTTATTTTTAAAACAAATGAAACAATTTCATTATTCTGTTTTGAATTTAATATGTTATTTCTCTTACTTGTTATGCAAAAAAAAGCGTTGAAAATTTAATTGCTTGTTCAAAAGAACTCTGAAAAAATTAAAAATTATCGTTGTATCGACAGTAAAATATCGCTGATATCGGTATATCGGCAAATCGGAAGTATCGCCGATGTATCGGAATCGATATCGGTATTTGTTACATCCCTAATAAAAAGAGTATGTCTCAATTTTTTTCGACTTTGCGTTCTAACGTTTTCTGGTAGCCAACGTATAATTATCCTACTCCTTCAAGATCGAAGTAAGTAACAATTAAAAATAAAACATTTATTTAATTTTAAAAAATTCTTGCATGTAAATGCTCTTTAGTATTTATTCAGTTTTTTCCTTCTCCCGAAAATATCGAAAATTCGAGTTACGTCTTTCCTGTACTAAGCCATCAATATGTAATACTATTATCTTACCTGATGAAAAAATTAAAAAAAAAATATTAATTCTTTTTGTTGTTATATTTTTTTTGGTTTTGGCGCTTTTTCTTAGTCTTAGCGATTTTTTTGTGTTTGGGATTTTTTGGTTTTTGGTTTACATATTTTTAATTTATGACTGCGCAATATGGCGGCAATTTTGTGAAAACGAAAAAAATTAAAAGTCGGCGTACTATATCGTCTTGAGGTTTTTAATTTCGAATGACAATTTAAGATATTTAACTGCTTAAAGTTAGTAACAGTCGGTACTTTATGTTTTTTTTAAATATTTTTACTTTTTTTCTCTTATTTTATTTAAAAAGTTTTAATAAAATAAACCAAATTCCAAAATTTTTTTAAATCTTAAGAAAAAGTTTAGGTTTTTGTGTGTGTGGAATTCTTTAATATTCCTTAATTATCAGCCTGATTAAAAGCATTTTTAGATCGAATCCTAAACAAAATTCTTACATCCAATACAATCTGAAACAAAGCTTTATTTTTGCAATTAATTGTAAAAATTTAAATAAGTCCTTATAATTATTTTATTTAATGGAAGCAAAAAATAACAATTAAGTGCATGAAAGTTTGCCCCCCATTAATGACTTTTGTTAACTTTTCATTTTAAATATTTCATATAAATTTGTCTCAGTGCCTTAAGTTCATTTTGCCACACTTGATATATTATTTCAATGTTAAGGTGACGATATAAATATGTCTACAGACTAACCCCGACATTAAGGCATTTTATAGCACAATAATGTGCTTGGCTTCAGCATGACAAAGCTTAAGGAAGTGTCGTTTTTAGATATGAAGGTTAAATAGCAATTTTCAAATATGCTTTAATAGTTTTATGTTCACAATCGTGTGTTTTGTTTCGTTTATACATACATTATAGTCAATGACATTGACTAATCCAATAAAGTTATCTATATGGCGGCATATCATAGAATTTATTTTTAAATTTATTTATGATTATTATAATGAGAGGCTTTGTAAGGAAATTTTAAATATAATGCACAAGAAAACTGCAATATAAAAAATAGAATAAATGTTTGGAAATTTATTTGCAAATTAAAGAATAAAAAAACAAAAGGAATAATAATTATTTCATGACCTTCAAATTTACTGTCAAAGCTTTATCAACTAATTTAAAAAATGTTCTTCCTATTTATCTTAAAAGCTTAAAAATTTATTTGCAAATTAAAGAATGAAAAAACAAAAAGAATAATAATTATTTCATGACCTTCAAATTTACTGTCAAAGCTTTATCAACTAATTTAAAAAATGTTCTTCCTATGTATCTTAAAAGCTTAAAAATACCAAAATTCAAGGACTAATCTAAAAATAAGACAAATATATGGAAAGAACTACAATCGATTTAACATTCATGGGGCAAATCCCACAAATTCAACCCCAAATAAATCTGTGGTTAGATAATTTTTTAGTAGAGACAAACACCATCATTTTTAGCAGAGCCCATTTTGCAGTTGAGAGCGCATCGTTAACCATTTAACAATCATACTTATGCTAGGAACCAGTGATGCCTACTGAAATTATTTTTTAGATGTACTCGTAGATTCGATGTGAAAAAAGGTAGTTTGCAACTAAAAAAAAAAAAAAAACATCTAAATTCGAGTGCCTTTTCTTTCATTTCGCATTACATAGTAGACGCCCTGATGTATCAAGACGTTTAACACTTTTCCAACATTTCAGTCTATAAAATATAAATTGCGCTATAAACACGAATCTTTATGTGTCATTATAGTTCCAGGAACAAGCCAAGTTAAAGAATGTATAAAACTAGCGACTGTATCTTTAAGAAAAATGGAACTTCTACTCGTAGAGTATATTTTAGACCTAAAACTTGGCACAGAATTTTTAGCAGTGACAACATTAATAAAATAATCACTCTTATTCCAATTGTAGACATCGACGTCACTTTAATACAAAAAATTGGGGCCTGTTTACTTGCTCTTAAGAACACTTTTGTAGTACTTTCAATCTATCCGTTCCCTAAGGTAGGTATAAACTTGCCAGTCAATTGTTTTCGAATTCAATTTTTTGCTATATATTTTGTTGAAGTGACGCCGATGTAAACAAGTGGAATAAATCGAATAAGACAACAATTCTGGAGGTTGCATTGCCCTCCCCCCCAAACCCAACAATTGCTTGTTGCACCCTAGGATTATTAAAAATTACATGTAACTATTTATTTTAATATTATTATGGCTACGCCAATAAAGAAAACTAATCTACTTTCTTTCCTATCAGCTATAAGAAATGACACTAAGTCTCTGCCTCTTACGCTCAAATTCACAGCATTTAGTTAGTCACTAATGAAGGTAGTTTAACCAATTAAATTGATAAGAAAAATAATTAGTTTAACCACGTTCGTTAGTTAACTATAGACTGTGAATTTGACCCTTAGAGTGTTGTAAAGAGTCGTTAATTTGGTAGCCAAGATATATCCAAGGGTGCAGATCTAGTGTGATCTTGGCTACCAACTTTACACTAAACTTTTCTCTTGAAGTGACAAAGTCTAAGACCTTTAATGAAATGGTTACGCAACTTAACTGATGAGAGTTGTTTCTTAAAATTTTCTCTAAATCTAAACGTACTTTTAACACCCCACACAGTTTCTTTTTCATAAAATTACCAACCTTCTAATTTTCCTTCTGTCTTTTTTCATAATAAATGAAAGTTGATATGTTTTGTAATATCTTGTTCTCCTTTGAATTTCGTCGTCAAGGTAATTAAATAAACCGTTTAAATTGTAATTAAACAATTCAAGCAAGAACAAAGCAAAGTTACTGAGACAATCTTTTTTTTCTAATCTTAACACTGAATTTAATACCTGCTTAAATAAAACAAGTTAAGAGACCCATTACTAATAGCATCTTTGTTGTTATTATTGCTTAGCAGACGTAAAGTTGTTGAAAGATAATCATCTCGTTTTTAAAAGTAAATAATTTTAAAAATAATAGCTCAAGTAAAAAAAAATAGATAACAATTTTTGAAGTATTCATTTTAGTTTTCGTTATACATATTTAACAATTTAGCCGCTATTCGAACTAAAAGGTATTAAAGTATTATGCCAAGGCTACCTAATGTGTGAGTGTTACATACGCGCCAAAATTAAAGGCCACGCTCATAGTGAAATATTCTACCATGGAATCTGGCCTGTAATTAGACAAGAAATATATTGTTATTTACGTATTTGTTAATTAAACATTAACCCATGTTAAATATAAAAATTTTTATTAAATAAAAATATGGGAAATATTTCTTAATTATCCTTTCCCTTTATTAACTATCTTTTTCGTCATGCACTTATTTTTTTAGCGCGGTGCACAGTGGGTGCAAAGGTTTTCTTTTATAGAAAAAAAAATATTTTTAGTCAACAATATCCCTCAACTTTATGTAATTGATTTTACTCAGGTTTAAGAAGGTCAGTAGCTTACAAGTAAAGTAATGCGAAAAAATTATTTTTTACGAAAACCAAATTAGGTATGAAATATACGTAGATATATGAAAGTAAGGTCAACATCTCGAGTGATGAAAACTTTACATACACACTCACACAACTACTCATACCCACGGTCTTGAATAGACATAAGTTTGGCAATAGTCAAATTTATCTCCTAACACCAGATGTTGACGTGTGTTTGTCTTGGAACACATGTTAAGATATCTTTGTCTTGATAGAAAGCAATGCTGTTGAGACACGTCCTGTCAAATAAAGCTTTATTCATATGAAAGGGTGGAATACTACAAATATGTAATAAGTTTATTAAAATAAAAATCAATTAAGTTATTAGTAAAACGTTTTTGTTTTGATGTAATCCAAGTAACGCCTTATTAAATGAGTTTCCTAATTATCTAACCATTAGAAAAAGGTAATGAATACGAGTAGTAAAGGAGAATTTAATGAACAGCATGTATAATTTTTCATTCCAGAATTCATTACCGTTAACACAGAACGTGTACTAGTTAAGTAATGAATTAATTTAATACGTCCGAGAAATGAACTCTATAATTCATAGCACTGGTCACAAGTAAAAACTATACATTCTTCTTCTGCAGATATGGTAATGCACGTAGTAATTAATGTGTAATTATTGTGTTTGATCAAATTACTCTCTCGTTTCTAATGGAATGCCTTGTCTTGGTATGAAAAAAAAATACATTGTTAACTCTTTCAGCTCTCATTTAAAAACTTGCCAGATTGCCAAAAGGCTGTTTAAACCACTGTGCCATACACAGTCTTATTTTAAATTAAGCAAATGGTGATTAAAAATCCCTTAAATCATTTTACACCTAATGATGATAAATTTTCCTTATTTTTTGTTTTTAATGTTATTTTTTGGCACTCTTTTGTGACCCATTTAAATATGAAGATTACTGACTGATAATACAGGGTGGACTATTACATCTACGTGACAATTCACGATTTGCAGGTAAAAATATACTAATTTATCTTTTCGCTTTGTTTGATTTTATTAAATTTGAGAGATAATTTTATGTGTATTTGTGCGTGTGTGGATGTATGTACATATGTATATTTATTTTTCCATTAGATAAAAATAGTACCTGTTGACTGAAGGAAGGTAAATAAATGCAATCTCTCGGATGTTTTCCCGCTTCTACACAAAGTGTGTAAGCAAGCAAGTATTTGAGTTGAAATTTCAGGATAATTGCGGAAACTTTTCGACGGGATAAATTATTATCATATCACCTTTTCAAAAAGAAGGTCAGTAAAACAAATTTTGTGAATTTAACAGATTTGATATTAACTAAACAAAATAATCAAGTAGCGGAAATCTGAAACCGTTTGGTGAACCGAGTGTTTTTAAAATCGTATGTGTGCTTAATAATTTTTGTTGTAAATGAAGATATATTTATTTGCGAAGGTGAAAAAACAATTAGTTTAGAGATAGATCTTCTATAATATAATAACATTTTTCGAAAATTTGGTATACGAGTATGAAATAAATTTAATACTAAATCAAAGATTTAAATGAGAAATTTCTTGAATAAGAAATTATTTCTGACTAAATCTATTTTCTATTTTGGTGTTTGTTTACAACTCGACAAATAAATATCATATAAAAAAATATTTGGAATGAATGAATGAATGTGTACATCTATACTTAAATTATAAAGCTGAGAAGTTTCTATGTTTGTATATTTGTAACAGAATGAAGAATGGAACCTTGTACCGGACATAGGCTACATGTATAAGGTTTCACTAAAGTGTTTAGGCTAGTATCTGGGGGATGACCTACAAGGACCAAGAGGGAGACACAGGGCAAATTACTGCTTCTCCGAAAATATCTAACCGGTGATCAGTGAAAAAAACTTACAGGGTAAAAAAAATTAATTGAGGGTAAGATAACGTTTGCCTCAAACTTGTATCTAACCAAAGTATAATTATATCAAATATCAAGAAAATTTGGCAAGAACTTTTGTTTGTTTGCTTTTTCACGAATAATTGGCCTAATTATGAGTGTCGTATTTCGGCTTCAATTTTGTCATGGACCAAAGAATATTGCAAAATATTTTCATTAATCTAGAAAAATAAAATTGTCGTAGACAAATATGTCGAAATATGATATTCGTAATTAGGGCCGATGTCTCATACATTATAAAGGTCTTATTTTTTATAACAACATTAAGGTCTTATGTTTTACAACAAGTTTAATAGACTAATTTCCATAGAAAATTTGTTTGTAAACCATTTGTGAATAAGTAAGACTTGAAACAAATTAAGAGTTTGGTAAAATTAACACTATTTTAATTTATGCATAAAAACTCAATATTGTAATATGTATGTAGAAATATTAAATACCAAAAATCCCACCACAGTGACATTAAACAAACTAAAGTGTCATCAGTGGCTTGTAGATGTAAATTGACAATATTTTCAAGTAACAAAACACGATGAGCTGTTTTATTACGGAACGTCGGCTTTGGTAGAATAAATCGACTCGTATCGTATTATCGTGGTCGTATCTCTCAATTCTGGATGTTAGTTAAGACTCAGTTAGCCTGCAATGAAATGTAATTGCAACAGTAGGAAATAGCTGATCGATATTGTTATGCGAAAAGCAATGAAAATGCTTATAGAAATTTAGTGTAATGTGACCTATTTCTCAAATAAAATATCGATCAGCTGTTTCCTACGTTGCAGTTGAATTACATTACTTTCGGCTAACTGAGCTTTTAGTAAAAACGTGAGGTTGCCAGCGAATGTGTCAGCTGTTATTGTATTTCTCTTTGACTAATACATGTGTGTAAATGTATGTAACAGAGAAGTTCACTTAGATATATATTTTCTGTAGATTTTTACCTCACATACTTTACGTTACATATTAAATAAACACCAACATGTTTTATTAATGTTACAGATTTTGTCAGCTGATCCGTCAACTCACGATAGGAATCTACTAAATCTACTTTAATTCTGCTTTAAGAGAAAAAAAGTCACACTATTTCTGTCTCTCTATCTCTTTTTCTCTCTCATATATATCTATTTAGAGTAGATAAATAGCTATTCATTTCTTAAAGCAGGTATGCAGTAATAACAATAAACTAATGATTTCTGCTTAACGAGAAGAAAACTAATTTTGCTCTTAACATAAGTACATAAGTTTCCCGCGGGTTAATTTGTAAAAATTGCACGGGTAATTAAAAATCAATTAAATTTTGTTTCTTTGTAGTAGTAATATATTTAGTAAAGTATTAATATTGAAGCGGCAGATATGAAGGAACCCTATAAAGGATAAGAGTACTAGTGTTGAGAGAAGTACATATATTTTGTTTATATATAAAGTATTTACTTCAATAGCAGTCGTGGTGGTAAAAATTTAAATTCTCGACCCTTAGAATTTTTTAAGTATATCCCTAGTTTGAGCTAGCTTTGCTTTTTATCACATAAGCTGTACTCACACCAAGACATTTTGTTTCTTGCTCTACCACAGGATTTCAATTTGTGTGTTCTAAAAATTTCTTCTAAATTTCCCTAAAAACAAAACAAAAAAAGAACAAACTACATGGTTCCGTTTCTGTATGAAGTCTAAAAAAGATTAAAATTTCAAAGACTACAGTCGGGTAACTATAACACTGGCACAAACGGATTTTTTTCACACGTGTTTGTTGTTTCATTTTCCTTTTCCATTTTTGTGTTTTTTTTTTGTAAACATACATAAATATACAGTCATAGATATACATCCATATGAATGCCGATGTATGCATGTATATATGTATGTATTTTTATATATACGTAGTTATATACTTTTTTTGGTAGTGTTTTGATATTAGTTTTTTTTTTGGTTCTTATTTTAAAATTGTAAGTGTTTTAACAAAAATTAAATGCTTGCGGTTCAGTTTGTATTCAGATTTCACAGATTTAGCACGCAAAGTTGGAGAAAGAACAAATTTTTGTTTTCAAAAATTGAAAAGAAAGTGTGTTGTTCCTCAATCGCAATGAATAATTTCGTTTATAAAAAAAATTAAAATGTTTTACTTAAGAACAATTAAATTAACAGACAAATTAAAAACGCTAAAATAAAATTAATAAAAAAAATCCTTTTTAACAAATTTATGATCTAAATAAAATTTTTAAAGTGCCACTAAATTGTCAGAATACATAAATACTTTAGCAAGAGCTTCTTGATGTGCATGAATATGTATGAAAAAAATTAAATTTCGACTGTTTTTATTAAATTGCTGAAAATATAAAGATTTACAGAAAAATAAAGAACAACTAAAGATGTTTTTTAAAAATACAATTTTCCAAAAAGCAGAACACAAGTGAAAATATATTATATCAAGTGCTACTTTTGACACTCAAATTAATTGTGCGAAAAGTGTACTGAGTGCTTGGAATAACAACAAGTTGTTAGTGTTCCTTGCAATTTCCTTTAAAAGTGTTGGCCAATTTTTATTTCAAGTACTTTATAGCGGATTTCAAGCAATATTTCTTAAAAGTAAGTGCAGTCTTTGTTATAATTTAAATTGTGAGTGGAATTTTATCTAAACTTATTGTTTATGTTTTGTGTGAGTGGGTTGTTGTTCGCTTTCATACGAGTATTGTGTGAAGCTGATAAGAATTCAAGGTTTTTTTTAAAGAATTAGTGTCGATATCAAAGAAATGTGTAGTAAAATTTTAACTAAGAGAAGTTAGTTTAAGAACGTAATTTATTTAACAAAGGGTGATTTTTACAAATTTTATCGGTGTAAAAAATTAATAATTTTTCATATTGCTTCATATTGCGCTAAAAATGGCGACCATAATTTTGTTTTTGTCTTTTCCAAACAGCCGTATTACTTGAAGTAAAATTTTCCAAGCCTAATGCGCTTCAGTTCAAATGGATGAGCAACTTTAAAAGGACTAAAGGCTCAGTTAACCGACTGTAATGTAATGTAGCTCCAACAGTAGGAAACAGCTGATCGATGTTGTTATGTGAAAAGTAATGAAAATGGTTATAGAGATGTAATGTAACGTAACCTACTTTTCATATAAAAATATCGATCAGCTGTTTCCTACGTTGCAGTTACATTACATTACTGTCGGCTAACTGAGCCTTAAAAGTGGCATTCACGACAGTGAGAACAGACCAATAATTTTTAATCTACTCCTCATTTTTAATGAATACGAAATTACATCAATTGGTATTGAAAATCAGCAACATCAAAAACATGCTTTCAGGGCTGGAAAATGTGAAATACATGTATATTTCAAATCGATAGTCATGGGTCGACGACACGCAACTGAGTTTTTATTAAAGAACATTCATAGCTACGAAATAAAATAACGGGTAGGTTCTATTGGAAACTGTTGCTTTTTGCTGAGCAAAATATTATCTTTTTCTAATATCGCGATATATGTACATAAGAGTGGCCGTTTCTTGTATGTTGAATTTTGTTTGTTGATTTTTTTATTCTCACCCCACAAATCGGTTCAGTTTTATGTAAAAAAAAATACAAAAATATTTCATAGCGTTAAGTTGTGTTTTAGGGGGTGCGTCCGGCCCTCAAAGTTAGTCCTCAAGCCCATATATTCAATGTATTTTTTTTCCTTAGTTTTTTCCATATAAATGCAATTTTGGTAAATATAATTTTTGGTATTTTGTTGGTTATTTTCTTCATTATTTCCTAAAATATTAATTTTAGCAAAAAACTTTCTTTGAGACTAATGTTGTAAAATGATTTTTTAAAAAGATAGTTATATGCAACAAATTACATTGGAAAATGGGCTTGAAGGCCAACTTTGAGGGGTAGGCGCACCCTCTAGAACACAACGTATCGCTATGAAATTTTTTTGTAATTTTTTTTACATAAAACTGAACCGATTTGGGGTGTGAGAATAAAAGAAATCAATAAAAAAATAAATAACGGACACTCTAATGTACATAATTGAACTTTCAATATTGACAATGTGATGATGGAGATGAGACATTAAAACGTTTTGTAATGTTCAACTTTATTAAAAACCGGAAAGTATGAAATATGTACGTTAGCTTTTTTGGTTTGTATGTAGGCACAAAAAATTATTTTAAAAGCGTCAAATACTAACTACCGATTTTTGAACATCATATGTTATCAACAAAATTACAAACATATCAACTTTTCCATCTCTGCCATAGCTTGTTCTGCTTTTTGTTAAGACTATAATTAAATTTTGATTTTATTATAGAAAGAAAAATAAAAAAGATATGCAAAAATATTACTTTCTCTCTCTTCCTCTGTCTCTCTCCCTCTCTCTCACATACATACACACATTAAAATTTGAGAATCAAAGCATAAAGAACAATCTTAAAATATATGAGACATGACTCAAGTATGCTTGTGAATACTTAAAGGTTGGTAAAAATTTGAGTTTATGAAGTAAATTGGCTGCACTTATTTAGTAAAAAGTTAGAAACTTTTGACAATTGAATGATACACTCTTAAACAGAGAATTTTAATTGTGAACATTTACTATCAAAATGATAAAAATTGTACAAAGCATTTTTCAACAAAATCGTCTAAAGTGATGAGGCGCATTTTTAATTTTATTTGTTTACAAAATTGTCGCATATTGGGATCACGAAATCCACAAACAGTCCTCGAGAACCCATAAAATCCAAAGAATCTTACCGCATGGTGCGGTTTGTTGTCAAGCGGCCCGTATTGTTTTAAAAAATGAGCAAGGAAACTTCGCCGCAGTGAATTCTCTGCGCTATCAAACCATGATAACCAATTTTTTGCGGCCCCAATCGGCTAATGTTGACATCAGTGAGCCTTGGTTTCATCAAGCCACACAGCTGGCCAAACAATTTAGTTATTGCATTAGAAATTTTCGGTCGCCTAATTTCTCGATGTTTTTTGAACATTTTTGTTATTGTATACTCTTGTTGCATTTATGCAGCAAATTTTTTACTCTTTAAAAAACTATTGATATCGCTCATTTGCTCAACGAACGACATAAATCAAAAAATGGATTTTCGATTTAACGATGTAGAATTAATCTTCATATCGTTATTCATATTGTATAAAAATTTCATACAAACATCTTGTTGACTCAGCTCTTGAGATAAAAATAAAATTTAATTTATTATTTATTTATTTACATTATATTAAACTTATATAAATATAAGACTAATGTAATATTTAAATACCACTAGCTACTTTGGCTATCAGCTAATAATTTATATATCTCGATTAATTTGTGTGTAAATTGAAGACTTTAAAATCCTGTTCTGCCAAACTACTTGAGTTTTTACGTTATTTCAGTAAATTAGCGATATGTAGTGCTCTACGAGTATTTTTGTGCAGATGTTTAATATTTACACATATCCTTTAACAAACGCAGTTGAAATAATATAAATTTAATTAAAGTTCAACTTGTAATTATCATTCAAATTATGATATAAAAAAATTGTTTTTCTTTGTTCTATTTTTCATCAAAACAAAACAAAAATAATAAACACAAATCATAATAACAATATGCAACGTTTATTGTGCAAGGCCTCCCTATCAAACTCCAACATTAAAAAAAATGATACTGCTATGGTGTCTGCAATTCACAACCATTTTTTGTTAGGTAAAATAATACGAGTATTTGTATGTGTGTATGTACGTACATATTGTACGTACATGTATACAAAAACATATTGTTAAAAATAATAACAAAAACTCGTAATATAAACAATAACAGAATTCGATGAAAAACTAAACCGCCAACATAACAATTTACACGAACCACCCTGCAGAAAATTTGGCGAGAATTGAACCAAACGTACTCGTTCTATGACTTGAGCAAATGGGAATGTTAAGAAAAGTAGGGCGTAGTGTATGGTTTAAAGAAGACATATCGTGTAAATGGTTACATATTCACCATTTTCGTGATGTATAGTCTTGAGTTGGGACTCGTTTTAGTATTGTAGTAAACGGCACTGAACATGTTTCATGTGACTGAATCCAGGACCTGTTAATTAGTATAAATACATCTTTTTTTCATTGAATTTTCTCTACATTGGAACCTGAATCAGTGCTTTATAGCTAACGTGAACAGATATGGTAAAAAGCGGCACATGGTAAATATATTTTAAAAAATTGTATGTGTAATATGTACATTAGGGGGGCAATGAAATACATGAAATTTAATTTTTTTTATTTAAAGAAAAGCTGTGCGGAATATTTGGTGCTTGGTTTAAGACTCACATGGTGAAAATATAACCCAAATCGGGTAGCTCCCCGGCGTGCCACATTGACGTCAAAGCTTCAATTTTATAAATCTTACCAAAACAGGACTCCATTTACATAAGCGGATCCCAAAGTTTAGGCCAAATCGGACAACTGTGAAGCCTGATTCCTAAAGGTCAAATTTAAAACTTTATAAAATCTACCTAAATTAAACTCAATTTACATAAAAAAAATATTTCAGTAATCGTGTACCAAAATTAGGGTCGAATCAGACAACTGGTAGGCTTGACCGCTAGAGGTCCAGAAAAGCTTAATTTGTATAAAATAATATTGCGGAGAGCAATATTCCTAAAGAATGATTTACAGAAATTAATTTTGTAACTAATGTTTGAATAATAATCATAGCATAATAGATATGATCAGGCGCGGATAAAGGAGGGGTTGAGGAGGAAACGTCATTGGCCCATATGTCTTCAAAAGAGATGACGGTCAGAATACAAAAAGTTGTTAAAAATTTTTGTTCCCGATTGCGCATTGTACGCGCCAGCCATTTCATAAAATTTTCTTTCCAATAGAGCCCTTTTCATTGATATTAAAAATATATTTCCTTGATTTATTTATTATGATTTAAACTTGTGTCACTCTAGAAAAACTCCGCTGGGCATGTAATATCTATTACGAATATTTATTTTTTATTATGTATATATAAGACTTCGCTGGGACATCTGTTTACTAGGAAGGTTAAACAATGAATCGATATAAATATAGCGCAAAGTCACTCTGGAAAAAGTCCTTTAACTATACTTTGATACTAACCTAAGCTTAACTGGTACATATTTATACTTTTGAAATGTGAGTGCCCCTGTGGTCGATTAGGCAATGTAGAAGTCTGTGATGCTGTAGGTTAATAGTTCGGATATACATTTTTTTTACTGAAGAATAAAAATAATAAAATAGTTCAAGTTTTCGTTGTTACAGTTACATAAATGTCGGTATTACATTTTATATATAATTTATGTTGTTCGACACGCAATTGGTCCCCAGAAAAAAAATATCAAAAACGGTAATCGGGCTTGGACTTAGGCATTTTCGGTGGAAGCTCTTCCCTACTGGATTACCAACTTAATGATTTTAACAAGGCGTGAGACTAAAATAATCGATTCTTGAGTTGTACTTACTTTTTATTTAGCAAATTGTTCACGTAATATATTCAATCTCAAAAATCATTCTCTTAATTTAGCAACTTTTAAATAAATTTTTTAAGTTTTAGGTAATGTAATTTGTAAGCGAGTAATTTAATTTGGTAATCAGCATAGTAAGTCATTATATGGCAAATAGTTCTCATGGTAATGTGTAATTTTTTTCTGGGTCTAGTGATAAGTCACAAGGTGCCTACAAAGTATCAATTAAACACATTCCAGGCCATCGCCATGGAAAAGTGACTGGTCCAGTTCATAGGAAGTGTTAGAAATCGAACTGGTCCCTATCACTTGTGGACCGAGCGGTAACGTGACTAGTTTTGTGTCAGTTCCATTTCCTGCAGGGCATGTTGCTACATGAATAAGGAATATACAATAAAATATTGAATAGCTTTAAAATTAATATTTCTTATATTACGCATAAAAATTTCTGAACTAAAATACCCTTAACAACAACGATATTTCAAGTCTGAAATAGTGAGGCAAAGTTAGGAAATCAGCAAAAAAAATTGTACTTAAATAGACCGCTTCTGCATAACCGTATAGCCTGATTTACTGAACTTTTACAATACATTCAGAACTCTCGGTCCACTTCAGTATAAGTAAAGGGTTTGACAATAAGAGCTTTCATTTGGTGAAAATTTTCTGCAAGTCAATACAAAAGGGTGTTCACACGGGTGCTATTTGGCCGTAAATAGTAATTTTTACTTATGGCTTTAGAGAAATTTGTGAATTGCCTAAATGTATATTTCGTATATGCATTGTAAAAAATCTTGCGAAATAAAATACAGTTCATCAGTATGTGATTAGCAGGCAAACCGCAAATTTTCAATTGCATGTTTCTTCTGGTGTGACGTCTTAATGCGGAGATACTTAATTTATCCCTTTTAGAAGATTTTATAAATTTTGGCATCGATTTGTTAATGTATTTATATTTTTGCATATTTTACCCTTAAATCATGTTTTTGCATTTTTGGACAGAGTATGTAAAACCTTGGCCGCTACAACAATACATGAGAGTTAAAAATTAAAGGGTGTTTCAAAACGAGCAACGAAAAATTTTAAAATCACATGTAATATACATACATACAATTGCATGTACATATTAAAGTCCTGCACAATAACATTTATAACAGATTTAAAGAACTGAGAGATTTTTCAAATGCGTTACTGCAGCGAAATATTCCAAAACAAACGCTAAACAATACTATTGGCAAGATATTTGTTTCAGTTCTTTGTCTTGTCAACAGTATTGTTTAGCGTTTGTTTTAGAATATTTCGCTGTAGTAAAGCATTTGAAAGAGAGATTTTTTTTTGTCTTGAAAGGTCTTATAAATGGTTTTGTGCAGGACACTAGTACATATGTATGTATAATGACAGTTGAAATTTGTAAAATTAGTGTATTTTTTACAATTAAAATTAAAAAAAAAAATTAAAACTTAAGGGTTTTCTATCAATTAATGTAATTTTGACAACTTACTGTATCTTGGAATCCGTAAGAGGCAAACTCGTGAAATTTTCAAAAACAGTTTAACAGAAAATACCAAAACTATAAAATCGCCAAACAGAAAAAAGTCGCCAAAAACCGAAAAAAATTGCCAAAACGAAAAATGCACCAAACTGAAAAAAAATTCTAGCACTGAAATAAATCGCCAAAAAAATAATAAAAAATCGCCAAAATGAAAATGAAAAAAATCGTCAAAATGAAAAAACGCCAAAAACCTAAAAAAATTACTAAATCGAGAAAAAAGCATCAAAACTAAAAAAGTACCAAACTCAAAAAAAAAAATAGTAAAAAACAAAATACACATATTAAAAAAACGCTCAAACCCGAAATAATCCCAAAAACGAAAAGAATTACAAAACGATCTGTTATATAGGCTAAAGTTCCTATGGTATTACATACATATGTATGTATCTAGTGTCTGCACGGGACCCGTCGTGTGCGAGTCAGAGTCGAACTTTATTATAATTCTTTTTAATTTAAGAGCATATTTCATGTTTTTGGGTCATATTTTGATACTTTAAAGATTTTTTTATTTTAATATGCTTGGTCAAATATTTTGGCCGAACTTTTTATTATAATTGTTTGCCGTCTAAATATCATTTTTAATGTTCTATGCAGTTTTACAACTTTTGACGATTAAATAAAAATATTAATAAATATTAATAACAATACAAATTTGGTTTTTGCTATTTGTGACGGATGTTGCTACGATTACATCAGTAGAAGTTAAAAGAAAATTTTCAATTTATTATAGTTTATTTAATAAATTAAATATTTATTCAAAATACAGTTGCAAAGTTTTAATTTTGTTATAGGAATATATTTTGAAGTTGTAGTTCAATTTTATTTCTTTATTAAATTTTGTATGGTTTTTTATTTATTTTATTTTTGTCTTAGTTTATATGAAAATGTTATTGAATAACTGTTAAGATTAAAAATGTATTTTTTTTTCTAAACAAATCAATTTATATTATTTTTAAGTGCATATTTTTTTAGTCTTTATTGCATATTGCACTCAGATATGCCGTTTAAGCACATATATTCATCATTCTCCGCCCACTTCGGTAAAAAAAGTTAAAAGTGAATTAAAAAATATATCATTTTCTTTAGCTCTAACAACTGTAGAATTTGTTTATTTATTTAAAAATTAAACAAGAAAAATATAATAAAAAAAAACTTGTATTAACACAAATGGCAGTGGAAAAGAACAAAATAAATACAAATAATAAATATGGGAATTTTAAACAAAATGTTCATGAATTTTTTTTATTTATTAATTTTTTGTTCATACAATATTTATTAATTCGGCACGCGTTTGTCTTACGTACACACAAACAAAAAATAAATCAATTTGTTTTTGTTGTTAAAGTAAAGAAAATGCAAAATAAAAAAATAAATGAATTTTATTATAAAATCTGCCTAATAAACCCGGATTGTTTTTCGTTTCTGTTAAAGAAGCAGCAAATGTTTATAGACCATCAGTTCAGAACATGTTATTTGCACTTGCTGATTTTTATGATGTTTGTTTGCTTAAGACAAGGAATATATAGTAAAATCATTCCTTGTTGCATGCCGCATAATGTTGCAATTGTGTATTATAAGAGATGGTATAAATTTTTGTGAATCTAAAATGGTTTTTGCACATTTATGTATGTGAAATTTGAATTTTTGATTGTAATGTTCGTGGCATTTCACAAACATAAACAAATATAGACATACAAACATATGTACGAGTACATACGTATGTTTGTATGTAATTGCGTGTTGGTGCACCAACCAGGGTGATCGAGTCGACGTCTCAAGTGTGATCTTACCACTAATGTCAAATATACCTGTTTTTTTTTTTGCATTGAAAGAACCGGTCTACTCATATGTTTCCAAATTAAGAAAAAGAGTATAAATGTGCACTTGTGCATTGAAATAAAAAAATAAAAAATAAATGATCAATTGATTCTCTGCTGTTGTTGATGAGTTGTAAGATCTTTTAATTGTACATGTATGTGTGTATATTAAAAAAATTTCAGTGTTTCCGTAAAATTCAATGACACGAAGACGGTATTCATTAAATCTGTTTAACTATAAAAGTAAAAAAACTCGGGGAAAATATAATTTCCAGTTTAGCAAACAAAGCGGATGTATAAATTGAGAACATTGTAAAAACAAAAGCATTTACAAGTACATTAGGGAAAACTAATTGAATGTTTTCTTTTATTATTTATTTTTTAAAACATATGCATTTGTTTTCTCTGTATTTAATTTACATGTATAAAAAGTTTGATAAATTCCTTGAACTAAACTTTTTATGTTTTCTGCAACTTTCACACGATATGTTTCCTTGAAGTCCCCATTTAAAAAAAGTATTTACACCAATAAAAGTAGTTTTTTTTTATTTTTTGTGTTTTGAACTCACAAATTTTTTTTGTAGTTTTATTTTACTTTTTGTATTATATTTCGCATAAAGCGTGCTAATATTTTCCCTTTTAATTTATAGTAATATTTTTTTATTTTTTATTTTTAACTTTATTTTCGTATGAATGAAGGTGTTAAATTGCAACAAGTTTTTAGTTCAGGCCATCCACACACACACAAACTCAAGTAACAATGTTTTTTCTTTTTTTTTTCTTACTCGCAATGGCAGCTTTTAATTTGGATTAAATTCTTGCATTTTTATTGTTGCTGGATTGTGAAAAATAAATATTTTCATGTACATATTTTAGATAAATGTTGTTGTTCTGTGTTTTTTGCACTGAAATTCTAGTGCTGCATATTTTGTTAAAACTAACAATCAATTATACGGGATGCAATATAAATGAGAATTGATTGAAACTGCATCTGAAATGCAATTGGGAATTATATCCTGAATAAAATAACATGAAAACATCAACATTGTCATGAATTTACAAAGAAATGTTAGATAAATGAAAAAACAAAACAATATGAACATAATACAATTTATTTAAAATGTTGTTTGTATACAAATTGAATTTTTAATTGAGAATAATTCTTTTGAAACTTTATTAAAATTGATTTAATAACGGGTGTTCCAATGAGACGTTTAATTTTGAATAACCCGCTGTCCAAGTTAACAGCTGTCCAAGTAAATTCTGCGCAAAATGATAAAAATAAAATCACGTATGATTTAACGACGTTTTGAAAATACGTATTTTGATAAATAAATTGACGGTAACAGTTCGCAAAACTGAAGCATTTTTAAGTCGTATTGAAGCAATTGTAAAATTGGTGAGACATACTGTGTGAGCTATTGGGACAAGCTAGTGATGTGAAGAATCGTGACTCATGAACAACTACGGATATAGGCAATTCCGCGGAAAATTCCTTTTTTTGTCTCGTTATAATTATTTTGTTTTAATACTAAAAATAGCTTTTGTTATAATGCTTCAGCGAAAAAAAAATCAACGTAATACCTTTATTCGTTTAAGGTTCAAGCAGACGTGCCATAGCCATAACCATAGAAAACAGCTGTTCGAATCAAACTTATGGGCAACACTGTATTTCATTATAGGTGACTCGTCATAACGCCATAGCCATTACCATTTTAATCAATTGAATTTTGGTTTGGTTATGGCTATGGCATTATAGCTATGGCACGTCTTATTTAAGCCTTATCCACAAAAAATATCATATAGAAAGGTTGAAAGCAAAAAGAACACATTAAAAACTCATGAAATTTCCCTCACTTTTCTCACTTTATCAGTATCTCAGTTCTACAAATCACAACTTTAAGTCTTCAAATTTTACTATCTGATGTAAAATTTTATGTAGCGACCTGTGTACTTAGTTCTTAAGATTTCTTTAAATTAATTTTTGCCTTTTTGACCAGATTTTTGGCTCTAATACTCCTCTGTGCGAAGGTCTTGTGGTGGAACTAGAAACTTTTTTGGTGACTGGTACCAGGCAATTTGTAATAACTTTAGGAGGTAGGACAAAAAACAAATCTTTAGGGGACAATATCCGCACTAGGATAGCCTTTCTACGCCTATTGTGATTGAATAACTTTAGAATTTTCTATAGGACAATGCGATGCAAGACCTCAGAGATAGATTTAATACAGTTATGAAGAACATACAGCCCTAAAGACTCAAGTTAGTTATGGAAAATTCTATGAAAATAATATGTTCCTGGAATCGTATTAATGGCATAAAATACTCCTGTTTTACGTATCAAAATGAAACCTCTTATTGAAAGACCCTTTAAATAGAAAATACTTGAAATTCATACGAGTACAATCTCGTACATATATATGTATGTGTACTTGTTTCTTAAGTTTAAGGTAAAGATGTTTAATGTAATTGTTCTCTTCCATGGTCATTTCTAAATGTCATTGTAAATTAAAGTGCACATTTTACAACTCACCTACGTTATGTTTAAATTTAAAATCTTTTTTTCTAAATTACATGCTCATACATACATCCATATGTACAAACATATGTACACACATATGTATTTATGGATTAGTGATAGTGAAACAATGACTGTGCGCACCACCACTGTTATTTGAGTAATCACGTACAAACTGCCTCTTGCTGGTAGTGCCTGCCGATGGTGTTCAAAAATTGCGTTCAGTGACCGATAAATAAATACCACAAATTATCATAATAATTATGGTCTACAATGTTTGTTGAATGTGCTCTTGATTGTAAATGCCCTCTCGCATTGTTTCTAAATTCATGTTAATTTTGTTATAGTGTTTTATATATGAAATAAAAATATCGTTAGCTAAAACAAAAAAGGACGTGAGTAAATTTTCCGTTTTGTGTGACAAAATTTGTGTGATTATTTATCAGTAACTTGCTAAACCTAAATCTATATCACTAAAATTCAATAAAGACGATTTATAGATTTTCGGCTAGGAATAAAAAAAAAATCAAATGTGTATTACTATATCATCAGGCATTGGATAAGAAATCGGCAAAAAAAATTTTAATCTTCTATTTGTTCTGCGTTTTAGCGAACGAACTTAGCTTAAAATTTAGCGAGTTACAGGATCCGGGGGCTGTGGGAATTGCGCGATTTAAAAACACGATTTAAAATTATCAAAATAGTTTTCTTCATTTACTTATAAAGCGATACGAACTTTAGCGTAATCAAATCAAAATAAACATAGAACAATAATAAAATTAAAAGCTATGGGCTTGTGGCAAAAAAATTAAACAAAAATGTACTTCGTAACAAACCAAAAAAGTTTGTCTTAAGTATAATAAAAATAAGCAAATTAACTAACATGTGCATAATTAACAAATAATGGCAAGACAATGGCAAGACTGTTGTAAATTTAAAGATGGTAAAATTGAGTCTTCATTACAAAAAAAGCTTTCAGCGAATTGTAATAGGATGAATAAGAACAATTCATATACTCCATTTGCAATAAAAGCTGAGTATATGAAGCAGGAAACACAAACGAACGCTGATGATGAAGGTTTAGTGGGTTTCGAAAACAACTAGTTGTTCCGTTCTTCTAATTGTTTGTCAGTATATTTAGAATTAGCTTTGGTGTTATTTGTTCGTTAATAATTATCACATGTGATTTGGCTTACAACACGATAAGAAGTTTATCCTAATAAAATCATATATAAAGATCTTTTTGATTGTTAAATTACACTGTGCAACAGTGAAAAATCCTCACGGACCTGACAGTACTACTGAACATCCAGGTCGTGTGTTTTTTAAAAATTCTCAATTTTTTGCATAGTGTTATTGTAGTTTTTGTGTCTTGGGTGGCTAAAATAATTTCAAAATAATTTTAAAAGTTCATTCCATTCATTTTTCTATTTACGCCGTTTTGCATCGTAGGTGACTATATATGTATACATATGTGCACGTGCATATATGTACATATATAAAATAGTTTTTTGTTTTTTTTTTCATTTATAGTTTTATTAAGTCAGTTAATTTGTATGAGTGGACATAACTAGATTTCAAAACTAAATTACAACAAAGACTTTTACCATTATACACCTGTTGCGTTAGAAATAATTGCGTTTTGGTTAGCAAATTTAAATGTCTAAACAGATAAAATTGAAAATAAAAATTCTATTTAGTTTAATGTTGATTTATTAAAAGGTTTATTGACCTGTTATGTATTTTCAGCAAAACAATTAATTTGATGTCATTGAAAACTCCGAATTAAAGTGAGATAATAAATTGTAGCTACAACACATTCGAATTTACTCATACATTGAGAAAAGTTTATTTTATTTTTTATTTGAATGTATTTGTACAAAAATTGCATTATCTATTATAAACATAAGTAAATGGCGTATTGGCTTTAGTATTTGTTTGGATTTCTATCTCGCATCGAAATAATTCATCTCTATTTTAATTATAAATATGTTTATTAGTTTACATTTGGAAATAATTATTTCCTTTGTTTCGATTTAATTATTCTAAACAAATTTTTTTTTATGTTTTGAAATTTATTTATTTATCTCAAAGTAATTTCACTTGTATAAATCTTAAACAATTGGCGATTATCTATTATTGGCCTTGGCAAATTAATGATTTGTTATTGTTTTATAAACTCATATTTTGCGAAATAAAATTTTTTTAATTAAAATTCGTTCTCCAATTAATTTTAAGATGATTCAGGATGAGATTTAATTTATAATTTAATCATTAAAACAGCGGTTTATGGAAAAGAGTAATTAGTTTCTGGCTGAAAGAAATTTTTCATTTAAATTTTAAAATGCCTTATTTTGGTATGCACACTTTCGTTTAATGAATTAATCATTTCCTACAGTTAAATAATGTTAACTAATGTACCCAGTTTGCGTTTCAGAGGAAATATAATTTTTTGTTGTTTATTTTTTAGAAGCTACCTGTGAGTCCATATTTATGAAAGTGATCTAATTAATATTTATTTTGGTCAGCAATAATTTCTTAATTGAGTTTAAGTTCAGTATTTTCAATTCTTATAAAATGAAGTATTTTTATTAATTAATGTGTGATTTTCTCAAGAAAACTAGAATTTTTTACGTACATATGTATCATTTAAAAATTATTATTTTATTTTATTAAAGATCTAAAATATGTTTTTGTTTTATAAAAAATAGCATTTTTGGAAAGTGATAAACAGGGAAACAACAAATATATACTTAAATTTCAAAAATATGCTCTTAAAACTAATATAAATTGATTTATTGTACGAGTAAAAAATAAAAAAATAATTAACTCAACACTACAATAACATTTGCATATAAAATAAGACAAAAATAAATTAATAAAAAAAACAATAAAAAAATTTAACAAAGAAATAATATTTAACGTCAACTTCAAGGAAGATTCCGATATCAAAATGAAAACTTTGAAACTATAGTTTGGATAAATACCCACTTAGATTTTTAAATAAAAATAGTTGCCTGTTTATTATGTAGAATGTATTAATTAATTGGTTAAATAAACTTTTACACATTGGAGAAAACCGAACAACGTCCGTCACAAATATCAAAATAATTTTTTTTTCTTTAAATTAACTTCCAATATTTTTTTTATTGAATAGTCAAAAGTTGGATAACTGCGGACTAAATTTCTGTATGTGTAATGGCTTTATTAAAAACTTATATAGTATGTCGTAATTAATATGAAAAATTTTGTACACTATATACTACATGAATAGCACATTGGTAATGCGATTTAGATGGGCAAAAATAAACAAAAAAATTTTGATCATGCTTATTAAAATAAAAAAAATTATGCATACATAGTATCAAAATATGCCCTAAAAGCATTAAATATGCTTTTAAATGTGGAAAAAAATTATACAACTATTCGTGTGAGACTGATATATGCAAAAATATGCTTTAAAGGGTAAAATATCCACACAAAAAACGCACTAACAAATCAATGCCAAAATTTATAAAAAGTTCTGAAACGGATAAGTATCTTATCGCCACATTAAAACGTCACACAACAAACATGCAATTGCATATTTGCGTTTTCCCTGGTGATAAATAAGTATTTAAATATCATCTTAAAGTAAATTACCCTAGGCAACTGGATCTATCAAAGTTACTACTGCAAATGCAACTTTTAAAATTATCTTACTCAACCACCAGTTTTCTGTTAATTATTCTCGCTTATTTTTCGATTATTTCTTTATTTGCAAAAGCTCATGTCAACCAATCATCCAATATGCCTGAGAAAATGTTCAAAATCAAATTGCTAAAATTCAAAACAACAATTTTGCTAACTACCACAAACAAATCCAAAAAAAAGAAAAAAAAAATACAACATGTTAAAAAATTCAGTTGGTAAACAATGTAACGATATTGTTTCTGCGGTGAAGCTGGAAAAAAAGGCACAAACAACCCTGTATTCCATTAACATTTTTCCCATACAAATTTAACATGCTCATTTTTTAATAATAAAAAAAGGCAAATGAAATTATGCTACAAAAATAAAATTAACCTCATTTTTTTACTCAACTTAATGGCATTTACAGCATCCGCATCGGTTACATGCACACATACATACTTACATACATACATACATACCAAGTAGACGATACATTTTTAAATGTTATAAATAACTTTTGAGCAGAAAAAAAATCACATACAATAAAAACTCATATATGCAGTAAAAAAAAAGATACAATACTTCATTACATGCATACATACATTCAAAAATAACATTAACAAATTG
The DNA here is from genome assembly GCA_905220375.1 of Tachina fera. Classification (NCBI taxonomy): domain Eukaryota; kingdom Metazoa; phylum Arthropoda; class Insecta; order Diptera; family Tachinidae; genus Tachina; species Tachina fera. The sequence goes on along the minus strand of LR999966.1, from coordinate 94,213,392 downwards.
TTATTGTAATAAAAATAGAAGCATTTCATAATTATCAAAAGTAATGTGATATAACTGCAAAATCATTCTGATCATTATTATCACTAATATTGTCAGGCGGTGTTTGTGGTACAGCGTTAAGTAATTGCAGTATTTCTCGGATATAATGAATCTATAGGTCATTTATCGAGGTGGTTTGTTCAACATAAAATTTTGTTGCGTCAAAACCTATGAAGAGCAATTCTGTAGAAAAGTTTTAATCCTTAATTTCTCTTTATATGCGCCCTTTTTCCCTTAGTAATAAAAAGGTTTAAAATATACTGCAAAATTATTTGCTACACAATTTGATTGCAAGTCTCTGAAATTTTATTTAAAACAACAGAATTTAGTCAAAACTTGAAATACGTATAAGTTTTTATTTGATAATTTGTCGCACTTAAACTTTAACGCCGAATTCATAGACGATTATTAAGGTTAAAGTTGGTTGAATGTAGGAATTTTGTTTGAGAAAACCGGTTTAAATAATGCTTTTAGTTTGCCAATCGCTTTTTGAATATCGATGTAGTATGTATGTAAGTGTTGGATGTGTTTAGCAGTTTTATGCTAAATCTTGTAGTGATCATGTTTAGGGTTAACTTATCAAAGAAGAAAATGATTTTAATTATTCGAATACAAAATTTTTGAGTTGAATAAAAAAATTTAATTTTTATTATTATGCCATAATAAATAAAATTGTATTTATTAACATTTTTAATTTGATTTAATTAACATATTAAATGAATCAAATAAAAAAGTTTTTAAAATTTTAATTTTTGAAAAAAAAGTTTATTAAAACATTAAAATTTTTTAATAAAACAATTATCCATAATGTGAACTAAAGTTTTACTAGTTAAAAGAATTTCTTAAAGCTAAATCTGTATTTAATAAAATTGTGTACATATCTGTGACCTTGTCCGAGAAAAGGGACCTGGTATCTGAAAATGAGGTTTTGAGAAAAACGCATCGAGATGTGCCAGCTAGAAACAATACATTCAGCTTCCAAATAGTCATGAATTTTTTGCCTCGCCAAAGTGCTTCATAGAAGTTATAAAATATAGTTTTTGTGAACTCAGATGCAAATAGTTACTGGCTTGCAAATTTTTTATTTTATTTTTACTTTTTGTCTACTCGCCTTACGTAAGTACTTTTTGAAGCTTTCGTTATCAAGTAAGCAATACATTGCTTTGTTCAGTTGCTAGTGCTTCCAAATCAGAGTTTTTTTTTTCGATGGGAATTGATTTTTTTTAATTGCTTTTTCTGTTCATATATTTCTTTTCTCATAATATTTAAACACAAGTGTTTTATTTATTTAAAATGTCTACATGTATTTTTTTAAATAAAGCAATTACAAATTTAAATAAAACACAAAATGAAAAAAAATTTATATACTTTAACTTAATAAAATTGTTTAATAAAAATTTTTAAATCAAATTATGTATCAAATAAAATTGTTAATTTCTATTTTTGCAGTTTTATCTATGCATTTTTTTATAAACTTTGTTTTTGAATCAAATGCAAATTTTGTTTATATTTTCAACAAAAGGGAATAGCTAAATGTTTTCTTTGAATATCTTTTTCTGTATAAGTTTGGATTAATCCTTGGTGTCCATTATATGTACATATGTAATATCGGCTAAAGCCCCTGTTCGTTAAACCGAAGAACCACTGTTACTCAGCAAAAGGAATGCTATGAAATGTATTTTTCTTTAGCTTAATGTCTCATTAAATACCTAAACAAATAAAAAAACAACATTTTTATTATGTGATAATTTTTTGTCCGTGATAAATTGTTTCAGTTGTTGTTGTTTCTCATTTCGTTATTGTATTTTATTTATGTCTAGGTTAAATATCTGTGTACAACTTCGCCTTCTTGGAATGTTGATGTTGTAATTCTTTTTTTAAAATTTATATTTTTTCTGTTGTGGAAATGTTGTGTTGATTTAAAAAATAATTATAATGGTGTTTTCCTTTTGTATGTGTAAATAAAAATAGTTATCTTTAGAATGATAACTTTAACAGCTTAACTGTATTTGCAGGTAGCTAGCTAATGTAGAATTCGCTGTGGGAATATTTCCCATTATAAAGTTCGAAGTTACAGTTTCATATGTTTTTGTTTATTCAATGTTTTACCAGATTGAAATTATTTTAAAATGTTATTGAAAAAAGATATCTATATAGTCACATATACATACATATGCATATCTTTTTTTATAATAGGCACATGTACATGTATTGTAAAAATTCCATCAACCATTCATATAGTAGACACTCGATAATTTGAAATGCTAAGAACCAGAGAAAAATAATTTGTGGGTAAACCCTTATTGATAAATCTTAATTTGACATTTTTATAATTACACTGTGCTCGAATTCGAAAGTTTTTTGTAACAATCCGGGGACCCGGTGGGTAAACCTAAGCCGAGTACGCTGAATTTAATGCTGCTTACAGTTTTTCTATGTTAGCTCAGCGCAGTGTTATCATTTAATAAATATTTTCATAAGCTTAAAATTGTCTTAAATTTTCTTTATCCATTTATCGATACTTCGTTGGCATTATATTGAAAATTGTCTTATAAAAACTAAAGATTTTTTTAAATTTTATACGTAAAGTATATATTAGTAATCAGTAATGATTACATTTTTTGTAATTGAAAATTTTCAATTACAATTGCGTTTTGCTGTAATTGGAAATAAACAAATAAGAATTAAATTTTAAAGTAATTGTAGTGGGAAAAATTTCAATTACATTTACATGCCATTGTTATTGTAAAATATCAATTTTTTTTCATATGATTTTTTATCACAAAGAGGGCTAGAAATGTAATTTTTTTGGTAAAAAGTATAGAAAATGACATCTTAAATTATTACAGTGGTAGATGAGACTACTGAATATCGTTCGCTGCCAAAGAGTGTAAAGTGAAACTTGCAAAATTTAGAAGAACAAGTGCAATAAAAGTTCGGATTTTTTAATAATTTATTTTCAGTTGATAAAAATGTCGTACCGTTTGTGTATTTTTCAAAAAAAAACACTTCACAGTGCATTACAACGAAAAAAATCGTGCATTGTATGTACGTACCTTAGTTTTGTTGTATATTTTGTTTGAATTTTTTTCTCAGTGTACGCATATATTCAAGCTATATTGAACCTTCAAACCAACATATTTTTAAAATAAACTATTATCTTTTTATCGTTTCAGTCTTAAGCGGAAAACTAATATAGAAATCAATGCATACACTATCCTGTTCAACACTTTAATCAACATAGTCATTTTCAATGTGATGCAGAAAAAAATCATAAATCGTATGCAACTGCGTAAAAAAAATCTTAAAATAAACAAACACCACCAGAAGATTCAATTTACTCTCCTCCTCACAAACCGAACAATCAATAAATATTGAAAAAAAAAATTAAAACAAACAAACAAAAATCCTAAAATAAAAGCGTAAAACGAAACGAAAATACACGAAATTTTAAACATTTTAAGAAAAAAAATATAAAAAAAATCAAAATGTATTTTGTACCCACAACATTTATAGCGCAGCTACTGGCGACCATGCAAGTGTTAATGACACTTGATATGCCCTTGAGCACAACGATGGCATTGCCTGTTACATCGAAGCCCATTGAAAGTACGGTGGAAAATATGGCATGGCAGGCATGGATTGAATTACCACCGGAACAAAAACAGCAAGTGAAATCACGCAAAGTTACACCAAAATCAATATTCACTTTGCCATTAAGAGTGGAATGTCCAGAGGGCCATAAACAGGTGGACAGCAAATGCATACCCATAGTTGTTGGCACCAATGATGTGCTCATTGATTTAAATGCTTTGGGTCTGTTAGTGGGTAATACGCCCGCCGAAGACCTTTATGACTACGATGATGTGGATGAGGGCATGGCTGATGCTTTGCCGTTTGGCAGTGAAATGCCATTAGGAGAAGCTGTTGCATCTGGTGATGGTTTATCGGTCGATTTAAGACCACCTACAAGAGACGAACCGTTAAAGTTTAATATATTTGCAAATAAGTTTCACATACTTCATGAAGAGCCCTTGGAGGACTATTCATCGATCTCAAGTGAAGGCTCTGAAAAGAAACTAAATGTAAATGTGACTACAGCTCTTCAGCTTGAAGAATCTGCCAAGGCAAATACCACAAATGCAACTGATTTAGTAGGTGGGATCTCAAATACTACAAACACTAATCTCGATTTTTATGGGCAGAAAGCAAAAAACTACTCAGCCAGTGACAGTGAGGCCGAAGAAAGCAAAGGCTTAAGTACTTTGGCCGATCAAGAGAATTTTAAAATTGATGCCATCTCTGTGCCAGTTGCTGGTTACGAAAATGATAGTTCCATACAATTGGTTACAGCCATAATGGAAACAGATCGAGACAAACAGCCAGAAACAGATATACAGACTTTATTGCAAACGGAATCATTTCTGCCCTTGCTTAATCACACCACAGCAACAACATTGCTGGACGCTGCAGTTAATGAAAATGTCTCACTTACCACTCTTCCTTTACGCGAAACAAATGAAAGGTCATCTGACAATTTAAGCCTTGACTTAGATGAAGAAATAACCACTACCATACCTAGTGCAATAGATATGGAAGTTAAAAATAAGCAAGAATACACGAGAAGTGTTACCATAAATCCTATAACTTTGAAGGCTAGTGACAGTGTTGATGCTGATGGTGATGCTGATGATAATGCCGATAATGATCTAGCAAAAGATTCAACCTTGGAAATACTGACGAAGGATGAACCTTTAGAAACCACAACACCCATACAATTGGATGAAACGACTATAATTGAGACACATTCGTCTTTGTCTGAAATTCCAGCAACACAACAAGAACTAAAAGAATTGCTGCTATTGCAACAAGAACAAGCTCAAAATGATTTTGAAGAATTACAGCGCATGCGTAAAGGCCAAAAAGATCAACATGTCGTTTCAAAGAAATCGAAAGTACAACCGGTTGAGGTGGTCTTCACAACAACAGAAGTCACTAACACAACTAGTGAGACATCAACAGATTCTGCCAACTACCCAGCAGTAACAACAAGCGTAGAGGAGCCAACAGCAACTACGGCAGAAGCAGTGACACCGTTATTTACGGTCCATAATGAAACAGACAATAATGACCGGTTTTACTATAAACACTTTGCAAAACAAGACAGGGAAGTAACACTGAGCTCGGACAGCGAATTAAAACCAACAACAACAACAAAAACAATAGCAGCAGAGTCATTAACATCCGTACCAGTATCATCAGTGCCAGCCACTGATGAAACGACAAAAACAAAGTCAACTAATAAAACTGAAACAATTCCATTAACAAGTGAAACTGATCTGACCGGAGAATTGCGTTTAATTAATAAATTGGTGAAGGGCATACGACCAATAACAACTGACTTAACAAGCACAACAACAAGAACAACAGCGACAACAACTTCAACTACTACCACAACAAAGCCTTCGATATCCACAACGGAGGCAATAATTACTGATGCTGATGCTTTTCCCTCAAATTCAACTCCCAACTCGCTGAGTGAAAGTTCGGCAGTGGCTAAAAAAACAACTAAATCAGCTGCACAAATATGGTCAAAAATACTGCCGCTTTTAACGACTACATCAACAACTACTCCAATGCCAAAAACTTCTTCTGCAGATGAAAGTTTAAATGAAAGTAATCAAAAACAGTCAAATGACACACAAACTGATAAATCCACATTGTCCTCTTCCGTGCGCAGTAATAGAAATAGCAAAATCTTTAGAATAAACGGTTTCAATAGCATTACTGCAGCAGGAACAAAATCAAATTATTTCACTAAACCACCTGCAACAGAAACAACTACAGAGGAACCAAATCCATCCTCGACCAGCACAAGCAGCAGTAGCCCAAGCACCACTACGCAAAATAATAATTATGAGCCATATTGGTGGCTACCGGTAGCCTGGCGTCTCGATAAATCCGAAGAAAGCAAAAATGAAAAAGAAGAAGAAGAAGACGAACAACAACAACCACAACAAGAGGTAAAATCCGAAGAACAATCTCTATTATTACGATTTTGGGCGGCTTATGCGCCCAAATCCAGTTAAATTCTAGTTCGAATTTTGTTTTTTTAGCTTAAATGTTTGTAGGAAAAACAAAAACACCTTAAAAGTATTATTAATAGTATAAAAGAAAACTTAAAAGTTTTAAATAGTCAATGATGGGATTAAATGATTAAGAAAGCTTAAGTCAGGTTCAATATTTCCAAACACTCTGTTAACGCAAATTATCAACGAAACGTTAAGATTATCATTTCTAATAGAATGCGTAAGCAACTGAGAAGATAAATTCACCACCATATTGAGCCATAGCCGCCAAAAAAGAAAGCTTAAGCGACAATCGATTATCTACGATCGTAAATAATCGATTTTCGTCAAAAATAATGAAGCTCGAAAATTATGTTGCTTAAGTTTTTTTTGGTATGGTTATGGCACGATATAACGCAGTTAGATTTAAGTGTTCTAAGCTTCTATGTAAAAATTACTTTAAATTTCGAATTTAGTGGCGACTAATTACACAAAAAATTCTTGTCAATATTTTTGGTGTTTGTTCAAAATTTTTGTTAAAGTAAACAAAACCGGGGTTTGCTAAAGCTTTAAAACGAGCTTGATTGTCGAGTTTGGCATATGAAAAATTAAAATTTATACCTTTGAGTTATTTGCATATAATAAAAAACTAAGTTTACTAGAGCTAAGGAAATATTTTTATGTTGCTCAAACAACCACTGAAATCAGAACTTTTTTAAATTCATCAACCATTGCTGACAACGCGCACGACGACTGCTCGCACATAACTACGTGATTAATAAGTTCACGGGTATTTGATCGTCTCTAGTACTTGAATTCAGTAACTTTTTGCGAACTGAAAATCGTAATCGATATATTTATTCGTTTGCCGTAACGATAATATGATTCTGTAATTTCTTTTTTACGATACTGTACATCTGTGTTTTACTCGCCATTTAACTGTATAAATATCATGTGGCATCCCTGTATAAAAAATGGGAAAATAGACAAAAAGCACAAAGAAGAATAAAAGAAAAACTAAATGAATTTGAGTTTGTTATTTTACTTTTTTACTTCAACCGACAGGCAATATCGTTAAAATATGTTACTAAATAGCAAGCACGATAAATTTTCCTTATATTTATTATGACGATAAGATTGTCGTAACAAAACTTATTGAATTCATGCTCTGAAATGTAAGAAGAATATTTAGGATTTTTCAAAATTCATTTTTCGTATAAATAAAAGCTTTGAGGTGGATTGAAAAACTTAAAATTTATTTAATCGAATTATTTTCAAAAACAATTTTTTCGTTTCAAGCAATAAAGTGTTACGATTAAATATGAAATATGTTTCAGCTTAAAGCTCTGATTTGAAAAAGCTTAGTTATTCTTCATAGTAGTTATATGGTAGCTTTAAGGCTTCTATGATATTCGACAAATTGTTACCATTGAAAGTGAAGCAATTTTTAACTAATTACTTTTGTAAATAAAATATATTTTTTCTAAATACGTATATATTGAGTCTATCAGCACAGAAGTTGTGTAATACACATTTACTTTTGTGTTGCTGTTCTAGTGATAAGCATATTATCTACATTACCAACTATCAAAAAAATAGTAGAGTAATTCACCTTTTGGTATTATAAAGAAGATGGGGCCACTTAACTACTTATACTTCTAATATAAATTTCTAAACAAAAAATTAATAAATAATATTTTTTGCATTCGGTATGATATCAAATTTATCAATTTAAAGATCAGAGCCGATGTTAGTTCCATTTGAAATGTGAAAAAAATATGGAAAATCTTAAAAATTAATGTATTATCTTCGGCCACACATACACAGAAAAAAATATTTGTTTGTTAATATTTGCCGCTAAAAGCTTTGATTGCTTCAATTCAAATGTCTTTGGTTCAATTAAAAAATAATAATTAATGCACTTATAAATTTAATTGATGCATTTCATCAATTTGGTAATTTTACTCAATATTTAATTAAATAAATTAAAATTAATTAATTGATTTAATTGAGAATTCAATTGATGACATTAAATTTTTAATTGATGTAATTCAAAATTTAATTGATTTAATAAGAAGTTTAATTGGCTTAATAAGAAGTTAAATTGATGCTCTTAAAATTTTATTTGACTTAATTAAAGGTATAATTAATTCAACTGAAAATTAACTCAAGTAAAAGTTTAATTAATTCAACTAAAAATTTTGCTGCTCAAAAATGTAATTAGTGCAGATAAAATTTAAATGGGTTTATTTAAAGTGGAAAATTTATATGAAATTTCAGTAAAAATTTTAATGGATATTTAAAAATGCAATTTTTTTTGTTAAGATTTTATATAATTTTTTTGTGTTATCAAATTAAAACAAAAAAAATATTAAACATTTGTAAGTTGTTTGAAAAATGTTTTGTCCATTCTGGTGTATCCTGCTAATAGATGTTTAAATATACGAGTAAGCTTTTTGCAAACCATATTACAGTGCTCAAAAACTTAAATTTATCACCTGTTCCTTTAGTTCCAAAGTTGCTGCAATATAAAACGTGCTACTGCAGTTTGTAGACTCTCCAATTCTCCTATTCTTAAATTGCTTCTTCGTAGTCTCAAAATCTCTTCTCAGGCGTAACAAAATAGAAATTTTCTGCAATTTACATGACTTAAGCTACCTAAGAAAATACATTTCAATCTGTAATCCCATCATCAAAGTTCTTCGTATGAATTAATGTAGATGATCGATATTATATTTATTAATGAGATTTCCAAAAAAAAAACTAGGGTGTAGTTTCTGCATTATTGAGAAACAGTCTACTTGTGTAGAAAATTTATATGAATTCCTGCAACAGTTTCTACATAAATATTCCACACAAGTTGAACACCGATATTCAAAAGCAATTTGTAAAAGTTAAAGCATTCTTTAAACCGATTTCCTCATACCAAATTCCTATGTTAAATCAAAATTAACGTTAACAATTGTTTATGAATATGGGCGTTAATTAATGTCCGTAATGTAAAGCGACTACAGCCTAATAAAATTTTTAACAGAAAATTTTACTCCAAAAATTACAACAGGAAACTAAAACAACTTTTAAAAACATTTTTTTTATATATACAATTGTTATTATATTTTGTTTCTTATAATTTTAAGTTGTTGTTGTTTGTCTATACATAATGAATTAATTGAGAAAAAAAATAATAATAATATACATGTTGAGTAGAAGAGAAGAAGGCTAAAATCGAATAGCATCACGAGAAAGTGTATGTAAGTGTTTGTGTGTGCAACCAGTAGCAATATATAACTTTGTGATTTAAAGGAAAACAAAACAAAATCCTTAAGAAAAAAAAAAAAAAAACAAATATACAATTATCAAACATTTTAATCCCAAAAATTATTAATTAAGTATTTATACAAAAAACCGTAAATATTAAATGTAAAAAGTATATTAAATTTTAAACTATTTAAGTGTCTGTATTAGTGCGTAGTGAAAAGTTAAAAATTATTTTGTACTTTAATTTGTAATTTGCTATATTATTTATCAAATTGTTTTATAATTTTATTAAGTACCTTTTCTTTTTAATCAATGTTTTATGTACAAAAAAAATAAAAATGCTTAGTTTATTAAAAAAAATATACTCAAACTCATTTAAAAATTATACATACACAAAAAAATGAAAAACCTTTTCAAAGCCCTTAAAATAAAACTATTGCCCAGCGGTCTTTTTTATTGGAAATTAAAATTAGCTATTAACCAAACTTTTAAAATATTTCCAATAACTTATTCCAACGTCTTAATAAAAGTGACAAAAAAAAAAACAAACAAAAATACAACATCCTTAATCCCACATCTCTTCTCTTTGCAACTACTTAATGTAATCTTGTAACATTTACCCAAATACTCTTAATGAAACTGTCTTTAAAACTCTACATTATTCCCGGTAATTCTATTTTTTAGTATTACTGTTTTAAGGTTTTTATTAAATTAATAAAAAATTATTTAAACATTAACTAAAGTGTAAATAATTATAGAGTAAGCAGAAGTTAAGAAGTGCGAATTCTCGTTGTATTTATTGTTTATATTATGTTTTCTTAATATAAATTTATAAACTAAATATAAATGTTAATAATGTCTTTCAAAAACAAAAATATATATATATTTTTTAACAAAAAATCAAAGTAAAAAAATTAATAAAAGAGAAAACTTTACCGTTTTGCTAATGACTTCAAAATATTGTTTTATTAAACAGCCGACGTAGGAAAACGTATGTACGTAAGTGGTTTTAAGCGACAACAGTGTTAACCCAGAAAGCGCAGGAAAAATTTTTCTCTTTTAATCTTAAATTTTTATTTCGAAAATGAAATTTTAAAAGGACGGCTGCGCCAAGTGGTTTTAAAGTGGTTAGACGAATTCAAAGTAAAGTTAACTTTTAACATTTGCTGATAGCAATGCTAACTAAATAATATTCAAATTTCCACTTTCAGCACATCATTAGGAGTCTGGTCTTTTCATAAAAGTCGGAAAAAAAGTTTCCAAATAGAAATTAAACATAGACGTCAGATGTGGCGACTTCTCTGCAAACGTGACGATTTTAGGTCTTGATTGGGATCTTAATTTTTGATTTGACGATCTGAAGATATTTTGCCAATTTGTAAAGTGGTTTTACTTATTCAGTAAAATAATAATTTGGGATTATTAGTGCGTTAATAAATTTTAAACTTGAAACAAAAATAAATTCAAATAAAAATTAACTAAATCTTAGTTTACATTATTGCAAGTCTTATTGCTAAGCTGATTAGTTTGTAAGAGAGAGAGAGACGAGGGGAAAAGCTTTATGTACTGTCAATACGTTTTGCTTTCTCATTCTTAATGTTAAAAATGCATAGACAAAACTATTACAAAAAAATATAAGCTGAAAAATAATACTTGTATTTTGTGAACGCACATGACAGTTCAAAGAAGAGAAATTCATAAGCTTAGCAATATGACAAGTTCTTAAGTACTTGTTTTAAAATTTAAAAATATTTATAAAAATAAACATCTTAGTTGAACTTGTTTGGTTAATTACCACTTTATTAACGTTTTGCGTATTAAAAATTTAAATTTTTTATTTCTATCACTACTTAACACAACGCAGGATACTCACACTGTTTGACTTAAAATTGGTTTGTAACTTTTCTTTCCTCTCTTTCAAATCCATATAATGGTTTTAACTAAATACCTGAACGCAACTTCATTTTTACTTCCCTTTTCTTAATGAAGTGAAAATGAATAGTTAATATTTTCACACACATACATAAATATACCATCTAACGGTATGGGCTATTCCATACAATTTTATATCATTAGGAAAAACGAACTTAAATTTTTGGAAATTTAATTTCGTAAATGTGGACTATAAAAATGTTCATAAGATTTTTTACAAAATAATTAAAATAAAAATGATTACCATCTTAAATAAAATTCATTCGTTAAGTTTGTAATGAAGCATTAATTCGAAATAAACACCAACAGATACATGAGTAATTAATCTAATTTAGCAAAACGTAATAAAACGTTATAGTGAATAATTATGAACTAGACTACAATGCAAGAAACTTTACACAAGATGCTAGATGAGACAAGAATCCGTATTCTTATGTGACCGCCCTACATGGAGTGCCCCATACAAGATATTAAACAGAAGGAAACAGAAATTTCGCCCACATAAAAAATATCTGCTACTGAGTGATATTTGCAAGATAATTGGGGTATAACAGCGTTAATGACGTTAAAGATAATAAATAAAGATACTACTAAATCAGACCACTCCCTATTTATAAATTTTCTTACATTTTAACACGCATCAACACTCAAACATGGTTAACAAACATGTACAAAAAATCTTTAAAAATAAAGTAACAACTACAAGCAGTGTACGCAGGAAGAAATGTGTATTAAAATTATACTACACCTTTTCCTCGACTTGCACGTTTCATGTGTGCATGGTTTATGGTTTTATGATAATAATAAATTTTAAATCAAGTAAGTGATAAAATCGCACAAAGAATTTATGGTATACATAAATTATAATTATAATTATAATTAAAAATAAAATAAAAATAAAAATATTGTATCGAGTGATTCTGGCATGTATTGGTGTGTTGAAATTTTGTGACTGAAGCTATAATACAAAGAGTGTGAAAGTCCTGAATTTTAGAAGAAACATCTCCTATATAAAGGCATGGTCTTTAAAATACTTTATAGTGAAGTTATTCAAACCACTGAAAATATCTTCTGCACTCTAAGATATCTCAAATCTAGTGATTTGAAACCGGTTAGTCAAATGTCTGATGACATAAAATTATTTGACGGTTTTTCTTAAATTTTTCTATTTCACTTTGAATTCGGAAAAAAATACATACAGGTTTGTTCTGAAAATCACATTTTGCAAATCACTAGTGATTTTAAAATTAATAATAAATAAATAAATACTTCACATTTATTCGCTCTTTTTTTAATTTTTCTATTTTTTATAGAGCATAAAATATCATTTCTGAAAAAATTTACCGTATATGATTTTAAAAACGTCTACAGGACCATTATTACTTTTAAAATCACTAACGATTTGAAAAATGTAATTTTCAGAACATGCCTGATAAATACATTTAAAAAAAGTGTTCTTTATATGGTTTTGTTATAAAATTATGTGTTTTACACAGAAAACCATGCAAATTTAAAAATTATTAGATGGTGGACACTCCGTTATTATTATTTTTTATTTTTCTCTTTTTAAAAAGAATAATTTGAACGATAAATATTTTACAATAAGAACAAACACTGAAAAAACATTTTCTAAATATACCTATATATTTATATACGTAATGATTAAATTCTAATCCCCCAGCATTGTGAAAAAGCAACCCGTAAATCGAGGTATAAATGTGCTAATTTGTAAACCGCTCTCGCATACTTTAACAAACAGAACTTCCCCTGAAGGAAATGTCGATGGTGAAAATGTACTGAGTCGCTTTTGACTTTGTCACCAGTACTACTCTACAATTATTCCCCATACAATAGTTTGTGCTATAGACATTTAGCCTGTGCTTGTCATTGAAAATTTACTAGTAACACTAAAACAATTGACCAGATAGTGAATTCATAGTTTTTATGGGAACATGGAAACATACCAACCAGACATTTACTGGTACATTTCTATACCTTACGTACATACAAAATTTATATATGTTGACAAGTTGTTGCAAAATCCACCAGAAATACACCAAATCTATTTTCCCTATTTCTTTTATACTGACGACTAGAAGAGAAATTGTAGAAATTGTAACTACTACTAGAATTTTAGTATTGACATAGAGACACTTGGCCCCAGTCTGACTGCAGGGTCCCTACTTACAAATACTATTGCGTACGCATTTGTGTGTGTGTGTGTGTGTGTGTGTGTGTGTGTGATTTAAAGAAGAAGAGAGGAAGCATTGAATATAATCCCTGTGTAATCATAAGCGAACTAAATTTTTCGATTTTGTTATTTTATGCTTTTCATCTGACTTCAAGTAAAAAATTACATGGTTTTAGGTAACACTTATCCGGAGAATATGCTGAAAACTGCTCGTATACTTAAGAGAAACAATTTAGCATAAAATTTATTTTTAAGCAATAAAAAAATAAAAAAAACTCATTTCAAACGCAATAAAATGTAATAAAGTGGAGAACATTTTGTATGTGCCTGGAGTAATAATGACGGTTGAACGAGAAAATTAATAAACAGGTTAGAAAATTTACTTTTTTACATACAGAAGTATTTTATTTTCAGGTTACAACTTAAACTTAATTTGTACAAGAAAAAAATAAAAATACTTAAGCTGAGGAAATAAAATCCAAGTTCTTATAAGGGATTGTGGATAGTAATAATAATAAAAAAATAGGTATACAAATCTTAAACATATTTAAGCATGTTTTCAAAAATATAAAATATGTACTAAAGGTGTTGGTTTATAATATTAAAATTAATGAAATTGGAACTTACAGACTTATAAATATTTTTTCAAAAAAACAAAAATAAATTCCAGGTATATTAAATAACGAAATGTTTAGGATTTGTAAGGGATTTGTAGCGGAAGTGAAAATATATGTATGTATGCTATGATTATTAATTTAAAAATATGATTTACAAATTTAAATCAGATTTGATATTCTGTGCACTAAAATCAGGTTTATAGCCAGCTGTAATACCAGCAACTGGAATATATTTCAGTTTAAATTTTTGATGGATGATGGTTTGTTAAATTCAATTGTAATTTTTTCTTTTAAGCGCACAAGGAAAAATGAAATATATATACAAGTCTGCACTGTAGTCTTAAAATCACAAATGTGATTTGTTGTTCTCAGTGTAATATAATTAAGCAATCAAATCTGTGGATTAGTTCAAGGAAGGCTAAGGAGCATGTGTCGGGTAACGAGATGATGGCCACAGTTATTTGTAATTCAAACGGTGTCATTCACATTGATTACCTTGAAAAGGCAAAGCCGATTACCAACGAATAGTTTCAGAGCTTTTTGGCATATTTCGTATTGATTTAAAGCAAAAACGTCCTCATCTGCCGAAGCACAAAGTGTTGTTCCCTCGGGACAATTCACATTCAACTCTAGCACAGCGTTTTGCGAAAACGAGAATACCACGAGCTTTGTTTGCTGTCACATTTATATGTGCAATAAAATTTAATTTTGAGTCAATTAAAACTCCAAGATCTCAGATACTATCGACTACTACTATTTTGTATTAAGCGTAAAACGAACTTAAGTCAACTTGTAGATGTTGCTGCTAAGTCTTTCGCCGATAACTATAACAAATGTTTACGTCTTTAGGGTACATCAAAATATCGGAAGGATGAATCACATCAAGTAGCTATCCAATGTGGCTTCCATATCACTACTTCTGCAGTATGTGTTAATACTAAAGAAATGTAAACTAAGTTTTCTATGACAAATGCAAATTAAAGAATTTCCGATTTAAATATTTTCAAGCCATATTTCAGACAAGGAATACGTATACATACTTACATATATATATATATATATATAAACACATGTACAAGATGTACAATCCTTGTAAATACTTTTTTTCCTACACAAATCTAAATGTGGTAACTGCCGTCCGTCTGTGAATCTACCTTTCTTTTTTTTAAATCAACAACATCTGTACGCCCAAAGAAAAAAAAGAAAACGGAAAATCAAACAAACATGTTAATAGTCATACTCGATAAAATTTACATTTCTACCTACAAAAAACTTCAAAGAAACACTCTTGTATGTCGCAAAATAGCAGGCGTTTTTTGCGGATGTTTGCACGAGAAATAAAATCATTGGAAAATGTAAAGGAAAAATCACATTTGTATCACCTTCTTCGAGCAAAATTTACACGCCTTCCCTTTGTGCCTGGTGAGCAAAAATAAAAAAACGCAAAAACAAAAATCAATCACCCTCCTTTAAATTTCTACCGTTTTTCTGGTTTTTAGCGAAAAAGTCAATTCAATGTGGGATATACAAATGTTGATTTCCACATGCTCGTACATTTTGTACATTTGGTTTTACATCTTGTCATTTATATGTTTGCTGCTTTTTTCTGCATCCTTCCTGGAGTTTGGTGAGTGCCAAATTCTATGGGTTTACATTTTTTTTTGTGGGTAACTGAGGTATGTTAACACACCGTGTGCATATGTTTTTTGTTTTTGTATTTTTTCGCATCTTTATTTCCCTACTTAAAAACGCTTTAGGAGTTTTTATTAGTACAATAAAATTTCTCTTCCTGCAAAAGCAGCCACCTTTCTCCGACTGCGTATGTTTGTTTATTTAAACACAGATTTTAAAGTAATGACTTCTAAGATAGTGCATGCCTCATTTGTGCTATAATTATATGTAGTAGGTACATACATATATTTTTGTAAAAAGCAAGAGAAAATAATATAAAAGTAAAAGCTTTAAATAATAGAAATTACTTAAAAGAAACCAGGCATTAAATGGGTTGTACATCATTGACAAGGAACTTGCATCTTCTGTTCACTAATAATAAAATAAATCCCAAGTTGTGTGTCATCAAGTTTCGTAGGAAGCGAAAGGGTAGCAGTGTATAAAATGTGATAACAAAATTAATAATAGGCGTGGCCTGTCCTTTTTTTAAATGAAAAATTGTGTCATCTTGAGAACCAAAAGTGTGTGTTAAATTTTACAAAAATTTAATAAGTAAAAGTTTATTTATATTTAATATTTAATTTAATTGGGCGTGCACCCTGCCCACTTTTTGAAACCTTAGATTGTGTCATCAGAAGAGCTGGCACGCAGTGTTTCAACTTGATTAATCAGATTGGTAAGAGTATATAAGAGTAGAGAACAAATTTTAATGGTCGTCGCTCGGCCCACTTTTCTTTTGACGGTGCACAGTGGGGACTTATGAAAAATATATGGTAATAATTCTGGAACTTCTAAACTACTCATTTGATTTATTTAAAACTTCGATAATCTTGAAAGGAGGACTAAGGCTTTCTAACACAAGTCCTGACAGGTTTCTGGCTCTAGCAGGACATTAGTTACAGTGTGAGAAATTTGACCATCTGGTACTCAAAAATATTTCTGAGGCTTGAAACCTTTTTTTTTAAACTATCCGGATTTTATCGGATAAAGAATTTTGAGCTAAGCAATTGAAGAAATATATAGAATGCGCTTGAGAGCACCGGGGCTGGGTTTCTGGCCACAGCAGGGTTAAGGGAAATCAAATTGCCGATGAGCTGGCAGTCGTTAGATGAGTGAATTTGTGACAGATTGGTGAAATTTGTGATAGGTTATTACTATAGAGAACTCAGTAACTGGATAGAGTAGCACCAACAGTTCATGGCAAAGTAGGAAGGGTTCTAGAGTCTCGAGGGCTATGTGGCGAAAACTGTACTCATGAAGATTCAAACTGCTACTGGATATGAATAGGAAGTGATGCGAATCGTGATAGGAGTGTTGACTTGCAACTGCGCGGTCAGAGCAACTACCAGCAGTTGGGAAACTGGCACTCCAGATTTCTATTGGATGTGTGGGGATAAAGAGGAACCAGAAACCATTGAACATATTACTTGTCACTGCACGAAGCTACATCTTCATAGGCTTAGATGGCTAAGCAGACGTTTCCATGAGAGCATTACTGACTGCGGGAACTGTAAACTGAAGAAAATTAGGGGCTTCATCATTAGAATTCAGTGGCTTAATGACGGATAATGGGGCCAGTTCTGGATACAAATCGGAGGTAAATATTACTTTTTTTAACGCTCAGTAGAAGGAAATAACAGTGGACCCAAATGGGTCTTCGAGTGAAGGTCCATTATGGCACCACCCTTCCTTACATAACCTAACCTAGAATATGCTTAACTTCTTTCCGTTTATTCACACATTTGCTACTTACAACTATTGTTATATTTAAAAATACACGTAAAGCTTAAATTAGACGTGACATAGCCATAATGCCATAACCATAACCAAACCAAAACTCAATTGGATTCTATGGTGAAAGTTATGGCGTTATGGCGAGTCATCTATAATCGAATACAGTGTTGCCCATTAGTTTGGCTATGATTATGTCACGTCTGATTGAGCCTTAACTAGAGAAACAAAACTAAATTTGGAATGGAATAGAATACCTTCAACCTTTAAGCTGGCTATGAAGCATACAAACAGAAACTTTCAATAAGAATAATAAATTCGTATGAGCGAAAATGCAAGTTTAAAGAAAAAATATAAATAACATATTAAATTTTACTCCTTTATTGCACCGCATATTTTTAAATATTCACATAACCTGCATATTTACATTTTCGACGATCCTATTCATTAATTTATTGCCTGCATTTGCATTTACGAGCTTGGTGTATATAAGATGGTGCACTGTGATAAATTCTTGCCCAGGCCCATGTGTATATCCGTGTTAAGGAAGTACAAAATGGCAAAAACCATTTAGTTACATTAATGTTATATGAAGACAGTGCCAATAGTGTGACTATATGTATATTTTTTATGTAACAGAAAGCATTTCTTAAAAATATTTTTTTTAGCAGTCATTATTTTTTAATGGAATCTTTTGCTTTAAAAAGGGCAAACCTTATTTTTATCATTAAATATTTAACTATATTTAACAGCTTTTACTTTCTCATTTTTCGATAATGATAAATTCCATTAATTTCTCTTTTCACCAGAAGCGAATTCAAGCAATCAATATGAAAATATTAGCATTCCTTTTTTAATATTCCCAAAAGAAAGCAAACACCTTAAACACTTTTTGATTATTGTAAACGTGTAGCCTTAACTTTGTAGGTGCTATAGAATGCGCCGTAGTGTGTAATTTGAGTTGAGAATGAGATTCGAACAGGCGTTACTTGCACTTAAAAAAAACATTATTTTTTCAACTTTATTTTTAATAAAATTCTTATTCAATTTGAAGGTGTGCGCGTACAGGAAAAAATTTTCCTTCAGCATGTGTCTAAAAAAATATCATAAATATTGTATTTGTTATTTTGGCAATGAAAATTTATACTGCTTATACATATACTCAGACATAAGAACATACGAGTACTTATGCATATGAAAATAAAATTTTATGACTTTATGGTAAATAAATATTTTTATATTTACTTTTACCTCCACCAGTACGTTAACTTTCTTTAAATACATGGCTGAGATAGCTTTTCATTTCCCTACATTGTATTTTTGTGTCATTTGCAAACTAAGACAAATATTTTATGGCCTTGAGGAAAAGCGCAAAGTTGTCTGTCTGTCTGTCTGTCAAAACTGTCTGTCGGTATTTTATTTATATTTTTTTTTTGGTTTTGGGTTCCAGCCTACTTTATTCATAAAGTGAATTTTCTTTTCATACATTGTATATTTTGTCCTCAAGTCATAAGTTTTAAATTATGATATTTTGCATATGTTATTCTTAATATTTTCTTTGGGTAAAAACTAAACTTCTGCTAAAACTAATCAAAAAGAGATATCAATTTTACTGTATTATATTATAAATATTATATTTATATTTAAAAGTTTAACACTAAATACACATATATTCAAATAGAAACTAAAAAGCCAAACATAATCCATAGTTCTTCTTGCTTACCTTAGTGGACAAAGAATAATAACTTTTCGGTTTCGTCAACGATTATCTTAATCTTATTTTGATTAATTAGTTCTAGCTGAAAAAAAAAATTAAAAAAATTTAGTAATTATAGTAGACAATTAGTTTTTATTGTTGTTCTTATTTAAAGAATTGTTTCAATTAAGTTTAACATTTGTTAACGCACTAATAATTCCTAATTATTATTTTACTTATTTGCTAAAATATTTTTTTTATTAAAAATAATTTTAAATTGATTATTGACTTCTAATTTGTTTAAATGACAAATTAACAGAATATCTTTAATTTTTCTTAAAGATTTTCGGGTAAAGCTTCCCCAATAATCTGCATTAGCAACAGTAAAATGCGTATAGGATCGAAAACTTTTCACATTCGTTACAGAAACAAGACTTTGGATTAATACTATAACTGTCACCTTGGGGCAAAACGCTACTCTTGGCGTTTTGCAAATGTTCCTGTTTTTTAAAATTCCCAATTTTTAGTCTACTTCAAAAGCTCACTATTAATCTTGTTAAGAGTTTACGACATTCGGCACCTATCATGATTTTTTAAATGTACAAATAATAATACAAATCCAATTGAAAATTTTAAAATTTCATTGGATATCGAGTGCCGTAATTTGCCCCAGCTCAAATATATATATGTATATATATTACTTATTATGACAGCTGCTATTTTTAAAATTTTTCTTAATGCCCTTTCGGCAAAGGATGCTTAAGTTAATTGTAAATACTCGTGCTCTTTTTCTCAACACGCAACTTATTGTTTAATTCAATAAGCAATTTCAAGTAATTAGTTTTTCTAATTTACTTCATGTACCTGTGCCACAGTCAATACAGCAAGGGCTCTTAGCATTCTGAGAAAGTGTGAAAAGTAAACTTTGCAACAGCAACGTAAAAACAAACAACAAAATTAATATTGCATGCAACTAGTTGCAAGCAAAATAAGTTTTTAAAAAGGACAATACAAACAACAAGCATAAGTAATAAGCACTTATTAATTATTTTAGTAGTAGAATGAAGAGAGTTTTGTTTAAGAAATTAGTGAGAAGGAATAACTTGCAAATGAATTGCAGTAATGGCTGCATTATGCACATGCGTAAGTAGGGATGTTAAATTAAGTAGTATTGCAATTCTTTCAATTAACCGAATACTTGTTAAGGAAAAGTTTGAAAACTTAAATTTTTTTTAATAAAAATACCTAAGAATATATATGTAAATCATTTATTATTCAAGTTTTAACTATTAATATGAATAATTTTTATTTATTGTGTTAAGCATATAATTTCTGCTTAGGAAAGCAGCAGTCAGCAGACTGCAGTCGAAAAATTCTTGGTAAAAGCTAACCTTTTTAGCAAGTAAAATAAAAACAGATTAGAAAGCAAGTAAACATGTTTAATTCAAATTTTAAATTTTTGTTTAAGGCTTTTTAGATTATAACGTTTATGTACATATCTTAACCTTAAATGCAAACGGACGTAACTACATTTTTATATTTTTTACAGGAGAAACAAAAAACTTTTCCAAATCAATAATAATAAAGTGTTCTTGAAAATCTTCTTCGAAATTCAATTGTAGTATGGATACTTATATGATTTTAACCATTTATTTCCTTTTTATGTATATTTGGGGTTTAATGTTAGTTACGTTCTTTGCAATAAAAAATGAATAGATGCACTCGTAGTTACTTCCATTTGAATTTCTTTAATAAAGTCGTAATTTTTGATAGCAGAGGTCTAAATATTTGCGTGAACATGTAGTTTGATTAAGTGAACCATAAACAATTAAAAACTCGATTTTGAATTTTTGTGCAGTTACGTCCAATTGCATTTAAGGTGACGATATGTACTTCTCAATAACTTTTTGAGATCTTTACTATAATCATGTAAAATGTATCTAAACGTGCTTAGCCAACAACAATCAAACCAATTTTTAATATTTAGTTTTTTTTAACCACTATGCTGCGATCTTTCCCACGGACTCGAAAATTTTCTCATCTGAGATTGCAACAACTTCCCTTTAGGGGCATCTCTCCGAAGCGAAAATATAATGCTAGCTAATACACAATTTAATTCTCTGATAAAAGTTAAGTACAAAAATGTCCCCGGAAACGCATATTTTAGGAATTACGGCTCCATTTGGCATTTTCTTGGTAAATTTCTAATTCATTGTAACAATGTGGGTAGCATATGAAAGCTTATCCAAAATACTACTCGTAGATGATAAACATATTAAAAAAAATTAACCTGGGCGGCGAATAATTCTTGATTATATGTGAGGCTATCAGAGCAAATGTGGTGTAACCTCCTATTACAAGTATCTTAAATTTTCTTAACTAAAATTATCAGTCTTCCCTCGTGTTAATACCATATTCAACAACTTGTTTACTTTGCTGTTACATGCTCCCATTTGAAAAAAACAAAATATTATGTTGTTATTTAATTCCATTTAATCTACAGGGCGAAAAACGTATAGTTTTATCCAAGATAGAAATAATCAAACAACAACAAAAAACTATACTAATAAAAACATTCCTAAGAGCACTTGTTATATAATAAGAACAACAATCGCAACTACAAGCACTTACATTGTAATAAAAGTACTAGAAATAACAAACAACAATTACTTCATCGAGAAAAACAATTTAACAAGGATATTTTCATTTTAAATAGGAGGTGAACGCAAAAATATCCTTCTTTTATGATTGTAAAACAATGATACACTTGAAATTTAAATTTGTTTAAGAACACACACACACACACACAGATAGAGAAATACACATACACACCACACATTGATTTGAATTCATGCACTTACAATCAAAACAAGAAAAGGCGGCAAATGTAGTGTGCAAATGGCATTTAGTGTATGTATATGGAAGAGGTTTATTGCGTTTATGGTTTTGTTGTTAAAAAAAAGAAAATAATAATCACTGCATCTAAACAATAGAGAATAGAAAGAACTTGTTACATTGTAAAACGCCAACATCAAATGGATTTCAAAAGAAACAAATTTAACGATTTTAAGTTTCGTGTTTTTTTTTCTTTCTTCTTATATAAACAATTGAAAAAACATAAAAATCTTTATGGACACACAAATGGAATCAGTTAATGTTTGGTTGGCAGTTGTATGAAAATTATCACAATGTTGGAAAAAATCGGAATGTAATAAAATTTTATTGATACTATAAAAAAAAAATCCATTTCAGGAACAAAACCATTGAGAGTTAAAAAAGGATATACATTCAACATCCTTCGACAGCGAGCGGGCGAGCGCACACTCAAAGCAAGACAGTGTTGAAAGGGAAACAATTTTTCGTAATACGAGTATGTATTTGAAAATAAAAAGAAGTGGCTATGGAAATGATTATAGGAACTCTTAACTTAACACTGCTGTTCTGGTAAATTACGAGTACTTGCTTGATAATACTGCAACAAATCGCTTTAACAACTTGATACCCAACAGCCAGAAATTCTTGCTCAAATAGAGTCTGTTTAAATTTTTTGTTAAATTCTATTACCTGTTCAAGGCGGAAAGTATTTTGGAATTCTATGAACTTTTATTTTCTGTTCTTTTGCAATTTTGGTATTTATTCCTATAGCTATTTTCTTAGTTGCGTCTGCTTTTAAAATGATGAGCTTAAAATCAAAGGTGTACAAGTGCAAAAAAGAAAATTCTTAGTAATAAAGC
The DNA here is from genome assembly GCA_905220375.1 of Tachina fera. Lineage (NCBI taxonomy): Eukaryota > Metazoa > Arthropoda > Insecta > Diptera > Tachinidae > Tachina > Tachina fera. The sequence goes on along the minus strand of LR999966.1, from coordinate 94,190,455 downwards.
TTCAAAGTCTTTTTCCTTATAAGTTGTTGCTAAGCTTTTTGATTTAAATTTTAACTGAACTTTGGTTCGTGTGATACGAGTAGTTTAATACATAAATTGTAAATTTACATTTTGCCTAAGTTTTATCCTTTCAAAGAAATGTTTTTTGGCCTTCCCCAAAAAAATATCGATTTTTTTTATTGAAGTGGTCTTTTATGCAAGGTTTAAATATTATTATTTTAAACTCATTAAAAAGTTATAAACACAAAAAGACTAACTGCAGCATTTTTGCTACATTTATCTACGAGTATTAAATTTATACCCTTTAATAATAGACAAAACAATACAAAAGTTAAATTTCAAATTAAAATATACAACAAGTATTTGTATTGTATGTATGTTTTATAATATTTATTTTACAACTTTTTATAGATTAAACATTGAATGGAATCCGGATAAAATGAACAGATATGTATGAGCATACAATGAAAACATTTTTTTGTTTGCCTATTTTTGCATTGATTTCCTATGCACAATAACAAAAACAAAAGAACTACTGTGAGTGAAAATGCATTGATTGTAAAAACAAACACACAGGCTTACACACATGTTGCGCTGTGCAACATAATCTTGCATATACACGCTTGCTGATTCTAAAATATTGCACAGAAAATAAAATTTCTGCTTGATGATATTTTGAGAACGGCAAAAGAAAGCTTTATTAAAAAATTTAACTTCAATAATAGAAGAAACTACAAGAAAATACGTAGTGAAAATAGTTGTAAGAGCTATCCACACATAAAATATTAGATTTTGTGTTCCATTACTAAATTCAAGAAATTAAACAATATGTTTACTGAAACAGGACCTAAAAAAAAGTTCGTAAAACTAGAACACCAAAATTCGTAAAAATTTAATAGAATGAAAAACGTGATATATCTCTTTATTAAAATAATGCACAGTATATTCGTCAAACCAAAACAAAAATATAATAAAATTTAAAATCAGTTTCAAAAACATTTTTTTTTAAACGTATCATAATTTTTTCTGTGCATGAATAGGAAATTGTTCAAATGCTAAAAAATCAAGTTTTGCTTGATTGAAAAAATAAGACTACCGTTTGTCGCTGTATACTGACATCAGTGTGTAAGATAATATGCGAATTCACATTTGGTTCATGTGAAAATTGCCATTAGTATTTCATGTTAACAAACAGTTTGTTAGAACTTTTTTTGGAAACTACTACACTGACGTCATTGCGTTACTATTACTTTTTTGTGTAATACTGGGAAAATTTTGAAAATAATTTCAATTATAAGATATTAAAATGAATATCGCTTTACTAAAATTTTTTATAAAATAAATCTAGGCAATAAACATTCATCGATAATGTAAATTATGGAAACAGCCACCTACCAAAAAATACTTGGCAAAATAAAAATTATCAGTCTTGGGATTGTGATCCACTAGTATGGGCTTGCACTTGCTGGAAATAACTTTTTTTTTCAAACGAAGCGCCGGTATCTAAGTAGGTCTAAAACACGAGATACATATAAACCCCTTGATTATGAATGACGTCTTCGACGTCACATAAAAGCTACAGTAAATAAATTTACTTGTCTACTCTTTATCGGCAAAAATTGGCTATTATTAACAATCTCTTACTAATCTCTAAGGATTTGTAGTAGTAGTAGACAAGTGACAATTTGTACTATCGTCTTGATGTGACATCGACGACGCCATTTGCAATAAGGTGGAATATATTGTGATTTGCGATTATAACTCGTATAATACTGTATCGAGTTTTTTTGTGTCTTAGAAAGTGATTTGGTAGTACTTATTTATTTAATTATTTTATAAGTATAAAAATTACTTCTGCTTAATGAATTAAATAAGCATGTCTTTTTATTTTTATATGAAACTACTTATTTTAGTACTTTCCAATTAAATATTTATAAAGTATGTATAAACAAAAGTGTAAAGTGGTGTAACTCGCATTTTTTTGTTGCTGTTCTGGTGATAAATACATTCTTTATATAACCAATATCAATACAAAAGTAGAGTAAGACAGACCCCTTTTGGTATTCAAGAACATAATATAACAAAGTATAAGAGCAATTCAATAATAATAAATAGAGCAATTTAATTATTAAATTGCTTGAACATGCACCACTTTTGCGCTGATAGCTCCATTTCTACTTTAATTTTCACTAAGTTAAGTTAGAATTTTTTTTAGAAAGTCGGAATAACAAATACTGCAGAGAAATCGTTATTTCACATTTTCTAGACGCACCACTTGAGAAACATAAATATTTTTATATCTTCATTGAGTTGCATGTAAATTAAAAACTTTAAATTGATTTTCTGTTAGGCTAGGCTTTTTGAGTTATACCCCTGTTGCAATAAGGAAGCGATGTTATTTCCAATATGAACTATTCTACTCCGAAGATTTCAATCTCGCAATAGTCGCATATAAACGCTCTGTAAACATGAAATAATTGCATATGTTTTATTGCTGATAGTAAAATGGAATTTTCATCATACTTTGTTGTAGTAAAAACAGCGTTCCTTTTTCCACTTTAAGAAATTGAAAAATACTTTGAAAGCGGAGAAAATATAGGTTTTTACACTCTGTTTCCACAAATTCAGATGGAGGAAAAACTTTTATGAAAAGCAATATTTCTTTTGAGTGATTTTCATATAAATTTTTTAGAGGCGGTCAGTCGATGCCTGATTTTTGAAAATTAAAAATGTCTTCCATATTTTCTCAGTAGGATGTTAAAGTTTTTTATTGTTTTTTTAAATAGGTCTTTTCTCGAAACAGAAAGAAAAAAAATAACCATAAATTTAAGTTATCTCAACATATGGCACATGACTTCTAATTAAAAGAAGGGGAAGCAAAAAAGTGAAGCCCATTACTAAGTTTATTAGATATGCACTGCCGCCGGGTTGTAATCATTAGGTATATATGAATATATGAACTTTTTTTGGCAAGTCTTCCAATAAGCCCAACCTTGTATAATATCTCTTTTAGCGAATATAAAAGGTTGTTTCCAAATTAGCGGCAGTGTGCTAAGAATGGTTTTTATTCAGCTTTTGTGTTTTACATATATTTTTTTCAATATTTAAATAATTTCTACATACATATGTATGTACATATAGCTCCCTTAATATAGAAAGGCCCTAACTCATTATATTTTTTTTTAAATCGATATTTTAATATTTTTCAACATATTTGAAGTTCTTCTATAGAAATATATGAAAAGTTCGATTTGAAAAAAAAATAATGTGTTTGGGTCTTTCTAAATTAAAGCAACGATATGTACATACGTATGTATATATACATATATTCATTTGTTAGTATGTATGTATAAGTTTTCGTGTAGATGTATTTTAGTTTGGGTTGTATTGTTTGTTTTGTTCAACACCCACAAAAATGCAAAACAACGATCCGAATTGAATTTTCAATTGAATTCACTGAGTTCTTTTTCGCACCCTCTATTTCATTGAACCGATTTATTTTTGCTTTTTATGGCAGCATGTGATTTTATTTTAATTTCACACATCTAATGTTGTTTTGTATATATGTCTTTTTTTGTAAATTTTCGCAAAAGGTGTGGTAAGGACGCAAATTAAGGGAGTTGAAGGTCTAGGTGTTGTATATTGAATTTATTGGAATTATTAGATATCGAATGCTTACATATAGCATTCAGCCACGTAAATCAAGAATTACTGAATACTTAATACTAGAAACAGGAAACAAAAGACATAATACATAAAGACTAGTTAATTTTTTTTAGCATAATACTTATAACATAGTATTTATATAAGTGTATTTCTTTGTTTAATTTAAAAAAAATCAAATAATCCTTAACATAAATTTATTTCTTGTCATATAAGCAAATTGTCAGTTAAAAACACTTAGGATGGATAGGACGAGTTTTTTGTACACAGAAAAAACATAATTTCATTTTCAGTAACCAAATTCATTGAATCAGTATTTCATTTTAATAAACTTGTATTTAATAAACTTGTTAATATGCGAGTCTTCAATGAGCATAAATATCTACTATAAATAAAATCATAGAGAATTTTTATAATTATTATTCATCAAATAAACTAACGAAAACTTTAAAATAATTAAATTCAATGTGGCAAAAAAAAACTAAGAAATGTTCAAACAAACATATGTACATATATTTATTTATTTATTTAAATTGTCTCATAAACTGTTCGAAAGTTCTTTCAGTCAAATGTTCTGCATAAAAATAAATACTTTTAAACTGCAAATACTTTGAAGTTCAAACTTCTGAATGCATCTCTATATAATTTCTCTGCACATTTCTTAAAGAAAATTCAACATACTGAATTTTAAACGGAGAAGAGGAAAAGAAAAACATGGAATTTATTTAAAAACTTTTACATAAAATAAAATAAGTTCATAACAAAAGATATATACTAAAATACAAACTGATGCAGCAGTTTTTTTCTCCAACACTCATACGAATAGTTTTTTATTCGCAAAACATTTTGACTTTTTTGTTTCGTCCAGCACAAAAGCCGGAAGTGTTAATTTTAGTTTGTTGCTCTTATGGTATAAGTTTTTGTGTATGTCTCGGTCGGAGTAAATTTTATATAACTAAATAAATTTTAACTTTCAATAAAGTTTTCTTAATAAGTTTATATAGGAAAACAACAACTTATTTTCAAACAGAAATACTATCTTGCATGTGTGCATATTGTTAACTTGAATTTTCTAAATTAAACTCAGTATTTCTCTTTATGATTTAAGGTTTTTCTTATGTGCCAAAAATACCATCTAATTAATTTTACTTGTAATATTCTAATAACCGGAAAATCTAATAAAATGTCACCTGTAATTAACAGAATATAACAAATAATTTTCGGAAAACTTTATTTGCTATTTAGTTGTTTACGTGTGATTGTGTGTTATTTTGTGTGCAAATTTATTCAACCGTACAAAAGAACACAAAAAGCAAGAATAATAAATATTACATATACGTATGTATTTGTTATACAAAGATGACATTATTAACATTTGAATGTTGACAAGGAAATACTTAAATATGTAATTATGTCATTATATAGTGGTGGTAAGAATTTTAATTAGTATGAAAATTTTTTTCTATACTACTAGATAGACCTTTATACATTTATTGAAAAGTTAGTTTTTACCCGCGGCTCTGCTCGCGTTGATCTGATATTTCGGAATCTATACTTAAAATTAATGAAGGTTTTTTATTTGTTAGTGTTTTAAATTTTTTGCATACGAAATGGACGTTATAGTTCATAAAATTTTTTTAAAAATTTTAAAAAATTTACGATTTTTCTCATAAAATTTTTTTTGCATGAAAAATGGACGATTTATAGTTCATAAAATTCTTTCAAGTATTTTTAAAATTGGACGAAAAACAGACGACGTATGTAGTCCTTTTAATTTTTAGCATGAAATGGACAAATTATGGTACATTAAATTTTTTCATAAAAACTTAAATAAATTCAGTAAAGTGCGACTTTGACCAGCGCACGAAGGGTTCCGTACGGATACGAAATATGTAATTCAATACGAACTTTAGCCTATATAAAATATAGTTTTGCATTTTTTTTTCGTTTTTGACGTTTTTTTTAATTTTGGCGACTTTTTTATGGCGATTTTTTATTTCTTTGCGATTTCTTTTTGGTTTTGGTGATTTTTTCGGTTTTTGGAGATTTTTTTTCTATTTTGGCATTTCTTTAGTTTTGAAATTTTTTTTCTCGTTTTTGGCGATTTTTTCGTTTTGGCGATTTTTTTTGTAACTTTGGCAATTTTCGGACTTAGGGGTTTCTTCATTTTGACGATTTTTTTTATTTGGACGATTTTCTCGAATTTTGCGACTTATTTTGGTGTTAGCATTTTTTTTTTAATTATGGCAATTTATTTCTTTTTGGCGATTTTTTTGAATTTCTTGCAATTTTTTTTGGTTAGACAATTTTATAATTTTCATATTTTTTGTTTTACCGTTTTTGAAAATTACAAGAGTTTACCTCTTACGGTTTCCGAGATATATCAAGTTGTCAAAATTACATAGTCAAAATTGCATTAACTGATGGTCCACCCTTTAATTTAATTATTTTTAATTTAAGTGTTAATTGTTGTAGTCTATATAAAAATATACAAGTTTTACAAATTTCAAGTGTCAATATACATATGTACATACAATTATATGTATATTACATGGGATTTTAGCATTTTTTGTTGCTCGTTTTGGAACACCCTTTAATTTTTAAAACTCATGTATTTGTTGCTGTAGCGGCCAAGGTTCTACATACTGTGTTCAAGTTTCAGGTCCATACCTCTCACGGTCCCTGAGGAAATACCGTGTGACGGACAGACGGACAGCGTAGAGAGCATAATAGGGTTTCTTTTTTCAACTTTGGTGTACGGAACCCTAAATATGGACGATGTATAGCCCATTATATTTTGTATGTATAGCCCATTTAATTTTTTCGCATGAAAAATAGACGATGTACAGTGGTTTAAGTTTTTTGCATATGAAATGGACAATTTATAGTGCATTAAATTTTTCCATAAAAATTTGAAAAATTGACTATTTATTAAATTTTTTTCATAATAAATTTTTTTCCATGAAAAATGGATGATGTATAGTTCAATAAATTCTTTGCACGAAGTAAACATGACATATATAGTCCATTTAATTTTTTGTATACGAAATGGACAATTTATAGCCCATTAAATTTTTTTATAAAAATTTAAAAAACGGACGATGTATAGCCTTTTATATTTTGTATGTATAGCCCATTTAATTTTTTGCATGAAAAATAGACGATGTATTGTGTTATTAATTTTTTTCATATGAAATGGATGATTTATAGTTCATAAAATTTTTGCATAAAAATTTGAAATATTGAATTTTATTATTATTTTATTTTTATTAAATTTTTTTCATATAAAATTTTTTTGCATGAAAAATGGATGATGTATATATTCCATTAAATTCTTTGCACGAAATTTAGACGACGTATATAGTCCATATTATGGAAGTACGCTAATGGTGAATGTGTTTGCGATGCTGGGAATGCCGCAAAGAAGGCAGAATGGGAAACAAATGACGAAAAAGCTCTTGCGTCTATTGTTTTGAGTATTAAAGCAAGTCAGATTTTGTACATTTCTTAATGTAATTCAACTGACTTGCTTTAATACTCAAAACAATAGACGCAAGAGCTTTTTCGTCATTTGTCTAGTTTGCCAAAATTGTATGAGGCCTTCATAATTGCTATGGAAACTCGTGATAATTTGCCATCATACAACGTTTTGAAATTGAAATTACTTGAAGAGGGTGAGCGTCGTAGGAACAGCAATCAAGAATCCGAAGAAAGTAGTTTGCAGCAAGCATATGGTGTGCGTTCAAATAAAAATGCAAGAAGCCGGAATGAGAAAATGTCATTCATCAATAAATCTTTTAATCGTTTGGAAGTTTTACGGGTTTGTTCAATTCAATATATTCTACAGTTCATTTAAGTTTTTGTATACGAAATGTACAATTTATAGCCCATTAAATTTTTTCACAAAAATTTAAAAAATTAATCATGTATAGCCTTTTATATTTTGTATGTATTGTCCATTTAATTTCTTGTATGAAAAATAGGCGATGTATAGATTTTTTAATTTTTTGCAACGAAATGGACGATTTATAGTTTCATTTAATTTTTTCTTAAAATATTAAAAAATGGACTATGTATAGGACATTAAATCCATTTAATTTTTATCATGAGAAATAGACGATGTATAGTGTTTTTAATTTTTTCCATACGAAATGGACGATGTATATCCATTTCATTTTTTTCATAGAAATTTTTTTTACATGAAAAATGGATGACGTATAGGTCATTAAATTTGTTTCACGAAAAATAGACGGCATTTATAGTCCGTTTAATATTTTGCAAACGAAATGGAAAAATGGATGATGTATAATAAATTGAATTTTTTGCATGAAAAATTTATGATGTATGGTATATTAATTTTTTTTTCACAAAACAATTTTTTTATGAATAATGGACGATGTCAATTTAATTTTTTTTTTGGAAAAAGCTTACAAAATTCAACTGTTTATATAAAAACTTATAATAAATAATTGAGAGTTGTAAAAATACACACATAGCAAGCTAAGAAAATAAAAACAAAAATACGAATTATAATATTTTGCATTTTATTTATTTATTAAATTTTGTAAACACAGTTATAACTATAAAGTAACTTCTTTCGACGAGCATAGAAACAGACCAGAGCCTTTGATGGGAAACCGTTGAGCACACTAACTGGGGCAACCTAATACAATGATATTATTTAAAATGTATTATCTTTTATATTATATTGGTATATTAACATGTAGATATTTGCATTCATATTAAAAACATTTCGATGTTGTATTACTTTCCGATCCAGAATCTCTAGGTTTTATTATTTTTTTTTGGATTGTCTTAATTTGGTGGGTATACACCAAATAATGACAATGAGTTCTCAAAAAAATATATACACATAAATATTTAGACTTAATTTTAGCAAATGCGTAGCGCAAATAATTCCATCGCTCACGCATTTTCTCTCAAGTAACTACAACTATAGCCGATTGCAACATCCAAGAGCATCTGTACTTCTTTTATGCCAAAAACTAAAGTACAATTTAAAATAAAAAGTCGCATACGTATCAAGCGCATATGAGCGTGTTTTTTATTTTAAGCTGTATGTATTCAGAGTTGCTTGAAGAAAAATACTTAAAGAGTACTTAAAACGATACTTTTGTCATTCTCTGATATACACTCATACTATGTATGTATGCACCTAGAGAAAAATCAGCTTAAAATCAATAAAACCGATATTGAATTAATAAGAAACATTAACGAAAGTCAAGTCATGTTGAAATTTCTTATTTTAATATGGAAAAATATTAATTTACAGTATTAATTTATTAGGTTTAAATATTTTTAAGTATCTCAATATACATTTTCTATTATGTTGAAAATTATTGAATTAATGTGACGCGTTCTTATTTTTTAAGTTGCAGCTTTTCCCTGAGTGTATGTAAGTGCATTGCTTGGATTTTAAAATTTAGGCTGATTGAAAATTTACACAATTTGATCTCAAACAAAACTGTTTACCTAAAATGTCTGCAAGTTTGCTAGGAAAACTTAAAACTTTTTCTTCTGGAACACAGAGGAAAAATTATACCAGCTCCTACCAATATAGAACAAACCAGCAATGTAAAATAAAAATCCTTTTGTACTCATCGTAAATATAAAAAGAAAATTACATGCAACTTTTACGTAAAAGTTAAATGAAAAAAAAGAAACAACAATGGAAAACTGTTAAGATGAGTTCGACCTCAATATTAGCTACAGTTTTAAAAATATTTTGTAATAAAATTGTAAGAACAATTATTTCATTATAAGTTCTTTGGTGTAGTCAAAATAAGTAAAACATTAAAGTGTCCTGGAGAGATAAAAAGTCTTCGTTTTTTTAATTTGTAATCTTTTCAAGGACAAAGAGAGAACGAAAACAAAACGATTGCCTTTTCACTTAACTACTTGTTTAGATATGTTGTATTATTTTTATCGTTAAATGTTAAATTGGGTAATAGAATAATGAAATACGTATACACGATATCTTTAATAATTGGCTTTCCCTGAAGCCTGCACACTGAGCGCACACGTTATGTTTCTCATGTAACATGACGTAACAAATTTACTCAACTTTGTTCTACATTTAACAAATCCAGTTATTGCATAATGGCGAATATTGTTCAGCAGCCAGCAAGGAAAACAAGCATATGTTCACGTGCGGTGTTTGGTTTCTATAGAAACAGCATCAAGAATGGACACTGCGAGTGTTGTTTAGACATGTTGGAAAATTTTCTGGCGGCAACAATGTGGCAAAATTTAGACGTGTTTTATGTAAAAAAATGTGAATGTAAAAAGAACCAAATTTATTTAAAAAAATATACATATATTTTTCACGTTGTACACAAAAAGTAAAAAAATCAAACAAAAAATAAAATAGAATAAATTTTAAATATATAGCAGCCCCCCCCCACACCAACGACGCGAACAAAATTAAATGAATTTTTAAGAGTTTCTTGTTTTCTCGCTTTTTATTTTCACATTTATTTTTTTTTTCAATGTTGTTGTTGAATGTTTTACAGCTGTAAAAAGAAAAACAACCTCACACACAATTTACTATTATAGTGTACAGCATAAATTTCATTTACTTGTGAATAAATTCTATAAGCTTGTGCAGGGTTTTTACTATGACGTGTATTTGGTAGCCTAAGGACGAGTAGAAGAACACTGGAGAACATACGTACTATATACCATTAAAATTGTATTTTAAAAGAAAGTGGTCAGTCAGTATTTTGAAAGATATTTCGTATATCTAGCAGGTGCAAGCGAAAATAATATATTTTAAGGACTCATAAGGCCAAGCCTAATTTTATACAGTCCACTCGTTGAGAAAATAAGCCTGGATATCTTCTAAGTCTCTGCTTTTCGTATAACATTAATTATCTTATTTTTTTGGCCCTAATTGTTTTTAATTTAATAAATATTTTTTAATGAAACTATTTTTTTAAGCTTTAGGTCAGTAAATTTTATAAATTTCTTTATATTTATATTTTTATATCGATATTTTGTTAACCTTTGGTTAACTTCTTAAAAATAATTTTTTTTGATTGAAAAGAAAAAAAGACGAAAACTAATTATCAAAATATAAAAACAATAATAATCCTGAAGAAGTTAACCAAAGGTTAACAAAATATCGATATAAAAATAAAAATATAAAGAAATTTATAAAATTTACTGACCTAATGTTTAAAAAAATAGTTTCATTGAACATATAAAAAAGGTCGAAAAATTAGATAAATATTTTTTATATAAACTTTAGGTTTTTTTTTGTAAACATTATTTATAATTTATTATATTATCTTTAGTATTTCGTAGAACTTTTGGTTGGCTTGTTCCGAAAATAATATTCTTATTTAAGGGATAATAAAAAATTCACATAATACGTGCAAGTGCGATATTTTGAATGCCAAATGTCATGACGAATGGTGAATAATACGATACAAATTTTACAAACCATTGAAATTTATTTAAAGTTTTTCGAAACGATCAGAGTTGCATTATTGCAACATGAAGTAATAAATAAACTGAAAAGTCGACTGTTTCGACGCCAATAATATGATGTTGCTTATAGTATATTTTTCGCCTTAAACCGGCTCTAAATTTTTAATATTTATATGGTATTAAAATATATTTTGTGTAAGCCATGTTTAAAAATTAACGAAATTAAGGTTGGCATCACTGCTCTAATCGAGCCCCCCCAGGGGAGTCGATTTCGACTACGGGTGTGGCAAGCCCGGGGCCCCAGCTGGGGTAATGTGGCTTTTTCCATTGACGTACCTTTGGTACATTACCCATAGAACTTATGTTGTTACTACCCGATCTCTGAAATAACAGAGCAAAGGATGTGCACATATTTATAACAAAAGGAAGACAGGTCCTGTTGATGTCAGTTAGGTGCAGCGTCACCTAGAACTGCCCCTGAGTTCAAAAGACGATAGAGGTGAAGCCCTTGTGGTGGAACTTCGAGGTCTGACCAGAGGCTACTTCTGGTTCCACGGGTGCCGGTGGCCCGACAGCCGAGCTGCTTTGATGTTATTGAGTGCATGTAGTGGTCGTCAGTGTTCTTTGCTAAAATGCCGAGTTCGTCCTACCCCACGGGGTTTAAGGTATGATTTTGGTATGTGTGGAGTAGGCACTGGATATTTGGCGACACAGGCATGCGTTCATTTCGGATGAGTGGTTGCTGTGCCGGCAATGGTTGAGGAATTCTCTTGGGGACCTCGCTATTGTGTATACACAACACTATAGCGTGGAAGCCGGAGAATTAACGTGGTGGCTGTGGTTGCTACCAAAATCGCTGGGAGAATAGTCTTGGCTTCCCAGTGTTAAATCAATGCTAGTGATTGGCGTGACGCGGTCAGCCAGACACTATTCTAGGTGCTGTTGCCATTCAACAGAAGCTGCTATGGGCACGGACATAGCAGCAGCTATGACTTCGACATAAGCAGCAGAGTTTAGATAGCTCAAAGTACCTCAGCAAGGTACTTGAATATAGTACAGGGATAACTATATATAAAGATTGCAACCTATGTGCCTTTGAGGAGTGGGCATAGGTTCATTCTAAAAAGGGTGCATGGGGGCGATGGTCTGGCGTCTTACCTAGCACCCGGTGCTTTGGCACCCGTGAGATTAGGCCGTCAAGGCAGGTGCTCACGGAAAGCTATTGCACGTCTGCTCTAATTGACCACCTATTTAACAGCTGATAGTTGCTTTTTGTTAAGTTTTCTTTAAAATTTCATTATGAATCGACTTACACCAGGGGGCCGATTCTGAATTTATGGTAAAAAATGAAGTGATAAAAAATTTATCATTTTCACTTCATAACAATTCAAAACATAACAATCAGAATCGCATTTTCAATGAAGTGATATTTTATTTTAATTTTTACGATTAAACATAAACAGAATCGACCTCCAGAGTAATGCTAGGAACACAACTGGGACGAACGACGAATTTTTCGGTGCGAACTTTCGTCATAAGAAATAAAACACATTTGTGCATATGAAAATGAACACAACACCGACGTACAACGAAATTCGTCATTCGTGACGAACTCTTAGATAGATTTATTTCTATTTTGTACGCCAATGAACGACGAAAAAACAAAAATTAGAGAAAATTCTCTCCTTCTCTCTCTGTTTTTATACACACAACAAACAACTTTATCAAATATGAGAGGGGAATTCGGTGAGTAAATTCGTCGTTATTGTGCTTCACACGACGAATTTACGCAGCGAATGCTTATCGACGAATTCGTCGACTTGGACGAAATTCGTCGTTCGTCCCAATTGTGTTCCTAGCATAACGCGTGCAAATTAAATTAATTAAAAAAAATTAAAATAATTAAAATTTTTAATCGAAATAATGTTCTATTCGTCAAACTCATCGTGCACTTCCTCCATTTTATGGCGTGCATAATCGTCCTTCAGAGCGGATAATTCGAAGAACAATAGATTGTTTTTGGACCACATTTACTGTTACTGATAATGTGTGATAAAGTTTGTAAATACTCGTACACAGAAAAAAATATCATCGAAATGCAATCAGCAAAACAAATTGTTAACATTTAATTTAAAAATTAACAATCATCATTGTTAATATAACAAATTTAAATTTTTTAGACAATTAAATTACTCAACAAAATTATTTGTTAAATTGTATCATAACGAAATGCGCACATGTAGAAAAAACAAGAAATGTTTTGTGTGTATTCATTATTTATGTATCTAATAAAGTGTTGCGCTTTAGCTGAGAGGTAAGCAAGTTAGTTTATATAAATGAGGTTGCCGGTTCAACTCCACCCAAAGACATTTAGTGTTTTTCGCAGACAAGCAAAAAATCGTTTCGAGGATTGTGATTGTGTATAAAAGTAATATTGTTAGTTTAACAATTATGATAATCAAAATTTGTGCTGAAATTCAACAATTCACATTGTTATTAAAACAATTGCTTTAATTAAAAAAACATTGAAATCTAACAAAAATAAATGTTGAAAAAATAAATAAATTTTAACAAACTATTTCTTGATATATGATATACATATGTTGATATATTTGATATATATTGTATTGTATTTACAAAAATCGTTGTAGGTTCAAATCAATTAATTATTTAATTGATATAACAAAAACTTAATTGTATTTACAAATAATTTTTCTCTGTGTATAAACATAAATAAAACTTTAAACAACAGACTAGTTTTGGTTCTTCGAAGTGAGAATTAAGTTTTCGTTCTATAGTGTCACCAGAGAGTAAACAGTAGTATTCCGTAGCATTTTGAGAATCATCTGGCTTTATTTCCAAGATTATGGATTATCGTGAGACTCGTAGAAAAATACATAGCGACATCACCGGAAATGCCACCGAGTGGAACTCATAGAGCAACTCAAGGAGAGGACGTATTGCCAACACGTATAGATAGCAGGTCAACGCAGAAATAGCCACAATGAATACGACGTGAAGAAAAGTGAAGTGAAAGGAACACCATGTTATTGAGATACTCATTAAATAATCACTGAGATTATATTGTATATTATTATTAAAGTTGTTTCAAGTTACTTATTACTGCAGCGATTCCTTATTTTATTTCAACAGTGGCAGTTTAAGTGATAGTGGTAACAGAAAATTTTAGGACTTGAAGTAAAGTGTGAAACGTCCTTAATATTTATACAAAATTTACATTTTTTGCTTTGAGTCTAATAACAAGTTGTTAAAGAAAAACAACAACAGAGAAAATACGTGATTGCTTTTTTTGTTTACAGTTAAATGGTTGTTAAGTCCTGCAAGCACAAATACAAATGTAAGCGAAACACAAACATATACATACATGCCTACCTACATACGTACATAAGTATGTATGTACGCAATGATTTAGTTGCGAAAGCTTTTGTAGGCAATTTTGTTTATAGTTTGAGGCAATCGAGAGCATGAATTATTATCTGAATATTTTAAAAATGTTTACAGTTTAAAAATTCTTTTTTCCGGTTACAGAATTCTTTTAAATGTATTTGTAAATTGCACTTAACTACTTTTACACCTAAGGGCTGAATTTTTTTTTTTCGAAATTTAAGGATATTTTGTATCAAATAAAGAATCTACATTTTGAAAATTTTCAAGAAATTTTATTGAAATTTGTTGCACGAAACTATTTATATATATTTGCTAATAGCGTTGCTAAAGAAGAAAGAAAGAAAAAAATTGTGTTGCCTGAAGACGAATTATTTTTGTAGATATACATATTTCTTTGTCCAATCCTGTTATTGACAAATAAAAATTATTTCATAATAGTTTTTCAGTAAAAATTTAATTTCACTGTATAAAATCGAAAATATAAAATCCTTTTATTTAAGCATCTTCATAAATACATATGTATTAGATACTCCTTAAATGATCACTGAAAATATATTCTATATTATGTATGTATTTATGTAGGTGCAGTTTCAGTTTCTTTATATTTGAAAAATTATGTAAGGGTTCATTTTCCATTCTGCAAGACTAAATGTTTTTGTCTTTCAGAAAAAGGTAGAGATAAAAATCAATGTAAAAAGAACAAATTTTTAATTCATTTACATATGTACATACGTATTTCTTTAGCTCCTTTATTTGAATTTGTTGTATTGCTTTGTTTTTTGTTTTTGTCCTCTCTTACATTTGCAATTGGTCTAAAGGCCTACTGTGCGATGTATCAGTAAGTGGTGTTGTGTTACATGCCTTAAACTGCAGGTGGTTAATGTCCATTTATGATTTAACTGCACATTGTTGCCAACGAGTTAATACCCCAGACATACAAAATTAATGCGGCATTGTATTGTTTCATTTACCTTATGATGCAACATGACTTAATTGCCACGTGATATTGCAACTATTACGTGTATTGTTGTTTTGCAAATGTGACTGCTGGTTTCTCTCTGTGTGTGAATGTGTGCGGCTGTTAGCTAACAAAGAAAAGTTATATGTGGATGCAGTAATTTTTAATATGCATGTTAAAATAAAAATGAATTTTTTTTTAAACAAAAACGACAACAACTTCAAGACCTGAGCAAATTTACTTGATTTCAATGGCACATTATTCACTGATATATTGACCTACATAGGAGGTCTATTTTAGTGCCAAGGCTAGAAAATTTCGCTTGAAAATTGAGTCCCTATTTTGTACTCTACTCTCAGATAAATTTTTTGTTTGTCGGAAATAAAGAAAAAAATTTTAGAAAATTTAACTGTTAATTCAGTTTTCGTTATAGAAGATTATCGATAACTGCCAACATAAAATTTGCATTCTAGAAGCAAGTTTGACGGCGAAATTCTTTTTAAACGACTTTTAAGTTGTCGTCGTCATATTTGATAACGACTTCAGTTTATTTGAAGCATACATATGTACATAAAGTAAATTAAAAATGATAAAAACTGAAATATTTAAAATAAAAACTGCAACCCAGTTTGAAAAATTAGTGGAAAAGTTACGGGAGTGGCATTTCGCAGAGGCACTCATCCAAGTAATTTTAAATGATAATGGGAATAATGTAGCTGCCAACTTCGTTATTTATATTTATTTTGATCTTACCCCGCTTTTCAAGTTGGTTGATATTGTTTTTCAGAAATATTTAAAAACAATATTGTTTACTCTAAAGTAACCTTCAAACCATTCAAAAAAATTTAGTATATAATCATTAGAGTAATACCCTAAAATTGTTACCCACTTGATGTCCGTTAGGTTAAATATGTTGAAGTTATGCCTCAGAAGCTTTTGTTCTTATATGAGGTTTCGTTCTTTTTTTTTTTTGTAATTTCATAATCACAAAGTGATGTTGCCGCTACAATGACGGTGAAGTTTACGACGACAGCTGGAATAAAGGTGAATATATGACAGCACTTTTAGTGAGGGTAGCTTTCAAAGTTGGCATATCGCAATAGGCGACAACTCAACCTTGGGACGAGACATGACTTGGCATATTTCAATGTTCAACTTTAACGCTGAGTATCATATCACGTAGTTCAGTTGCCTCTTAGCAGGAGATGATCCATAAAAATTAATACAAAAAAGTGTATGATATAAAATTTTTGCAGAGATGCGTCCATTGCTCAGTGCGGTGTTATCTTTAGTTTGCATGTACGTGCATTTTTTTCCCTTCCGAAAAAAGCGGAAAAATATGTTTAAATACGCATACAAGGCTCTGAACGTTTAACAAAGCTATTTGCCGGAACGTTTCGGGGCACATTAAAGCTTAGAATTAAACTTTAGCGCAAGAAATTACTTAAAGCTTGAAATACACTCAAGCTGGATTAACTCTTCTTCCGATTGCTTCCGAATAAAATTTTTGTCCGGACAAAATTTTTTTTATATATTTAAAGTCTCTCTTCTTGAGAGAAAATTTGACATCCCATAAGACTTGATAATTTTTAAAATTTTTCTAAACGATAGCGCTTTTCATCTGATCAGGTTTGCATTTTTATAAAATCAAGTAATAATTGACAAATAGTCTATAGTATTTTCCTCGTCTTAAGGCGGCTCTAAATTTTGAATATGTTTATTGCATTTATATATGTACATACATGTATTTGGTGTGAGTCATGTCTGAAAGTTAACACAAAATTACTTAATTTTTCTTTTCTTTCTCTAGTATAAATCGATTGCTCTAACTGCCGAATATTAAACAAGAAACCGTCACGTCCACAGCCTGCATGAAAAAGCTTTGCCGACGTAAGTCAAACGATTAATGTAGGCATGTTAATTCTTAACAGCTGTTTTCCTTTTTCTTGTGTTTTTAATATTATTTGAGGTAAGGTGGTGTGAACACAAAATGGCATTTTAAGTTAGATATTTTGAAATGTCATGAAAGTCTTTACACTTGCATAATAGTCTGAGTAGCCCTCAAACGAAAACATAGTTTTAAAAAATTAATTAACAAAATGCACACTGTCAAACACTTCATATACCGGAAATATGATATTTCATGTTTGCTTTCAACTCTATCAATAAAGCGGGTGCCAGACAAATCAATATTCAGGTTCAATATACATTTATTCATATTTATATATATGCATATGTATGTACAATTTAAGTGTCAATATTTTTTGAATCTGAATATTAATGTGTCTGGCACATTAAGTCATTCCTAAAAGAAAACATCTATTAATTTCGAGAGGATAAAGGCAACAAGTGGATAACCGAATCTTTCTTTAGCCAAAAAATAAAATTTACAAACTTACAAGATAAATTGATTAATCTTCTTTAATTAATTTTAAGGCCTTACAGATGCGACCGAATAACATTCCTAATTAAATAAAAAATAGACATTTCATTTCCTGCCGCCCAATAAAACGAATCCTAACCCTATTTATATATAAAAAACAGAAAGAAATTTTCGTCTGGAATTGTTAATTATTTAAAGCATTTAATGTTTAAAAGAAAAACTGTAAACACAGTTGAAGATATTCTTTCACATCTATAGTTTGCTTTTAAATACTATTGAATTTGCGCAGCGCTTTCTTGCCCCATTAACATGCTTAATTGTGTTTATCTTCCAAAAAGACGTAGTAACCACCCAGTGTGTAGCATTCACCAATGACTAGCGGAATTTTTATTAATTTAGTTTTCCCATTTCACATTAAGCATTTGAGTACTTAAATGAAATGATAGCAAGAATTGGAAAATCATGTTCAAACTAAAATCAGAAGTAGTTGGAGAGGAAAACTTCAAATTAAAATAAATTGCTTACTTATTGTGTATTTTTCGGGATATTCAATTCAGCTCTAACAGCCATAAGAGAAAATTAAAATAATGAGGGAAAAAAGCACACCGTCATCAGCATCATTAATCTAACAAAGAGCAAGTGATAGAGAGAAAGGGCAAGTGTCCAGAAAAAAGGGTTTCATTTAAAATTGGGAGGGAGCTACTGCAATGTGTTGTATGGTCATAGTAAAGTTGATTTCATTCATATTGTCTGTTTAAAAATTGTTTTGGTGTTGGTAAAAGTTATGCTAAATATTAAAAAAATAAATAAATTTGTTGGCGTAGTAATGCTTGCTCTGTAACGCTTTAATTAAAGCAATGACTGGAATGTTTAAAACACTTTTAAGTTATTTCACTTATTTTTTTTTTGCCATACTTGTTGTCTGCTTTGTGTTTTGCTGATTACTAGAGTAGAAAAGAGCTTTTGAAAAACACTTAGCCTTATATACAGAGCTTCGAGATTGAAATTTGAATTATTTTATAATTTCCCTTTAAGAATAAATAATTTTATAATTAATAATATAATGCATGCTTGTAAAATTAATTTAGCTTTAGTTATGTTCTTGATTTGAGAACCATTTTGAAAGCTTCGTTGATTATAAACTAATTTGTCAATTAAAGGAATGGTTTCCTTTTTTTAAGGAGGAAACCTGTCTCTTAAGCTAATTAAAAACTCTTGCAGGTCTATAATTTTTTGTAACTTTCGCTTTCAATAGCTATTGAGCAATTCTTAAACTTAGTTTGCTAAGCTTGAATGATCGTTAATTTGATATTTATTTACAGGAGTATCAAGACTTTTGACGTTTGAAAGTATGAAATTGACATGATTTAATTTAATTAAAAATTACGCCTTTTGATATTTAAAGGAAACGCCCCAATATATTAATGAATTTTAAATGTAATGTCTTAATTTGCTTCCACAGCTGCCACACTTTTTTACAAACATATTCCCAAATCAAAAAAAAGGGCTTAAGTCGAGATAAACTGATTTTGAGTTAATGGCACCTTCGTAATCTGCATAATTGAAACTACTTCTGGTCAAAATCTGAATTAATTTGTTCGATTTTTTCAGAAGTTATATCAAATTGACTTGCGGCGTATATTTTTTAGACTTCTAATGTCATTTGGAATAATAGCTTAATTTAGGTTATACTTTGGCATAATTTAACTTAAATATATTACTCATAGTGTGTAGAACGATGTTTGTTGTTATTTATATAAAAAATTTTTCTAGACAACCTTTTAAGTGCATATCATTCATTTATTTGGATTACTTCTATCCTATGACAAACATGTGATAAAGTCATTGAAGTTTCACCACAAGTCTGAGGACATCAATGCTGTGAATGAATTGGATTAACAGAAATAAATCAGATTATCTTGCAAACTATGTTATATATAATGTAATACGAAGAATTCCTTTGAATGAGCTTTCACATTTCATAAGAATAGGTAACGAACTCTACCCTAAACCAGTTTTGGTAAAAGAAAGTGGTTGTCTGAACCATAAAGCAATGGGTGCATTCTTGTCAAATTATCTTTTCATGTATTTTAGATTATTCAAACTAGACAAGTAACTAATACAATAAAGAAAAACAAAAATAACCAATTGTAAAAAAGTTTAAATGTCAAATGCATCCAAATACAGAACACCACTATTATTTACTTATTGCAGGTGGGTTACCCATTTTAGTTTTTTAATAATAATTTTGTAGATATCGAGCCTTATTTTCGACTTTATCGGGACCGACAGAAATAAAAGTTTTCAATAGAACGTTTTTTTAATATATTGAAATATGTTTTTATACGTAAATTGTCACTTACGATAAAATTGTACAGCCTGTATCTTAAAAGTTATCTATGATTTTGGAATTTTGATAGTTCTAAATAATGGGTAGGCCCATTAAATTTCAATTTCAATAAAAAAGTCTATTTTGCATAGACAAATTTTTCGATTGTCGCTTACGATAAAATTGCATTGCCCGTACCTTAAAAGTTATCAACAATTTTTGGCGTTTTGATAATTCTAAAATATTATAAAATTTTAATTTCAATAAAAAAAATATATTTTTGATAACATGTCGCTTATGAAAAAACCGAAAAAAGGCTCGATATTTGCTTTTAATTTTGCTAATTTTTATGTTTCTTTGTACATAACCAGCAAAAAATTTCAAAAAAGGTAATCGAGTTTGCAATTAAGTATTTTTGGTGGAAGCAACTTAATGATTTTAACAAGGCGTGAAACTAAAATAATCGATTCTTGAGAAGTACTTAATTTTTTTATTTGGCAACTTATTGACGTAATCTATTTGATCTAAAAAAATCATTTTCCTCATTTAGCAATTTGTACATAATTTTTTTGAATTTTATGTAATTTGATTTGTACACGAGGAATGAAATTTGTTAATCAGAAAAGTAAGTCATTACTTACATTAAGTAAGCATCTAGTTCTGTTGGTAATGTGTAACTTTTTGCTGGGTATGTATGTATGTATGTATGTATATCAATGTTTGAGTGTGAGTATATATATGCTTGCGCTAAATTCATTATTTTTTTTTATTGCATTTTTGCTTCGTTAGTTTTTTTTCCCCCTAATTTTTTTCTCTATTCAAGAATACATATTTAAGCCTGTTGATTGTCAATATCCGGTTTCTTAATGAAAATGTTTATATTGCATTTTTTATGTTTTAAATTTTATCGGAAATGGCTGAAATTTATTATAAACATAATAATAAATTCAATAATTATAACAAAATATTTGCATTACAATTTATGAAGAATTTTTTTAAAGCGCAAAAAAAAACTAATTGATATTATTGATAGTGTTATAGTGTTTTCAAAATTAATTTGTGTATTGGATTCGTTTTTTTTTTCTGCAAACGTATGTAGTTGTTAATTATAATTGTTGGTGCTTTTAAAACTTTAGGAATTTTCCATGGAATATTTTAAAAATATTAATTAATTAACTAATTAGACAACACACATTTTGAAATGTTTTGTATATTGGTATCATATTTGTTTTAATAATTGCTTAAATTTATAAAAAAATAATAATAATTATAAATTTTGACTGTGAGGTTTTTCTCCTCCCAATCATTTGAGAGGGGGAAAAATCTAGATTAAATCACACTTCCTGAGTTCTGACTTTTTTTCAAGTAAATGAGCGGTATGTATGTATAACCAAGTGTTGGCCACTTCGCCTACAAATAACGTTAGTGTTCAAGCACTTGCAATATTTTCAGGACGATTAAGTTTTAAAAAAAAATTTTTACTTAATAATCAGTAGCGATAGCATTTTTTTTTAACTTTATCTGCACAACTTTTGTTGCTGACATCTTTTTGCGTACAAAGTCATACAAACATGCTTGCGTCTATGTCATTACAAATAACAAAGTAAAATGATATTCAACAAAAAGTTTTAAGAACATACAAAACTAAGCATTTTGGCCATTAACTAACATTGAACATTGAACAAATTTGCTAACTTTTTTCCTCAACTTTTTCTGCGTTAGCTTCAGTTTCAGCTTCAGCATATTAACATAAACAATTCATATAAAAAAAGTGGATTATAGAATATGCAATAATTGGAAGCATTTCATTTCCGAATGAATGTGAAAAACAGAGCTACTACAACATGCAGTTTCTAACAATGCCAATAAGTCTGTATTGTGTTTTCTTCTTTGCAACTTCTCACAACTGTAATACGACCAATATATTATATTGGAATGTTGCAGGTGTAGCAGTTTTTAGGTTTTATTGAAATAACGAGTTAGTGACTTTGTGAAAATACAGAAAAGTTTCATATTACACAATCTACGTAAACCAGGTTAATTTAAGATTTTGATTCTTATGTGATTCATGTTAATTCAACATGATTTATAGCAACGTTTAAGGAACATTTTTCCATTCAAGTAGTTTTATTTAATGGCAGATTTTGTAAAAAATTTCATTTGTAAACGTTTCAAAATTTGTATGAAAAATAACGAAAATTCGTTTAAAAAAATATTTTTTCCATATAAATTTATAAAAGAAAAAATCTTTTGAATTTACAAAATCTACCCTTTAATGTTCCGGTGCTGTTTAATAAAAATGAAGAATCATGTTGAATAATAATTACTTCAAGTTGGAACAACGTAATTTCGATACTGAAATAACGCACAAAGCCATGTTGAATCAAAGTTATTTCGAGTTGAAACCACATGAATTTAACTTTGAGCCAAATTTTGTAAAACTAAAACGTTTAGCGTTGACAAACTTGATGTAGAAATATATAAATTACAAAAACAAAATACATACAAAATTAGTCAACGCTAAACGTTTTCGTTTTACAAAATTTGGTCTTAATATAGTCATTATGTTTTATATAATTTATTACGTTATTGTATGTTTTGACACAGGCATCAGGAAAATGATTATGTATTGGCTTTTCCGGCCAAGATTTAAACTCGGAACTCATCGATCATTTAACATCAAAATTAAGTTGAAATAAAAGTAAAACTTAAAGTTCCTTAACCAACAACAAATAGAAATTCTTCTTGTTAATATATTAGACTTAATAACTGACAAATATACTTCTGTACTTTTTACCCATTTTTCATGATGTTTGCTTAGAAAAAAGATGATATTATTCATTATTTTTTTATGAAGTTTATTGATTCAATTCTGCTATTTGCTGTTAAGGCTAAATTCTGTATAAACGTGGTAACCTGAATTTTGTTAAAACAAAACTTCCAATAGAATGGCACGTTTAAGGATGTTTACAAACTGAACTCAAAGCTAAACTAATGAAAATCATTGTGTACAACTGCGAGTGCCTTTTGGCTGCTATTACGCGACTCAAATTTGTACACTGGTCGTCCACGAAATGAATAATATTTTTGCCTTATTTTTCTACAACGGACAGTAAAATATTTTCCAACAACCACTATAAATGAAAATTTCCAAAAAAATACGCCTCTCTTGGCAGTTAAATTTTACTGCAACTGCAATAAAGCCGTAGTTGGTGGTGGCAAATGTTTGTACAACATAAATGTTTTACATACACTCGAAATGTGTATATACAACTGTTTAGAAATTGCTAAGTATTGTTGTTGTTTTACAAGCGCCAAATTTAATTTTCCAATTAAATTCGCTGGCAAAAAAATAAAAACAAAACTAAAATGAAAACTAAAAACTAGAAACTTTTGCTCGTGAAACAATTGCAGTCATTGCCACCAAGCGAAATAGAAAAAGAAAATAAAAACTTTACTTTTTGCATAAAACTGACACTGGGGAGAATGGCCACAATATTTTGGTGTTTGCCAGACCAGACAAGTTTTTCGTTTTGCATGTTTTTTTTAGTTGCCATAATGTCAGGATCAGCATAACAGTTTATTTAGCAACATAAAAACTGCAAGCAACAGCTACAACAAAATTAATAAAAAAAAACCAAATCAAATCAACGATTGTTATTTGCACCATATTCTCTAAACTTTGTAACAAACAACATCGCTGCCACATGTTTCAGTGCAGAGTTCGTAAAATAATCAAGTTGAACTTTGCTGTAAACTTTTAAGTTTAATTTAAGATTAAGTCAGTTTAGCTTCTGTTTTTAAACTACTTTAGAAAAATTAATGATTTTGTATTTTAAAATAAATTTTTTGTTGTTGTTAAAAAAACAATATTTTATTTTATGCATAATGCCATTGTTATGGTTTTGCAAGTTTTTGCTGCTACTAAACCCAAGAAAATTCAGTTTTAATTTTAAATTTGTCATGTAAAACTGATATTAAATTGTTTGTACAGTCAAGTTACACCAGATTTTTGTTGCTGTCATGTTTGTTTGTCTGAGATCAGAAACACTAACACTCCGACACAATAACAATATTTGACAGCAAAAAGCAAAAAAAAAAAACAAAAGAAGGAAGATAAGAAAATGCATTTTGTTTTGAAAGAAATGCAATAGAAGAACATAAGCACAATTTTGCATATGCAAATTTATTACACACATACCTTATAATGTAAGATAGTTTTTAGGGTAAAAAATATTTAGAAATAAAATTATTTTAACTTTCACACATTAAATTTAAATGCATACTTTAATTTAGTGAATCATATTTTCTGTAAGAAGAGAGTACTGACATAAAGTTAACCCTCTTTTCTATAAAATAAATATTCTATCGCACATTCTACCATTGTTGCTATAATTAATAAGTGTGTTCTTTCATTTAGTGAACCATTTTTTTTAAACAAAATTGAACTAAGACATAACTTTTAATTAAGATAAATATGCCATCATATATGCTACCATTGTTTTTATGATAAGAGTGTGCCTTCATTAAGTGCTTAGCCAACAACAAACAAAAATTTTCTTTATTATAAATTTTTGCAATTTATTTTAAATTCTTTTTTTTTAATAAAATTATTTTATTCTTGAAATTTTCTTAAGACATATTTTTTATATCTTTTTACCCAAAACAAATGTTAAAGTTTCTGGCCAACTTGAAATTAAAAACAGAAAATATCTTAGCTGTGCTATCCATACACAAAGGATGGAAATCATGGTACAATTGTACTCTTTAAGGAACATTTTTGACCTAGTTGGTACCGTGGTACTACCGCGAGTTACTTGGTACAATTTAAAAATGTCAAAGTCTTACTATATGGTAACATTAATTTTGCCTATGTTCTCTTTAATTTACCTTTATGAATGTAATATTTAATATTTTTTATGTTATTTTTTATTGTATACTGATTTTTATACACATTTTTGTTAAGTTTCTGTTATTTGTTGTATACTTCTGAATTTTTATACACACTTTTACTTCTGAATTTTTATACACACTTTTTTACGTTTCGGTTTTTATAAATAAATATTAAAAAAATCTCCCCCGTCATGGTATAAAAAGTACATTTTGTTTTCATAGTTGGTACAAAATCCATGAAGTCATTTTCCTTCCCTGATCCATACCAGCTGCAAGTGAATTCGCCGTCTTGGATTCTATGTTTCATTACTTATTCGTTTCACTGCGTATACTTAATATAGAATAGATCCATACCAGCTGCAATTGAAATCGCCGTCTTGGATTCTATGTTGAATTTCTTATTCGTTTCACTGCGTATACTTAATATAGAATTTGATGGAATTAAATATTAAGTATACGTTGGCATAATTACACTTGTACACAAAAAAATAGTAATAGCTTTACCCAAAAATTTTTTGAAACTGATTTGAAATTTGTTTATTTTCTTTATTTGATTTGATGAAAGAAAAAATTTGTTTTTCACTTTACTAAACTTTTACGAAATTTGGTATTTAGTTTTACGAATTTTGTGGTGGGTATTGTTTAAGTTTATTATTACTTGATTTTTTCAATTTAGTAATTGAATACAAAAAAAATTTGAGTTTTTCCTATGTGCCGATATTAGAGCGTTTTCGTAAATACATCACTGCTCTGCATCATACGCGCAAACTTTTATTTAAAATGCAATACAAGTTCACTGATAATCTGTTTTAGTACTAAAATGTTTGTACACCATATTTGACATTTATTTGTGCGTTATCTACTACAGTAAACCAGTTAAGTAGATTTAAATTTCCATTTGCAGCGCAGTGATACATATACAAACAGACCCAAACTTAACAATGCATAATAATCGACTTACTAATTATGTATTTATGTGACTATCTGATTAAGTACATATTTAATAAATGACAATTTTACAATAATTTATTAAAAGTAGAAAATCAAAATTGCATTTATCTTGTTTGTGTACACACTGCTTTCAACTCTCTTGAGTATTTTAAGCAATAGTGTTGCTTTAAATTGAAAATATATTCTTACATGTTTTGGCTACAGAAAAAACATTTCTCTTAACTTTTACACATACTTTTACTCATTTCAACACTTGTCAGCTTGTTTTTACACTCTGGTTGTTTTTTTTTCATTTGAATTCTCAAAATACACATGAGATTTAATTTCTTAAACTTGATACATTTTTAAAAATTTTCGTTGTGAGTAAACTAAATGGGAAGATGTGGGTTCACACACAACCCAGTCGTAATCACACAAATCACACATATTCATTGCTGACAAAAAAAAATAAATAAAAATACAGTGACATATACCAAAAAATAAAACATGGTAATCATAATGATTATCATGCTTTAATTTAATTTATATACGAGATTTACAAAAAATAAATAAAAGCACGTAGCACTAAGTGAAAATCACTGAAGCAAATTAACTTGGAAGAAGCGTTTTCGTAATGATAATCGAAATCGATATATGCTGAATACATAATATATGAGTTGGTATTTTCTTATAATTAATAATTAAAGGCCTTATGTAAAAGCAAAAACTGGCATAAAGTTAGCATAAGTGGCAAAATTGAACATGATCTCAAAGAGTTTTGCTATGAAACTTCACATTAAAAATTATGCTAGGACTTAGAGGTGGGTTAAAGTTAGGTAATGCGACCATTTTTAATGTCAAATTGTATGGAGAAACTCGTTAACATCTAATTCAATTTCTTCACTTATGCTCTCTACATGCCAATTTTTGCTTATACATAAGGCCGTAAATGTCTACGTTTAGTCAAAGAGTCATATATTTCAGGTAATCAGATGGTAGTCTTAAGTGTCATAATGTTTTAAAATGTTTATTTGAAAACAAAAGCAGAAACAATTATATTCAAATAATTAAAATCATTTTAACAGTATGACACTTTGACGCTTTAAGCTACTGTTAGAGTTCTCCAATTATAAATTGAATTATTATCTTAGATTAGAGCCAGTTGGATCCATTGTAATATTAATATTATAATTATTGAGGGAATATTCTTGTTTTATAAATCTGCACCATGGAATTGGGATTGTGCTAATTTAGAATGAAAATTTAGACTGCGAAATTCATAAAACGGTTCATGATTAATAAAACAAAGTGACTGCATAGTGCTTATTTCGTGAATGGTAACACTTACTTAGCTCATGTCTGATTTGACAGATAATTAGTTTTATCCTTCCGCTGAACGATCCAACTGACCATCCAATGCATTTTCGATTCGCTAAGTGGGCCTGCGATCGACTTACAGAAGATGCCGATTTTGCCAAAAAAAATCACCTTTTCAGATGAAGCTCTTTTTGATCTTGGCGGGTATGTAAACAAGCAAAATTACCGCATTTGGGGCACAGAAAATCCGCACGCATACATTGAAAAGCCTACGCACCCAAAACGAGTAACTGTTTGCTGCGGATTTTGGTCCAGAGGCAATAGGCAGAGGCATTTTAAAAATGAGCAGGAGTGGCCGTTACAGTCAATTGCGATCGTTATCGGACCATGTTGAACGAATTTTTGTTCACAAAAATTGAAGAAGAGGAAATGGGCCACATTTGGTTTCAACAGGACGACTAAGTCCCACACAGCCGAAGCTTCAGTAGTTTTTTTATAGCATTTTCAAAAAAAAAAGTTATCTGGCGGACCCTTTAGAAAGGTGGCAAAGTCTACACATATTATTACAAAAAATTTGTTGGCAGTCTTTATGAATAACAATAACAAATAATTGATGTCCATTCAACGAATTTAAGACTCATTTATTTATTTTTTTTTAATATGGTTTCAGAAGAAAAAAAGAAGTGCTCCCGTATTGCATTATCTTCCTTATTATTGCTGAAAATTTTTGAATTCGTAACAGTTTCCTGCATCTATTTGAAAAATCAAAATTAAAAGGATATTCTATCGGTTATTATAATTTTGACAACTTGAATTATGGAAACCGTAAGAGGCAAAGACTTGCAAAAAAAGCTAAAAATCCCAAAATTAAAAATGCCCAAATAAAATAAATCGCAAAAATTAAAAGAGCGCTTAGATTTAAAAATATTACAAAATTTAAAATATCTCGGTAAATTGTACAAAAAAAAACAAATCCCTTTAAGTAAAAAGGTGGGCAAAAATCAAAGAAAAAAAATTGCCAAAAACCGAAAAATAATTTCCATTAAAAGATTAACACGAAAACTAAAAAAACTCTAAACGACAACCGAAAAAATTTGACAAAAACCGAAAAAGTTGTCAAAACAAATAACAACAAAACTAACAAAAGTTGCTAAAAACTAATATAAAATCGCAAAAAACCAAAAAAAATGCCCCAAAAGGCAAAAAGCACCAAAAACAAAAAATGCGGCAAAATTAAAAAAATCGCTAAAAAACCGAAAAAAGTTTATTTAAAATTTTAATTTGAAATTTATTTGCTGGTGGTTCAGCTTGGTCTATATACGCATTTCATTGTTGCTGTAACAAATCATCAGTAGACTTCAACCACACATTTTGAACAGTCACAAACCTCTTACTTTATGCACAGACTTTCAAAAACTATATGAGAATTCATAGAATAATAATATTTTTGAAAATCACAAAGACAAAATAAGCTTAGTAGGCTTTGAAACTCATACAAAACCCAGCAAATAATTTATATTCGATGTGAATCTATTTTATTTTTCTACACCTTCATACAATGTGTGGTTGAAGTCTACTGATGATTTGTTACAGCAACAATGAAATGCGTATATAGACCAAGCTGAACCACCAGCAAATAAATTTCAAATTAAAATATAATTATGACAATATGTCGAATAATAAATTTCTTAAATGTTTATTTAAAATTTTTTATAAATGTCTTCATGAGGTAAGATATTCGATTATATAGGCTGAAGTAAGTTCCTATAATAATACATATGTTGTGTCCGTACGGAACACTTCGTGTGTGAGTCAAAATACTCGCAGCACTTTACTAAATTTATATTTAATTACTCTCACTTTTTCACTCCTTTTGAAAGTTGAGCTCTAATTCTAATTTTTTTTTAATTCTTTTATGTTTCGTAATCGTAGCAATACGTTCAGGAGCCACAGTATTTATTGTCATCTGAAATGCAAAACCATTTAACTAACAAAAAATTCACACACATGTCCTTACACATTTATAAACCTTAAATTACAATAAAAAAAATCTTACAACACCTCAACGCTTATAGACAATCTGCCAATAAGTTGTTGAAAATTTTAGAGCTTTAGAGTTTGTATATATCGATGCTTGGCAAAAAAAACCGGATTTTGAGTTTATTAAACTTAGTAAGGATTCCACCGATTATCAGCGGACCGGAAACTGGACAAGCAGGAAGTTAAACAACGATCTGTATAACCTGGTTTAAGATATAAGTCATTAGATTAATTCAGATAGTTTGAAATTGTAACGCAAAGCTAAGCCATTTTATCTATCGCATACACATTATTTTTATGTGTTTTTGCTTTAATTATCTGAAAATAGTCTTAATAAAATTATACATACATATGTATGTATTTATTTTGTATAATTATTTTAATATTTTATTTTTATTTAACGCCTGTCAAAATGAATGCGGATTAAAAAAAATTATTTCTTGTTGGTTTAAATAAATAAACTTTTTAAATTCGTATTTTATATAAACTTATAAAAAATTTGAAAGCTTGCAAACTTTGCAATTATTTCATATCTATTTTCAAATAATGCCTTTAATTAAAATTGCTCTTGCCTTACCAGCTTTAGGCAATAAATAGATCCTTTTAAAAGTCAGCAATCTTAATGTTTAGCTTTCTTGGTATTTTACTTAAACATCAGATAAATAACAAGATAACAAGCAACAAAATGTAATGTATTAAAGATTTTTAAAGAAAAGCTTACAACTCATAGCGTTGATTCGTTTTGGGGTTTGTGGGTGTCAGAGCAAGCGTCCACCGTGTAAAGCGTGCGGAAGGAGCGAGAGAAGCTTACACATTTTTAATGGCTGTTTAGAGCTAAAGATGGCAAGGATGAAGGCATTCTCGTATGTTGTACGTAAGTAAAAACTAAGAATAATATTATAGTATTGGTTTTAATGCCTTTGGCATACAATTTTGTTATTGTTGCTGTTGCCATTGATATTGCTGGTGTGGTTTAAATGACTTTTCATATAAATTTAATACATTTTCTTTTGCTGAATCTTCGTTTTACTCTAGACCTTGCTGGTAGCAGCAGTGGTAAATACTATTACAGTTGTTGTTGTCATCGTGGAGTGTAAATTATATTTTATCGTTATTTTTTCTTTATTCTTGTTTTATTTTATTGATGATTTTTCTTTAGTGGCGGTTGTTTTATTGCCAGTTAAATGAGTAGAAGCAAATGAATAATGGGTGGGAAATATTGAGGTTAAAATTGATTATATAAATGAATAATGTCTATCTGTTTTTCTTTTATGCATTTACATTTTCATTTTCTAACTAGGCGATAATTTATGTTTAAAATTGTATTATTTTTAAATTTGCTTATTTGATTTGGATTAAAAAAATTATATAATTTATCGTAGTAAAGTAAGAGAGATATATAGATATTGAAAGGGAAGAATTGACTTCTTTAATATGCATTTTTAGGATAAAGTTGCACCATATTTGTCCTTATTAAATAACAAATGTGACTATTAACTCAGGAGCTTTAATGTAATTTGCCACACACATAGAAAAGCAAGGTAATCAAAGTAATTTTATAAATTTATTTTATCATAAATATCTGTGGCACTAAGGAAAAAATGCTTAAGTCATAATTGACTGTTTTTAAGGAGAGCACTTTTAAGCGTTCTTTTAGATAATACATCCAATTTGAAATATGCCAAAGTATAATCTTAATGGAGCTATTATTTTTAATGAGATTAGAAGTCTAGGAAATATAAGCCGCAGGTCATTTTGCCATAACTTCTTGAAAAATCACACAAATTTAACGAGATTTTTTCCGGGGGTATTTTTAAATATGAAAATTACAGAGGTACAATTAATTTAAAATCAGATTATCTCGACTAAAGCACTTTTTCGTTTTCTCAAAGATATAGTAATTTTTATTGAAAACCTGACAAAATGAATTTAAAGTAAAAAAAGTTTTTGTTCTTGGTTAAGCACCTGTAGATGGATTTCGTATGTAGTTTAGTAATTTTCAATAATTAATGGGGTATTGTAAGCTTTTTTAACTTAATGCTCGAGTCTACTGTTGTGTTGCTTAAAGCTGGTTCTACACGACATGTACTTTTCATCAGACTTGTCAGCTATGCGACTCATATGTAACTCCTAATTGGTGTCAAAATTACCAA
This sequence comes from Tachina fera, assembly GCA_905220375.1. Classification (NCBI taxonomy): domain Eukaryota; kingdom Metazoa; phylum Arthropoda; class Insecta; order Diptera; family Tachinidae; genus Tachina; species Tachina fera. The sequence goes on along the minus strand of LR999966.1, from coordinate 94,158,929 downwards.
CTTACAGAAAACTTTTAATTTTTTTTTCGAAATTTTATCATCTAACATTGCTGGTTGTTTTTCACACTAGCAAAGTTTTAAAACTTTCACCTGTCATGTATGTATTTTGCAGAGGGAACTTTTTCATGCCAGGTCTCAAGTACATGTCATGTGAAATGCATCTAGAGCTATACAAATGTCTGCATAAAAATTAGAAACAGTGACAATTGAATTCCAGTTTGATACGTCCTAACGACCAATAATAACTTAAAATTGCTTTTGAAAATACTAACACTTACTCCAAAAGCTCAGCTGTATTTAAGCTGCTCTACTGTTTACGAAATTAGTAAAAAAAATTCCACATTTTTATTATCACATACATTATAGTGTGTTCGGAGTGAGTTTTGAGTTGAGTTTAGTTTGAGTTGTCCAAGGTTAAGAAACGGCAGAAAAACTTGTCCACATTGTGGTTGAAATCAAAGACAAACTGTAGAGCGAAATTGTCACATGATTCCGTGTGTGGTCGAATTTGAACAAATCTGACACCCATCTTAAAGAAATCTATCTCATACCCCCAAGTAATCATTCAAAATTTAAACTACACACAAAAAAGTAATATAAATGATTTTGTAATATTAATTAAAATATTTGTAATATCAATTAAATTATTAATTAAATTTTCACCTATAAACAATTTAATAATATTAATTAAATTTTTTTACTAAAATAATTAATAAAATTAAAAATGTAATTGAATCAATTAAATTATTAATTGAAAACATTAATTGGTGAATACTTTTTTCTATGTACTTAGCTATGCAAGATGCCTATGGCGTCCCCCCTCTCTCAGCTTTAATCTCAGATCAGCAAATACAATATCGGGAATTTTTTCAATTGTTTTGGGTGTAGAGATTGCAACTGTACGTCCAGAACGCAAGAATCATAATTATGAATTTGATAGTTAAAGCGTATTTTATCAGTTAATGTCATGTTGACTTTGAAAATTTGACAACTTGCTGTATTTTGGAAGCCATACAAATTGCCAAAATGACAAAAGCGCTTAAATAAAAAACATCACCATATCGATATGTCGAATAATATATTTCTTAAACCATAAATAAAATATATCGCAAAAATTCTAAAAAAAATCACCAAAAGTAAAAAAAATAAAAGATCGCCAAAAACCGAAAAAAAATTTCAAAAAGCTGAAAAAACTTATAAATCGCCAACACTAAAAGAATCAATAAAACCGCAAGACAACCGAAAAAATCGCTCAAAGCAAAAAAATAAAATGCCAAAATGAAAAAAAAAACTTCAAAAGTAATAAAAAAAATCACTACTGCTTGGAAAATCGCCAAACACCGAAAAACCGGCAGAACGAAAAAAAGCTCTAAAACTAATAAATATCAAAACAAAAATTTTTTTAATGTCAACACCAGTTAAAATTATATAGGCTAATTAATGTACGTTAGTTTGACTTATGTCGTGTTCATTCGCGGGCGAGTCAAAGTCGCACTTTTCTGAATTTATTTATTATGTACAATCGTTAAATAAACGTTTTATAATTAAAAAAAAATAGAAAACATTCACAACATAGTGGTGATATATTGCAAAAACAAAAATAAATATTTTTACAAAAAGTGGCCTCAAGCTCGAGAATATTCTGAATATACAGATAACAAACCTGTATTTCATTTCAAAAGTCTCTCTGACTTATTGGTTCTCTCTCGTACTTTATAATATTTTAAAATCGATTTAGCAGAAGTTCAGGTATTCAACATAATGTCACCTAAAATCCAAAAGGCCGTAAGTACAATTTATAATTTTTTAATGTAAGAATATTTATTTGTTAGGTTCCCAATTGAATAATAAATAAAATCGGTACTTTTGAGCATACGAGTATGTATGTGAATAAAATTTAATCACATCATAATCAATCAAAAAGCCTAATTTGATTTTTTTGGGTGTTACGGCCTTTTGGATTTTAGATGACGATAAGCAAAAATACTCAATACTAAATAATTTTGATAACATTGCTTACATACATACAAACACACATACATAAAACATGTAACACTATTATTTAATAAAATTTTTAAAAACAAAATTTCTTATTTGGCAAGAATCTATACAAGTAGCCTCTAGCAGCAATAACTTTTCGTTAAGCCCATGAAAAATAACATGTATGGCATAATGATGTGAGCAATTAAATAAATTTAAAAATAACAAAATTATTGCTTTATAAATTAATAAATAAATAAGCCAGACAACCAGAAGAATTGTCCAAAAAGCAACAGCAGCAAAAACTGAATACATAGATATGTATGTATATACTCGACCATGTATAAAGATAAAATACAAAGCAACCACAATAAAAATGTAACAAGCAGTAACTTGCAAAACGTACAAACAAATTAACAAAAAGTACAAAAATATGTTAATAATTTTGGCAACAATCTTGGACAAAACAAAACACACAAATAAGAAAAAATTGGAAGTGCTCAGTTACCAGCCATTAAAATACTTTTGGCTTTTTGTTGTTGTAAACCATAAACATTAAACTTTCTTATGTTTTTGCTGTTGTGCTGTACAAATATGTATTTGCACACTTGCCAACAATCAAGGTGACAATAGCGTAAAGTGAAAAATTAGGCGTAACAAGCATTCACAACAGCAATGTGTAAGAAAAAGCAAAACAAAAAAAGAGAAGACTAAAAAAAAATAAGGCCGAGCAAAAGATATTGTAAATGTTGGCCATAAACGTCATAAAGCCACAAGCTGTAACTAAAAAATTACACAAGCACACATAAATGTGTACATGTATTTATGCATACGTACTCTCGTATATGCGACACAATATGGTATAATCACTTAAGTCGACTTAAGCAAATTTAGCTTCATTATGCTATATTTCGACCGAGTTAAGAGTTGCAAGGGTTACAGTGCTACATATGCAAAGAAAGGATTACATTAAAGTAAACTAATACATAAAGGCCTTTTAATCTCTCAACGCTAGCATCAAAACTTTCAACAAACATTGCTTGGCTCAAGTCAACTTAAGCTATTATTCCATATTGCCGCAAAATAAACAAAAAATACATGCTTACTTACATATATTCGTACATATATTTTCAAATGTTGTTATTCAAAAAAAAAAGTATGTTAGGCCACCCAAAATGTTGAAATGAAAACTTTTGTTGCTGTTTATTTGGAAATTTATTTACATTTCAGTAGAAAATTGCAATACGAAAACGAAGACGAGCCAAACCAAAGTGTAAATAGGTTGTATTTGTTAATGTGCAATATTAGTTTATCTTTTTTACTCGTTGTTTATGTTGCTGCAGTTGATGACACAATTTGTGTGTTGAATTTCTTAATGACTTGAAAGGAAGACCTTGTGCACATTTATTTGATTTGGTAGGATTGGCTTTGTATGTTAGTGGGTGTATATGTATGTGTGCTTTTTCTTTTTCAAATTTTGAGGTAAAATAATATTTGAAAAAAAATATATAAAGTTTGTATTGGGTAAGAAATTAAAAACAATAGTGCATACTCATAGCTAAAATAAAACAAAGTATGCTTTAACAGATTAGAAGCAGTGATTTTTTATGGTAGCACTGCTTCTTAAAATATAATTTGTTTTGACTATGAATATGCACCAATAACATAAATTTTCACTCTAGGATATTATATTATATGCACATCTTCCTTTAGGTTTGTACGATGTGCCAAATCTTCCGCGTGTAATTCTCAAGTATAGAGTTTAAAGTTTCCGATGAGTTATAAATATTTTTCCAAGACTTATTAAAATAAACCCATATTACTTTAAGGTAAGTAAATATGTACATATATTTCGCATAAGAAACGATAGTTCTGCAGAAAAGAAGTTTAAAATGTTTAATTTACCTACAACTCAATGAAGATAAAAGATATTTTCTTTTCTCGAAAAATGGCTAAACAAGCCTTTTGTGAGGAATTTTTAGAAAAGATTTAATATAATATAAGGATTTTTTTTCTTTATTAAATTAAATAACATTGTTTTTGGGATGTGGCTATGAGACGATGACAAAAGTTCAGTTTTAAGTACTTTTGGAGTATCGGCCGTCAAACAATAAATGCGTACTATATTTAAGATTTATTTGAACGGGCTAAAGTTCGTATCGCTTTTTTAAGCCAAATTACATGTGATAATTATTAATGAACAAATAACATCAAAGTTAAATGTAAATATTCTGACAACACATAGTTGAACGAAACAGCCAGCCGTTTTCGAAGGCCAGTAAACCTTCATCATCAGCATTCTTCTGGCTGCTCCGTTCAACTATGTGTTGTCAGGATACTTACAACTAACTTTGATGTTATTTGTTCATTAATAATTATCACATGTTATTTGGTTTAAAAAAGCGATGCGAACTTTAGCCCGTTCAAATAAGTCATAAAAATAGAAACAAATGAAGTTCGAAAAATAATAATTAAGAACTAAAATAAATGCGTACACCTAGAAAATAAAATACACGCTCACATACAAATGCACGCATGAATTTTTAACCGAATACGTATAACTATGTATAAGCATGCAACAAATATGTTTATGCATAAACAAATATAAATAAAATTTATAGACTGCGTGAGCTATCTACATTCACACGCATGAGCATAAAAATACTCTGACTATTAATCGGCTACACATGCGTAATATACATGGATACTCTATTTACATAAGACATATGTAAATCATGTTTTCAATATCCACACACACAATATTTTCTCTTTGATTTCATATACACAAATGTATGTATGTACAAGATGGCATATAATAAAGAAATATCCCGAGTATCAGCGTATTTTTTTGGTCTGATTAAATATCCACACTGTTACCGCCACTTCTAATATCAAAAAAATATATATTGTTAACTTCACGCCTTATGCGTAATTTTTCAAATATCAAACTTTGTAAATACGTACAAATTTCTTCAGTGAATTTTTTATAACTTTATAAATGTAAAAGATTATCCCGCATTTTTTAAAAGTAAAACGCCATCTTTTCTTTTGCTTAATGATGGCAGTAAGAAAAAATTGCTCTTGGTAGCAAGACAAAACAAGATTTTTAGCATGAGTAAAATTGTTAAATTAGAAGTTAAAAAAATAAATAAAATAAAAGTGAAATTTGTTAAAACTAAAACAATTAACTCTTCGTTTAGAATCCTAAATAGTTACCAGGGGCTAGCGGTAAGTTATCCGCTAACATCCATACCCTGAGTATAAACATACTCAGACTGTAAGTATGAGATAGTCAATACGTTTGATATGCATACGCCATTTAATTTTTACTTCTAACACATTTAAGTTTCCCATTTTTGTTTTGAGACTAGCATTTTCTCGTTCATATTCAGAAAAAAACTGAGCAGACCTTAAACTGTATTTATTTATACCAATCTTAACAAAAACTTAAAAATACCAACATTACAAATTTTTCCCGTTTGACCCTGTTCCACTCAACTTTCTTAATTTTTTCTTTCATATCAAACAACCCAATTTTTTTCAGTATAATTCTAAATATTTTTTAATTTTTTTTCTAAAAATAAAATCTAATAAAATTTTTATTTTAACTGAAAGTTTGCAAATCACTTTCTCAAGATGCTATTCTGTGTAAGATATCAGAATTAGAAACGAATACAATTGTAAAAGAAAAAAATAAATAAATAATAATACGCTTAATTTTCTTTTGTGATTTTCAAAAATATTGTTTTTTGTGAATTCTCAAATAGTTCTTGAAAGTATGTGCATACGATAAGAGGTTTGTGACTATTCAAAATGTGTGGTTGAAGTCTACTGACGATTTGTTACAGCAACAATGAAATGCATATCGATAAAGCTGAACCACCAGCAAATAAATTTCAAATTAATATATAATGATGACAATATATTTCTTAAATTTAATTTTCTTTCAAATTATTTTTGGCAGAATATGAAATTTGTTACTTAAAAATATTTAGAAAATTCCGCAATTTGCCATACAATTATGGACCGAAAAGTCCTTTTTTTTTAATTTGACTTATTAAATCTGTGACAATGAGGAAAAAGGGCTTGACTCATATTTGAGTATTTTGCAGGAGAGCACTTTTAAGCGTTCAAGTCGATTTTCAAACATTTATTTCTTTTACCGTTAAATTGGGGAAATCTCTGTTAACCTTCAGTTTTTTAAGCAAACCAAGTTCTACACATTGTAGGTAATACATTCAAGTTGAAATATATCAAAGTATAACCTAAATTAAGCTATTATTCAAAATAAGATTAGAAGTTTCAAAGAGATAAGCTATTGTACTATAATTTTTTGAAAAATCGCACAAATTAATTAAGATTTTTCCCGGGGGTACTTTAAAATATGCAGATTATAGAGGTAAGCTTAAGCACTTTTTGCTTTTTATCTATCGCCTCTATATGCAAGAAAAATATGAAGTATTTAGTTATTTATTTTATTACAAAATTTTTTTAACGTTAATGCTGTACGAATAAGAACTTTGTGTACGGTATGTACTTATTTTATATTTTTTTGAAGAAGTATCATTGCACTACACTTACCCCTCGAAGTACATGATACTTTTTTACATGATATCAGTTTTACACGATTATTTAGGTTTTCGTGTAAATTGAGAGATTTATGAAATACTTCGATTTACACAATTTTTAATATGTTTTATTAAATATTTTTGTTTCTAATAGGACATTCGAGGCAGTTCTCACCATATTTGTTAAAGCAATGTGTTCTCACAGCCATTTTTAAAATAACGTCTCTTTCTAATAACTAAGATTCATGTGACAACACCGAAAAATAATATAATATTTTTGCGCAGTTCTGCCTTTATTTTCGATTCACAAAAATTTTAAATTAAATACAAAAAATTTAAAATTTTGATTTACACGACTTTTACAGGAACGTATCTATCGTGTAAATCGAGGGATAGGTGTACTCTTTTTACTTTTCGGATTTTTTTCTTCAGCTGTTAGCGGTTCGAATCTAATTTTTTAGAAAAAAAAATTTGTGAACTGATTTCACCTCAGAGTGAGATTAGAAATTCAGGCTACTGAGATATTGACGTTTTTTGCATTAATTGTTATCTGAATATGTATGTACTATAAATATAAATTCCTTAACTATTGACCTGTAAAGTCAAATATTACATTCAAATGTAAAATTGTAAAATCACACTCCCTTCTATATATATATATATATATGTATATATATATATATATATATATATATATATATATATATATATATATATATATATATATATATACATACATGCACATATATATGTTTTTATTTGCATAAAAGTGCTATAACTAAATGAAATAAACATTCAACAATCATTAGCAATATTTTAATACGCATCAGACTTTGCCCTTAAGTCCAGTGAATTTGTATTGATACAGTGAAAACATAAAAAATTAATATAAAACAGATTCATAAAATTCTGTTAAAACTTTTTCACATCAAATCCGCTCAGCTAATTCCACGAAAATGCCCCAATTTGTTGAAGTGTTATTATAAAAAAAAACATGCAAAAAAAAACTGAAAATACATTTGACCTAAATCCATTCAAACATTGACAAACTTTTAACATCAACTAATATTTAGTTAACAACAACAACAAATTCACAGTGTGACTTATAACAAGTTGAGTTGAAAAAAGAGGAGTAAAAAGATAATCAAAAACATTTGGGCGACAAAATTGTTCTAATTCAATACACGTAATATTTTGTTTTATGTTGTTGCATTGAATTTAATTGAGCCTGGCTGGCTACCATCCCACATTTGTTGTTGTTGTTGCTGTTTTTGCTTGTTTTTAAATGTAAATGTTAATGTGTTTATACCTAGCGGTGCTTTATTTTGTTCGTTTCGCCTGCTAAATCATCAATATTTCATTTTGTTTTATTGCCTTATATTTGGTTAATTTTAAATGGCTGTCTGTCTAACTGACGAAGTGTTGTTGATAAAAACAACATAAACCACTTGAATTATACATAATATTTTCTCGTCTAAACTTTAAGTGAAGCACGTGCTTGAAATATGCAAAAAAGTATGGCAAAATCCACTAACAATCTGATGAGTGCAAAAAAAAAAAAAAAACAAAAACTCAGCTAGTATACACCCATACACACGTATTTATAAAAGTACATGTTTAGCAAAAGTTATATACACACACTTAAAAAAGTTAACGTCCAGGTAAGATATTTATATTTTTTGAAGAAACAATATCAAAACTTTTTGATTACAATCAATCATTACCGACAACGCTTAAGTGAACCCGAATTAAAACAACTACGCGCACACAACTTTGTGATTGATTAGCTTAATTGATCGTCTCTAGGGCACTTTAGTATTCCTCCGAAGCTACTGCTTTAAGCAGATAAACCAAACTTCCGGCAATTTGTTTTAATTTTAATCTTATTAAGAAAAGTAATGCGCACACAATTAATAAAAGAAAACGAGACAGATGGTAAATTATTAGATTATTAAGCTTAAACAGTTTTACAACTCTGCTATTGCGCGTTTTTTCTTAATTTTTATAGCATCATGTAGCCATTTCTATTTTAAGTAGCCCTCCATTCATTGCTACATATTGATAAATTGGTCTTCTAGGAGACAGCAGCACACTAATGCCTAAAAATTCATTCGGCGTTTCATTTTACGTTGCATAAAAAATTTATTAAAAAAATTACTTAAATGTAAGTAAACTTTTGTAGCGCAGTGTTGAAAAAGTAACGCTATATTAAGGATGTTCCTATGAAATTGTACAAATTTTTCTTGCTACATTGAATACAAATTATATGTAATAAAAGTGATTATATCGACGCCCTCAATTTATCAATCGGTAAGTGAATACCTCTATTAAAATAACTGCAGGCTATACATCATGTATTTACTTTTCGACTTGTTAACAAATTTTATGGTAAACTTTATATTTGGTTTTTTTTATTTTTTATTTTTAGAGATTTGCAGTTGGTGATAATCATGAACATTCTCAAAGTTTCAACAACTGTTTTTGTTTTCTGCATTTATTATTACGATTTAAGTTTATTTTATTTCTTTCTTTTCATTTAATTTTTTTGTGAAATATAAGTTTCATGTTTATGGGATAAGTTTAGAACTTTATTTAGTAGGGCTTGTGCTTGTGTTATTAGAAATCAATATTAAATGAATTTTACAACATACACACAAAACTCTGTTATCAAAAACGTATAGAAGTAATTAAAGTTCGATTTTAAGAAAAACATAGACAAATTTAAAAAATTATTTTAATAGTTTGGTTTTACTCAACGCGAGTCAAAATTAATACGATAATTTAAAAAAATTTACTTGCTCATTTTCTTACAAGAAACTGTTTAAACTTAAGAATCCCAAGGTGTAGATTAGAAAAAACTAAACAACGAATTGATTATATGAGTAGTAATCTTTACAACAATCTACCTTCACAACTAAAAATTGTAGAAAGTATTTCAACATTCAAGAAGATTATGCAAAGAATTTTTGAATAATTCAATCGAAACGTTTTTTTAAAATATTGTATTTATATTCCTTTTATCAATAAATTTAAGAATAAATAATGTAATTATTATAATATTATTATTAGATTACTAGTTGAAACAATTGCCAAGTTGCCTCTAAAATGGCTTTAGGCGCAGAGGCCAAATGAATTCTATGTAAAATATTTACTATTGTACGATTATCTTAAATAAATAAAAAAAAAGAGATGAAGATATAATTGTATTTGTAAGATTTAATAAATAAATAAAAAAACTCATGTTACGAAGCCATTAGGAAAAATTTCGTTAGACAAATTTTACGAAATTTTAGGAAAAGTTTCAAGATGTGAGTTCAGCATAACGATTTCTTCTCATATAGACTTTCTAACGTTAATATATTTCGTTACCATAAAAACACAGGAAATGTTGTGCCGTTTAAAGTTGTATATGAAAAAAGAGTTTCAAATAGAATTTATCAAAACAAAAACATTTTATAAATAACACTGTTATGCATGAAAATCGGCCCTGGGACTGCTTCGGCTAATTTTTATGTAAAACACCTCAGCAAACCGAATATGACCTCCGCTTCGTCCCACCGCCCAGGATTTTCATGGGGTTACTCCTTCTCAGCACTTTTTTATTCATTTATGTAATTTAAAAATTATTAAACTACAATACTTTTTATTCATTTTTCAAATATTTTTTTCAAAATATTTCAGATCCAAGAAATTCATTTTCACCTTTCTTCGATGATTGCGTTTATCTTGTACCCTGAAGTTGAAATTTTTCGTACTATTGGCCAACAGTATTCTGACAACATGCTAGTACTCGACTTTACGGAAAATCTTTTCTCAAACTGAGCAATGTCTTGATGAAATCGTTCCCTATGTTCATCAGAAACTGCTCCAAAATTTTCAGACAAAAAGTGCAGATGTGAGTGCAGGAAGTGCAATTTAAGGCACATGTTACACACCATAACCTTATACGCTGACAGCAACTCATCAATATGATTGAAGTGGTGAAGTGGTGACTAGTACTTTTTTGGTACATAAAAAGTTCACACACACGTTTTGAAATGCAAGCCAAGTTCGATTTTTTTTCGATTCAGGAGTTCAATAAACATTGAGTCTAGGACAACTTTTCCTGATTTGGGATCCCACAAAGACTGCTTTTTTGATTTTCGAGTCAGTTCTGTCAATTCATTTGATTAGGACAGAACACTAAACCTTCGTCTTCCCAAAAAAAAAATAATTTCCAGGTTGACTGTCTGTTCCTCTGAGAAGAAACTTTTACTCCCTTTTATAGGATACTCCACTGCTGAGGTCGAGACCTGTTACTGTTCACTGTTAGATAATTTGAAGCCCTTAAAATTGTCCTTCAATTCCGACAGAGTGCCGAAATGAGATTGTCGAAGTCTGTATATGTTTTTGAGCGCACTGGAATTGATTGTGAGGAACTGGTCTTAGCGCTGAAGGAATGCTCGGATATTAAATAGCATGCTTAGTTTTTCAAAAGATCCTGTTGATGAAAGTCATACAATATTAACAATCCATGAAATGACAACTAGGTTCGTGCCAAATCTTTTAAGCCATTTGGTCAAGCTACTGTAACAAGTAATCCAGCAAAATTTTGGAACCCAATGCTTGACTTTATCTGCAACTTGGCAGTAAAAGTAGAGTTTATAAGCAGTTTTAAGAAGCTGAAAAAGACGTTTTATTTATGATTTTATTATCAACGCCCCCCAGAAGCTATCAGGATGATTTATACACTCACGTGGCGTAGTTCAGTTCTAAGACAAATTTCTTACTTAATTACAATTCACAACTGTTTTACTAAATTTTGACAATATAAAAACACCGAATGCTCGCACACAATACTGAGATATTGACTTTGCGATCGCTAAAGATGCATAAAGCTGGATAAAAGGCTATGGAAAAATTTAACAGCAAAATTAATTTTTTATAAATTCTAAATTGAGTTTTGGGTCCATAAAATCATCAATATTAAGCGAGGTGATCCCACGAAAATTGGGTGACTGATAGGGGAAAACGGAGATCATATTCGGATTAACATAAGAAACAGATGAAATGGTGTCAGGGCTTTTTTTTTTGTTTTTGTTTTGTTTTTATTCCAAAATATTTTGATTGAAATTTTCATCTTAAATATAACTTTAAATCATACAGTATTGCTTGTGAATATAATAAGTGAGTCGAGAAACACATGAGCCTTTAACTGCAATACCCAACAAACACAAGTTAAAGATTCAAAAGTTTAATGAATTTTATAAAAATGCAATAGAGTTTAAATTGTTGTTAATTTAAGAAATAATATTTCATTGACAGCATTATACATGTCAATTTGAGCTTAAGATGAGTTTAATTTTTGTTGGGTAAGTAGATATAATCGCATGCAGTTAAATATTTATATTGTTTGAGAATGCATTGACATTGCTTCAACTTGAGTGAATATTTTTTAGTTTTACATGCGCATTTTTATCATCATATTTGCATAAACATATTTGTATAGTACATACATGCTAAAGTCCTGCACAAGACCATTTATAAGACTTTTCAAGACATGAGATATTTTTCAAATGCTTTACTACAGAGAAATTTTTTAAAACAAACGATAAACAACACTGTTGGCAAGACAATTTTTTCAGTTGTTTTGAAAAATCTCTCATACCTTGATAGGTCTTATAAATGGTCTTGTGCAGGTCGCTAATAGATACATATATCTCCAAGAATTTGATTAAATAAAATAATTTAACAAGTATAGAGAGGGAAAACCGTGACGCGAATTATCGTAATTAATCATATTTTTACAAGTGTGTACGTATAAAAAAAAAAAAATATTAAAAGAAAATTCAACAATAATGAAAATTTTATTTAATGAGCGCCTTTCCTCTAAAACAAAATAATTTGTTCCCCTAGTAAATTTGTTAATAAACTCAAGAGCTGTATACTCATCATGTAAATTAAACTTGAAATAAATAAGAGGTTGCCATTCTTCATACTTGTCTTTTTCTGTTAAATTTTAATAGAAAAAAGAACTTTTTCTTCGAATTATGTACATATGTGTTTATACCATTACTTATTTATTTAAAATAATTTGCAAACAAAAGACTTTCAGCAGAACAATAATGTATATACTTATACATAAGCTTTTATACGTAGAATTTTTAATTAAATAAAGCCACATGATCTTACTACTTAAGCTTATATGAAAAAAGCTTAATGATATAAAACAAGTGCTTTAGATATATTATGTAAATATGCATATCGTTATATAAAATAAAAAAAGGCATAAGTTACATAAAATTCCATAATTATCTTTTTGATTGATATGATGTAGTTAACCAAAATCTACTATGTATGTACTCACAAAATTTTGTATCCGTATGTGCCAAAAAAAAATTAATAAAAAATTTATTGATTAAAGTCCAAAGACTACTGAGAACTTAATACACTACAACTTATAATTGCTAAACTCACAACAATTTGTATCGTGTATTTATGGATTAAATACACTTTTTTTTTACTGTGAACACCCTGTGTGTAGTGTAATAATAGGTTTGTTCATTTGCTAAAAATTGTTACGAATTTATAACAATTATTACTGGAAAGTGTTCACTAACTCAAAAAGTTTGCCAGTAGGGGCATTAAATGAGAAAAAAATTTATTGACAAGAAAATTCCTACAAATTATTACTAGTAAAATTTTTACTTGCAAGAATTATCTAAACACCTGTTGTGTGTTTTGTTGTCAGGAAAACTGAAAAATAACAATTTCTTTGTTAAATTTATTGTTTATTTCTTTAATGAAGCCAAATAAATTTAATTTCAATGGCACATAATTTTCTTTGTTTCTCATATATGATCAGAGATGGAAAGTGGAATTTTTGTATTTGTTAATGAATAATATTAAAAAATTATGAAAAATGCATAAAAATAGTACAAATACATACAACTGTTTAAAGAGATTCATATTAAATATCAATTTCTAAAAGAAATTTAAATTTAAAATATTATCAAACAAAATACATCAGAAAAAGTAAAATTGTATCATTATTTTTATCCATGGTTTTGATATGAATACAATTTTTTTTTGCAAGTTTTTACAAGTAAAGCGTTCATTTACTTTTTCATATTTAGTAGAGTAATTTTGTAAATTTCTGCCTTACTCTTTCGTTGTTATTTTCTGCTGGGAAAGTAAATGAACAGACCTAATGTATTTTGCGTTTTTAATGAAAAAAGGAGAACAAACTATATACGAATTCTCTCAGAGAGCCTCTCTTTAAATACAACATTTTAAAAACATATGAAATAAAACAAATTTTACACTATCGTATTTAATATGATAGTAAAATCGATACAAAGATACAAATGGTTTTATGAATTAAGCAAATGTTTTTTTGTTTCTATTGTAAAATACATGCTTTAAATGTAAGTTAAGCCTGTTTTGATTTTATGTGACGATATAAATTTACTTATGTGTATATAAATTTTTTGTAAATATTTGTGAATTCACATGAAAAGCTTCTGCTTGCAGATGAGAAGCATATTCAGCAACAAAGGAAGGATATAAAGTAAACTTAAGTGATTACCAAATTACAAGTGATATTAAAATTGTATAACTTTTATTAAAAATTAATATGATAATATTATGTATGCATTTGATGTAAAATTGTAGCTATTTAAAACTAATGACTAGGGATATGAATTTCATGCATTTAAAATCGCGTTTTATATACCCAAAAAAGCTTCATTGCTTTCTTTACAAACATTTTATCAATTTTGGAATACAAAATAAAGTTAAGTCAAACTTTTATTTAGGTAATGAATAAGTGTTTTTGTAACTTGCCAATGTAAATCATTGACGATTTTTTTCTTTTTAAATAGTAAAACTAAAAGTTGCACGTCAGCAAAAGTTACTGGTGCACATTTAAATGCTCCAAGTCAGGAAAATTTCAAATAAAATAATACTCAACTCAATTCGCTTTGAGAAATTTATACTTTAAATGTTAAAAAAAATGTACTGGAAAATGTGTGTTGACATCTAAAGTATACTCAAATTACAAGCGGCGAAAGTAGTCACCTGATCGCTTGCGCTCATCTAGTATGAATTCGCCTTAGCTACAAGCGAAAACTAAAAATTAAATTTATAAATAATAGGGCCTACTATGATGGTAGTTTTGAAATCCTAAATAATTTGTTAAGAGTCTGTTTGTCAACTTTTATCTGAATTATGGTTGGAATCTACTGAAGAGTTGCTTAAGCAGAAAATAAAATACTTAAGTTAATACTCGTATTTTATTTTTCCTTAATCTGATTTGTTACATTAGATTATAAATTTGTTTGAAGAAAATGCTTTTATAATGTATAAACCATTTTTAATATAAAATTTTAACAATTTATTTATATATTTAACATTTTTCCCATTGTAGTAGAATTTTGTTTCAGCAATAAAACCATTTTGAATAAATTATGCTGCTTTGTAGAATTTCTTGAAAAAAATACTTGAACACCTTTTTTTGTACTATCTCCAGCTGAATGTTAAAAAAATATAAACCTAAAAACATTTAAGCAGGAAAGAAATGATAAGAATGCAATAATGGCAAATAATAAATGCAACGTGAGCAGATGTTGCAATACAAAGGCGGGGAAAAAATTTAAAATAAAAGCTTGCTTCTAGTCCCTGGACTACCTAACTACGACACACAATAACTAACGAGAGTAATGTAAATATTTCAATAATGACATTTAGACTTGAATAAATAAAATAAAGCAAAGAATATTTTATTCTTCCGCAATTTGCGCTTCAGCTAACAATAACACTCGTACTTGCTGGAATAAAAGAATTGGCTTTTTAGCCAAAAAAAAAACAACAAGAACAACAACAATAAGGAAATTGTAACAGCAAAACCACAATACCCACTAACTACCGCCAGCCAGCATTGGGCGAAAAAATGTTGCAGTAAGAAAAAAATATACAATATAAAATAAATAAATACAAATAAAAGCTCGAATCTGTGTACGAAAACCAGGACTAAAAACTTATATCTACACCTATCCACACACACAAAGGCACGCACGAACATCTACAAAGCTGCTGCTGGTAACAAACACTATTACAATTACAACAGCCATTATAGTTTTGAAAGAAGTGGCTGTAAAAAATCCAACTTAACTTGTACAAAATAAGCCATAAAAGGGAAATAACCAAGACACACACACACACACGCCACCACAAGTTGCTCTACTGTTACAGAAAATAAAACAAGGCTAGAGGCAAGGGAAACATTCCAAGAAGCTGCTAAAGCAAAATCACAAGAATAAGTATAAATATGCTCGAACTTTTGGCTTTACGTAGCTTACTTCCTTCTTGTTATAAGAACTTTTTCAAATAGAACTCTAAAATTTACTATCGTAAAAATTCGAGAAAAAAAATACATGCAACAAAAAGCTAAATAACAAACAGTACACAATAAAAAAACACAACACTTCGGGCACAAAAGGAAAAACTCTTTGGGTTAAGTTATCGGCTGGTTTTCTTCTTATTACACTTCTTAACTCATACAAACTTAGTTACACAACAAACAAAAAAAAAATAAAGGAAATAAAACCCTGCATTCTCTTCAAGACTCTAACATACACTCTCCAAAAAAAAGGCGTTGAATTGTAGCCAAAGTGCAGTTGTTTTGTTAACACTTTATATAATATAAATAATATATTATAAGCCCAAGATAATGTAAACCAATTGTTATTTTACTTATTTCCTAGTGTATGTAGAAAAAAAAAACAATCCATACTTCTACTTATATTTATTGACATTTTGTAAGTGTTTGGAGCGAAAAAAAGTTCAGCGTTGTCAACTCGGTGCTTTTCGCACCGTTTTTAGTGCTTTTTGAAATTTTCGACGCGGAACATTTTGTAGTTAGTGCTCAGTGCTTTTTTAAATTCATTTTCGGTGCTTTTTGTTTCGAGGCGGTGGCACGAAACCAAAAATTCAAAGAGAAATTGCCTAACCTATAATTTAAAAAGCATAAGCGCTTAAGTTAACTGGAGCATTTCAAAAAATTCTACTAAGATTGTACAAGGCTTGGTTGAAAAAATACGTGACATATAACCCTTAGGGCGACTTTTTGGGTTCGAGATTAAGATTAATTTACTTCTCTAATTAGATAATCCGAAAATTAACTTAATCTCACATAATTGAGTTTGATATTTTTGAGTGGTAGTTTAAACTTCTTGTTATGTGTAGTATTACCATACTGAGAAACAAAATAGTGGCAACAATTTCTATGCAAAAGTCATACATGTTATCAACACAATTTGATTTTTTTGTTGGAAGAAGAAGAAACTGTCATATTTTATTATTTACAAGTAAATATTTCGCGTGTTAAAGGAAATATATAAATAATATAAAATATATATGTATATTTATCACATAATTTTTCAAAAATTTATAGGTTTCACAAGTGTTTGTTGTCAATACTAAAGTAAGATTAAACCACCACGATTGGCCGCTTAAACTGGCAAGTAAAACCATATAATCGACTACCCAAAAATCACAAATGAAGATTAAGGTTAATTTAATCTCTAATCTTGAACTCAAAAAGTCGCCCTTAAAATTTAACATTTAAAGGCAGAAGTTGATCGCGTTTTGCTTTACATAAAAAATTTTCCAGAAAATTGTGTTGTGAATATAGCTGCCGTTTTTGGTTATTTGTAACCAAAACTGATTCTTATATGTATACATAATTAAAATGTGTATCGCATGCCTCAAATTTTAAATTTTAGGAATGGAATGCAAGATCAACAGTTTCATATATTTTTTATATACATACATACATACATATTTATGGATAACTACTTTATTAATATAATTTGTTTTATTTAGTGCTGCTTTTTTACTTAAATTACGCGCTTTTTTCCTGGTTTCAGTGCTTTTTGAAATTTAAAAGTTGACAACGCTGATAAAGTTATTTTAACTGTAGTGTTTGGTGAGAATTATATTGATGAGATTTCACATGCCGGAAACGATGACTTCCGTATGCTCTGTTGCCAGTTTTTGGAATGTGAAAATGTGAACATTTTGAAAACTAACGTTGTACGTTGGTATTAGAAATATATTTTAATGCAAAGAATTAGGCAATTTAGAAAAATAGTTTAAATTTTTTTCTTTTCTCTGTGAAACTAAAGAAAAAACCACTTTGAGACAAATGAGTCAAACAAGCAAAATATGTGAAATTGGTTCTCTTTTTCCTAAAAAAATATAATAGTTAAAAATTAAATTTATACAACAAAAACATTGGTCGTAAAATTATGTCAAATCTGGATACGTATATTAATAAAAGAAAAATTTTGCATTCGTTTCACGTTATCTTGGCAGGTACGAGAGAAATTTATTTTGCATTCTACAATTTTTTTTTAAATTAAATTTGCAACTAAATAATAAGTCTTTACAATATAAAAAATAAAAACGTATGCGTCAATTTTTTGAATTTAGGAAACTGGGGGGAAAAATTGGGAAAATTTGGGTATTGTTTAAAATATATCAATAAGAAAATAAAACAAAAACAGTGGATGAATTTTACCAAAAGCGCAGTTGTACTCCGCGCTAAGGCGATATATCTTGGCAATAAGGAAAAAGTGCTTAAGTGATATTTGACTGTTTTGCAAGAGATTTTCAGAAATTTATTTCTTTTCCAGTTAAATTGGGAAATGCTGTGTTAACCTTTGTCATTCTACACACTGTAAATAATAAATTCGAGTTGAAATATACTAAAGTACATATAACATAAATTAAGCTTTTAATCCAAATGAGATTAAAAGTTTAAAAAAGATATTCCGCAAGTCATTTTGCTATATCTTCTTCAAAACTCACTCAAATTAACTGAGATTTAGCACAAGGGTAAGTTTCAGATATTCATATTATGGAGGTATCAATAACTCAAAATTACCTTATCTCGACTTAAGCACTTTTTCCTTTTTGTCACAGATATATTTTTAACCACTTTAGTGAACAAAATGAAACAACCGATTACGTGACTTTTCCTGCAACAACTGACGCAAATTGACACTAGTGCATGTCATTTGTTATTTAGTGACTGTTGGACCTTTGATTTTGTAGTCAACGTGTTAACGCCACCCTCAATTTTTTACAGTTTAATGCACTTTAAAAACGTACTTTCAGTTTACACGGTACTTGATTTTTTATTAATTCTTGAGATTACCACCTTTGGCCCCTCTGTGCGATGCACAGTTTTGTAACAAAAAATTTATAATTTTTGCTTTATATTAGTGAAGAAACTGAATATATCCTAATATGAACATTTCCTAATTTGAAAGTTTAAAGGCTCAGTCAATGGAATGTAATTGCAACCGTGAGATCGATATTGATATGTGAAAAGTAATGAAAATTGTTAGAGAGTTGTAATGTAACGTAACCTACTTTTCATATAAAAATATCGATCAGCTGTTTCTTACAGTTGCATTTCACTACAGTTGGTTAAAGGCTTTTATTCTAAATTGCTGCATTATTTTGAGCTCGAATGTAGGTGCAGCTTGCATTAACTTGTACATTTAAAGGCAACAAGTATTTAGCTAAAAAAAATTTCACAAAACAAAAATAAATCCCTTTTCATGACACTAAACAATAAATTGAATATTCATTATTTATTTGCATTTATTTTTACATAAGATAACAAACGTCAAAAAATATTTTTAAAATATTTACATATGTATGTATATCCTTTTTTTTAACTCATGCGAAAATATTTATGTATGTAAAAAAATAAATTTGTAAATTTATTAGACTCTTTTTCCTAGTGCCAACAAAAAACTGTGAAGTATTCATGGGCAAACAATGATCAATGTGTATAGAAACTTGTGGCAGTTTAAGTTGCTAACACACACATACAAATGAGTCAGCGACTGAATGTGTACATATGAAATGGTCATGTTTTAAATCAAAAAAATCTTTTATCATAAATTCACTCTATATGGAACACTTACTCATCAATGAACCAGAACCCAACAAAATAAAATAAAGGAACTCAAACTTACAACCGCAATTGTTTCAGTAACTTTTTTCTTTCTATATAGTGCTCGTATATTTCTTTTCCTTTTTTTGAAATATATATATAGATAGTGAAAATTTTTATATAAAAATACCAGAAATGAAATAATATAAAACAGACACTGAACCACAAAACAATTGGTATTGGAAAAAGAGTAAAATCAACCATAAATATTACGTACAACTTGTACGAATAGCAGCAGTAGCAGCAGTATTAGTGGAGTTTGTGATGTCTGCACCAAGAGACTGGAAATAATGATGCTTTTCACACAACACAACACGCTATACGGTTTTACAAATATTACATGTTTGAAAGCTTCTTTGAGTATTGGTATTGCCAATATTATCTTATATTATGTGTATATGTACGTACGTATGTATAAATGTATGTATGTACAATAAACATCCAAAGGAAATTCACATAGTACTGGTGCTTTGTATTGTCAAATACGTAAAATTTATTAGCGTTAACAGGATATCAATACAGGATGAAAATATATATTTTGTTTATGTAAGAATAATGTTGTTATGAAAAGCAAAGAGTTTTTCATATATTTGCATTGAAGCGCAAAATTTTATCCAATATAAATAAATAAATAAAGCTAAAAAGTTTTTGAATATTTACACAGCTAAATATAATAAAATACTAACACATATTTTATAGAGATATTGTAGTAAAAGAAATTTTTAAAGACTTGTGCCCGCTCTCCGCTCTTAACATTTTGAAATAAACCAGCATACACTACTACCCACAGACACCAACCGGAAGTTGCTTTAACAATAGACAGCAAACTTATAAATACTCGTATGCATGTATATACGTATGGATGTGTGCAGCCTCCTGGTCAACCTCTAGGCTTTTGTATACATTCTTCTATATGGAAAATAAATTTAAAGCAAAAAGTATACGCCAAATTCTTTCAAATGGCTTCCATAAATTTTTATTTGACAATTTTATTGAAGAGCAAAAATATTCTTTTAAAACTTTACTCTCTTTCCACACACCATAAATATACTTTGTTTTATGGCATAAATGTCCGACCCTCAATTGAAAATTTGTCAAATTGTAAAATTGATGTGATTCCAAAGAAATAATGGAATTTTTCGCAGAAATTTATGTGAAATAAAAAGGCAGTTAATTTTTATTTTTCTATGTATTGTAAAATTTCACAAAGAGAATAAAAGAATTATTTCTGCTACACAGGGTGTTTCCATATATTTTATATATTTTTTTATCTCTTAGTCAGCCTCTTAAGTATTTGCAATAAAAGAAATTTATAAAATAAATTATGGCATACTTTTAGACAGATAACGAAAAATTTACCTATTAGAATTGAGTGACCAGCTGTGCCTTCAGTGCATGCCAATGAAATATTGGGTGAATTGTAATGTGTGTGTGTGTGTGTGTTTAAGCACATCATGAAGGAGCAAAAGTATTTTTCTGCACGAGTGATTCGACAAAATTAGTTTTGTAAAGTTGTCCGCATAGTAACAGGGATTAGAAACTCTTTTTTTGTAGACACAAGTAAAATGAATAAAAAGATAAAATAAAACAAGCTATAAAAAGTGTTCTTGATTGCTTTACTTTATAAATTATCAACTCAAATTACCCACAAAATCGTTCCAAAATATATGACAATGTAAAGACATACTCGTACATATTTTATATAATTTTAAGTATTACAGTGGTAACATTATAATTCTATCATACATCGGAGTTCATTTCTAATGATTTTTTTACTTGGAAGATAATAAAAAATTAAAAAGCTTAAGAATATGCAAATATTTTTAAAATACACTTTTACTAGATTTAGAAAGTATTTACAGCTGATTAAAAAGACAACAAGGTCTGTTATAACTATAAATGAATTAACTAATATGTGAATAATTAGTAAAGAACAAAAGACAATGTCAAGACTGTTGTAAATTTAGAGATATTAAGATTGAATTTTCATTAAAAAAAGCTTTCAGCAAATTGAAATACGATGAATCAAAACAATTCACGTATTCCATTTGCATAAAAGTTGAGTATATAAAGCAGAAATCTATATCAACTGACAACATACACAGTGGATCAAACACAAAAGAAAGCTGATGATGCAGGTTAAGTGGACTTCGAAAACAGCTAAATGTTCCGTTCAACTACATGTTTGTCAGAATATTTATAATTAACTTTGGTGTTTTTTTTTCGTTAATAATTATTACATGAAATTTGGCTTGCAAGGCGATACGAATTTTTTTAGTCTGATCAAATCACATACACATATAAAAAATTATGTATTTTTAAACATACTTATGTATAAACTTTCATACTCAAATATTGAACCAATTAGAGAATATGTTTTTGTGTTTCACTTTTTTTTATTAAATCATAAAGCATTATACTCGTATATCCACGTCAAAAAAATTTACAAGGGGTTGGGCGAGCAGAAATTATTTTCGAATTTGTATGCGATTAACATTACAATTCGAAAGCAATTTCTTTCGTTTCGTTTGTATATTATTAACATTACAATTCGAAAGCATTTTCTTTCATTTCGTAACACAGAGTAGACCGCCAGGGGTCCCCATCAAATTTCTGTTTGCCGACCCCTTGTAAATTTTTTTTACGGAGTCGATCCCCTGGCTTAGAATAAGTATAACTCTGATTTTTATTTTGAGTTTAACTGCTTGAGGAGCACAGGGCGTCTATAAAATTTGTTTCGTTGCAACTATTTCCCGTGCTATGTATAATATTATCTTTTTCAAGATTCTTTTCCATTAGTGTTAAGATTTTTTTTGCTTTCTATTTAATTAGGGCCTTTCCTTGTGATATGTACTATAATCTACCTCCATTTTCTAATTTTTATAATGATAATTATTTTATTTACGGTATAGATTTTTTATGCTTGTAGTATCTAGCCACCAATTATTTAAAGTATATTTAAGGCAACCGTTTGTGACACACTGTAGTTTGTAGTGTAGTGCTATTATAGTGAGCCAGGTTTCACAGCGCCAGAGCAAGTCTGGATAGATATTTGATTTTAGGATGTTTATTTTTGTGAAGGTTACTTGCCTTACCAATAATCGACTCAATATATGCTTTATTACTACCGCCGGTTGAAAATATCCTTTTATCTTTTTTTTATTTTCTTACTTAAATTTTTTTTAAACATGTTGACATAAGTTGAGCTTCCAATATGTTCAAATGACTGTTAAACATAAAATCTTTAGTTTATTTAATATCCAGCATGAGATCCAGCTAACCCCTCAATAATAATTTTTATTGTATTTATATTTTACAAAACAATTTATATATTAATTTTTGCGAAAAAGTGCGATAAAAATAATAAAACTTAATATTAAAAAAATTCCCAAAAAGGAGCAACTTATATTCTTTCGTTTAAGCGATCGTGGTAAAAAAATATTTTAACTGGTCTTACTGTATGTTTGCACCGGCAACAGTTTAGTATAAATGGCAGACGTTTTTTTCAACTAGTGCTTATTTCGTGAATGGTAACACTTAGCTCATGTCTGATTTGACAGATAATAAGTTTTATCCTTTCGCTGAACGAGCCAACTGACCATTCAATACGTTTGCGCTTCGCTAAGTGGGGGTGCAATCGACTAACAGAAGATGCCGATTTTGCCAAAAAAAAACATCTTTTCAGATGAATCTCATTTTGATCTTGGCGGGTATATAAACAAGCAAAATTGTCGCATTTGGGGCAGAGAAAAACCGCACGCATACATTGAAAAACCGACGCACCCAAAACGAGTCACTGTTTGGTGCATAATTTCGAAAATGAGCAAAGAGTGGCCGTTACAGTCAATGGCGATCGCTATCGGGCCATGTTGAACGAATTTTTGTTCACAAAAATTGAAGAAGAAGACATGGGCAACATTTGGTTTCACCAGGACGGCGCTATGTGCCACACATAGCATTTCCAAAAAAAAAGTTATCTGGCAGACCCTTTACAAACGATTTTTATAGCGTTTTCTTTTCTGGAAAAAGTGTACCATTTTTTAACTTTTTATTACAAAAAATACAATTTAGCGTTCGTTTAAAGAAAACATTTAAGGAAGAGATGACACAATAATTACTAATAAAATGTATATTTAAGAAGATCATTTTATTGCGAACTTTCATTGAAAAGTTTAATAAGTGTAACATTTTTTTCCAGAAAAGAAAATGCCATTAGTTTTGAAATTTTTATGGAAAAAATATTTTTTTAAACGAATTTTCATTATTTTTCAAACGTTTAGAAACGATTTTTTTTTATATAAATTTATAATTGTTTATTGTCCAACACAAAATAATTTTTATATTTGCTGCTGGCAGCATCATCGTTTGATTTTTCATAAAAAAACCGTTAATGTAATAAATGAAACATACTTTTGTGCGTAATGAAATATTACTCGTACTCAGTCAAAGGAAGAGTAAATTTTGTTAATTATCTCATTTTGAAGGAACAAGTAATATTTATGTAAATAAAAACATGTTGATTATTGAGCTTATGTACATATGTTTCAAATATACAAAGCTGAGATTATTATTTATTTTAATTAAGTTCAACATAATATCTTTAGTTATTCTAAAATATTTTTTGGGTAAAGGTTCCCTGATGATCTCCATTAGCAACAGAGATATGGAACTTGCCAGTCCCTCAATAATAAACAATTATAAATTTCAATATATTAAAATAAAAACAATATTTCACTGAACAAGAAAAATAATAATTTTGGGAAAAAGTGTGACGAAAATATGAAACTGTAATGTAACAATTCGGAAAAGAACATAAACTATTTCAAGTTTGGGCGAAACATGCACATGCAAAACATATATACGAATATATATGCGTATATGTAATTTATAAAATTGTTTAGCATTCACGTTGGGTTGTTAATGCAACACTGAAACCGTTAACTGGCAATAAATCATCAATGTGCTAACTCACATAATTTTTTAAACATAAGCCTGCGACAACTTAAGTCGAACACTCAAAGAAAATATGGCTTTTTTCATAATTACCTTTTTAACCTATAGGTTATTATTCTTTTATTGTTATTGTTCTTTTATTGCAACATAGTCTTGTGTCAAAAAAAGGTATTTATATCTTTAATAACGCAGAAAACTCGTTTGTAATTCTCAATAGTTTATTGAAAGTTCGTTAAATTACATGAATTGGATGACAGTTTTGCGTCAAATATGAACCAGTGAACCAGTTCAACCCAAGTCTAGAATATACTATCAATAGCATAAAATTGCTGCCGAGAGGTAATAGAAAAGCTCAGACTTTTTGGATAGACAATTTTAGAATGAGAGGGAATATATTTTGCTAACCAAACGAATTAATATATTTTATTTTGCTCTAATAAAATCCTAAAATTAAACTTCATCGTTCATTTTAAAATAATTAAATATAACATGCAATAAACACCTTCAGTCATCTCTACCGATACGTCTTAAAATAATAAAAAAACAGAATATTTTGCCTCTTTATGCAAAACGAAAAAAATGCACTTTTTCAAGTTGTTGTTCTCTTTTTCTGCACTTGAAGTTCAAATTGTTGTTTTTATTTCTTCCAAGCAATCTAACAAAAAGCTTGAGTTTTTCCTACAATAATAAAATTAAGAAATTGAAGGGAAAAAATGTGCAAGAAATGAATGAATAAAAGTATATAGTCGAGATAAATTGCGAAGAGAAAGGAGAAAGTTTTGTTGGATGGTATACATTTTCTAAAGAATTAAATGGAAAACTACACTGTTGTATTATTTAGCTGCGCGCATTATAAGACACGAAATAATCAGACGTTGCAACAGACACGAGATTTTTCAGTTGCTTTTACAGGCTATTTTTTATTTGAAATTTCGCTATTGTATTTCGTAAAAGTTTTATAGAGTAGTAAAGATTTTTCAATCATTATACAATGACACTCTGCTTAAATTTTTCATGTTTCTTGTTGTCAAATTACTTTCATTGCTGCATCTTGTTTTTGTTGCTGTTGTGGAAGGTGTGGACAAGAAGGTGACAGACCATAAGTTATGAATTAGCTAGAGAAAAGATTAAAACCTGAAACATTGTAAAAAAGTTGTTTTGCAATTTAATGGTGGATCTTGAGCAGTTGAATATTTAAATTTGAATAAAAATACTTTTTGTTTTTCTACTTTGGAATAGTTTTGAATTTAAGGATTTCATTCGGGATTTGATATGAGTCAGTTAGCTTATTAGGATGCAAGTGTATACTCGCAGAATTTAAATTGTTCGTTCTAAAGCAGCCACACTATTCAAATTAAAGGGAAACATGCAGCTCAACTTGCAAAAAAAAATGGACGACAGTGAATAATTGGCACTTGCAGCATAAACTTGCAAAAAAATTTTTATTGAACACAGTGAACTTGCAGCAAGTAAAATGGCCAGTGATGAAACAATATTTCGGAGTAAACGTCTCTACTAAAATTTACTCTAAAACACGGAAGAAAATAATATAAATGTAACTCCTGGTACTGTGGTGCAATAGTGTGGTAAATTATAACACTTTGCATTTTTGACTAAGGATGAGTACAGAACTCTACAGAACTTTCCTTTGAGGAAGATTTGAGGTACATAGGTATCTTTTTGTCCCTTTTAAATAGCACATTTTCCTTTTCTAAAACTTACACCAAATATTTCCCATACATTATGGATCTTATCGGAAGTCTATCACTGCGCTGTATCTGATGTGCATGTGCGATTAATGTGCTTAACTGTTACCAATCAGCTGATCAGATGCATAAACAAAAAAAGTTAAGTCATTATAGTTTCGACCGATAGGAACATTAAAAATGGATAAAGATGAAAGAAATTAAGAATTGAAGTCGTGCAATCGAAAATATAAAAGAATTTTGGACATACTAATTCTAAAAGAATTAAAATATTTTAATATTATACAACACTATCAAAGTAGTATAAATAAATAACAAATTAAATCCTTAATCGTGTCAAATCGTCTTTTCTGGCAACTATGTACTGCTCACATTTTTATATTTGCAATTTTATTGTCTCTGCCCTTATATACGACAATTCTCAATATTTGGACGGGGTTGATTGTTAATTGTTTGTTGTTGTCGCTCTTCTTATTAGCACTTATCAAGACACCAATACTAATAAAAATTTTTAAAGCAGAAGAGCTGAAATGTGTTGAACAGTGATCACAGTCACTGTTTAATTTCACTGCTGCTCTTCTTATTAGATTCTCTCAAAACAAGAGAACTGCTACAAACAAAAATATAGCTAAACTGTTACCACAGTCACAGTTTACTAGAACTGCGATTTAGAAATCACATTCACAAGGAGCAACATTATTAAAAAATCACGTTATCGCTCATCACTAATTGCAACAGCCATTTTTGTTATTGCTTGAGTTTTTAGAACTCACGAAATTTGCAGTTTTCCCAGTTGTCGATTTCTCGAACACATATACGAATCAGATGCAGCGTTGTGATGGATTTCGGAACAGGTGCTCTATTATATATATTAAGAGACAATGAATAGTTGGTGAAACACAAAATTAAATTAAATCAAATTATTCAAAACTTGAGATTGGTTTAATCATTAATTAACTGCTTAGGTGTAGGAACATTTCGAAATAAAACATTTTTGTGGAGCATTTTAATTCTTCTTTGTGCCTTGAATTGAGCTTTAATAACATTCCCAATAAAATTTTACTATATTTTAATACGCTAAAGAACGAAATTTATCTTAAACTGAAATCCGAAATGATAAAACTTTCGATATTTTAATGTTAAAAAGCATTAAAAGTTATTTAAAGTTAGAAAAATAATTTCTTAATTCACAAAAATTTGTATCGTGCTATTTTTTAACTGTGAACAGCCTGTGTGCGGTATGTTAATATATTTTAAATTTTTAAGGAAAAAAGAAGAACAACCTATATACAAATTCTCTCAGAGAGCCTCTTTCTAAATACAACATTTTAAAAACATATGAATAAAAAAATGTCCAATAACAAATTTAACACTATTGTATTGAATATGATAATACAATCGATACAAAGATACAAGAGGTTTTGGGACTAAGCAATAATGTTTTTTTGCAATCGTTTCAAAAAAAAAACCAAAGGGCCTCAATTGCTTTAACCTTGCCATAATTTAAATACCCTGTCACATTTATATTCAGTTTTCGCATTTTCTTAATAATTTTTTTAAGCAACTTATAGTATATGTAAGTCGCACAGTGGAATGAATTTAAAAAAGGGCAATAACTTTATTAAAGCTTTTACAACTCCGTGTTTTTTCACCGTAAAACAGGATCCCAGGGCAAATAATTTTATTTATGCTTTTTATGTAAATTGTTATAGATTCATTATCATTTATATATTATCCACTCCACTGTGTGCGTTATTTTCCTTCATCTGCATTGTGGCAAGTTTTGTTGTGTAGATGTTCTGTTCTGTTGTGTTGTGTATGCCCTTTGTTGCACTTAAGATTTAGTTGAGCATGCAGCTCTTCAACGTTAATTCTGGCAGCGTTTACAACATTCTCAATAGTTGCGTGTTGTATTCTTCAATTTCATCTTATAATATTTTATTTTTAGCTCGGCTTCCTCACGTTGATATTGTTGCCATATTTATAACAAAAACAACAACAACAAAATGAAGAAAAAAAGTTGAGCACATTTTTTGAAGGGTACACAAACAACAATGGCTAAAAAGATTTTGCAGCAGCAACAACAACAACAACAACAACATCATCATCAGGAAAACACTAAAGCTTTTTCTTTAGATTTAAGCAAAAGTTTTCGTATTGTTATATTTAAGTTTCAGTTTTATTTTTCATTTTACTCATTTCTCTTTCAACAATCGTTTAAAAGAAGTGAATTGTAAAATGAATGAATTTAATTTTTTTTTTGTTGTTGTTGATTATTTTAAGTTTCGTGTTGCTATTTTTCTATGCAGCACAATTTAAGTTAATGCAAGATTCCACTATTATCTTTAAGTTTACTTTATGCTGTCCTGCATTCCTTTAGAATTTAAAATAGTTTTGAATAGAGTATAAAGTAAAATTAAGGAATTTAGAAAATCTAAAATATTTTATTGTTTTTTTTGGTAAAATGGAAGTATTTTAATTTAAGTTAAAATGAAACTGCTAATAAATTCGTAACTTTAAGCAACTATTTACTAAATGAAGTTCTATTTATTCCGTAGTGAGACGGGTTTTATTATATTCTGTCATCAATGTATCTCACTCTATTAATAAAGAAAGTATAAAATTGGAGCAAAATGCGTAGCAATTAGCGAGCTATTATTGTCAGTTTAAGAAGCTATCCAAAGTGAGGTACAAATAAAACAGATGGAAGAAGTAAATATGCAGTTTGTTTGAACTTTGTTGTTAAAAGCGAGAACCTCTCAACTTGAACTTTCTTTATTTCTGTATAATACGATTTAAAATATTTCAGAATCATAATGTATCTTATTGACATTGATTTCTGTCATAACATCATCGCCAGCAGTTGCAGCATCATTTCGGTTTAAATCATTCTAGGCAAGATGATATATTAAAGTTACTTCAGAAAATATATAATTCTGCTTTGTGTAGGAAAAAGTTTAGTTTAATGTTTGAATTTCAAAGCATATTATGAATTTAATAAAAAAAACAGAGACTTATTACTGAATGAATAGAAGCCATAAGAATTCATGCCGCCTTGTTTTATTGTAAAAACTTTATAACTGGCAATAAAACAGAATAGAAATGAAACTACTTAAATACACTAGTTAAAACAAAAAATAACAAAAAAATTAAACTCTCCAAGACGTATCTTTCAAGCATTGTATTAAATATTAGTAATTCTACTTACAGCATATTTAATGCAACATAAAAAAAATATTTTCTCCTCAAAAAAAAAAAAAAATTATACGTATATTAAGTCCTGGGAAATATTTTACAATGTAAAACAGAATTAACAACAACAAGAAGACCACAAAAACAATGTATGATAATGTTAATATCCCCCCCCCCCCCAATATTTGTGGTTTTTTTATGTTTGAATCATAAAAAAGTTGCTGTGAAATGCAAAACATGAAGAACACACTGAACCGGATGTAAGTTTTAAGTTGTTTCATAAAAAATAAAATTAATAATAAATGAACGGACGAACACACATAAGTAACGATAAATAAAACCGCACGGTCCAAGAGACTTATGCGTACTTAACAACAATAAAGTTTGTTCATAACAATGTAAGAATAAATTTTTCTCCGACATTTGCATTAGGGATTTATATACTTTAATTTATAAAAAAAAAACTGAATATTGATGAATATAATAAATTGTTATTAAAAGGCATGGAAGAAAAAACGTGGATGTCGTATCACGATGTTTTATTAACTTGGTCAAGCTTTAGACAGTGTTGCCAACTTTAAAAGAAATATTAGCAAATATATATAAACAAAAATAAATATATATAAATATATAATAAAACATTAGCAGAAATAAATCTTCCCTGCAAATAGCTACACAGAAGAATCAAAGGCCGTCATTTCACGGATTAATTAAAAAAAAACGTTCAAGTTCCATGAAAACTTAAAATAATTTTCTAAAGTGGATAATATTTTACATCACATAACGCTGCTTTTTTCGTGAGGCGTTAAAACTGAACGTGGTGACAGAAAACTGAAGAAATAACCACAAAAAACTATTCGTAATTAAATCCTATTTACTTCAAGAAAATTGGAAAATTTAGAAAATTAATAAATTTAATCATGAAATCATTAAGTTCAGGTATTTATTCAAATGTTTTGCTTAAATTTGCTACCAAAATACTCGTAGTTAATAAAAAATTTTTTTAAATAAAAATATATACAATTTTATAACATTAACGTCCATTTTCACAATGTATGATTAAGAGTTAACGTGAACTTTAACTGACAGTTCTTCATACAAAACTTGCCGTTAAAGTTCCTGTTAGCTTTTAATTTTACATTATGAAAAGGGTTGTAAGTAAGAAATTTTTGTGAACTCTAGTGAATTTTAATCAGAAATAATTTCTTAATCGGGCTTAAGTTCAGTAATTTCAATTCTTATTGAATGAATTATTTTTAGCAATTAATGTGAGTTTCTAAAGAAGAGAAGAGAAATTAAACTAGACTTTAAAGCTGTGGGAAATAGCGACACTGCGAACAGTCAAATGTTGAATGAAAATCTTTCAATTCAGTTCATGAAGTGTGTGGATAAGAATCAATTTAAGTTAAAGCCTCAATTGACAATTGAATTGACACGTGTATGGGGTACTTAACAGTTAACAGTTCTTCAGAAAAAGCTCCCATACTTGGACTATTGAAAAATCGTAAATTTTAACGAAAAAAATCGTCAAATCGTCTATTTTCTATTTTCGGCACCAAAAATCGTCAAAATGACCATACATCTTCACATCTGGCAGCCGTGACCACTCATTATTTTGTGAGCCATTAAAAGAGTACAGTCGAATCCGTTTAAGCTCAACACGCTTTATTGAAAAAAACGGATTACTGAGGGCGATACAAATCCCCGCACTGATTTTAAACACAGCTAGTCCTATTCACTTCGCTTTACTGAAAACCAAAAGCAAGCCCACAACTACGTTTTGTATGAAATTTACTTCGCTTTAGTGAAAAAATAAACAATGACAAATTTATTTATTATCGATTGCATAACTTAAGGCTGAAAAAGTTGTGCATGTTTTGTCCGTTAAAAAATTATATGGCAAAATGTATTTGTCCTTTTCGCTCTTACGTACTTTATTGTATTTTTCTATTATATTGTACTGATTATAAGCAGCACACTTAACTGTAACAAATTTCAGTAATCCGAAATACGTTTTAGAGCAAAAAATCGGATAACTGAAAAAATAATTGGGATTTGGTTATTTCCAGTAAAGCGGAGTCGATTGTACTACCCATTACAAAGTCTTGAAAACTGTTTGCTGGGTATTAACATCCTCTCGTGTTAAGTACCTGTTGTTTTTATCACGGTTTTATGTGCTTTCGTTAGAGATGTAGAAATGTCATGATTTCTTATGGATGAGTCACGCATAAGTCACGTGTGAGTCACGCATTAGTCACGTGTGATCGCGGTTTTATTTATATATAATATTGATTTAAAAAAATCTACTTTGGGATAATTCATATCTGAAGTCAGTCAATTGTAGGAAGAAACTTGTGCGAATAAAAAAAAATTATAAATTTTTGGTTGTTTTGTTGGTTGGCGTTTGCATGCGTTTTGTTACTGCTTCGGGTTTTTAAATGTAAAAAAGTAATTTTTATTAATTAATTACCCGGTACCCGTCTTCACACTCCTAAGCTCGTATCCTTAAAATTCTATGTGAACATGCAGTTTGTTTTAGGAGATACATATATAAAATTTGGTGATCCTAACTATTGTATTTGGGAAGATTGATTTACGAGAAAAGCTTTTGGCCGTACTGTGAGTTGGTGCAAATATTTCAAATATAACGAATCAAAGATGTATGCCAATTCTGTAATACTAGTTCCAAAAATTATGAGGGCAATTATGAATAAAATTCCGCGAGAAATTTTTCCCGGGGAACAATTCCAACTAATAGTAAATGATAGGGGAAACTAAAATTCTGATTGGAAAAGGGAGAAATTTTACGCAGGATTAAAACCACATGTTTCTTATTTTGTTTATAAAACCAAAGCAAGTAAACTCCTGCGTTGGTAAAAGTTTTAAGGCACAATAACTGCCGCCAGAAACAAAATTTGTATACATCTGAAAAAATTTTAAATTTTAATTAATCTCTGACCAGGTAGAATAATACATAATATAAAGAAATATTTCTGCGTTGCAGTTTGATGTAGAGTTGATTTTATAAGTACCTTAAGCCCATTATGTTTGGCTTGGCAATGCCATCAAAAGTTCCACAACTGTGCAAATTTTACTATTTTACTTTGATAATCTTGCGCTTGCTTAGACACTTTTAGTTTCGCATCATTTGTGTTATAGTTTTCTAAGTGATTGTTGTTAGATTTTTTGTTCTGCAACGGTGCAACTTTTGACTTGAATACCTTTAATGCATTATAGTTCGTGTCGACTAATATCTTCGAGTTTTGCAGCACCTCGGAGAGCATTTTAATTTTTTGATTGTTTTTTTTTAAAGAGAAGTAACACTCAGGCAATAAATTTCTGCTAGTATAACTACATAGGTGGTACCTTCTTTTAGGACACAGATAATGATAGAGAAGGCAGGTGGCAAAGAAAGATAAAGAGAAAAGCTTCATTATCTAACAACTCTGGTTCTTAGCACGGTTTTTTAATAATACAGTGTTGCAGCGCCTCTGGTGTAAATGAGTCGCATTAAATTTTTGAAGCTGTATTTAGTAGCCATTTTGTTGGTTATTTTACTTCGCTGATGATTCTGCTACACAATACCGCCGAAGAAGGACTTTCTGATGTTACATTAGGATTTGCAGCTGCTGAAGCCGGTATAGTTTATGCCTTCATCACTTGAACTTCTCTACAACAACTGACACAAAGGGACACTAATAAACATCAGAAATATGTGTAGTGTTGTTATTTAAGAACTGTCAGAGACAAGGCTTGAACCCAGGACCTTCGATTTTGTAGTCAACGTGTTAACTACTTCAGCTAACGCCTGTCTGACTTATGGAAACTGGGTGAAAATAAAAAAATGAAAATTTTTTTCCAATTTTCATCGACCATTGAAAGTAAGGAAAACATAATTTTAATAAGTTTTGTTAAGTATTCAATACAATTATTTAAGCTTTTAAAAAAATAATCTTGTTTTTAGGACATTACTTTTTATTTTATGTTTAAAATATTTAAAACAATATGTGCTGACTTAAATTTTAAAAAGATGAAAAGTTTTTCATTTAAATTTTAATGCTATGCGATACAAATAACATAATTTAACTATTTAAGACATTTTGACATCAATAAAAAAAACCTCAAAAGAATTCTTTTTTTTTGTCTTGTTTTCTTATATAAAAACGTAATAATTTTTAATCGTAAGACAAACAACAAGTATCTAGTAACAGCTGTAAGCTTTATAAAAAAAACAAACAGCAACATCGATAAAAGCTGCAAAATGTGAAGCAAAAAAAAAAAAAGATATAAACTAACAATGCATTTGCAACAGAAGGCGTTAGTTGTGTAAGGAAGAAAATAAAAACTTTGAGAATAAAAATGAAGCTAATGAAAAACCGTGGAGCAGCAAGAAACACCGCATCATTAACTTGAGTGGTTTATTTTTTAAATTGAACGCACGTATTTTTATGATTCTTCTATACTCTTGTTTTTTTTTTTATTTTTCTAACTTTGTTATTGTTGTTGCTGGCGTATACAGTTTCTTCATAGAAATAGTAGTCGACGACTTCCTTGAAATAATAAAAAAAAATAACATGAACATTTTTTTCGCTGCATTATTTCTTTACTTTTATGTTCTGCTTCATTTACGAAACAAAAACATATAAAACACTTTCCATTGCCTGGAGAGAGTTAACCATTAAAGGAAACACACAGGATGTTGGGGGAAAAAATAAAAATGAAAACACGGCATTTCATTTATAAATGTCGTACAAGCATCAAGCTAACGAAAGGGATTCATTCATTCCACTTTCTCCAACAGTTGTATAATGGAAGGAAAAAAATAATAATTTCGCGCCATTAGTAGTTAAGTAACATGTTTTGTAAAGTGATAATCACCACTTTAAGTCAAGTGTAGAACATTTCTTACAAATCAATTTTGCATATAATAATGTTGCGCGAGAATTTATTTTTTTCTTCACGCTGAAAACCTGTATTTTCTACATGGGCCTTAATTGTTTGCAAATTAAGACCCAATTTAATTTAATTATTGTTAATCTAATTCGTGGCCAGCAAAAAATTTAAATATTCACTAGATTGCAGGTACGCTAAAAACTTGTGTTAAGAAAATTAAGCTTTAAAACTTTTAGAATATAAATAGTATCTGCAGCACTGCAGATAGCAAATGAATGAAGTTTTGTACGAATTACTTAGCTGTTCTTGATTGTCTTTGTTATAATGGATGAATGGCACGACGCAAGTAGGCCTTAAGAAAATATTTGAATATGAGCATATTATATTCCACAGTTTCCGGAATGATTTTTTTTATCTATTCAATCTACATATTTAAAATATTAATTAATAGTTTCCAAAATGCAAGCAAGCGACTTGTGTAAAAAAATATATAAAAACACTAAAATTTTTGAGTGATTCCTATACAACATTTCCAAACAAAGTACACATAACTTCCTTAAAGCTTATTCTAGAATTGTAATAAAATGTTTAAGAAAGCACTTATCGGCTTTACAGAAGAAAAATACAATGAATATATCGAGTCCTTTTTTCGATTTTATCGTGAGCGACATGTTATCGAAAATTGACTTTTTGATTGAAATTAAAATTTTATGGGCCTATCTATCCATAGTTTGGAATTGTCAAAATGCCAAAATTGTTGATAAATTTTAAGATGCAGGCTGTACAATTTTATCGTCAGCGACAATTTACATACAAAAACAAATTTGAATATTTTAAAATAAATCTTCTCCTGAAACATTTAACTGCTGTCGCTTTCGATAAAATTGATTATAAGGCTCGATATAATCAAATATTGTAATTAATTCTAACTTTAAATGCAAAAGTTTATTTTTGTTCAATTATTTTATTGTTATTTAACACCTGTCAAAATGAATACAAATCTAACTGCCAGTTTATAGAAGACAAGTAAAAGTTCTCGCCTGCAAATTTATATTTAAAAACAATTACGAAAAACCCAAATTGGATGTTGTTTTTTAAATTTAAATAGGCAGACGATAATTTTACTTGTCTTCTATTAACTGGCAGTAAGCATTTTGGAAATGTGGCTGAAGTCTGGTGAAGTGCCGCTTAACTGCAACGAAATGCATCTAGACAGACATGCAAAACCAATAAACCAAACAAATGCATTTTTTAAAGATTATTTTTATAAGATTTAATTTTTACCAAAAGTATTATTAAGTATTACAAAGGCAAATTTTTAAATAAGCGATTTAAAAAAAGTAATTTTTATCAAAAGCTCTTTTTGCATAAACTACTTTTTATATAAGTTGCTTCTTGCAAAAGGTAGTTTTTTCAAGGGGTACTTTTTGCAAAAAGTACTTCTTGAAAATGGTAACTTCTCAATAAGTGCTTCTTAAAAATTTATATGTTTTGAATGGGTAATTTTTATATAAGATTCTTTGATAAAAGGTACTATTTCTAAAAAGTACTTTTTATTAAAAATAAATAAAACTTAACAAATGATATTTTTTTTTAATTTTACTTTTTACATACTTACTATTTACAAAAGGTACCTTTTTTACATATGGTACATTTTACGAAAAGTACCTTTAATTTTTATTATTTTTTTAAGGGGTAATGTTTGTATTAGGTAATTTTCGCAGAATGTATTTTTTATAAAAGATACTAATTTAACTACAAAAGATACATTCTAATGAAGGTACTTTTTAAAAAGAATACTGTTCTACTGCTAGCACTTCTTACAAATGCACTTTTTTCTAAAGGTTCACTGTTCACTGTTTCACTATTTCACTTTTTAATATTAATTCTATAACTTCTTTGAAAGGCGATTTTTATAAAAGGTACTTCTTGCAGTAAGTACCTTTAACAAAAAGTAGTGTTTGCTAAATGTACTTTTTAAAAGAGATACTATTTGCTGAAGATAATTTTTATTAAAGTTGCTATATATTGTTTGTATATATGGCACTTTCTTCTGAAGGTACCTTTTTTACATATTATACTTTTTACGAAAAGTACGTTTTATATTTATAAATTTTTTCCTTTTTTATTGATAATTTGTTTATAACAAAATTAAAAAAAAAATACTTTTTATAATAGATACTAATTACAAAAAAATACTTTCTGATATTGGTATTTTTTTTTAGAAAGTTAATTTTTTCCAGCATGTAGTTTTTATAAAAGCACCTTAAGACAAATGGTACTTTTTAAAAAGTTAATTTTTAGAAATATATAGCTATTTTAAAAATAATACTTTTTACGCTTTAATATTGATGTTATAGCTCTTTCTTGATAGGGTACATTTTGCATAGCGTAATTTTTCAAAATGTACTTTTTATACGAAAGATACTATTTGTACTTTTTATTAAAGTTAGTGTAAACAAATTGCACTTTCTACTAAAGGTACCATTTTTTACATATTATACCTCTTAGGAACACTACATTTAAGGACAATATTTAAGGTACCTTTTGCAGAAGGTAATTTTTATCTAAGGTACCTGCAAGTAAAAGGTACTTTTCGAAAAGAGTACTTTTTATAAAAGATCGTTTTTGCAAAAGCATTTTTTTAAAAAGGAATTTTTTTACTAAATAAAGCTTTTTTTAGGGTACTTTTTACAAAAAATACTTTTCACAAAAAGAATTTTTAATGCCGATAAAAAACTTTTTTAAAATGTACTTTTCACCATAATAAATTTTTGTGAATGGTGATTCATGCAAAATGTACTTTTTCCTAGAATACCTCTTTACAAAATGTATTTTTACACAAGATTGATGCTTTTATAAAGAAGTACTTTTTTTAGTCAGGCAGTTGCTGAAGTATGTGACTACAGAAGCCTGAAAAGACAGTCTTGATCTATTTGGTATAGAATAACATAAATTATATATAAATGTCATTCCCACAACCAACTTCAGCGAATCCTTCCTAATGCAATATCAGAGCCACCTACTTCGTTGGTATTGCGTAATAAAATGCATACGAAGCGGAGCTTAAGCAATTTGATTGAAACCAGAGGCGCTGCAACACTGCCCTAAGTACATAAAAACGTGCAATAAGCACTACCTGACTTCTCAAGCACTATTCATTTTTTAAAAAAGGTACCACTTTATTATTGTAGTAAGCATTCAGTGCCTGACTCTTAGTTCTCTAAATATTTAAAATTAAAATTAAAAAAAAATTAGAAAAATTTTTAAAAATTTGATTTGATCACCCAAAGCAATTTTGTGGAAGTTACCTTATGTAAGAGATTATATTTAATAACATTTAATAGTTGGAATAATAAAAAAATTTATAAAAAAAAGTTGTTAACAGAAGAGGTAAAAACAACAAAAGGGCTAACCTCCTTTAAATGCAGTTGGCAAATTTTAATAGCCACCTTCTGCTCTTAAGCAATCATTTTTAAGGCCAATGAAGTTAAATATTTCGCCTAAAAGCAAAATACATATGTACTTCTTGCCCCAAAGCACATTTAAGGCCGAAAATTTATTAAAATCAGCGTTAACCAATCATTTTTACAGTTCAGTTGTCAAGAGTGGACAGCTAAATTCTGTAAATCATCAGTTGTACCAAATTGCATACATTCAGCCATTTAGGAATATTTTGTTGAATAAAAGTGATGGTCACCAAATAAAATTTAGTTTATCAAGCATATATGTATGAATGATATATTTTTTGTGGAACAAACAATTTATGGTACTTAAAAAAAGAACAACAAATTGCTTGTAATAAAAACTCAAAAACTGTCAGTGACATATAGGGAACAATATCATGTGAACATGCTGTGGTGGTTTCATCTTGCAACACTCTACAGGCTGGAAGCTTAAAATATTGAAAAAAACTTGAAAGGAAAAAATAAGCAAAAAGTAGCTGAATCACATTTTTTTAAACATGATTTTCTTTTGCAACCACAACATTTACACAACAGCCGGAAGTAAAACAAATGCCACAGAAAAATTACGCCTTCTTGTGCACACACAAACACACACAAATTGCGACTATAGAGAGGGCATTTGCTAGTGACAGCAACGACAAAATACAAAAAAAACTTGTGGTTTCCAAAAAAAAAAAGGAAACAGAAAATTTTATACACAACATTGATATAAATTTTCCTACAAAAACCAAAAGAAAATTATGACCTTTATGTGGCCAGGGAGGAGGAAAATAGGTTTAAAAGAAAACCAAACTAGCGAAAAATCCTAATAGAAGATGTGGTTAAAAAACCATAAGGAATTGTAACGGCCGGCTTAATTTTATTTATTATTTAAATGAGTCATAACTCGAAGCAATTAAAAGGGATTTATTGCAGTTTTTTGCAATGGAAGAGGGAAACACCAGCACATCCTCTTACAAAGTGTTTAAATATACAGAAAATCTTATATACAAATGTATTTATATACTGACAAAAGAATTAATTTCTTATAATTAATTTCTTAACATTTTCCAGTGAACATGAAATAAATAAAAATTCAGTACGATATTTTTTAGTGAATCGAGTTTTGGTGCATTTTATACCGACTTAAATAAATGAGGTTATCAATTCGTTTGGTTTTTTGTTGTTGTTAATTGCCATAACGTTTGGCTTAAGTAATTAGCACGTTTACTACAAAACCGAATGTCCTGGGTTCCACCCATGTTTCCGACAGTAATTAAATAACCTCACTATGCATTTTTCTGATATTGTATTAGTGTATCTTTGTACCAGTTGTTGTACTGGCCACTGAACAACACCGGCTACTATTCCTAATGTAACATCAGAGCGCCCTCCTTTGTCGGTATTGTGCAGCAGAATCATCGGCGAAGTAAAATAATCAAGATAATGGTCACTAAGCACAGCTTTGAAAATTTTAGTATTGCCTTATTGACACCAGAGGCGCTGCAAGTGTTGTGGCCGTTATTTATTTATTTTTCATTTCTTTTATTCTCATCCTCCAAACCAGTTAAATTTTTTGGAAAAAAAAATACAGCAAAATTTCATTGCAATAAGTTGTGTTTTAGGGGGTCCGCCCGCCCCTCAAACTTGACCATCAAGCCCATTTTTCAATGTAATTTTTTTAATGTGACTATCTTTTTAAAAAATCATTTTACAATAATATGATATATGGCAATAGGTTAGCTCTTTTAGTCTACAACATTAGTCTGAAAGAAAGTTTTTTGCTAAAATTAATATTTTAGGAAATAATGAAAAAAATAACCAACAAAATACCAAATATTATATATACCAAAATTGCATTTATATGAAAATTATTTAACTAAGCGTTTGTAATAAAAGTTTATATCTGTTAAATTATTTCATATATATATATATATATATATATATATATATATATATATTAAGTATAGTCATAAGAAAACTAAACAAAAACATATTACATTGAATATATGGGCTTGGGGGCTAACTTTGAGCGCTGGACGCACCCTCCAAAAAAACACAACTTATCGCTATGAAATTTTTTGTATTTTTTTTAACATAAAACTGAACTGAAAGAAATCAAAAAAAAAAATTCTCCATACAACTAACGGCCACTCTAGTGTGCACCCTTGCATTGCCCTGGCGGAACAGAATTTTTTTTGGCCAAGTGAGGTCGGTTTTTTCAATTCTTCTTTTTAATCGACTCAGTAAGTTAATATAATATATATATATATAATATAATATTCGCCATTGATTGTTTTTTTATTTTTAAAGGTACGCGTACTACCCAAAAAACGGTCGCCATGACTTTATTGGTTAAAAAACCCAACTTCGCCTTGTTTGGCGTCCATTCACCTCGAGAAACCTACAACAGCGGGTTTCTGGTGTTTAGTCTCCGGTGTATTGTGATGGATTCACGTTTCGTCCACGGTTACGAAACGGTGCAAAACTTGTCATCATTGCGTTTAAACAAGGCCAAACATTCCTATGAAATTTTCAAGAGGTTGCGTTCGTGTTCCATCTTGATCAAACGACGGGGAAAGCTTCTTCATACCCAAATGATCATTCAAAATACCTCTTGTTGAGATGCTCTCGTATGTAACTTATTTATTTATAGAAGCGAGTGTGGAATGTGTATCGTATATTTTATGCCAAAGAGTCCTTTAATAAGGCCTGCACAAAGAAGGTCTTCTGAGTTTTACCGCAGGAGAGTATTCTATGAGAAGGGAGAAGAGAAGAAGTAACATGTTGTGTTTCGTTTTTTTATCAAAGCAAAAACAAAATGTATTAGTTGGAAGGCCTTCCAGAATCTCAGTAAGAACAGAAGACCTGCTCCGCAATTGACAACCCGTGTAAAAAAGATATGTGTAAGTAATACAGCGAGCAGGCCTTGTCTATCCAAAAGAAGGCGTACACATGCCATCTAGAAGGCATTCCTACTCCTTCTAGTTGCCGCAGAGTTTATATCGTTGCCTGCTTACAATGAAAAAATAAAGATGGCACAATATTGCCACATTAAAGTTTTAATATGCTCATTGTGAATTCCCTAAAAATAAAATTATTTTGAATTAAAAAAAATAAGAATAATACTTTGCAATACTTATTAAAGTTCAATTAAAGATCTTCTTAATCAATGCTAGAAATTTTTTATTGTTTTTTTATAAGTCTTCTGAATTCAATTGTATTATTCAGGTCTTCAGGTGAATATAAAAAGAAAATGTTGATGTATGAAAAACAAATCGAGTTATATTTGGAGTGCTGCTCAAATTATACAACTCGAGTTTGTATATTAAGTGAATGGTTTGATTTAATTCCCTTATTACAAAAGGTCCTTTAATGTGATTTGAAATTAAAGTAAATTTTATGAAGATGCCTACCATAATTGATTTGCAACACAAGGGAATTGTATGAAATAAATGCTTCATATCCTGAGCATAATGTTATTATTGTTATTACTTTGAACCTTTTTGCTTAAACTCAATATGTGCTTAACATTTTTACTTTCTTTTTTAAATAAGAAATGAGTAAATTGTTTTTTTGTGTCCATAGGAATTTATCTTTTTGTTATATTGTAATTTAAATTCTTGTATTAAAAATGAAGTAGACATTTACAAAAACGATTTAAAGAACTGCAGCAAAAAATATAATTTTGTTATCATACCTTCTTGTCTACACGAACATTATTCATTATGTAGGTGTTGTCCCAAAGGACATTAAATATATGATGCGAGTAATTCTCATTTTGTCTTGTGTTGCAATATATATATATATATACACATTCTCAAACTAAAATGGATTAGGAAATTCAACGAACACTTCAATACTCTGAAAAGAAAGCAAAAAAAAAGGAAAAGAAATAAATTTTTTGTATATTTTATTTTTAGCTTAGTATATTTTTTTTTGCAAATCTTTTTCTGGTAAAAATTGCCATACACAGAAAAGGTTTTTGCAAATGAATGAATATACATATACATACATTCATATTTAAAAAGCAACCACAATATATTTTACTCAATATAGAAGAAAGTGTCAAGAAAAGAAACTGTTAGGGTACAACCCACAAAATATATGGTAGTTTTATTTTTTTTTTTGGGCCAGCAAAAAAAGTCTTACACCAGAATATATAAAAAAAATATTAAATACATTTTTAGCCTTACTTATTTAATAGTTTATTAAGTATTGTGTAAAAGCTGAAATAGGTAGTGAAAAAATTTAAATTATATTATAATTTCAGGTATTCTTGAATTGTTACCCGTTAGCCTTCTAGCACTGGAGAAAATTTTTACTAAAGCCTGGTACTGACTAAACAAATAGAACCCTGATCAAATGAATTTTTATTTTTTTGTAATTTTCGTAAGCTCCATCATAGTAGAGCTGTATTTTCTCAAAAGGAGCAAGAGTGTGTAGGAGAGTGAGTACCAGCCCTAACCTCAAAAAAAAAAAAGAATATTGCTTTTATGCACCCCTATCATGAATACCAAGTGAAATTTTCATTCCCCTTGAAGGGAAAAATTCTATCGTGAATCTCCCCTAAAATTTTTTCCCCGCTATCAGCCTCAGTGAGTGTAAAAAGGGAAAAAGACTTGTAAAGCTTACAAATTAATTGAAAATCAGACAAACTTAACGCAAATAATAAGAATTTAACAAATTACAGGTTTAAAATGATTTTTTTTTTAATTTTAAAGTTGTGTTCTTAAATATTCTAGGTACAGTAGAAAAATATCGAAATTATTCGATGCAATAATTAGTACGCCTGCAAAAATAAATTGAACAAAAACAAGGGAAAAGTGAAAAAATTCACCTAAAAAATATTATTCACGATAAGGAATTACAAAACAAGGGGAAAAAATCAAGGGAAACATTATTCACAATTGCAATTTGGTGAAAAAAGGAAAAATTTCGAGGGAAAAAGTTTTCAAAATAGGGGTGATTATTTTTAACAAGTCCAAGTGTAAAAAATTATTTTATATAATTGCTTGATTTACTAATGCAAATTCAATCAAAATTTTAATTGTTGGAACAATATTTCATTTGATACTTTTTTCATACTTTTTTATTTTATTTTTAAACAGCCCTTTTTTCATTGTCTATGCAATTCCAATTCATGACTTTCTAGTGTTTCAACTCACGTTTGTAATTATGCAGAGAAAAAAAATTATAAATAAGATTCTTAAGCAAAGAAGATTGAATGAAAACATTTATTAATTATTAGAGAATCACGGAAATTTGGGTATCAACTCAATCTTATGAATTGATATTTTTTATTTTTTTAATTAAAAATTCAACCAAAAATGATATTGATGTTTTTTTTAAAGATTCAATTAAGATTTAAATAAAATGTATTTAACGGTTCAATTAAAATATATAAATTGAAAAAATTTTAAAGATTTAGTTTAAAAAAAATCAATTGAAAATTAAAAAATACGAAATTATAAAAATAATATAAAATAATGGTTTGTTTTACAAAAAAGAAAGAAAACTTTTGAAAACTAAAAATAATTTTTATATTTAATTGTTGTTTTCAATAAAACTTTTCATTCGAAAGTTTATCTTTCGTTATTGTTAAACATGCCCCAAATGTAATAAAACGTAGTAATTAAAAAACTCAAAAAAACCGACTGCGACCAACTTTAAACCGTTAAAACTCCTAAATGGCAATTCGAAATTAAAAATCATAAGTGGGTTAAAATTTTTATAACCGACGAACGGATTTTCCCGACCACCTTTGAATCTTATGAAACTCATTTGTTTTTTTGCACGTTAGTTAACTAGAATAAATATACAATTTTGGAATTCCAGTTTCTGTCTTTCCTGAGATATATCGTGTCAAAAAATGAAAAAATCATTAAAAGCACATATAAGTGGTCTGCCACTATAGCTCATATCTTCAAAAGTTTTTAAGATACGGGGTCGAAATTGGTAAAATTTACTAGGTATTGAGAATAGCTTTAAAACTGCATTTAGTTTAAATTTTTTTTCTGACAGGTCAAAGATCATTGTCACATGATTTGAAGTTTGGGGAAGTATATCTCAAAAAATTGAATTTTTAAAATTCTAAATAATTTTCCAATTCCCAAATAATTTCAAGTTATTGTCTATATCTCAGGAAATAATAGGAGCCCACTTAAATGTTTTGACACAAAATGCAGAAGAGACTGTCAGGATTAACATAAATATTTTTTAAAATTTTACAAATTTAATTTTTTGAGATATAGTTCCCCAAACTTTAAATCATGTGACGGTGATATTTGACCTTTCAGAAAAAAAGTTGAACTAAATGCAGTTTTAAAGCTATTCTCAATAAATATTAAATGGGATCAATTTCGACCCTGTATCTTAAAAACTTTTGAAGACATGAGCTATAGTGGCAGATGACTTATGTGTGTTTTTAATGAATTCCCTTTTTTCGATTTCGGGAACTACAAAAGCTAGATATCCAAAATTTTTTAATTTATATTATTTTAGTACTATAAAACATTCGTGCAAATTTTCGTACAATTCTAAGAGGGTTAGATAAAAAATTTAGTTTTTTTTCGTTGATTTAAAATGGAATTACCCAAGTGAAACTTTATTTATTTTCGTATTTACGAAGTGGCGTCTGTTGACTGCCATATTAAATTTTGACTACTGTCATATTTTTGGTGACACTCTCAGGGTTAAGACAAATAAATTGTTGTAGGAATCATCAAAATCGGTCCATGCGTTTGGTTTACATAGTGCCGCAAACGAACAAACATACATGCATACATAAATAGGCTTTTTTTGTTGGAAAAAGCGAAGTTGATCGCTGACGTAAAAGTGGCTTTGCCGTTAGAAAAAGACTATCATCAAATTTTTTATTTTTATTGCTTACACTCAGAGCCTCAGAAATCACAGTAAAATAGTACTTTCTGCCCTTAGAACTCACTTCAAAATTTTTTGTTTTTCAGGTACTCATATAGAGTATTCCTCAATGTTTCCTTTGTTTTTGCTTATTGTTTTTTTTTTGTTTTTGTAATTTCTGACTATGTAAAAAA
The DNA here is from genome assembly GCA_905220375.1 of Tachina fera. Taxonomy (NCBI): domain Eukaryota; kingdom Metazoa; phylum Arthropoda; class Insecta; order Diptera; family Tachinidae; genus Tachina; species Tachina fera. The sequence goes on along the minus strand of LR999966.1, from coordinate 94,114,127 downwards.
TATTAACAAAGAAAATAAAAATTATCTATCAAAGTCAATATGGATATTATGTACTACGAATATTTTTTTGTATGATTTTTTGTTTGTTTAGTGAGTTCAATAAGAACTCAAAGTGCACATGTGATGATTTTTTTTAAAAGATCGATCCCAGAATATTAAACTATTACACCAAAAGAACGGAACAACATGATATTTTCAAAAGATGATATGCCTTCATCATCAGCGTTCAGTGTGTCCTTGACATCCTTAACATCTCTTTGATGTTAATTTTATTTCTATATGCGGATTTTTCAATATAAATAGAATTCGGGATTTATTTCGAGTCAATACTTGAAGCTGGATTTATAACAATAATATAATATAATGTTGTTTTTAGATACTGAAAATATATGCAACTATTGTTGGTATAATTCATTTTCGTAAAAAATGTTAGAGTCCGAATATTACAATAACAAATGAGCAAATAGTTTTTTTTTGAGGTAGCACTTAATAAATTTTTTTTAATCAAACATCACAAAAGCAGACCAAGCTCTGCTTGCACTCATTCTATTCACTGCCAGAAACTTTCGAAATAAAACAATTACGACGACAGTCCCACAGCAAACCAAATATTTAAAGAGAAGAATATAATCGTCTTTTTGTTAATTTTAACATGCCATTGACAGACGGCCAGACTACCTCATAGTGAAAGTAATATAGTCCTTTTTGGTGCTCTAAGGAACAAACCTGGAGTACAATGCAACAATTTTTTATGCCACTACTGCTACCCTCATCACATTTTTCTATTAGATAAGTTTCTTTCTTAAAAGAAAACATAATAATAACCTTGCCGTCCTCTTAAAGGAAAAGACAATTTGCCATTTTTGACCTAAAAAATTTTTATTATCTCATAAATTCAATTTTACAAATGAACAATATGTTGTTGTACTTTTTTTTCAAGGTAAAAAGATTTTTTGTATAGTCTTATAAAAAGGAGAAATAAATACTTAAGAAAACAAACTGCTTGTTTTATTTAGGCTTATACATACATACATACATATATTTTGGGTCCATAGAATTAACCCTTTTTTGAAATCAGTTTTAAAGTTGTAATTTTATGAACATTACAGAACCCCAATAGAGTCATCTTAATTCACTTGAAAATAAAATATATATAAAAAATTTATAAAAATAAAAATTGCCTTAGCTAAATAACCGTAAGGAATTGAAACTGGAAAAGAAGAAAAAAAAAAGAAATAGAACTCAGCAAAAGGAAAACGGAAATGAATCATTTCATTAGTAGACTACGCCTACATTTATTTAACTGTGTTTTTTATTTTTGTTTGCTTGTTTGTTTATATGTTTTCTTTCTCCACCACAAAACTAACACCGGCAAACAAACAGCAGTAATACTTGTAAGAGAGCAGCGTGCAAGTGTTAGTGGCAATTGCTTTAGTCTCTCTGGTCCTTTGGGTATATCACAACATATTTTCTTTTACGTTTTTCAGTTCTATTAAGTGACTGTGTCTATGCCTTTTTCTGTTTATTTATTTGCTTTATAGTGTGAATCGAAACAAAAAAAGGGGAGGGAAAAACACAATTTAAAGCTTAAAGAATTGACTTGAAACGTTGTTTAGTTGACTATATCCTTTTTTTATTTATTTTTTATTTTATTTAATTTTTTTTTCGTAACATATATGAGTGTATGATTTTTTTTTTTGGTAAATGAAGTACATAGATTACAATCTGCTAACAAATTCCTTTGAGCATAAGTTAAATCCTATAGAGAAAAGATGTATTTTGTTAAGCAGATGAAAATATAATGTCTTGTTGTTGTTGTTGTTGTAGTTGGCAATCAAGAAAATGGCAAAATAAAATATTACAAACTAAATATATTAGATATGTGTTTGTTTGTTTGTTTGTTTGTAGTTAAGTGGCTAAAAAATCATGTATTTATATATAATTTTAGAATGTTTCACAGCACAAGCATATCTAAGCAATTTAAATGTAATCGATTTGTACTATACTTTGATTGAAATTTTGATTAATGAAATGGGATGCGTGTTACATAACCGGTGATTGCCATACAGGGAAGAGCCATTGATAATTTTTAGTTGCACAAATTAAAATGTTTAAGATAAGTTTTTAAAGAGAGATTGTGTAATTTTTCACATATGTACTAAAATTTGGAAAAAAAAATAATACCAACACCAAGAGTATGTAGTGGGGCAATTTCTGCCTTCACGGAACTATCCAACTTCCTCTCTCTATGTTAAAACATACATTTACACAGGATTTCTAGCCTTTTTTTTGCCATTTTGACGATATTTCCCATTTGACGGCTTTTGTCATATATTACGATTTTTATTTATTCAATCGTGTTTAAAGCGAAATTTTTAAAAACTGAACATTGGTACGAACGTTATGAGCGAATATCACTCGACCATTAATATTTCCGTTCATACTCGTATTTTTACCTTTACATGTAGTTAGTCAAAAATTAATTCCACACTTGCTTGACTTTATTGTAGATATTTTGCAATATTTTATCTTAATCTAACTAAAAGCATTTAAAGTTAAATCTTTTTAAATAAATCTCTTAATGAGTTAAACTTTCATATTATTAATTATGTAGAACTCTTTTTAACTAAGAAAAATAAAAAATAACGAATAATAATGTTGCTACGAGTACAATTAGTCTTTTTAATCCTGAAATGAATATGCAACATTTATGTTTGCTTATTAACTGCGAGAGTAAACATAAATACAACTGTTTTGCTTTTACATAAACTTCTAAATAAATGTGTTATATAAGTATAACTATTAACTGCATTATAAAGTTAACCCTTTCACAACCAAAAGTTAACGATTATTAAATCCTATTAACTAGTCATGTTAATTATTTGTGTTTGAATTGGAGTTGAGTGACACCAATAATTCTATAATTGTTTTAAGCTTAAAGTGGTATAAATATCTCTATACGCAAAGAAAAGATATGGTTACAGAATGGTTGAGAAAACAATATTATGTTCTCAGAAACAAATGTGTGTTTGTTGAAAACTAGTTATTGTTATTTTAAAAATTAAATTTGTTACGGTAAGCAAAATAATGTTTGAATTTAATAATTACATTATTCTGTTCATAAAAAAGTGTGAACGGTTAGAGTTTAACAATATAATTTTGTTAAAAATTTATGACTGCAACATAATTTTTGTCATTTCTTAAAAATAATATAATGTAAATAACAATATAATGTTATTTAAAAAACCTTTTCAGAAAAATTTTCTGTCAGTTCAGTTTTTCGTTTGTAAGCTATTGGTATTGCATGCGTCGTGTTAAATAAATAAATAAAGTACAAAAAAACAAAAGGGTAGATAAATAAAAACATATACGTACATATGTATGTATGCTTATCTCTTTATACAGATTGTCTGTATTTCGTGTATACACACATTTGTAAGTTAACATTTCTATATATATATATATTTTATTTCAATAACATTAATTTATTTTTATTTCGAATTTAACGCACAGCTGTTTTAGCCAATAAATGTATGATTGAAAAACAAAATATTATTATTATATTAAATAATACTGTTGTCGTATTTAACAATATTATTATTATATAAGAACATGGTATGGTGAGTCTCAATTATATTTTAGTCACATCTAAAAATAGTGTTGTCATATTTACAATAATAAGATAAGGTGTAACAAAGTTTATTGTTTTCGTTGATAATATTAATAATAACTCAGATAATAATATTATTAAAAGTTTGATTTTCTATTGTCAATAATATGATTTAACTACAACCATATAATTCAATCATAGTATGTTGCTGTTTGATTATGGTTACCTCAACCATATTTTTTTTGCGTGTAATAGTATACAATCTATAACAAAATAATTTTTTCTTTATGTTGCGTACGTACAAAAATTTTCTTTTTTAAATGAATTGCAGTGTTTTTTTTCGCTTCTACAATTAACTGATTTTAACAATTGTTTCCAGCCCAAGCCATATGAACAATGTGCAAACTTTTTAAAAAGCAGCGTTGTCAACTTTGAAAATTCAAAACACCCCAAAATGGAGAAAAAAGGTGCGCCAAGCTTAGAATTTTTTTTTTGTTTTGAAATGTATTGAATTAATTTTGTATAGGAAGTAAAATATTAATTTTTTGTAAATGAGACATTTTTTTAGATTAATTGAACTGTAGTGAATTTTAATCAGAAATCATTTCTTATTCGGGCTTAAGTTCAATTCTTATTGAATTAAATATTTTTTATTAATTATTATGAGTTTCTAAAGAAGAGAAGCAAAATTAAACTAGACTTTTATTAGCCGGGGGAAATACCGATATTTTTCTGTGCAGCCACGCACTTCATCAGCGCCCTAGTCTATCTAATTGGGTAGAGCGTGTGATTAACATCAGCTATTTAACGTAAATTTTTAATGAAACGGAATATGAGAAATGATTGTTGTGTATCCAATTATTGATTTGCCTTTGGTAAGTATCACTATTCATTTTCGGCTTTTTCCATGGAAAGGGTAAATCAATAATTGTATACACAACAATCATTTCTCATATACCGTTTCATTAAAAATTACCCGGTGAAAAAAAAATGGAAGTCATTCTAGTGGAACTACATTTTCATTGCTTCCAAAAAATCGATATTTTTAATTTGCCGATAGTGAGCAAAAAACCATGTAAAAGCTTATTTTAGTCATACAAAACCTTGTAACTCCTCCATAGTGTTAGAAAATACTCAAGAGAATTAAAAAAAAATATTTTTTTTAAGAAATTTATAAACTAATTTTAATTTACATGAAAACACTGTTTCGGGCTTAAATTCGTATAAAAAGAAACGGATTGTTAAAAAAGGTAACTATTTACCATGTTTCCTAGCTGAAAATATTATCATAGAACACAAAAAGGGAATTTTTCTTAATATCGCTTCCAATTCAGTGGCCAGGCATCGAAAAAGAGAACTTCTTGCAATGACAACCCTATGTAAAAATCATTCGATCGGATCGAAATTTTCACTACTTCCGCATCGCAAATTCTACATTTTCATGACTTTTTTGGAGACTCTTTTTTTACTCCCAGTAAACAAAACAAAATGTTTACCTGCAATTTTAAATTATTTTTTAAAAATGTCACAGTCGTATTTTACTGAATTAATTTTTTTTAGACTGTTAGCAACAGTTTTCAGCACACAACTATCAATTATATAAACAAGGGTCAAAGGGATATATATAAATACATAAATATTTGGAAGTTTTTATTTCTCTTGCTATATATTTGTTATGCTTCTTTACACAAATAAGTTTTAAGTAGTACTTTATGTGTAAGCAAAGTATTTATTCTATATACATATTTACATACAATAAATATTGAGAGTAAGAAAATTTTTATAATAAACAAACACTACAACGGGTAAAACAACTTTTTAATAAACGCTTTTCATGGAAAACTTGACAAATATTTGTATTTTGATGTTGACTTTTTGTGCTTAACTCCAACAATTTTAAATATATATTCCGAAAATAAAGTCGCTGGGTTTAATTGGCTTATTTGCTTTTCTTAGCTTAACAAAAACCTTTAAAACTTGATACAGAATAAGAAAAACAAAACTTTGCTTGTAAATCATATCTTTATATTTTTGCAAAGTAAACTTTGTTGCTTCGTCAAGATAGCGAAAATATGCTTGATAGGAACCCTGAAACATGTAAAATAATACGCATAATGGAAAGGAAATGTGGTGCTTATAGAGGGTAGTACTTTATTACATTATATTGAGCTTACGATGTTATAATAGGTTGACAATATCTTTAGTAACAGTTTCGGTTTTTGAATGTCTGTGCATAAGAAAGGAGGCTGTAACTGTTTTGTAATTGTGTGGTTGAAGTCTACTGGCATTTTGGTAAAGCACCAATGGAATGCATAAGGACATATTTTTCATTTTTTTCTTTTACGATTTATAAAACAAGGATATTCTAGATCAATATCCTAATTAAAGCATAAGTATCCTAATTATAGATTTAAGACCTGACGCTTAGATTCTGAACGACATCAATTGACTACTTGTAATTTCAAGACTATGTTAAAGTAATAAGTCCACAGTTCACAGGGCACAGGACACATCTCAAGCCGAAATTTTCATTGTAAATTTATATAGAAAAAAGTCGCTTAATATTGACGAATATAAAAATATAATTTTATTGAGATAAAATGAACTACTATTTCTATGGTACCGTTATTTAAGACGAAAGCAAAAGAAAAAAAAACTACTGAGAGAGGGGGCAGGGGAGGAAATAGCTGCACAATGGTTGCCTGGTGCGTCTTTCGCATAAACGAATAATTTTAATAAAAGTATACGAAAAACATGCATACATATGTATATACATGCAAACATACATAAATATATAAGCTTATAAATCATGATTTATATAATTGAATGTATTTTAACTAACCAAATTTTATCCATCAAATATACAACTGAATAGAATGTAGACACAAAGACTTTTTCTTTATTCGTTCAAGTGTTTCCTACTTAACTTCATTTAGAATGGAGGGGCGTTTGCTTCTTTATTGCTTCACAATTTTCTTTTTAATAAACATATTTCCTTCACTCATGCCCACACTTTAGAACTGTGAATGTATGAGCAGAAGTACTAAAATTGCCACTTGTCTGGGTACTTAAAGTTATCAGAGATATAAGGAAAATAATTTCTATAGTTACTAAGAAGTAAAGTTCAGTATAAAGTGAAACATGAGCATGCAGATGTTGAGAGTAGGCACTTGTTAGGCACTTGTGCATACGTTAGTTAGTTACTTCCTTGTGATGAAGTGGCAAACTATAATATGTCCTTTTTTTGTAAAATTTTTATTTTTCTATTCATGTGTTGGACAATTATTTAATTAAGATGTTTATTTGATTGAAAGTATGTCTTTTATGTACTAATTTTATTTAGAGCACTTGACATTTGAAGTACACACATGAAACACAGATGGAAAAATATGTACATTATGAACATGCAAAGAAAGTGTCCTTATGGAATTTTCTTCTGCACTAAATATCTATGGATGTAGGGAAATAAAAAATAAAACATAATCTTATTGTTATAAAAGTGGGTTAATAATGTGTTATTATATTAAAGAAGAAATAATAGAGGAATATCAATTATTATCACAAAAGATTTTCTTTCCAGGTGCCCCTGTGGCTGAGTGGTAGCGATGCTAGCCTCTCAGTCCAGAGGTTGTGGGTTCGATTCCAACCATAGACCCTGGGTGTTTTCCGCAGACAAGCTAATCGCTTTGCGGGTTGTGCTTGTTCTAAAAAAAACCTGAATAAATAATTAAGTTTTCACTGAAAATGTATGTATGTATTTTATTTAAGATTTGTTTTTCTTTGTATGAGACATTTTTCCGTTCGAATCCATTTTTAGGGTTCCGTACACCAAAGGTGAAAAGAATCCCTATTGTTTTCGCTCTGCTGTCCGTCTGTACGTCAAAGGCTATTTTCTCAAGAAACGTAAGACTTTTGATAACTTTCTGTATCTTGGAAACCGTAAGAGGCAAACTCTTGAAATTTTCAAAAACGGTAACACTACAAAATTTCAAAATTATAAAATCGCAAAAAAATCGCCACAAATCGAAAAAATAGTCAAAAACGAAAATAATCGTTAAAATAAAAAAAATAACACTAAAATAAATCGCCAAGCTCAAATAAATCGCCCAAATAAAAAAACCGCCAAAACGAAAAAAAACGCCAAAACGCGAAAAAGGCGCCAAAACTAAACAACATTTTGTATGAAAAAAAAATCGCCAAGATAAAAAATCGCCAATATTAAAAAACATCGCCAAAATGAAAAAACCTCATAGAGCGAAAAAAAAACGCCGACATGAGAAAAAAAAGGATCAAAACTAAAAAAGCGCATAAATGAAAAAAAGTCGCCAATGTGAAAAAACGCCAGAAATCGCATAAATGAAAAAAACAGCCAAAATTAAAAAAAAATCGCCAAAACGAAAAAAAAATCGCCAAGAATTTAAAAAAAATTGCCAAAACGAGAAAAAAGTACAAAACTAAGAAAAATTGCCAAAATTAAAAAAACTCCAAAAACCGAAAAAATTGCCAAAACCAAAAAAAACCGATATAAAAATAATCGCCAAACTAAAAAAAAATTGACAATGAAAAAAGGGTCAAAAACCAAAAAACAAAATCGCCAAAACGAAAAAAACTGCCAAAACTAAAAACGCGCCAAAAAACTTAAAAGAGCCCAAAACTAAAAGAAAGCTTTAAACTGAAAAAAACCCAAAAACGAAAAAAATGCCCAAACTATAGTTTATATTGGCTAAATTTCCTATTGAATTACATATCTAGTGTCCGTACGCTAAATTTATTTATTTTTTTTTGGTTTTTCTTGAAATTCATTCGTCAATTCGAAGTGTGTTCTTTAACAATGTATTTATACTGATTAGAGTTGTGTCCAACAGCGATTAGAGTTGTGTCCAACAGCTTTTTTTACTAGTTCGTTCGTGTTCGAATCAAAAGTTGTTTCAAACCCATTTAATTTATAGAATTGGAACTTGGACTAGAATTGTGTCCACTTTCGATTCCAAAAGTTGTTTCAAACTTTTTTTATTTACACTGACGTTTTTGGTCGGACTTGTGTCCAACAGCTCTATTTTTGATATTCGCCAACATGTTTTACATTGCCTTGAATATTGCTTTATTATTCTTAAAATTTGCCTTTAATGTCAAAAAGAAGATGTACAAAAAAAAATTAATTTATGTTAACATAAAACAATTAAAATTATATTACTTCAAAAGCAGCTACTCGCATTAATACGACATAAAAAATCACACCTAAAATGAAGCCCACAAAAATAAAAAAATTTAGAATTGCAGATGTTGAGGGAAAGAAAAAGGTAAGAACTACTCACATATTATATCTATCTAATACAATGCGATTATTTAGATTTGTATTTAAAGGATACCAAACCCAAAAAAAAGGTCATCATCGGTGGTTTGGAAATAAAGTCTACCGCAGCATCTTTAATGCATTTAACCCCTTATGAACGCATGATGCTAGAAATAGAAAAAGTTCTCAACACAAGAAATCAAATGCAAATTCATGAGCAGATAGATGATGAGAGTGTTAATGTAGCACCCAAAACCTTAAGTATTCCCCATGAAGATGAAAAATTTTTGCAATTGGCAACAGAGTATGGCACCACACAAGTGCCACAAGGTGTTACGTTGCACAGTTTCAGCAGTGCGGCAAGTTCTTTAGTGAGGTTTAGATCATCCAGAGGCCTGGGCCTACATATATCTCTAGAGGATATAATGACTGGGGTTAGTCGTTTTATGACAATAGATTTTTTTGATTTTTTAATTAAGTCTTTTTTTTAGATTGGCACTGATCGTATAGTATTGGATGAAAAGCCTGCAGATTTTAGATCATCTGCGACAACACTAAACGAAAGTTCATCGGATACTTCCGTAAGCTTGGCTGCTACTCCTGCCACGGCCCTGATAAAGCAAGCTAAGCCGCCATTTGTACGCATCATCTTGCGTAAAACTGAATTAATACTTCTCTTCGAACAGCATGGCATTACTTCAATTAAGCATACAGCGGACGGCGATTTTGTCGAAAATGATAACAGGGCCTATGATTATCTTACGATTGGCAGAGGCAAAGTACGCCTACGTTCGGAGGCTGAGGCGCAAACACCACAAACTTTATATAAATCAAGGGAAATTAACACGAAATATGTGCAAACTAGACATGTTGCTAGTTATGTTTCGGATTATGAATTGTTTGATACGTACAAAAAGCTGCATGATATCGATAATGGAATTTATGAGGAAGAGCCCAAGAAGTTGCATATTTCCCATAACACACCAACAGAGAAACAATTTGCTATTATAGCACAATTGCCTTCATTTCAGTTTGCCAGTGTTGTAATAAAACGTCTATTGGCCGGTAATACTTTTGAGGATGGCCAAAGGAGATTTCGCAGTATGACTAGTGTTACCAGAACAGTGGAAAAAATAAGTTACAAGTATTCTCTTAAGACATTATTTACACTGGAACCCGCTGACCAAGATAGCGAGCGTAGGGCTGTGGCCGATATGAGTTTTTGTCCTGCCAACAGTGATATATTAGCTGTTGCTTATGGCATTTTTTCTCATCAGGCAGCAAGACTACCTTCCACTGGAGAGGTGTGCATTTGGAATATTAAAAATCCCTGCGATCCAGAACGTTTTTATAGCTACTCAGTGCCAGTGGTGGCAGTGGAATTTTCCCCCTTTATACCTTCTTTACTAGCAATTGGTTTGTATGATGGCTTGGTAGAAGTGCGCGATATAGCATATTTTAATCAAGCGCCAGTGGCCTCATCTAAACGAGCATCAGCACCTGGTGTTGATCCTGTTTTATCTATTAAATGGATTAAACAAACATCCTCTGGTAAAGGCGAGGAGTTTGATCCGATCTTAGCACTCTCCCAAGATGGTTCAGTAACACAATATCGCATTATAAATAGTCCCTTTTTGGCCAGTTTTAAGGTGATGAACCTAAAGAGGTTGGAGGGCATGCAAGAGGGCTTACCGGTGGTGCCATCTTCAATGGAACTAATGCAACATTCCAATCGTTCTCCTCAGGGCTTGAGTCTAATCAAACATCCCATTCAATTGGATATTTATTATATTTTAACTGATGAGGGTTGCATACACGAGTGTTCGATTAACTATCAGCATCACTACTTACAAGCGGTCAAGACTCACGAAAGTTCGGTTAATCATATGGAGTTTTCACCCTGGTCCCCTAAACTATTTTTAACATGTGGAAATGATTGGTAAGAGATAAATTAGAGAAAATTAATGTAACTATTCCCTTAGTATTAGTAATATTTTCTTTTGGAAATCATAAAGTGAGACCAGATGAGAAAAATATCTTTTATTTACTTGAACAACGTCATAGCTAAAAAAATGATAGTTTTGAGTTAATATTGCCTAATTAATCCTCATATAATTATTCACTTTCTGTAAAAATTTTTTAAAAATATCTGGTAGATCTTGAGTTATGACATTGTTCAAGCAAATGAGTGATACACTCAAAAAAATTAACTATAACTTTGGAAAATTTTCTAAATTTGAATAAAAAAAGTTGGCGCCAAACCTGTTTTTACGTGAAACCAGTAAAATATTTACTAAATTTCTAGTTCATCAATGAACTAGTTTATAGTATATATATTTTCATATTTAAGTAAAATTTTTCTTAAATTAAGTAAAATTTTCCCATAAAATTCGGAGCTTTGCAAAAAATTTTTTTCGTCTTTGATCTCATCAAATTTAGTAAATTTTCCAATTTTTGTTTGTCTTTAATTCTGGTACTTATTTTTATTTTCAATTAAACTCTATACCAAATGATATATTTGTTATTCATTATATCTTCATATCATATTCTTAATTATAATTTACCATACATACATATAAATTCCTTGAGAGTTGACAAGTATTAAACCAGCAACCTTCTGATAGATAAGCAGGCACTCTAACCAATTGCCTAACAAGGCTGCCTGAATAATCATTGAAATTATTGAATTTTAAAATTTTATTTTATTTATAAAAAAATAAATTTTAAGTTCAAATATTCCTCGAAAATATGAAAAATTTACTTAGATTTTTTGCTAAATGCAAATTAATAATAAATTCTATAATTCAAAGAAAAAATACTTAAAACTGGTAAATATTTTCCCAAAACTTAGTATAACTTTTTACATCTTTTAAGTAAGTCAAATTTTATGAACTAATCAGGAATAATTCATTTCGTAAAGTTTATTTTTTGATTTATGACGGAATTGACTAGTCTTAAATATAAAATTTCCTTCAGTTTATAACCATTTTTTTACTCTTAGTAAATATTTCCTTTAAGTCAGTAAACATTTCCTGAAATGTGAGAAATTTATTGTGTATTTTTATGAACTATTTTTGAGGATGTGAACTTTTTATTTTTTACTCATATTAAGTCATTTTTACTAGATTTTTGGAAAAATTTACTTAAACTTAGAAAAAATTACTTACAACGATTTTGTACCAAAAAAAATTTGCAATTGCTTAATTCACAAAACCTCTTGTATCTCTGTATCGATTGTATTATCATATTAAATACAACAGTGTAACATTTGTTGTTTGAAATTTTCATATAAAAATGAATTACACTATTAAACTTTTATTTCATATGTTTTTAAAATGTTGTATTCAGAGAGAGGCTCTCTGAGAGAATTTGTATGTAGCTTGTTCTTCTTTTTTAGAGTCTGAACACAATGTAACGATTTTTTATTGCGGTGAGGATTTCCATACGATTTTGAAGTAAAAATCCGCAGTTAGGGACGGAATAAAATTAAGATCTATTTTATTTTCATTGCGGACTTTCTTATTCTCTCAATTTTCTCTTTCTGACGTTGCCGTAGTTTTTGAATAATTGGCTGTGTTCACAACATTATTGTAAAAAAAACATGATTTTGAAGTTCAAACATTTTTGTCATATATTATAAAAGTTTAAAAAACATATCAAATATATCTGCGAATGTATAAAATGTCAATAAATTTAATTTTTTTAGTTATAAAAATGTATGCACAAAAAAATTAATAAAAATTTAAACAAACAATGACAAGTATTGTCGGCGCTGTCTTCCGTTGTATTATGTTTATTTTTCTCTCCCGCAACGCAAAATCGCACCGCACCGCAAACATTGTGTTTAGACTATTAATTAAAAATTCAAAATAAATTAATACACTACACAGAGTGTGTTCACAATTAAAAAACAAAAAGTGTATTTGATACACAAATACATGATTCAAATTGTTGTGAATTAAGCAAATGTTTTTCAGTCTAGTAAAACATCGTCGTAGTCGAAGTCGTAAGACGACACTCGTAATAAAGCCCATTCTCTGAAAATAACATTTTTTGAAAGTCATTTTATATTACGTAAAATGTGCTTCTCACTTTTGCTTAGTTTGCGATGTGTTTCCTCAGGTATTTTAACAAACTCAAGTCACACCGAAGAAAACAAAAGCGTGTGGTTTACGAATAGTGGAAATCACACTCGTGATTTTAAAACCACATTTGATTTGAAAGTTTCTGATTTCCAGTATGAATGAAATTGAGCTTCTCCTCATGCTCAAAAATTATTACTGGAGCAGCAATCACATTCCCGGATGGCGTACCATTAAAAAAATTCCCTGAAAGCTAATGCTTTTTTTTAAATTGTTAATAACATACAAATATAATGTAATGGTAATAACATACAAATTCGAACGCATTTTCTTTCATATCGAAATACAGAATAGATTATCTGAGAAAGTTTTGCAAAATTAATTAAAATGAGAAATTTTTAGATATTTTAATTGAACTGTAGTGAATTTTAATCAGAAATAATTCATAGTTAGGCTCAAGTTCAGTAATTTCAATTCTTATTGAATGAAATATTTTTTTTTTATTAATTAATGTGAGTTTCTAAAGAAGAGAAGAAAAATTAAACTTAGAGTTTAAGTTGGGGGAAATACCGATACTTTTCTGTGCAGCCACGCACTTCATCAGCACCCTAGTCTATCTACTTGGGTAGAGATTCTTATTAACATCAGCTATTTAACTTAAATGTACAATGAACGGAATATGAGAAACGATTGTTGTGTATACAATTGATTTACCTTTGGTAAACACATTTATAAGTATCACCAAAAAAAAAAAAAAAAAAAAAATATATTTCATTCAATAAGAATTGAAATTACTGAACTTGAGCCTAACTATGAATTATTTCTGATTATAATTAATTAAAATTTTAAACCTTAGTAATTAAATAATGAATGCGCAGTTGTTTTTTAATAACTTCAGTAATCAATCGAGGACTTTGTCGAGAGGAAGGCGGATGCCTCTTATTACTAATTTTTTTTTCTCATTTTATTTTTAGTACACAACTACTACTTAGGTATTTGATTTTTCTAGCTGAATATATCGTCAGATGAAATGCAAAACACCTTATTTAAAAATCGGCCTTATCATGAATTCCACATGTCAAAATTTCCGAATAAAATATTTCGTTCGAATGGATTTTATTTTTCTCTCATCAATTCCAATAAAATTAGAAACTTACATATTTCCACATTTTCCAACATTCAAATCTTGTTAAAATATTTCGCAATCGTATGAAGTTTTTTGCTACAAATTGTTCACACGTTCGGAAATTTTCATGTGAAATTTTATTAATGATAAGCCTGAATAAATTCAAAATCTCATTTTAAATAAATTATTGGGTATTACATCGAAACAGATGACCCTGCAAATTTTCAAACCTTTATAAAGGCATCCGCCGTATTGAAAATGAACATAAAGAAACTTTACTTCAGCCACTTGAATATTTTTCGCCAATAAAATTTTAAAATAGTTTAGTTACGTGGCTTTGCATATCAGCTTAAGGATATATAGCTTCTGAAGGATAGTAAAATATATATCTGTAGCTCATTTTTGATATCGCGTCCTGACAGTAAATAAAATATTGTCATCTGTCTATTCGTTATCAAGAACAAATAACAGGCAAAGATCAATAATTTTTTGCAGTTTAGTGGCGTGATATCGACGAAAATTTACATAATGAGGAAAATGAAAATATTTGTGTAATTTTAAAAGAAGTCGTAATAAAATGTTTTTATATTTGCTCAATTCACAGCCTATTGTAGGAGTTGTAGTTCATACAAACGTTGTTGATAATTTCTATGTAAACATTTGTTTACATACAATGCTTTTATTGAAATTACCATCAACGAACTGCGACTCCCACTAAAGGTTGTGAATTGAGCAAATGTTTTCATTGAAATTACCAACAAGTCATGTATGAGTACGACTCCACAATATGTTGTGAATTGAGCAACTAAAAATATATAAATTAATATTTAAAAGTATCGAATGATATTTTTTGTTTCGCTTAACTTCTCCAGGTGTTTACGCATATGGATGGAGGGAATATTAGAACCTATTTTAACGCTTAAAAATCTCTATCAACCGTATAACTGGGCTGCCTGGAGCCGCACAAATTCTACCATATTGATGGCAATTAATCGAAATTATTGTGAAATTTGGGATTTAAAAAGAAGTACCCTAAAGCCAGTGTCATCTACTGAATTTAAAACACAAAACACTACAGGAATGTGAGTAAACAAATAATATGATTAATACTTTTCAGCTCGAGGAAATTTTCAAGTGAAAATTTTTAACTGAAAAAGTTAAAAACTGAAAACCAGAGTGCCTTAAAGGGGTTCAGTTTGCCGCTTAAAGTTACTGGACTGGTTTAAGCTTAGGTAAAAAATACTTGCTTTTAGCAGTTATCTTGCATAGGCCGACATACGTTCGTATTTTAATAAACTAATTGTCATTAGAATCAGAGTTTATTACCAATAAAAACCCAATGGTTCTTATATGTTTTTTCTGTCATATGATATATGTAAATATATATACATATGTGTATATATACATAAATATATATAAATATATGTATTTTTGAACTAAAAAAAATCCACCAGGATATAGATGGTTAAGGCAGTGAATTGCTTAACAAAAAGGTTTACCAACCAAATATAATTTTTTTATATTACAGATTCTCACTCGATGGCAATTCTCTTTTGATTGGCAAAGAACGAGGACAAGTCGTGGTTAATGCATTAGATGAGATGCCCTTTCCGCCTCATTATCAGTATGAAAGTTTGGAAAAATCCATCTATGAAGCAATTAGCAGTAATCCGGATTTGTTAAAAGAAGTAAAAGGTATCGGCTACTTTGGCTACCCAAACAAGGGCTTTGTTAGTCCTCCATAAGATTTAGGTACTCTTATAAACACGAACAAAAAAAACAGCTATAAATGAATTATTCAATATAAGCTTTATGCTTTATTAAATTTTAAATAACAAAAATAAAAAATTTAATATATTTAAGGAGAATGATTCTTTTGAAGACAACAAGGCAACAGGGCAACAGGTTGTTGTTTATGCTGATTTTGTCGTTGTACTCCAATTAAACTAATTTCTATTTCTTTGACTACAATCAAGGTGTATCTAAATACGTGGCAGCGCTACTTCAGCTGATAATTTTTTGCTCTATGTTCTTTGTAGCTGTAGAATGTCAAAAACTTCGTTTTGTTTTGGTTTTGGTACAAAAATTTTTGTGCTTTTGGCATTCTTCTGTTCCTTACACAGCTATGGTTGCCGTATTATTGTTTAACAAATCCTTACGCAGTCACCTGTATAATTACACCATGAACTATAATGAGCAAATGCAGTGTTGCCAATATAATACAAAACTTTGAATGAATGATATCGTACAATTATTGCATATTATTTACCAGAAACAATATTCAAAAATAGATTTAAAGAATAAATTGATTAATTTTTGTACTTTTACGCGAAATAAGTACTTTTAAAAAATATTTAATTTTTATAAATGCAAAATATATGAAAGTGGCAATATTGAACTCGGTATTTGTACTTTAATATCAGGGGCAGATGGTTCTGTTGCCGTCTTCAAAATATTTAAGTAGCTGGTTACGAGGCGACAAATACTACTAGCGGCATTTGAAGTTGTGTGTTCGTGTAGCCTGCTGTGCTGAATGTGTTTTGTACAATAAAGCATAGCTATGAACCATCTCGATCAAATCACCTTTCAAACAGAAAAAAACTAAATCAAAATCGGTCTGGCCGATCGGTCTTTACATGGACACGGACAGACACTCAGATAGACAGATACAAAGACACACATTACACACTTATAACACCCCTCTTTTAGTCGGGGCTTAAAAATATGCTTTTATGAACTAAAATAATAGGGCAATTATGAAACCTTAAGGATTTATTAAAATTAATTAATTTACTGGTTTATTTGTTAATAAACTTTTGAGTAATTATTTTCGTTGTCAAGCAGAGCTCATCAAATTTGATACATTTTCTAAATTACATAAGAGATGCATGCCCAGTTTCACAAAAATCGCTAATGCCTACCGGCAATGGAAGCTAAGCCATACATCGTTTGTTTGTATGGCCCATTTATTAAGCTGGCTGTTAGAGAATGTGATGAAATCATTAAGCAAGGAAATATATGGGTGTTTGCCGAAAAACTTAGCATATAATTCTGCAAATATTCGAGCATAATATATTTTTTTTGGTTCGAAAGAAGGCATTCCCAGCTTTTATTTAGTTGAAAGAACACCACTGGAAAGGGGGCGATGGGGTACTACAATATATGTAGTTTTTTTCTATTGAAATTCACAAATAAATTAATTTTAATTTTTTTTTAATTTTAAATATTTGGGAATATCTTCTTGATGACTAAGGCACATGCTTTACTTTTCAACTATATTAAAGTCAGTTCTCGTTGTACATTCATAGTGAACAGTCGATTTAGCGGAGTTTTTATTTCATACTAAACAAAAAAAATCAAACGAAAAAATATTCGGAATACATATTGTTTTTGATAAATTAAACTTTATTTGCGTTGCTAATATTTTTTTACATAGTTATAAATAACAAAAACAAAAAAAACCGTAAACAAAAACAACAACAAACAAACAAAGTGCCCTTGAGGAATACTCTATATGAGTACCTCAAAAACAAATAACTGTGAAGTGAGTTCTAATGGCAGAAATGCCTATTTTACTGTGAGTTCTGAAGCTCTTAATGAAAATAATAAAAATAAAAAATCTGGTGATAGACTTACTGAGAGCTCTGAAGCTCTTAATGATAACAAAATAAATAAGAAATTTGATAGTAGACTATTTTTAACGGCGAGGCCACTTTTTCGTCAGCGATCAACTTCGCTTTGTCCAATGCCAACTAGTGATTCGTTAACATTGCCGTTGCCTAGTACTTCTACATTTAACTCAGCGATATCATCCGCTTCGAGCTCGTGGTCATCACTTAACCAAGTTTTTACTGAAGGTCCAAGTGGGAATGGACAGATATATAACAGTGGTAAAGCGCGGGCGAAGCCCAAAGTCTTCGAAAATTTCATCTGCTCCAAAAATGTATAGGGATAACAGCGCATCCTCTATTAACCGTCAAAATCGTTTTCAAATATTGCAAGATGACAACAACGAACCCGATGTTTCTACGAACAAAACATCCAAGCCGCCACCAATCTATTTGAGAGAAAAAAATTTAATTTCAGTCATTGGTGAGAATAAATTTCACATCGTTCCAATAAAACGTGGTAACATTGATGAAACCAAAATTCAAATTTATGAAGAAAAAGATTTTCGCAAAGTTATTACTGAATTTGAAAAAAGTAAGAAAAGTTTCTACACATATCAGCTTAAAAGTGCTAAAGGCCTGCAGATCGTATTGAAGGGCATCGATTCCTATGTTGCTCCCGAAGAAATAAAAGATGCACTCGTCCTCCAGGGATTTAAGGTAAAAAATGTATCTAACATAATAAATAGGGAGAAGATTCCTCAACCTCTATTTCGCGTCTAACTTGAGTCAAACGATATAAAATTGAAAAAAAGCGAGACTCATCCAATTTACAATTTAAAATATCTCTTATACCGAAAAATAACAGTTGAAGAACCACACAAGCGTTCTGGACCCGTACAGTGCCATAATTGTCAAGAATATGGTCACACAAAAACTTACTGCAAGTTACCTTCAGTTTGTGTTATCTGCGGTGAATTGCACGGTACTGCTGGTTGTACTAAGCATAAAGATTTAGCAGAAAAAAATGTAGTAATTGTGGAAGTAATCACACCGCTAACTACAGAGGATGTCCTGTCTATTCTTTCGTTAAACAGACTATGGGGCAAAAACCTAAATTAGCTCCAGCACAAACAGCAAACGTTTACTCCGCCACTTTTACTCAAATGAGCCAACCTGTAACGTCGAGAGAATCCAACGAAGGCAAAACAAAATTTTACGTTTGATAACATCGGCTCCATGGTACATCAAAAACTCAAATATACATCGTGATTTGAATATGCCACAAGTGATTGAAGAAATAGCAAAATATGCAGGCAAATATTTAACAAAACTCGAGACACATCCTAATCCGCTTGCTCGTAACATCTTGAATTTTACTGGCCACATCCGCTTGAAAAAGAAGGACACAAGGGCTCTTATACTCAACACTCCAGATGGGACTGCTTGAAAATATTTTTTTCTCTTTTTTTTTTTGATTATCAATACATGTGTATTATTTATAACTATCACTCAGTTTATGTTCGACAGTGGTCGCGCCTAATACTTATATTTTAGATTTAAGATTTGAATACTTATTGTTAGTTCATAATTGAAGATACAATAAATAAATAAATGTATTAAAAAAAAAAGAAAAAAAAATGGTATAAAGAAAATTATAAATGTGAGTATATAGACCAATGAACTGCAGAAAATGTAAGTAGTAATTTCTTAGCATACCCTAAGCATAAACTTTACTCTTGTTTCCCAAACACAAAAGAATTTCTAAAAATATTTTTTTTTTAAATACATTTATTTATTTCTTGTATCTTCAATTAAGAACTAACAATGAGTATTCAAATCTTAAATCTAAAATACAAGTACTAGGACCGACCACTGTCGGACATAATAGTGATAATCAAAAAAAGAGAAAAAAAATTTTCAAGCAATCCCATGTGGAGTGTTGAGTATAAGAGCCCTTGCGTCCCTCTTTTTCAGGAGGATGTGATTAGTAAAATTCAAGATGTTACGAGCAAGCGGATTAGGATGTGAGTCGAGTTTTATTAAATATTTGCCTGCTTATTTTGCTATTTCTTCAATCACTAGTGGCATATTCAAATCACGATGTATATTTGAGTTTTTTATGTACCATGGAGCCGATGTTATCAAACGTAAAATTTTCTTTTGCCTTCGTTGGATTCTCTCGACGTTAGAAGCTGAAGCAGTGCCCCATAACTGAATTCTGTTGCACCATATTGGCTTCAAACGCGACTTGTATAATAAAATTTTGCAGTCTAGGCTGAGTGTTGAATTTCTACCAATCAGCCAATATATCTGAGTTAGTTTAAGTTTCATTTGTATTAGCTTTGAGTCAATATGGTGTTTCCATGTAAGTCGTCGATCAAGGTATTTTATATGTGAATGCCGAGGAACAATTTGAGGGTTGATTTGAATTGGGCAACAAGTATCTCTTCGCAGGGTAAATGTTACCTGAACACACTTTTGCTCGTTTACCTTAATTCTCTATAATTTTAACCATATTTCAAGTTGTGTAATGTATCTGTATCATCGGCAAACGTAGATGTATGGATATTACTGCTGAAAGGCATATCACAAGTATAAATCAAATACAAAACTGACCCCAGCATGCTCCCCTGTGGCACACCGGATGATATAGATTCGGGCACACTAATGAATTCTCCTTCCACAACCGTGAACTTTCGGGTAGTAATGTAACTTTCTAATAAATTCAGAAAATTTATTGGTAGATATGATTTTAATTTTAAAATTAGGCCTTCATGTCGAACTTTATCAAATGCCTGCGAAACGTGAATAAACAGTGCTGAACAGTACTTCTTTTTTTTAAATGTTCTTCTTATATATTGAACCAATCTATGCGTTTGTGACTTCTAAAACCAAACTTATGGTCGGGATGCACCCACTACCAATTAGAATTGGGGACAATTTTAACATGAGCAGTTTTTCGAAAAGTTTTGACATTATTGATAGCAGACTTATTGGCCTGTATGATTTTGCCCTGGTAAGATCTTTGCCCGGCTTTGGAATAATTTTAACTTTGGCAAGCTTCCAGCTGTGGGGATAATACTCTAGTCGTAAAATGGCATTAAAAATGAATAACATGATTCTAGTTGCAATTATTAGCATTTGGTTACTAATTCCATCAATACCCGGTGCTTTCTTTGGGTTGAGTTCAGCAATTATATTTTGTACATCACACATTTAAAATTTTATGGGTTGAGGGGGTAGCGCAACTACACTCGGGAATTCAACAACACCAGTACATGTGTTTGGGGTAAATACGGATTTTAAATGCTTTGCAAACAAGTTACCTTTTTCAATATCACTCCTGGCCCAAACTCCGGTAGAAGTGCGCAGAGGTGGTTTAAACTCAACGGGTGTTTTAATTCTTTTCGCAGCGCGCTACAAAGAGTAATTAGATGCTGGTGTGACATCGAGATTTTCCAGATAGTTTCTAAGAGATGCAGTTTTTTCACATGCAAGCAGCTCTTGGAGTCTTTTAGTGCAATCTTTTAATCCAATTTTATTTTGGGGTGATCTGTGCTGTTGCCATTCTCTTCTAGCTCTTCTTTTTTCAGATACGAGATGTTGAATATCTATAGAATATATTCTATTAAACCCAGTCTGCGGATAAGAGGAATTGGCGTGTTCAGCAGCCTGCTTAATATTTTCGTTAAGATTGGCAATATTAGATTCAACATCATCATGAGTTCTTAGCTTAATGTTTTCAGTACAATGACTGCTAAGATATTTTTTGAATCGCAGCCAATTAACACGACTGACCATTTTCACATATGGGTGAGCACTTCTCAGTGGGCTACAGATTGTAACGATCGTGGGAGAGTGATCGGACGATAGATCTAAGGAAGCTTCATCATGAATTAATTCCCTAGAAATATTTTTCATGACGCCAAAATCTATAACATCCGGAATTTTATGTTTGTCAGTAGGCCACGAAGTGGGCTCCCCACTCGAAAAAAAATTAATTCACATTTATTTAAATATGTATTTAAATATTTTTCTACAAAACTGCATCATACAATTTTTTTATTGGTTGGTTAGTCGAAAAATTAAGTTTTTGGACACCAAAATCTCACTGTGCTGTGCTTTGTTTCAAATATTACTTTGTATGTACATAAAGTTGGAATTTTACAATTTAAAAAGTTGTTAAATTGTTGAAACTTTTAAATTATTTGTGTTTTTTTCTTTGCAATAAATCTGTTGATATTGCATGTGCACATAAAAACATACATACGTATATACTACATATATTTTTATACACATACGTAAACATATCATTTTTATTTCATTACAATTAATTTTCAAAGAGTTTTATTTTTCCATATAAATATTAGTTATGATATTCAATTGGTGTAATGGAATGTACACACGTTTGTATGGGCTGGTACTAAGGGAAAACAATTTTCTCATGGTATATGAAAACAAGCTTTATATTTAAAAAAAAAATAAAACATGCTTTATATGGTTAACAACTGACTGACAATTTCAACATACGATGGTGGTGTCAGAAATGTTGGCAACAGGTCTTTGGCAGATTTTAAAAAGCTTGAGCTTTGAGTTTGGCCCTTTTCGGAAATACTCATTAGTAAGTTTTTAGAATACAAAGTTATCACCACTATCGTGAATATAATTTATTTCGAAAATATGGCAACTTTGAAAAATATTCTCCAGTATCGTGAATGATTTTTTAATAATAATTTTTGAAAATGAAAAATTAAATGAAATGTCACATGAAATGAAAATGAAAAATCACAAAAAAAAAATAAATGAAATGCCAAAAAATACAAAATTTAAAAATGATAAATCACCCAAAGAAAATATGAAAAATCGCCTAAAAATCCTTCTTATTGTGATTGGCGATTTTGCGGCGAAAGTCAGGCGTTTTGTACTAGACTAAAGAAAAATGTTGTTTGTTTTCTTTAATAGTCGAAAAAAAGTAAAGCATAAATGATGTTCTTTGCTGGTTTACGAATTATCGCCCAATTGCAAATCGCGCCAAAAACAAAAATGTAGAATTGTCCTAAAATTGTTGTAAATAATTGGACGATTGTTCATCGACTCAATATTTTTAGATTTTTGGGTATTTGCCCATAATGAATAATTGCCAAATTTCCTCAAAATGTCAAAAAAAAAACACCAAAAAATTTTTTGGGCGATTCTCAATTCAAGAAATACCCAAAAATTTCGGGCAGTTATTCATTTTACTGCAATAAAGCTTAATTTCGGCAAATTAGCCTGTTACCGGCCTTCGGTCGGGTGGAAGGATTTTTAACTCCACGGTATGTCAAATCTTGGCTACGCTTACGACAATTTGCTAAACCAATTTTACTGCTATAGAAGCCATATAATGGTAGAGATGGAACACAGTGAAGAAACTTTCAATTATTTTCCAAAATAGATTTTTTTTTAAAATAAATTTGGTCGAATTTTCATATTAAAAATTACTTAAAACTTTCAAGTTTTTTGGGCGATTTTTTATGGAAACATTAGGTCTGTTTACTTACTTTCCCAGCAGAAAATAGTATCGTTACTACAAGAGTAAGTCAAAAATTTACAAAATTAATCTCCTAAATATGAAAAAATTAATGAACGCCTTACTTGTAACAACTTGCAAGACAATTTCATTCATATCAAAACCATGGATAGAAATCACGATACAGTTGTAATTTTTCTGATGTATTTTGTTTGATAATATTTTAAATTGCATTTTTTTTTTTTGAAAATTACATTTAATATGAAATTCTTTACACACTTTCATGTAGTTTTACTATTTTTATCCATTTTTTCATATTTTTTTTTTAATTTTATTCCTTAACAAATACAAAAATGCCACTATCCATCTCAGTTCATATGTGAGAAACAAATAAAATTCTTTGATATTAAAATTGAATTTATGTGACTTAATTAAAGAAAAACAATAACGGGTAAAGTGAATACAAAATAAGCATTTGCTTTTTACTTAAAAATTTGTTTTAAAACCTAAAAACTGTATGTGTTTTTTGTTTTTTTTTTTTTAAATTTTCAAGGTAAAAGCACTATTTATTCACTTTACCTAATGGCTTGATTATGGATGGCAACCGAACTTCAGTTGCCGAGTTAACTAGCAACGCAACTGAAACTAAAATTGGTATTATGTATGACAACCTCCTCGAGTTGCCAAAAAGTTATCGAAAATGCGATTATGACAGATTGGCAACTGAAAATAATGTGAAAAAATGCAAAATATGAGAAATAAAATTTCTTAAAACAAAATCATTAAGTAAAAGTGCTTAAAATAATACTTATCTTAAAAATTATTAGTTAAGTGGAATTAATTGCTGATGAAGAGAAGGAAATGCAAAATGTGGAATCTCTAAGGTGGCCTAAAATAGGTTTTAACAATATCTTTTAACTTTAATAAATCATATTTTCTTTTTAATATGCAAAGTAGAAACTCGAAAATAAAAATAATATAGCACTTAATTTTTAATTTTTTCACTTTTTATTATGCAGCATCTACAAATTTGTGGTTGCCAATATGGCAACTGAAATTAACCGCAGTTAGTTGCCAGTTGCCACCCGTAATACCATTTTGGCAACTAGCAACGCAACTAAAGTTCGGTTGCCATCCATAATCGAGCCATAAGAAAACATGCTTTCTTATTACATACGTATAGATACACATATGGCCATTAAAATAGGTACGACCTATTTAATCTGTGAAAATGCATATTTCTCGATAAACAAATAGCCCATATTCGTTAATATTCATTCCCTGCAGCATTAGAAGAAATACGAATAACAACAAAAACGTAACATTTTAAATTAATTAACATACTATGCGAAAAAAATACGAAATTCAGTTGGCGATTAAAATAGGTACCAAAAAGTAAATCCTGAAAATAAAAGGATTATTGGGTCACTTTGCACAAAAATAACATTGGAACAGCTAAATTACGTTAGTAACCCTATTTCCACCATTAATTTTAATGACATATGTACATATGTACATGTTTCTTTAACAAAGAAATTTATATTTTTCAGTTTTCCTTTTTCAAATATTTTTGAAATAATTAATGTGACGACAAAACACACAACAGGTGATTGGATATTTCTTGCAAGTAAAAATTTTTTCTAGTAATAATTTGCAGGTATTTTTTTGTCTCTCAAATTTTTCTCTCTTTTGACGCTCTCTCCTTGCAAACTTTTTGAGTTAATGAACACTTTCTAGTAACAATTGTTACAAATTTGTAACAATATTTAGTAAATGAACAGACCTGTTTTTTAAAACAAAATTGCGCAAAATTTCAAAGTGAAAAATTACTCAAAATTAAAAAATTTTCATTTTTATTTTAGGAAATTGCATTAAAGATTATAACAAAATAGCAACAATTTTGAACAGAGATGCTCTTCTGCTGGCGAATGCTAACACATCCATGTCGTAATTATTTGCTATTTTATGGCACCCAGATATCTTTATATCGCTTTGCTAAATGTTGATTGATCACGTAGTCTGTGTCTGCACTTGCAAAAAAAAGCCTCATACAAGGGTATAGTTTATTAATTGAAGCAATATATGTGTTTTTCTTTCCAAAAGGTAGGCAAACGCAGTTTTGTTAACTTATAATCCTTACGAATTTAAACAACAAGATTGTTCTAAAAATCACGGTGATTTCAAAAAGAAACTATTAATAGCTGACTTAAAATACTATAAATCGTGAAATTTACAAAAGCAATGATTAAATTTTTATTAATTTTTTGAAAAACAACGTGATTTGACATGTCGAGTTTTGCACAATAGGCCGGCCACTTTAATTCATTTCCTATTTTACACTATGCAATTCCAAAGGATTTGAGGCAACTCTTAAGTTTCGTTCTATAATTCTTTGCTTTAACTTCCGTTAATTTTAAGATAAGAGGGGCAAATTTTTATCTCAATCAAATGCAAAACCATGGCTATAATATGAGCCAATTATTTTAGAGCCAAGACAAAGGAACAATCTCTCACTGTTCCACCGAACAAATAAGATGAAGTTAGGAATTGTTGAAATTTTCTTATCTTGGCTAAACGAATTCTGTTAACAGCCACGTAGATGAGTTTTATTTATAACATGTTATATGTTATCGACTAAAAGAAACTTTAGTCTCGTAATTTTATCATTGAATTTCACAAACATGCACGCATACATGTACAAATGAAATATGTAACTAGTTTTTTCTTTCTGCTATTGATAACTTTCCAGAGCATAACTTTATTCCAGTCATGTAAATACAGTTAAAAGGCAATTTTTTTTCTGAGAAAATTGGGGTCAACACAAAACTTACAGGCAGCTGTGTGCCCTTAATTATGAAAGTGGTCTAAGTCATGTGCATTTTTGCTTCAAAATATCAAATAAATCTTTAAAAAACTTTAATAAATATTTAAAAAATATTTTATAAATTTATATAAATCAAGACTAGTACAACTTTAAATTCAAATGTTGCACAACATAAAAATATTTATTAATTTGTTCAAATGTAATATATATATAGATGACTTAGACGACTTTCATAATTAAGGGCACATGTGAATGATTCGTTTAACATTTAAAACTTATTTCGTATGAATCGAAAAATTGTGAAGAGTATAAGTCTTTTTATTTTGCATTTAAATAAAAAATTGTAAATTCTTTTTCAATATAATTGAGTTATTGGCGAAAAATAAAACAAATATATATATAGGAGGGGTTATTTTAGGCAATACCATCATCCCTTTATTTTGCAGCAATTTTATGTGTATTTCGTACTCGTATTTTATATAATTAACAACTGTCAGTGTGTTTCAAGTTGCAGTTGTCTGTTTGCGACATACATCGGCGTTTTGAATTTGTATGTCTGAAACTTGATTACAGGCTGCATAAAACTTTCTTTTATCTGCACCCTTTAACCCAGTTAAACCTTATATTTTAGGTATGTCAGGTGCTCATGATATATTCACGTCACAGACATATTGCAAGTATTATGCGGAAGCCTTTACGGAATATATCCCAAAAATAATAATTTTGTCACAACTTAGATTTATAAGGTCACACCCGTCATAAACTTTTGATCGTTATTAAGATCGAAAATCATTTTCTTGCAGTGTATACTTATTATTAGATGGTTTTAAGATTAAAGTCACAAACCTTTTTTAACCGACTTAAAAAAAGGAGGAGGTTTACAATTCCTCTCTAGTTTTTTTGGTGTGTATCTTCATAACTCAGTACATTTTAGACCGATTGTAAAATTTTTTTTGTTGTCTGAGAGGGTATAGCTTCTAATCGGTCCCATTGTAAAAAATATTAAAATTCATTATAATATTTCACGCGGTTCTATTTAACCAATTTTTTTAAAACTTATCACACACATTAAACTCTAAAAGACACACAATCCTCTATTTAAAAAAAATGGGCGGAGGCACGTCCATTAAATTTACTATTTTATTTTAAGTGGTTCTACTTTACTGATTTTTACAAGACTTAACACGCACGCCCACTGAGCTCTGAAAAACTCACAATATTGCATTTAAAAAATAGGCAGAGGCAACGCCCATTAAAATTTTATTTTATATTTCATGTACTTCTTCTAACAGATTTTTGCATTGAAGTCGTTTTTTTTTGGCAGAAAGAACTATTTTATTACAAATTTTATGTTTTTGAATCATATCAAAAAAATGTGGTCACATCCATCACAATGGATTAACTCATAAAACTATTGTAAAAATAAATACAGCCAAAGAGCAGCTGTAAATAAGTAATATATGCAACCTTAAACGCATTTAAAAGTTTCTTATTCATAAAGTTTCAGTTAAATTCTGCTGTGCGACCAGCACCAAGGGAATGGTCACTATTCATGCAAAAAATTGTGCTAGACTTTAGTCATTTTGGTTACTCTTATATGTATATTAAGTTTGTTGTATGCTACGAGTATAATGAGCTAGTTTTTGAATCCATTCAGTCCATCTAACATGTGTTCTACAGTTTAAACAAACATTTATTTCCTCTAAAAAAATATTTAAAGACAAAAGTACAAAACGTCTTTTATAACACCAAGCAGCCAGTAAAAATAAAAATAGTAAATAATCATAAAATACTAAATGAAAAGTGGGCGTGTAGTAGACACAGACCGAGAGCAGAAAAAAAGAAGAATAACAAAAATCCGAATGTGTGTAATAAACTGTCAACTGTATTTTATTAATATTTGTCAAAGATTTTAAAGAGCTATATAAAAAAACCAAAAGTAATATAATCAAACACAACTCCAACAGATTTATGCTGCTTTTGTAATAATAAAACGAAGGATATTGATTAAACATAAAAACCACATATACGCAAATTTTTTAGAGTCAATAGATAATCATTAAAATGTTTACAACTTTAGCATAAAACGAAACTATGAAATAAAGAAACCAACCAACTCAAAAGAAGATAAAATTTAATGAGGTGTATGGTAAAAGGAAATGAATTAATGAATAGCTGCAAAGAGAAAAAGTTTTCTATATAATACGGCTTGAATTGGCCTGAACTAAAACGTTTCTATAAAAATAACTTTAACAAAGAGATCCTTTTGGCCTTAGGAAATGACTGCAAAGTTTGGCGCCAATTAATTTCATTAAAGTGCAAATTTAATTTTCTTTTTTTTATATAATTCGTTTACTTTTTTGGAGCCGAAATTATGCAAAAGCTTTGCAAAATAATTGAAAAGTATTTTGTGTTAAAAGAAAGTATACAATAGTATTGGTTGAATAGCAACTTAAGTTTTTGTCTATGAAATTTTTAAAGAAAGAGAAGAAAAAAGAATTCGGTGTGCAGTTACTGGGTAAATAACGTTACACAGGAATGTTTTATGGTTGCATTGAAAGCTTCGAGCAACTGTGAATAGAATAAATTAATAAATACAAATATGCGAAGGTAGATAGATCAAAAAGTTCTTAGTAGGGTATCAATGTTACCGGTTACTTGCTACCCGATTGACTGCTCGGTTAATTTGAAATCGGTTTTTTTCGGTTAACGGTTAAACCGGTTAATTTCAGCCAATTAACCGATTAACCGACGTAACAAATTTTTTCATATTTTTTAGTATTACAACCTATTTTTTGACTGAATAATTATTTGCTTCGTCTCATTTACAAAAGGTGAGTGTTTACAAATTATTTTTCATATAAACAAAGAAGTATCTTAAGTGATCCTAACTCTAGTAAAACTTCAAAACCTTTTGACATAACTATAAAAGAGTTTAACTATAGACTCTGGTACTCTAACTAGAGGGAATTGTTAAGTTTTTATTTAATAATTTAATAAACGCCAATAGTACCGTTGCCAACGATTTAATTAAGGATTAGATTTAATGAGAGACAGTACAAAAACAAAAGCTGAGAAATTCAGTAATTAACTTTTTTGCAGAATGTTCGTCGCTGAGCTCTGCCAGTATGAGTCAGATAGATGATGGACGTCAAAAAAATAATATCGATATTAATACAAGAAATAGTCTAACAAAATTAACAGAAAGAACTGTGTTTAAAGTTTGCAAAAAAAAATTATAAAAGATAACTCTATTGGCATAATGAAGGATTTTATATGTTAAGAGATATCCAGGAAAAGAACTGAGAAACTAGATATTCTGTATTATGGATTTTTCCAAGTCAAATTTTATCAAAACTAATTCGAATAGAATAACTTAAATATTGAAAAACGAAAACAAAAAGTTCTAATTAACACTTTGCAAGTCTTATTGCTGAGCTGATTAGTTTTGCGGAAAGAGGGACAGTGGGAACAGAACCGTTTCATTTCCCCTCGTCACTATCTCCTAACAAACTAATCAGCTTAGCAATAAGACTTGCACAGTGTAAATTAGGACAAAGGAAAATAAAAACAAGTAAGAGTACTATATTCGGCTGAGCCGAATCTTATATACCCTTTACCAAAGTGCGTTTATGTAGTATAGAGATACATACATAAGCACAGACATATGTAGGTACATATTCATTTTGTGAAAAAATTCATACTTTTTTCTAGTGCAATTTTTAGGTTTTTGACATTATGTTTAATTTGGTGCTTTTTACATTTTGGCGATTTTTTTTTCATATATGCAATTTTTTTTTTGGTTTTGGCGATTTTTTCGGTTTTTGGCGTTTTTTTAATTTTGGCGATTTTTTTTCGTTCTAGCGATTTTTTTGATTTTTTTCATTTAGGCGATTTTTTTATTTTTTATATATTTAATTTTTTTTTTATATTTTTTTGTGGCAATTTTTTTAGTTTTGACACTTTTTTCTCGTTTTGGCGATTTTTCGGTTTTTGGCATTTTTTTATTTTGGCGATTTTTTTTCCTTCTGGAAATTTTTTTGATTTTGACAATTTTTTTCATTTAGGCGATTTTTTTATTTTTTGGCGATTTTTTTCATATAGGCAATTTGTTTTTTGTTTTGGTGATTTTTTCGTTTTTTGGCGTTTTTATTTCTTTTTGGCAATTTTTTTAGTTTTGACAGTTTTTTCTCGTTTTGGCGATTTTTTTTCGGTTTTTGACGTTTTTTAATTTTGGCGATTTTTTTTCGTTTTGGCAGATTTTTTGATTTTGCCGATTTTTTTTTTCATTTAAGCGATTTTTTTAATTTTTTGCGATTTTTTCATATAGGCATTTTTTTCTTGTTTTGGCGATTTCTTCCGGTTTTTGGCGTTTTATTTTTTAATTTTGCCGATTTATTTTCGTTTTGGCGATTTTTTTTATTTTGGCGATTTTTGTTTTCATTTAGGCGATTTTTTTAATTTTTGTCATATAAGCATTTTTCTTTTGTTTTGGCGATTTTTGCGGATTTTTGTCATTGTGGGAATTTTTTTTGTTTTTTTTTTCATTTAGGCAATTTTTTTTTTAATTTTTGGCGATTTTTGTTCACATAGGCATTTTTTTTGTTTTGGCGATTTTTTCGGTTTTTGGCGTTTTTTTTTTAATTTTAAGGTTTTTTTTATTTTGGCAATTTTTTTGTTTTGGCGATTTTTTTTAAATTTTAGGCGATTTTATAATTTTTGGATTTTTTAGTTTGACCGTTTTTGAAAATTTCAAGAGTTTAACTCTTACAGTTTCCAAGATATAGCAATTTGTCAAAATTACATAGTCAAAATTTCATTAACTGATGGACCATCCTTTAATTAAAATTTTTTTAATTTTAGTTTTAATTCTTGTAGTCTATTTAAAAATACACAAATTTTACAAATTTCAAGTGTCAATATACATATGTACACACATACATACAATTGTATGTATATTACATGGGATTTTAAAAGTTTTCGTTACTCATTTTGGAACACCCTTTAATTTTTAGCTTTTATATATTTGTTGTTGTAGCGACCAAAGTTCTACATACACTGTCCAAATTTCAGACCCGTAGCTTTTACCGTTCCTGAGAAAATAGCCTCCTTCCTAAAACATGAAATATGTTTAATTATTAGGAAAAAAGTTAAAGTTTTCCAACCCTGGAAACGTTTTTTAATTTGTTAAAATTTTACAATTTTTTTTTTTATTATATATACCAATTTTATTCGTACCGAAGTATAAAATAAGTTAATTTAATAAAAAAGTAATAAAAGCTTGTTTTCGGTAGTTATTTTCTATGGGTAAATTGAGTTTGAGTTTTCCAGCTCTGAAATTGTCTGCTCGATTTTGCTGATTTTCAATAGCAAAATTTTTCGGAAAATTTCTGATACACCAGTCCAAGAACGAAGTCGCTAGCTCTTCTGGGAGCTTGGGAAAACCGATTTCACGTACAGACAGACGGACAGACGGACATCGCTTGTTCGTCTTCCCTATGCATAAGGATCCAGAATATATATACTTTATGTGTCTCTTATTAGTATTGTAGAAATTAAAAACGGAATGACAAACCTATATATACCCTTTTAAAATTTTTTGGTAAGGGGTATAAAAATAAGGGAAGTTTTTAAAACGAATGAATTTTATATAACATTTGAACTACACTAAAAATAAATTACTCACGCTCCACTCACGACAGTAAAAATTACACAAAATTTAGGTATTCACACACGACAATGCAACATCTGGTATAAAGACTGGAGATTTGACATTTCTACGCTTGTCCAAAGTTAAATATAAAAAAACGCGAGGATGGCGTTGGCTATAGTAGTTAGCACGTTGACTACAAAACCGAAGTTACTGGGTTCAATCCCTGTATCCAACAGTCATTAAAAATAACAACACCAGGCATTTGTCTAATGTGAATCAGTGTTCCTTTGTATCGGTTGTTCTAGGAAAAGCTCAAGTGATGAAGGCGTAGTCACTGGTCACTGAACTATACAGACTTCAGCAGATACTAACTAATACTAATATAACATCAGAGCGCCCTCCTTCGTTATGTAGCAAAATCATCGAATAATTAAATAAATCTCATTTAAAACCAGAGGCGCTGCAACACCTCGATATATCGAGAGTTTATATTAAAAAAGTGCTATCTGCAATTCTTGAATATTTTAGTAAACAAAATAAAACTGTTATTTTCTCTAAGTCTAAGAGCAATAACTGTATTTGATTAACATTAGTACAATTAAGATGTCTTCTTTACATGGTACTATTTATCAAAATTTAGTTATTAGTCCTTGCACTTTAAGAAAATAATAGTTTTGTGGGCTCTTCCAAAATTTTCAAGCCTTGTAGATAACACTTTTTGAATATAAGCATATAAACCCTCAATAAACAAAAATATGTAAGCAGAATAAGACCAAAATATATAAGTAACATTTGTATAAGTTCCGGACCAGACTGGTAATTTATGGTGCAGCAATTCTTGATTATGTATATGTGCTCGCTCTCTCGCTCGCTCTCTCGCTCCTTTGCACTACAGAAAAATTGCAAGTCTGGACCAAGACTAAAAGCAATAAATTGTAACAATATTACCTCAAGTGGAAAACAGAGCAAGTGATAGGGATTTGTTTTGGAGAATCATAGGGAGCAACTCAAAAATAAAACTTTTACAGATCTTTGAATGGACTACAAAGTAATGAGTGCTACTAATTTGTCTTATTATATTATATGTAAAAAAATGAATAAAGTAAGCTCTTATTCATATAATTCTGCAAACGTATTTATTTTAGTCCTTTTTAGTTATAGATCTTGAAAATTAACATTGATTGTTGTTTGACCTCCGCCATTTTATTATTATTTTGTATTAAAAACTTACTTAGTCAATTCGTTTAATAATGCATTAAAGAAACTTTTACGGGTACATACCTGCAAAGAAATAAAAGATATATGAACATTTAGAATTCATAGCAAAGGCCTTATTAAAGAGAAAAACTATTGCTTTATAAAGGACTTACAAAAACAGCTTTTCATATAAAATTCATTTTGTAATATTTTTCACAAATAAACCAAGTTTTTTCTAAGCAACATGAATAACATTGTTGATTTTTTTGGCATAAACAGAATGGTTAAACTTACTTGTATATTGGGAACTTAACTAAATGTCGATTTTAAAGGTTTATTACTAAATGCTCACATTTATTCTCTGGTTTCATTTTAATTTATTCTCATCCCTTTCTGACAAATTGCTTACAACATGACCTACTTTCAACAGTATGCAAGCGTTCATAAAATTTTCATAAGAAAGCACAATATTATTCTTTCCTTCCTTTTGCTGCAAGTTTTTTCTTTCTTTATTTTACATTTGCAGCTTTCCTCAAACCCAAATTAGTTTATAAAATTTATTTAATGCATCAAACTAAAAGTTCAATGTACTTCATAGTTTTCCATTTCTTAAGAGTGTATGTGTGTATGTATATATGGGCATGTATGTGTGTGCGTGAGTGCAAGGAGGCAGCATTGCACACACAACTACAAGAGCTTTCTATTTGAAAATACTGAATGAAGAGGAAAAGACAATAAAAGCCTTAGAAGAAAAGAAACTTATAGGGAAATAGAATAAGAAAAAAACTGCTGTAGCCTGTAACAAATTCAAGTAAAGCACACATACATACTCGTACACACATGAATGCGAGTAGCAACATGGATTTAGAAAATGCTTAAATGACAATTGCAACGACGACATATTGTTAAATGTAACAATAATAAAAAAAATCTCTTTTTACTTTTTTTTATTAGTTCAATTGCTAAAAGAAAGATATACTTAAAAAAAATAATAGTTATAAGAAATAGGAATGCATGCATACAAAAGAAATAAGAAAAAATCCTGTTAATCCATAAAAGAAAATAAAATTTAAGTGATGACGATTCTTTGGGTCTCAACATTGTTTACTTGTACTCAGAAAAAAAGAAGAAATGCAAAGTGAAGCCTTAAGTCTATTGCCCTATTGCTAGGATAATGGGATAATAATTTTATACATTTATATGTACATATGCATGTGTGTGTGTGTGTGTGTGGGTGTGTGTGTGTGTTCATTTGTATGTGTTTGTTGATATCTAATATTTACCAAAGAGATTTCACATGTAAATATTGATTTAGTTAACAAGAATTAAATCAATTTAAAGCACACTAAATTGAAAATTTACTTTCCCAAATAGAATTATCTAAATTTGCAACATGAATAGTTTATTTGCATATTTGCTAATGAAGCTTAATATTGAAATTATTTGTGTAGTTTCTTTGTCTGGAAACTCTTGTAATTTTATTTTTAAGCTTTCTCGAATTAATTATTATTTTAACTTTGTGGTAAAATTTATATTTTAATGCAACTTTAAATTAGATTACAAGAGACTACGAAAGGACTTACGTACGTATATCCTATTCGTTCTATAATTTGTGTTAAAGAAATATTAAAAATTATTTTCTTTGCTTTATTGTTGTGTAGCTCTAAGAAAATACTCCCAAGAATGTTAGTAATATTTTCATTTACAATTTTGTAATAGTTTCCAAGAAACTGATTTATTTTCTTTTTCTTTAAACTTTTTTTCCACCTTGCTAACGATCAAATTAAATCAAGAAAATTTTATAAAATAAGAAAATATAAATTGATAGAATGAAATGTAACTTTATTTAACATATTCTTAATTGGCCCTAATGATAATAACTGGCAACATTTTCAATCCTTTAGATGAAAAGTTTTTATGCACTTCAGACCCCTTTTAGATTTTTTTGTGTTTGTAGCAATTAATACCATTAGAGAGTTTACAATAGCATTTTAAAATATTTCTTAATATTGCAACATTTCAATTTTATTACTTTAATATGGTCTGGCAAGTTTGTTGTTTTTGTTTTGTTTTGTATTCGAATTAATTACCAGGTGCCAAATTTAAAAGTATAAACGCATGACATTTTCAATATGGAAATATGGTAATATTAAACTCAAGATGTTAAAACTGTCAGCGCATGATAGAATTATAATGGGTACATGCACAAGCCCATCCTGTGACTGATATTGCATATAATTGTCAAACTTTGTTTACAAGCTGCAAAAATGTTAGTGTATGTGTGTGAATAAAATGATTACAGTGTTGCCAGTGAATTTACACATGGCTGTGTCTCCAATTACACATTGAAGAAAATTACACTAAACAACTTTTGTGTAGTTTAAAATGAAAACAAATATGAATTAAAATAGAACCCAAAGTAGAATTCCACACAGATTATACAAGAATTTAATTACATGGCGTAGACATGTGAGTAGAAATTACACACTATCTAGCTACACCCAGACTGGCAACACTGAATAACTATAATCATGCAGGAATGCCGCGTCTGCAATTGTACTTTAGTTACCCTGTAATTGTTATTTTTATAAACAAAAGACAGTTGTTTCTGACAATATTTAATTTGTTTATACCAGCAAAATACATGTGTTTTTTGGTGTTGCATTTTTGTTGTAGCTGTGCATGTACCTAGTACTATTGTATCATGTGTCAGCGCAGCTGTAGTTGATGAAATATATGCTCTCTCTCTCTCATATTATACACTTATATGTATATAGATAATATAAAGATGTATGTGTGTTTGCCTGACTTTGATATACATGAATGCGTATTTATATCGTTGCCTGATCACAGTAAAAAATTAAGATGGTGCAATATTGCCACATTAAAATTTTAATATACTAATTGTGATTTTCCTAAATATTAAGACGTAAATAATTTGAATAAGCTAATAAAGCATTATCTTAACCAATTTACACCAAAGGTGGAAAAGAACCCATCTGTCTGTCTGTCACAGGCTGTTCTCTCGAAAACTATAAGAGCTACGGACCATAAAATTTTCACAGAACGTTCTAAAGCAAGCAAGGTAACATGTTGAAGTTCTTATGTAATATACAGACAATTATATATAGACACTTGAAATTTTCAATGTTAGTGTATTTTTATGCAGCCTATAAAAATTAATTATATTGAAAATTAATTTGAAAAAAAAACAGCAAAATTGAAAATATGCTGAAACGAATAATCGTAAAATAAAAATACGCTTAAATGATAAATATCACCATAAATAAAATTAATCGCTCAAATGCAAAATAAAACACTAAAACTACAAAGGTCTCCAAAAAAGAAAACTCTAAAAAATCGCCAAAAGACGAATAAAAATCTCCAAAACGAAAAAAAAGTTGCTTAAACTATAAAAAGAACCGAAAAAATCGTCAGAACGAAAACAAGCGACAAAACTAAAAATTCGCTGAAACTAAAAACATCACCAAAATCCCTAAAATTCGTCAAAACTTAAAAAAGACTATAAACGGAAAGAGGCCAAAAGTAAGAAAAATCTTCAAAATAAAAAAAGAATCGCCAAAAACCCGGAAAAAAGTTTAGCAGGTACTTAAAATTTTAAATAAATATCTATGTACGCAATATAGGCAAGATATTCCATTATATAGAATAAAACATTAAACCCATTCACCGCAACAAGCAACAAGCTACCGATAACAAAATGTCAAGGATAGAACATACATGTTTATATGAGAATGATTATTTCAAAGACACCAAGACAACAGGGCGGCAGGTTGTTGTCCATGCTGATTTTGTCGTAGTAGTCCAATTAAAGTAATTTCTCTTTTTGAGGTCTACAAAACAAAAAATGTGTAATGCCAATATAGAAACAAGTGTAAATGAAATAAGTGTTTAGAAATATTTTTAGTGCATAATCAGATAATTACAAAAGTAATTATACTTTTATAAAGCGAAAACCACGATAATTCGCGAAAAGTTGCAAAATTTTACACAAGCCATAGAATTGAATAAAAATCGCTTAAAAAGTAGTGAATGCAAAAAATTCGATAAAAATTGCTTAAATGACGAAAATTTGCAAATACTTGCTAACAGCGGGATGATAACAAAGTCTTATATTGTTTAAAAATGGGAAAAACTGCCAAGAAGCTGAAATCATGCAAATATTGTCATTTAACACGAACTTTGCAAAAAATAACGAGAAGTTGCAAAACCGGACGAGAGTCCTTAAATTGATTAGAAATCACCAAAGCCATTAAAAAACATTTAGAAGAAAGGCGAGAAAAATCGCAATCTAGCGAAAAATTTCTAAATGTATTAAAAAAAATTACTAAATCGCAAAAATATAAAGAAATAAATTGATTAATTTTTATATTTTCACGTGATATAAGTAAATAAATGAAATATCTTATATATATGGATCACATATTTCTACTTCAATGTCAGATTTTGATTATGGCTACGAGGCGACCAATGCAGCCAATGGAATTTGAAGTCATGTATTCGTGTAGTCTGCTGTGGTGAATGGGTTTAATTCGTAAAGTTCGTATAGTGTTATATATGTATGTATTTAGTGTCCGAACGGAGCCTTTCGTGTGTGAATCAAAGTGCCACTTTACTGAATTTATATATACATATGTATGCGTTGAATTAAGTATATATATATATATATATATATATATATATATATATATATAAGTTTTTTTCATGTCCATAAAATATTTGTGGGAAACCTCACCAGCATTGAAGTACCCCATTAACAAATTGAAGGCGAGCAATTCTTAATTCAAAGAATTAATTTGCGAATTCTCTCAAGCTGGTATGTGAAAATAATATATATAACGATGAAATATTTGCACTTTATGTATATGTGTGTTATTACGTACATTCATTTGCAAAATATATGTACATGCATACGTCCTACGTACATACATACATACTACATACATACACACTGAGCGAAAAAATACGTTACAAAATCCACAATGCTTGTGGTCAAAATAACACCCTGAGTTGTCACTTTTTTATCTTCAAAATTATAAATGCTAGTTGTCAACTTGTACATGGACGTGTACGGACTATCAACGGTACGTTGTCAACCTTTGTTTATTGATAACGCTGGTTGTCAACTTCTACAAATTCGCTGTCAATAATTCGTGTTTAATATTTTAACATGAACATAGTTGATACTTGATAATGTTTTGACAATGAATCAATGATCAGCTTGAGCACATATGGTGTAATTTTTTCTCAGGGTGTATATACATACTTATATATATGCATATGTGTCTATGTATGTATGTAAATGCTCAAAACAATAAAACTTGTATTTGCTCGTATTCATATTTATTTGATTTCGCTATTTAAACAAATAAAAGAACGGAAAAAACTATGTATGTATGTACATACAACATAACTTCACAACAACAAAGAGCAGCAAGCAAACAACAATTGCTAACCAACCATCAGCAACAATGGAAATAGCAACAGCAAAATTCAAATATAAAACTTTCAAACTTGTTAGAGCTCGTACGAGTACAAAAGATTGTCAGGAAATGCAAGTTTGAAGGAAGAGAAGAAGAAGGAAAAAACAACACAAAATAAATTAAATATTGACATTTAATAGAGTACGTGGCCGGGTATTTTATATGCAGGCATACATACATACATTAATACATATATTGCCACGTATACATATATATTTAAATATAAATACACATACATATGTATTTATGCATGTATATAAAAATTTATATATTTTTTAGAAAAGATTTGTACATATGTACATGTAAGTACATTTGTATGCATAAGAACCATAGATTTGAATTTAAAAAGAAAACAACAAAAAAATGCAAAACATTAAAACTTAGAAAAACTTAAAATTTTAAAACATCTTTGGAACAGAATTTCAAACTTTTTTACGACACTGTCGAAATACATTTCTTGCTTGAGACTATTCGATGTTAGAATAAATTTTTTGGCACAATAATTACTAGTGTACCATTTTGATGGTTGAATAAAAAAATTACCGACGATATATAAAAAAAATTATTGAATTTTCTGTGATGACGATTGTTGCATTTTTGATAAACAAACCAACAGCCAATGTAGTAAAGTAAGAAAATAAATAACATGTTGATTATTGAGTTCTTATTTCAACTTTGTTGAGCTTCTCATTTATTTAAACGAAAGTTTAACATAATAACTCTATTTGTTTCAAGAAATTTTTGGGTAAATATTCCCTGATGATATGCATTAGCAACAGTGAAAAGCTTATAGGATCCAGCTAAACCCCTCAATAATCAAAATGAGTACAATGACCTTTTGTATTCATCGCTTTGCAAGCCAAATTATAAATAATAATTATTAATGAACAAATAACACGAAAGTTAATTGTGAATATTCTGACAAACACGTAGCTGAACGGAACAACTAGCTGTTTTCGAAGGCCCCATAGTATTTATCGAGCATTTCCTTGGTTTGATTGATGGTTTTTTTTCGCAAAAAATAATGTTTAATGAGCACTCGAAATTCACTTTTTTTCAACCTCGTATAGTACGACATCTGTACCTGATTTACATTAAGCATTTTTTCATGAAATTTCATGAATTTTGTTGCACACAACTTTTTCTATTTGCTGATTGTAGCGATAAGAGAGAGAATATTATATAAAAAAGCACGTAGAATGAATCTCTGATACTTTTTTGGCAACGCCTTTGATATAAGTTTCTCTACCGGGCCTGCTATCGAAAAATAAAAAAGTTTCATGCAACTAATTTCATGAAAAAAAAATGCTTAATGTAAATCAGGTATTGCTCAAAATTTTACAGTAGTCTGTTAACAGATGGTAAAGTCTTCATCAAACTTTGTTGTATTTCATATAACTACGAGGAAAGTTCGAAAAGTTACGACTTTATTGATCCGCCCTCTTGCAAGGTGTTAATAGTGCATATTTTTAACTTTTCAGGATGTGATTAATAAAAACATAAAGATAATTAATTACAATGCTATTTCTCTATTTTTTTTTTTGGCAAATTAAATCGCTATCATTAAATATTTTATCTTTGTTTATGATCTATGATAAAGCACTTCTTGATGCATTTCGTAATTTTGAAAATGCAGTTGCCTTACACTTATTAAAAAAGCAAACAAACAACGAGATTTCCTTAAGGAAAAAAGCTGCGGATTCACTGAATGGGTGCCAGAGAAGAGAACTTCTTGAAAAGATAACCACCCCTATATAAAAATCATCAGAAATTATACAAATTCACACTACTTCCAGATCACAAGTTCAGAATCTTAATGACTTCTTTGGAAGTTTCCTTATTGGCTAGTAATAGTTTAAATCAAACTCAAACTAACCAAACCATAAGTTGCTCTAACACACACGCCTATAAATGGCTGTTGAAAATGTTTATTTAGATAGTAGAAACACTGAAATTAGAGTAATGTATGGCCAACACACGACAATACAAAATCGTGAGTCCATATGTGGCACAAGTAGCAACAGCAGGCATTGACGAATATAAAAAACAGGCCCATAAGCATTAGATATAAAATAAAAAGAAATAATGGAAACACACAGGAAAAACAAAATTCCGTTCAACAACCCGTGAAAAACAAACAGAAAATTATCTGCTCTAGCCAATCTAAACTTCATCAATTGTTGTATACACACTCTGGAAATGTGTTGCAGTTACTTTAAGGGAAAATACGACGAGCACAAAGTCTTTTTTTTTGTATTATTCATTCCCAATATGCGATTCAATTCGATTATCTTCAATTCCATTTCGTATGTTTGTGATTGAAAGACAGGTTAGACAGTTATTGACAGACTTATGTTGTATATTCATTTATCTTTTTGTGCTTCCTAACATGAAAAGATTAAAGGAATGGAGTTGGTATTCCGTTGAAAATGTCTGATATTGTTTGAATATTGTGAAGAGTAGGTGTGTGTGTTTTAAGTAAATGTCCGGGTTGATGTACACTTTGGCATACTATTTACCATTTGTTGCTTTTGTTAGGCACGACATCGTTGTGTGGCAATCAAAAATTGCAAAAAAAGAAAAGAACTTAAAGAATTGTTCGTTTATCCGTTTTTGTTTTTCGATTGTAAACATGCAGTGGCAAAAAAAGGACATTTTAATTGGCTGTTTGAAAATACACGTTTGTGTGGGTTAGAAGAAAAGAAAACTATTTCAAAAAAATAGTCGTTTTAGAATTTTTAAGAATTCTCAAAAATGCAATACGCGTATTTAAAGCAGATATTTAAAGGAAATCGATGAGGATAATGGCATTATATAGATCATACATGCGTATGTATATGATGTAGACTGCAGTATTGCGAACAAAGATTTTCATGTGTACGCAAGAAAATCAATGTCAAGGCAAAAAACTATGAGCATCATAAATCAAAGCGTCTAGATAATGTGGATTCCATGATACCACGATATCGCTGGAAGTAAAATGGCCCGAAAAACTGGAGAATATGGCATCTACTCTCTAAAAAACATCAAACCTTTTACAAAAATCAAACACAAAACAAAACAGTGGACTATAAAAAAAATATATTAGATATTGGCAGAACTGTTAAAAAAGATTCTTAGATTAGGAAAGCTTACACAAAACGGACATACAATGGTAATGACTCTCACCTCTATCGCTTGCATGTTGTTGTTATAATTTTTGAAGTTTATTATTATTTGTAATTAATAAAAAAGTAATTATTGCGCACATTTTGTATAATTACTTTGCTAAGGATTGGAATTACTTATAATTGAAACTGGATTTTTTTCTGAATTACAATTACAATTGTAATCGAAAATTAAAAACACAATTACCTTTAAAAATAACTGTGTTGGAAATAACTTACATATTACAAATACATTTAATTAGAATTAGAACTACATGCAATAATAATTACATTACATGTAATTGCAATTACAATGACATGTAATTGTGTTGGTAAGTACCTAAATTACAATTGCATGCAATTACAATTACAACAAAATGTAATTACAATTACATTACAATTGAAAATTGTAATTGGAAACTGTTATTACATGAAATAGTAATTGAAAATTGTAATTCCATGTAATTGTGATTGAGGTTTTTTTCCAACGCAATTACTTTTAAATGTAATTGTTCTTTTTTTCTTTGTTTTCAATTACAACTATATGTAGTTATAATTGAAAACGTTCAAGCAGAATTACAAATATTTTGTAATCGATGTGCAATAAATTACAAAAATTTTTTTAATCAATGCACAATCAATTACAAAATGTAATCGTTACCGCCCAAGTCCGTTGAGGGGTATAACTAGTTTCAATACCAATTTCCGTGCCTCTAACGCAGAGCACCAGAGAGCTTTTATACAAAAGTTTTCAGAAACAATAAAAATATTCACACAAAAAAATTTTGTTAAACCCACGTATCCTTATCCTACTGATTCGATATCGAGCATTTCCTGCAAGAAATCACTAATGAAAAAAATTCTTGTTGTAGAGAAAACGATATGAAAGTTTTTAATTTACTAAAAGCTTAATGGCAAAATAAAATATATTATTTCCTCGTGTTTTGAGCTATGGCCAGGGGTCGTATTTTAATGTTTAAGTTATTTTCAACAGTCTGACTCGCATCTTTCTATTAAATTAAATTTTAAATTTCGTGTAATTAATAAGAAAATTCCATTTCGCGTATAGATAAATATTTGCATATGGTGTTGGAGGGCAAAATAAATAAAAATATTTTTTGGTTTTTCTTATTTGAGTGCGAGGCATTACAATTTACTTTAGTG
This sequence comes from Tachina fera, assembly GCA_905220375.1. Taxonomy (NCBI): domain Eukaryota; kingdom Metazoa; phylum Arthropoda; class Insecta; order Diptera; family Tachinidae; genus Tachina; species Tachina fera. The sequence goes on along the minus strand of LR999966.1, from coordinate 94,071,408 downwards.
AATTTATAAATTTATTTCGTTTACATACGCATTTATTTGGACAAGTGCGGCAAATGTATTCCCTGAAACTTATTTTAAAATAAACAGCGCCAGTGGCTGTTCTCTTGAAATTACAGCATCTGTCCATGAACATGACTGCAGGTACATTTGAAGTCAAGATACTTGTATGTGTTTGTGTGTGTGTATGAGTGTCCGTGGTAAAATGGTTTTGTATGCTTGTGTGTGTGTATGTTATGCGGTTGGTTACTGCCATGTCATGTTTTCCGTGATGTGCAGCGATAGACAACCAGTGGCTTCCTTTTTACTATATGTGTACATATATTTTTGTATTTTTTTTTTTTTTGCTCCATTCAACTTATGCAAACAAATACATATATACAAATAATATATTTAACAATATTTTTTAAATCTATTTCTGTATTACTTTTTATATGCTGCACTTGCCCAATGCTTTTTTTTGGACAAGTGGACGACTTTCGTTTACTAAACTAAAATTTTCATGGAAAATATTTTCAATACTCTTTAACACAAAAACCTTTGCTGTTCTAAAGAGATTTCTCTGTTTGATAACACTGACAACACTTTCGAAGCAATTAATATGCATTTTTTTATATAAATGTTATTTCATTTATTTACAGTGATTTAATTATTATTTAAATTTAAAGTATTACTTTTCACTCACTTTCACCTCATACTTAAATCATATCTTAATGATAGAGTTTCAAGCTCGAAACGCCCTTTAATGCAAAAATGGGACTAACTTATCATATTTTTTTTCGCTACGATCCCCGTCTTGTCTGTCTATCAAAGGTTCTTTTCTAGAGAACCTTAAGAGCTACGGACCTGAAATTTACCCGGAGTATGTAAATCTTTACACGCTACAACAAGTATATGACAATTAAATTAAAGGGAGTTCAAAGCGAGCAATGAATCTAGAAATCATACTGTAATACATACATATGTACATGTATGTATATAGACAATTTTATGTAAACACTTGAAATTTTAAAACTTAGTGAATTTTTATGCTCCAATTAATACTGAAATTTAAAAACAATCAATATTAAAGGGTATTATATTAGTTAATGTAATTTTAACAACTTGCTGTATCTTGGAAACCATAAGGGACAAACTCTTGAAATTTTTAAAACGCTAAAACTAAAAAAATCCCAAAAATTAAAAAAATGCCGAAACGAAAAATTACTGAAATGAAAAAATGCGATTAAATGATATATAACACCAAAAATAAAATAAATCGCTAGAATACAAAAAAATTCCACCACAGGTAAAAATTTCCCAATAAAAAAAATTCCAAAAACCTAAAAAAGCCGTTAGAACAAAAACAATCCCAAAATTAAAAAATTTTTTGTAACTGGAAAAATCGCCACAAATAAAAAAAAACGCAAAAACGAAAAGAAGCGTGAAATTAGAAAAAAAAAGCTCAAATTAAAAAATAAAATCCCCAAAGATAAAAAATCGTTAACACGAAAAAAGCGCCAAAACCGAAAATCGAAAAAAATCAGCACAACGAAAAAATACCTTAAATTAAAAAGAGCCAAAGAGATTTTTTTTCTTTAAATTTCTACATTAAGTAAGATATTCGATTATATGGGCTAAACTTCGCATAGTATTACATATCGTTACCTTGAAATAGAAAGGACCTGCCTGATTATTTTTTTTAAATTAAAATAATGAGTTAGGGACTTTCTGTATTAAGGTAACAGTATATAGTGTAGGTATTAGGGATGCCAATCGGGATCGATTTTTGGAAATCCCGGGATTCGGGATTTGTAAATACCGATCCCGAAAAACCTGGGATTTTCGGGATCTCGGGATTTTCGGGATCCCAGGATTTCTCAGGATTTCGAAATTTTCGAGATTTCGGGATCTACAATTATTTGGTAAAATAAATTATTCTACTTCAATTTTAAGTCCTAATTCACACTACTGTTTAAAATTATTTCCCGGGAAAAATTTCTCGTGGAATTTTATTCATAATTCTTCTCATACTATAGATTAAGAAGGAATAAATTTGTCAAACTTATGAGTTTTCCAAATGTTACTTCCCTTCCAAAGCTCATATGCTTCTTTTTGTTTTCAAAATAATTCTTACGGCCCTTTTCACAATGTCCGATTAAAAATTATTTAGATGTTTAACTCGCAGTTAGCCAAAAATGTTTTTCACAATGTATGATTAGTACTTCACCGAAATAACCGATATAACCGAAAGAAATTTGCCGGTTAAGACACTAATCGAAACCCAAAATAAATAAAACGGATGGAATTATGCACCAAAATTCATATTATGACAATTTTTTTAGTTTTATAGCTTCATATGTAAGACGGAAATAGAAATTTATGCATGTGTGTTTGTAATTGCTGAAACTTATTTTTTCTATGCTATGTTTATGAGCCCTGATGTAATCATATGTGAATGCATAGGTATGTATATATGTGTGTGTGTTTGTGTTTATCTTTTTAATTTTCAAATTTTTTTTGACAGACTACTCCATACTTTTTGTTTTGTAAACAACTTTTTTGGTAAACAAACTGATGGTATTGCCATACTTTCTACCAATTTCTTCTTCTAAGTAACAGAAAGATGGTGAAACGCATAATAATAACCGTCGGTTAATAGGTACCTGTTAACGAAACCGTCAGTTAGCTAATTTTCTGTTAAAAACAAAATAACTGGACATTGTGTAATTGTCCGTTAGTTGTATATTATGGCTCCTTTGATGAAAAAAAACCGCGAGAAAGTAGTTAATTTATTTTTCTCTTGTAGTTAATTTATAAGAAATAAGTCACGAATAGTCATTAAATTGTTAAAACTGCACGTAAATATTGTATGGGACTTTTAAATATTATAAAAAATACCATAAAATCAACGAAAATTTTAATTTATAAATGTTTTTTTATATAAAAATGTCTATGAAATCCCGAAAAAGAAATCCCGGAATTGAATTTTACAAATCCCGTGAATCGGGATTTGCCAAATATTTCCCGTTTGGCATCCCTAGTGCATATGGAACCCTACGTATGAGAGTCAAGGTCACAGTTTAATGACAAAATTTTCTATGGTAAAATGAATAGAATATTTTCAAAAATGTATAGGGTTAAGTCTGGTGTCTCTCAAGCCTCTGTATTGGGGCCAATTTTATATATAGCTTTCACTTTTGATATACCAGTTACAAATTGTGTTTTAGTTGCACTGTGAGCTGATAATAGTGCAAGTCTTTCTGCCAACACAGATTGCAATGCTGCTTCAATACAGCTTCAGAAAGAACTCAATGAAATTAGAATTTTTTTTAAACAAATAGAAGATACAATTTAGCACAGAAAAATCTTTGCAGTTTACGTTTGGTTTACTATTAAAAATTTTACAAATATGTCATTTAATAGTACTGAATGCAAAATAATTATATAGAAAAAAATTTCAAAACACTTCTAGACTTACGGTAGACAAGTGTGAAAAGCCAGTGACTCTAATATTGAAATGCTTAAAAGGTTTCTATATAAAATATTGACATGAATTATTAAATGACTTATATCAAACAAATTTATTCAAGATGACTTATCACTTTCAGTGGACAAAATTAGGAATTTAAGCACAAAGTACAATATTACCATAGTAAGGCACAGTGAGGTGGCTTCGTACAATTATGTGCAAAATATATAATGACTGATCTTAGATCATTGAAATTTTACTAAAATAAGAAACAAAAATTAAAATTTCATTAAAATATTGAAAGCACATTTTCTATCTTTTGAATTGGAACACCTTCATATGTATGTGTAGCCAGATGTGAGGCTATTTCAGTTTTGAGACTTTTGCGTTCTATGGAAGATTTCGTAATCCTGAGTAAATTTCTTCTTTTAATTTCCCTGTTTCTACAGCTCTTACGGTCGACTTGTAGTAGAAGAAATTTTTTTTTTTGAGTGATTATCATAAAAAAATTTCCAGACGAGTCGTTTGCCTGACTTTTGAAAACAGGGTGTATGTATTTTTGAATTTTGAAATATTTGACAGGGGATTTTTTTCTTTTACTCATTTCTATTACAAAGTTTACAATAAGCATTACTAAATATTGTATTACTGAATTTTTAAAACCCACTCAAATTCAGTAGCAAAAGTTTTTAAATTTTTATTCCACAAATGAAGGTAAAATAACAAAGTTATCGATCATGATTTCTAACGTTTACCAATTGATTTCTATTTGCTGCTTTATCAAACCCACAAACTATTTGCTTACTTCCTGACTGCAGCACTTAAATACAAACTCCAAATCTTTTGCTGCTGGTAGTTGTTCAACTATTTCAAAAAGCACTTGTATTAAACCTTCACCAAATACTCAGCATTAGCCTACACTTGTGATACGAGTATTAAAAAACAAATTTATTAAGCGGAAGCAAATACATCTTTTTATAGCAGAAAATAATGAAAAAAAATAACATTTATTTACGTCCTGCTACATAAAAAATGTTTAGTTTAACTTTAAGAAACTATTATATAGAAATTAGTAAAATATTTTTAAGTAAACTAATTTATTGAACATAAACTTATTCCCACCATTATTTGTCATCTTCAAAAGTTTCCACATAAAATCACCCTTCAGAAAACTTTACAACTTAAACAATTTCAAAAGTTGATTTCTCACTTCTTCTTGCTGCTTTCTCTGCTTTAGCAAATTGTTCAAAAACATTTGATGAATACGATATTTATTTCAATTCTCTTCACACACCTCCACCCCCAAAACCTTTTAGCGAAATACATCAGTGTGCTCGTAGTTATGCAAAATAAAGTTTAATGAAATTGAATGAAAAAAAAAACTTTTTGTATACTTCAAGTGCATTTAAAATAAAATCAATTAGATTTTGCACGAACAAACATTAAACACCATAGCAATACTTTTGAGCATTCTTCGCGAATTTTCATAATATTGATAATGAAAGCAATGGAGTTTAAAATGCCTTTAGAAAGTAAAAAAAAACAAAAAAAAACCCACTAAGTTTTCCACATTAATTAACGAAATACTTCAACAGTAAACTAAGTTTTTGTTTACAGAAAAATAAGATAAAAAAAATTTATAAAATATTTAACTGACTTTAGATAAAGACTTTAAAAATAATGTTTTATTCCAAGTGTTTGTTTACTTGCTAAAATTGCTAAAGTCGTCTAGAAATTCGTAAGAAAAGCTTTTTTTTTAAATAAATTTTGATATTTTTATCGGGATTTTTCAGTAAAAATTTTTTTTGTTCAGTAAAAAATTAATTGTTTTTTTAAAATATATTTAAAGAAACACACAAAAAAGTAATAAGAATTATTTTGTAATATTAATTAAAATATTTGTAATATCAATTAAAAATTTAATTAAATTTTTACCTATAAACAATTAATTAATACAATTAAAAATTTAATTGAATCAATTGAATTATTAATTGAAAACATTAACTGGTGAATACTTTTTTCTGTGTAGCTTTTCTTAATGAAAAATATTTGAAACGAATTGTCGTTATTTTTCAAACAAATTTGAAATGCTTAGAAACGAAATTTTATACAAAATCTGCCTATTAAATTTATTATTGAGGGGTTTGCTCAATAAATGAACAGGTTCCTGCAAAATGAGGTCCATTCCAATAGCCCACAAGCGATTCGAGACCTCACAGATGGACCGTGTAAAAATGAAAAATTTAAAATGATGAAAAATTTTATGAAAATAATACGGTCCTACAATCGCTGCTATTACGGCCATTTGATTTATATCATGTTACGTTTTTAATGTTACAATGCATCTTTCTCTTTAAAATTATATAAACATCATATAATTTTGCTTAAAAACAAAAGTTTTCTTTTTTACCTATCAAAATGAAATCTCTTATTGAAAACCCCTTTATAAAAGGCCTGATAACCTATTTTTTATTTTATCTATTTTATATAAAATATATGATTGTTTTATTTAATATTTATTGTGCATAAAAGGATAAAACTTAATTCTCGACAAATTACATTTGTTTGCTTTATTTTCATATCCTTATTTTGTTTTTTTTTCATTTATCTAATTTTCTTATTATGATTGTTTAACATTTATTGATCATAACGATAAACCCTTTTTGATTTGATACAAAAAAAAAACAAAGTCTTATTCGTTATTAATATTATTGACCTTTAAGTACAATATAGATACATAAATATTGTTTGGCTAAGCGCTATTATTTTGTTATTTTATTTTTATTGTAAATTTATGCGTTTTGGTTCATCAAAACAATATTTGTTATAAATTGGATTTGAGTATTTTCCCTCTCACAATTTACATTTGAACTCTTGATAAAGGGCAGCAAATGTTTGCTTAAGATTTTCTATTATTTTTTTTCTTAGAATGGCATATTTCTATCTCAGATAAGGAATAAAGCAAAAGAACATAAGTTTTATGCAGGAAAACAAAATATAAAATAAAACATAAGTAAATAAGTTCTTCATAATAAAGATTAAATTCTTAAAATTTTGTGATTGCTAAAAAATATTATATAAAAATAAAATAACATGTTGTAGCAACAAGTCGTATCTGTTTCTATTAGTAACTATTAATTTTAAGAAAAAGTGTGATAAAAATATTACAACTTAATTAAATTATTCTTTGCACAAACATTTGTTGCTTTAGTACTAATAAAGATTTTTCATTGTGATCAATGACTCGTATAAATTGTCTTTTTTTTAAGATACTGTGGTGGGTTGTGAGTACTTCATGCTGTATAGTTCTTTGATATTATGATAATTATTCATATGCCCTCTAAATGGAACTTAAGCCCATTAATGGAAAGATTTATTTAAAGATTTATTTAAAGAACAGGCTCTTTTTGTTGTGCGACGGTTTTTTAACTTTAATTGGCATGAACTTTTGAGCTTGTAATAATCATAAATGGTGCTAAATTTGTATTAAGAAAATTATTTTAAAGGTTAATATAATCCTATAACTTACGTTTTGGCAAGTGAAGAAGGCACAGATGATGTAGTTATTGTAATAATGTGTATAGTTTTAATTATTAGATATCTTCTATAGATGTGACTGTGGTGAGGGGAAATTAAGAGTAAAGTGTCAATCTATAGTTGAGATAATAATCATAATCGCTCATGAGGGCAATTATGATTATTGAGTTTAAGGTGAGATGAAAAGCAATCTTTCCTTGCAGGGTAACCAATCTAAATGAAGAGCTGAAATTTCTTTTCTTTCAGGGTTTATTTATAAAATTTTTAGAACAAGTAAATATATGTAGTAAGTAGATATTTAATTATAATTTGCTTGTATTTTATTTTGGTTAGTATGATTGGGTAAGTATAATTAGGTATATGAAAATGGTGAAGTTAACATCTTTATGGGTTATGAGTAAGTAAATTAACGAATATAAAACTTAAAATAACTTCAGTTGTTGTAGAACAAACTGATTCAAAGCTACATTTAGTTAGAGTCAGGGTTGTCATATTATAGAAAATTTATTCTATGCTTAAATTAAATTAAATTACGACCCTGGTTTTAATAATTTCAGATAAGTTAATTAAAAAAAAGTTAATTAAAAATAAATAGTTAGGCTTAATTTTTTTAACCTACCATTTACACATGAAACTAATTGCAAGAAAGTAGCAATACAATCAAACTTTTTTACTCCACACTCACATTGTTTTAAATTTCCAGTCAGCTTTCAACGATTTTTTGAAGAAAGTAAATTTTTGATGTTTTCAAAAAGTAAAATGCAAAAAGTGTTACCTCGTTTAAAGATTTTTTACAAATATACGAGATTGTGGTAAATAGTTATTAAAAATTCTGCTTATTTTGTATAAATGTTTAAAGAATTATAATATGGTATTTTCAAATATACATGAAGAGCACAATTCATACTTTTTTAAAACAATAATGTTATTAAAATATTAACAATAATAATTATTCCAAACTTATTGCCCTATAATTTTGCTTATGTGAATATTCTTGGTAACTCTAAAAAAGTAGCAAACAAATCAAATTTTTCCAACATTACTTTTCGACGTCATTTTTAAAATGAACTTTCACTTTCCTGTGAAAACGAACAAGAAATTTTTATGAAATTCATTTATTTCATTAAAATTTCCATTCATACTATGTTTTCTGATTAAATAAAACCGACGGCGTATGAGCAATATCTATTTTTTTGTTGGTTTTAGAACTTAAATGTGTTTTATTAACATACAATTGCATACTTTTTTGGTTACTTTGATTACACGCCAAATGACCATACGTATGAGTAATATTTATTTCAATTTATCACAAACTTCAGTCGTATTTAATTAATTACAGCCGAAATCATAGCATACTTTTTGGTAGTGGTGAACAAATCAATTTACTAGTTCAGTATAACCCAAAGAGCTGTTAGCTAACCAAAGCTTGACAACTTCTAAAATTAATATAAGAAACTTAGTAAACGGGATTATTCCTAATTTTAACACAAATAAGTTTATATAACGACGTACACTCCCGATAAGATGATTAGAACCACATAAATGACTATTTTTAGTGCGCCATACATTTTTAAATTTTTATTGTTGGCAGCTAAAATTTTACTTCCATCTCAATGAGGATTTAGTGGTTATCACTAACATATCAAAAACTAAATCTATATATTTTAGAGTCCCATTTCCTGAAAGAGAGGAAAACTTAATGTTGTGGCTTTATAAAACCTTAATAATAAGAATTTTTAGGGTAATCTGTTCCATGAAACCTCTATTAAGCCTTAAGCATTTTTATAAAAAATCAGTTAAAATTTAATAAAAAGAACCATTAATATTCAGATTTTTGTTAATATTTTCCACATTCTAAAACAGTTGTAATTAAATGGTTGTTTAATAATCGCCCAATAAACCAGGAATCTTTAATGACCTTAATTGTAATGAAATTTATCTTATTATATATTAATTAAAATCTTTATGAAAATCTATACCGTTTACAAAAAGTTTTTTTGACATGTATAAAGACTTTTTTATCCAAAACAAAACTCATTAGCTGAAAAATTTCTAAAACTATAACCAAACATCTGCCATGTAGCCAATCCATACACCTCTTTAAGCAAAGAGTAGCTAATTCAATCATCTTTTAAACAAATATGTTGTACAGAATAGTAAAATTTAAATTTTAATAATACAAAAATATTTATCGGGCAAACAAAAGCGTACCTTAAGCTAAAGGTAAGTTTTGAAAATGGCCCTTAGTATTTTTTTTTCTACAACTACTGATAATTTCCTGCGAAATGGCCCGATAGTAATGTCCTTGCTAACCATGAAGATCGGTTTAAACTCTCGTGCCTATTTTGCACTAATTAATTATTTATTAAGAGGTAATGTTTTTTTTTTTGATGCACCCCAATTATAAATATTCTTCGAGAAATAATTCTCTCTTTTGGTCTGGAAAAGGACCTTTCAAATGCTATTGCATTTAACTTTTAGATTATTTTCATTGGCTTTTTTTGATCTCAAGAAAATGCTATTTCCGATGATGGTAAAATTTTAACTGTCATCAAATAATCAGGGGTGTCACAGAAACCATGTCGGCTTTGCTGATTGTCATTTTTGCAAACCAATGTTGGTTTCATTTGGTGTCATGAAACCAAGTTGGTTTTGTTAATTTCAAATGTAACTAAATAAAACCAATGATCGAATCAGCTGTTGCTCACATTTGCTTATTTGTTTACAAATTTTAATTTTATTTGTTTTGCAAAAAAAATAGAAAAAAATATTGTTTTCATTAAAATATCAATAAAATTAATTATTTTTCATTACATAATAAAAAATAATGAATAAGTGGTCAAAAATAAATTAAACTGACATCATCAGTTGCAGCATTTTGGTTATTAGAAGAGTGCTTAGAAAAAGTGATGAGAAAGTCTGAGGGATTGCATCACTGCTGGCCACCCAGAGAAATGTATTCACGTATGCAAGTATATTCCTTTATTTATATAAGAACCCGATTGCAGTTCGGCACTCTAGTGACACTGGGCAGCTACATATGAATTGCATCAATCCACCTGAGCTGCCCAAGAAAGTGTAAGTATATTTAATTTTGCGCTTATGTATGTTAAAAGCTGCTTTGCAAATTTGAAGCGAAGCATTTACATTTGCTATTGTACCGATAGTCAAAAATTTTCCGTTTTTGAAACAAATGGCTTCGATGCGTCTTTTGTCGGGAGGATCTTATCAAATATCAGCAGGTAACTATACATATAAGTGGTCTATATAGGAGCATAGTTCATCGATTCATTTATCAATAGTGGGTCCTATTGGAAAAGCACATCAATTATAAATGCAGATCAAGACATTAGTACATACATATGTATAAGATTTCTTCTACAGTCAGTTGCAAGAAGTATTATAGTATACCATAAAATATGTGAAAATATTTCATTTATTAAGCAAAAATTTAAAAAAATAAGTAAATTTACTTAAATTTTTACAAAAAAATTTAAATAAAAATACGCCAAAATGTAAACTGACAGCTGTTAGGTACTTGATTTATTTCCAATAACAAAACCGATAATATTGGTTTCTATGACACCCAAAAGCGACATCAATTCCACTTGAACATAAAAATGACAACATTGGTTTTCATGACACCAAAGCATTTTTTCGTATCGTTTTCAAAACCAATTCTGATAACATTGGTTTCTGTGACACCCCTGAATATATTCCTTACTAAAAAAATAAATTTAAGTGGATCTAATTATCGGAACGTGAGTATTTGCTTATGTGTATGTGTTTGTTAATAATTTTTACTACACATACATACATAAGTATAAAAAGATATTCTTTTACAAGAACATACAAGAAATTAGAAAATATGCCTCTCGAATCTTTAAGTCTTAATAAAAATTATAATTTATTATTATAAAATTTTTTGGAATTCTTGCTTATTTTTGTAAACAAAAAGTAGCTGCACAAATTTATTAGGAAAAACAAAAGACATGGCAATAGTAAATAAGCTGAATAGAAATCTTCAACTCAAAGCTTTACAAAATCTAGATCTAAAATTAAACAATTATTTTCATTGTAAATTGTTTATTATACTTAAACCGTTACTTATTCCTTCAACGTTAAATCATAATTCAGAGAATAAATAAATACAATTTTAAGTATTTATCATAGTTCCACGAATATCATAATAAATATATTATTAAAGTGTTACAATTATACAATTCCTTAAAAAACTCAACAGTATCTATGTGAACATTTACTAGCAAAATTTACAGATTTATGTGCAGATTTATAAGCAGCTGTTTATTTGAAATTGTAAATGTTTTAGTTGTTCGTGAAGCAAATGATATTGAATACATCAATAAGAGGATTTGTGGAATTGCTGTACTCAAAATAAATTGGAAAAGCAAATCGTTTATTTCCTTAGACCATGTTTCTTTTACTCACAAATTAACTGATGATGTTTGAAACCTCTACAGCAACTACTTAGGCTATTTAGATTCTGTGCTGGTCATTTATTGACCAAACACAGCATTATTATGGCTTCCAACTGGCAGGCAAGCAAACCATTGATTATATTAAATTTCAAGCTCTAAAAGTTAACAGCAGCAGCAGCAGCAACAACTACAAACCAAAGACAAACAAGCACTTTTAGAACATCATCGCTTGTATAATGGAACAGACACATCATCGATTACATTAATATTGTGTTGGGTTCATTTACCAGCGAGATAATGGCAGTGGCGGTGGCTTTTAAGTTGGTTAAATGGATTGAACTAAGGAACCCAAAAAACAGAGAAGGGAAGAAAATGTCTAATGCAATAAAATTCAGTGAAACTAATGTGTAAATATATGAGCAAGAATTTTTGTGTGACAGCCAAATATATTCTTATTATCTTTCGCCATGGCCCATTCATTAATTCTCAGTATGTTTGTGTATTAGTCAAGGGCACATACAAAATAAATAGACCTTTATAAATGATTTTTTTTTTTGGTAAACGAATTTTAAGCATATTGACGAAAAGTTTATTGTTTGTTTTAGTGTAATAAGCCAAGTTCAATATACATATGTACATATAAGTAACTTTTAACAAGGAAAATTCCAGTTATGGTTATTTATTGAATGAAAGTTATTATTGCAATATTTATAAAGGCAGAAGTTGTTGTACTTATGATAATTTTCAGGACTAGTGGATATTATAAGAATATATTGGAGAATATACTATTAACGTAATCTGGGACAAAGTGGGGAAAACTTAAGCTAAAGCCAGCACTAGTTGGTAATTCTTAGAACTTTTATATGTGTATACATATTTGATACATAAGGCTTTCCAGGACAGCCTTTTTTTACAAAGAAAAAATCATTTCTTTAATCAAAAATCATTTCTTTAATCAATTGAACAATCAATGAAATATTCAATAGGGCATTTACATTGTCAAGAAATCTAGTACTTATGAAATTTCGGGCTAAATCTAGCTGCTTTTTTTAGATTTCCCATACAAAAGAAAATCGAACTTGTTTGTAGTCTTATATCAAACATTTTTATTTATTCTTTACTACCCCTGTACAACATATTTATACAAAAAGTGAGTAAATTAGCTTTGGTCTGCTTAATTGTGTGAATTGGCTACATTTCACTTGATTGGTTGCAGTCTTGGGACATTTTCAGTTACAGGTTTTTGTTTTAGATAAAAAAAAATCTTGAAAAATTTTAAAAAACTTGGTGTAAACAATATAGATTTGCAGAAAATTTTTAATTAAAATCTGCTAAATTTTGTGCAGCTGTAATAGGGCATTTACGTTATCTCGAAATCTAGTGCTTACGAGCTTTCAAGCTAAGTCTAGCTGCTTTTTACTAGATTTCCCATACAATAGGAAATCTAATTTGTCAGCAGATTTGTAGGAAATCTACTGAAAATCTATAATTTTATATTTTATTTTTACCACCCTGTGCAACACATTTATACTAAAGATTATTGAAATAGCTACGGTCTGCGGTCTAAAAAGTGTGTGAGAATTGGCTACATTGCAGCTATTTGGTTGTAGTTTTGGAAATTTTTCAATTAATGGGTCTTATTTTGGATAAATGCACTATAAATGCCCTATAATGACATGTTTAATTTATGAGACACCCTGTATATGAACGTTAATATATACACATCTTTATATATATATAATTCTAATGTACGTGTGTATGCCATTGAAGTCTTCCTAAACGGCTGAAGTGATTTGAATAAATTTTTTTGTATGCGTTTCGATTCCCAAATCAGCCCGCCAAATGGCGCTGCAGTTGGTATCTAGGTTATTTATCTATACTGCAGCTAAACGACTGTATCGGCTGGAATGTACATATATTTTTGCAACCTCAATTTCTTTAAACTTATTTTCTGCACAAAAAAAAGCCAAACTTTAATATTAAATAATTTATATTGTTATGTATGTTAATTCTTTTTTGTGTATGTTATTCTATAGCTTTTTAAAACAATATGTGTGTGCTTATCCCATTTCCTAGTAAAAGTATAATTAATATTCTATGGCTAAAATTGAGGCAAAAGTCAATGAAAATTTATTAATTAGTAAAACGTATGAAATTGATTTCATTTACATTTTTAAGTAGCTTTAGGAAATTTTTTCGTTTTAACATACATAAATAGTTAAAGTGCACTTTCAACTAATTTGTATTTAAGTTTTAAGCTTATAATGGAAAATAAATTTATTATGGAAAATTAATTAGTTACGATAGCATACGACGAAGTTACTAGCATGCTTTTAAATCACTGAGAGAGAGAGAGAGAGAGAGAGAGGGAGAGTTTTGTATATAATTTTTTTTCTTAAAGGTGGCAAAAAGTGACCATATGCTAAAAATTTTAGCAACATACATTTGACTTCATATTGTTAATCCTTAATATTCAGCATAACAAAGGTATTCACGTCAAAGTTGCACGGTGCGGAAAAGCAAAATTGCAAATTTTCAAGAAATATAAAAACAACCAAATAGAAAATTATTTTGCACAAATGATGCAAAATTATCAGGGTTTAAATAAATGCTAGAATATCAGAGTAAATTTTGCAAATTTGTGCAATTTTTTATAGCATTGCCAGGTCAAACAAAATTGACTAAAATTACTTATTTAATCAACTTTAAGCCTGGTACGGACTTCATACGGAATTTCAGGTTCTCATACAAATTGTATATAAAAAAAAAATTAGAGAAATCCAGGGGGCAAATCACGGCACTCGAAATCGAGTGCACGTTCGTGTAGAGAATTATTTCGATGGCTACAATTTTTTGGATCACGCTATTCGATCGTATTTTATGTTATCTACTACTATTTTTACATTGCTGTTAGCATAAGACAATAAGAAAAACAAAACGAAAAACAAAACTTTATTTGTATTTGTTCTGGAAATGATTTTTTCCTTATTTATTTTTTTGCACTGCCTATTGGACAATTTTTGTATTGACATTCACTTTCCTTAAAATTAAATTAAATTATATTTTCTAAACTAATTGTTCGAAAATATCCGGAAAATACTTATATTTTGATTACATACTTCTTTCTTTTTCCTTTGTTTTGTTTCTTTGGTTTGTTTCGCGGCAAAAAGCTAATAGCCCATTCAGGCTGACTCCAAATTAAGCAGTTTCGTGATTTCGGTCGAAAACAAGTTGAAATTAATTAATTTCCCATATATTTTGACATATTCTAAATTAAGCTATTTTACTTAATTTCGATGAAATGAACAAGAAATTACAATATACACCTCTGTTTTTGTACTAAAAGTACTTTTATTTCCAAACATGAGTAAATTTGCAACTATGAGAAACAACAATGAAAAGAAATAAAAATTTTGACATTCAATATTAAATTTAAAAAACATTGAAAATTATTAAATTTATAAAAATTTGTAAAAAAAAAATGTGTATAAGTGTAACAAAGAATTTATTCAATTGAAAAAACTACTTTAATGTCTGCCGCAGTGAATAATATGTTTGCGAAATCAACTCAAATGTCATTCAGTGCCTGCATAAACACCTTTCATTTCGTTCGTAATTTGAGCTGGAAATTACTTAATTTCGTGTCAGCCTGAATGCGCTATAAGAGTTTACTTGTTTTCGATAGTAGACTACCAATCGAGTGCAACTTCGAGTAGATACGTTTCGTTAACGATTGCCGTGATCCACGTTAACAACATTTCGAAGACAAAGTACTCGATTTCGAATGCGGTGATTTGCCCCCAGGTTGGTAAATTTAATAAAGAAACTTTCATGTGCTAGTACGAACTTTCAATATAAAAATATATGGAATTTTTGAAATTTATTGCATTTATATATACATATAAGTGGCGACTTTTTTCTGTCAACTGAAACAAAAATTAATGTTCAAACAATTGTTTGGTCATGAAATTTTTGACATTTCTAATTTTCATAAAATTGTAATTAATTTTTAGTGATTTTGTGTGTTGCAAACTTAAAAATAAATGAATTTTGTGTGTATACAAAAATAATTATACACAAAAGGCTACACATTTATTTTTCCGTGTAGAAATAAATGTAAATTTAGAAAAGTGAAATTCCGTAAGAACTCCGTACCGGGCTTTATACCAAACTACAACACAGGAATGCCGGTTTAGCGTATTTATATTTTTCTTTGATTAAAATGAACAATTGAGTAAAGCAGCGTTACTTAGCTGAAGTAGATAGCACCGTAGGTCCTTTGTTCGAGCCCAAACTGTGACAGTCATTAAATAACAACAGCACTCATTTTGCAAATGTGTACTAGTGTCCCTTTGTATAAGTTGTTGTAGGAAAGTTCAAGTGATGATGAAGGCATAGACACTGGTCGCTAAACTACACCGGTTTCAGCCGATACTAATCCCAATGTAACATCAGAGCGTCATCCTTTATCGTTATTGTGTAGCAGAATCATCGGCCAAGTAAAATAATAAATAAAAAATGGCTTCTAAGCACAGTTGCAAGAAATTTTATACACGTCATTGACACCAGAGGCGCTGCAATAATGCATTATCAAAAACGTGCAAAAAATACGAGTTGTAAAGTTATGAAGCTTTCTTCTTCAACACCTATCTTCTCTATCTTCTAAGTCTTGCTTCTCTGGAAAAAAACAATTTAGCTAAGTTCTGCAATTTTATTAATTCAAAAAAATTATTTCTTTAAAAGTGTGCTGCAAATTAAATTTCTCGTTTATTTTTTTTAGCGCAAGATTAGTTCATTGCTGTTTTTACTTTCACAATTCACTATGTTTTCGTTTAATGTTAGATAACACATTTTTGAAACGTAAAACAGCTAAAATATAGTGCAATAAATTACTTAAAAGCAAACTACTCAAATTATTGTTTGCTTTTAGGCAAACTATCTTTCTATATATACACTTCAAGCTTTCATATAAATACATGTACATATGTATATTTATTTATCTAAATGTTGAGTGCTAATACATAAAATATAGCCAAGGGGACTACCCAAAATTTCGAGGGAGAAACATACACAAAGGCAGGCAGGCAGGCAGGCAGCCAGTCAATGATTTGTTAGCACAACATTAACTTTCGACAATAACGATCGTATTGATAATGATTTAATAGTTAACTTTAATACCATCTCACTAAATTGTAAATGTTTGTTTACCATAAACGTATGGCCGGCCCAGCCCTCTCGTAAATTAATGAATATGGTAGCAAGCAACATTGCCACCGAACAATCCAACCAGCAAAACCAGTGTAATAATTTTTTTTTTTTTTTTGCTGTATAGTGGTGTAAGCATAAGTTTAGTGTATCATTCTGTTGAATCGTTAAAAAGCCTGTTATTTATTAAGAACATATTCATATATACATACACATCCTTAACAAAGAAAACCATTACATTCTTACAAATTCTATTTATTGCAAGTAGAATGCCAAGCATAGTGATATAGAATGATTAAATTTTGTTGGACATTTGTGGCGATAATCAGCCTCTTTGTTCTATTTGATTATAATCGGCGTGAAAAGGAAGTAGAAATTTGTGGAGTTTATAATCGTTATAAGAACTTATTGCTCCTCTTAATACAAGATTAAAATTAAGTTTCTCACCATTACTAATCTTAAATATTAAAGGCAAAAAACTAAAATACTGGCATCTTTAGTAAGACTGAAGATTTTGAAATTGATTTAAAAAATTTTTGCACAAATTTCTCAGAATGCAATTTTCTCACGCTGTTCATGTTAATGTCCTTATTTTCAATTTGCATTTGATGTGTTCTAGTTTAAGCAAATTCATTCATTGTTGTCTTGGCAAAAACATCACTTTCTAGTTAAATGCAAGAAGAAAAAAAAACTAAAACGAGAAAGTATTTTATTTCATGCCAGTGGCAAAAAATAAAATAAAATAAAATAAATTAAATGCTTGTACGATGATACGAGTATTTTTATTTGTTTTGAATTTCTAACTAAATGTATCAGAACATTTTCTGGAACAATAGCTTTGGCATAATTCCCAATAAAATAATAACGACTCATTTAACCATAAAAACAAGCATTCAACTGAACACACACACTTGACATGTTCTTCTACTTCTAAAATCTAGAAGAAAAACGTCCTTCGATTGAAAACAAAAAACGACATCATGCTGTTAAAATAGAAATTTCAAATTACAGTAAAAAATTGTATGTATGTATGTATAGATAAGCAAATAAAATGAAATCCTTTAACAAGACGTCTTTATTAAGTACAATATGAGAAAAAATGCTCGTATGTTTACACAGAACAAACAGCAAATTCATTTAAAATTTTAAAACATTTAAACCGAGCAGCCAACCAACCAACCAACTATTTACTCGTAACGAGTTTTTTTCCACTAAGCTTTCGAAAACAAAATCTTTCTATAGCAGAGTAACGAGTGCATACAATGATGTCCTTAATGAAAGTTTTATGAACTATTTTTTTGTGCTTGCTTTTCACTGCTGACTTTTTGTTGATTGTGGCCTGTATGTGTTTTTTTTTTAATTTTCTTATTTTATAAATAAAGTCCTTAAAGTGTGTGTGTTGTTATCATGTGAGACATTGATAGAATTTGTTCTGCGCTTATTATCTCTATTATTTTAGTTTTTATTGTTTTTCATTTGTTTGAATTTCATTTGTTTTTTTTTCTGTGTTATGCTCCCTTAGTTTGGTGTTTTAATTTTTTTTTCCTTTAAGTACTTTTACTAATTTTCAAACAAGTGTATGAATTTATTTTCATTACTACTACATTTTTTTTGTGATTTTTACAATTCACTGCACTTTCTGGCAAAATACAGAAAGAAATGTTTAAATGAATAATAATGTAGGGAATAAAATGAGCCCAAGTATAAAAGTATACGGATCATCTTCGATTTACATAAAGGAAATCGCTACTGGATGACTTGGCTGAGTTGTGGCAGTTTCCCCAACAGGATATGAGAGTATACCTCCAAAATATGCATAATTCCCTAATTCAGTACGAAGATTTAGGATGTTTTTGTTTGAAAATAATTCTGAGTTTATGTGTTGGATTTCTCTAAATTATTTTCTTCCAAAATGGTTGTTGTCTTTGATAATGAAAAATACAAATATTATTAACATGTTTTTAAAACATCAAAACCAAAATTAAAAATTTATTTGATCTTCAAGTGTTCTTTTGTCAAAATTTGTATGGAAATTTTGTTTTAACGTACACTTCAAGCTCAAATAATTTTTGTGGGAAACGATCATTAGTCCTCGTCCAGACTTGCAACATATGTTGCTGCAATTTTTTAAAGTTTTACTTTGAAATTGCATTAGTCCACATTAGGAAATTCTAGTTTTGCAATTAAGTATTAAAAAGTTCTAGTTCACCAAAATTTGTTTGAAAAATTAACAATTCTTTTTACATTAAGTTACATTTTGTGTTTTTCATACAACTGAAAAAAAATAACTTACTTAAACTAACAACTACAAATTTCAAAACAAAAGAGAATTGCCGAGCAAATGAAACTGTGTCCCCCTCTCACCGATAAACTAAAGAATTGTTGCACCAAAAATTGCAGGTATGGACAGTGACTTATTATAAAATAATTTTAAAAATATATGAAAAGTGTTGGATATATTGTTTGGAGCCAAATTATAGAGCAAATACACGAACCTTCTAGCATAGGCAATAAATAATAATTGTTTTAAGGAATCACAACTGACGTTCTGTTTCGTCCATATATACAATACGTTAGAATCGTAGAACAGAATTAAGGCATAAAATCTATCAGATTTCAATTTAAATCTTTATGAAAATATACCCTTTACACCAAGGTGTTTTGATATTTGTCAATACTTTTTTATCCAAAACAAAACCCCTTAAGTGAAAAATTTCCAAAACTACAACCAAACAACTGCAATGTAGCCAATTCACACACCTTTTTAAGCAGACTGTAGTTAATTCAATCATAGTTTATATAAATATGTTTTACAGGGTAGTAAAAATAAATTATAAATATTAGATTTTGTGTAGATTTGATTTGTAGGAAATCTACTCAGAAACTAGATTTTGTTTTGTATGGGAAATCTAGTACAAAGCAGCTAGATTTACCTCAAAATCTCGTAAGCACTGGATTTCAAGATAGTGCAAATAAATGCCCTATTAAATTAAAGATTTTTATCATTCCACTTGAAGTGGAAATTTTGTACAATTCTTTATTATTAAAATTAATTTTTTCGTTTTTCTATAAAATCGTTTTAAGCTTCTGATAAGGCATTATAGATCATAGCCGGGTTTTTTTTATTTTCTAAATGTTTACTTAATTCCATAGTGTTGTATTTTCATGTGTCATGATGATGCTACCGAAATTGGTTGTTTTGATTTTTTAAAGGGGTTTTTTTTAACGAATTTAATATGTTTTATTTGTTATTGCTGGTTGTCTATATATATATGTATATAGATTTTTTTCATTATGATGTTCGCAATAGTGCGGTTTTTAATTACTTTGTCAAGTGCTGGGTAAAAAAATATATATTTGAAAACAGCTAAACAACCAACCGACATGTTTGCTAAGCTTCTATAGACAATTGAGAATTTCGGAATGTCAATTTATTAAAAGGAAATTAAAAATGTAATTTTTTATAGAAATCTATTATTCACTAAATAACGGAAAAACGGAAAATCCAAATATCTTTAAACATATGTATGCATATAGATGAATATACATACACACATATACACATGCATATGTACATATCGTTATCTTAATATAGAAAGGCCTTAACCCATTATTTTTTTATATCGAGATATTTAAATTTTTCGATACTTTAGATGTTCTTCTATTAAAACATACAAAAAAAATCGATTTAAAAAAATACCGTTCTATATTAAGGTAACGATATGCATGTATGCTTCTAAACTAAATATTGGAAGATAAACATCAATTAAAAAAAAATATTTATCCAATATAACAAAATTAAATTTTGTTAGTTTATTAGTACATAAATATGTACAAACATACATTCATACATTAATTTTAAACTATATTTTATAAAATGGCAGAGACCGAGATAAGCCACGTTTACACCATTACTTAATTTACATTAAGAATTTTTTTTCATGAAATTAGTTCCATGAATTCTTTTTTGTCATTTGACCTGAAAAAGCATATCAGATCAAAAGTTGCGAAGATTCATGAAGAGTATTTTTTTATATATCAGAAGGGAAACTGCAAATATGAAACTGCTTGTTTTTTCTACACAGAACCAAAAGTGGTAGGTAAATAGCGCAAAATGGCATGTAGATTTGAAGAAAAGTAGGTCATTATACAACTAACAAATTTTTCCGTTTATTTAACACACATTTTTTAGTAAACTTCGAAATTTTAGTAAAATAGTCAATTTGAAGAAAATTACTCTATTTGAATAATTTCAATCGTTATTTTTCATGGTGTTAATTTGACGAAAATTTAGTTAAATGAAATAAAAAAATTTGTCAAAATAACGAATAGTAACTTTCATATATAAGAATGTTTCTTCATTTCAACTACACTATTTTATTCAATTCGACAAAATATCGTAAATTTCTAAAGCGTTTCAAAACCCCAGTAGGGAAAATTTTAAATTATTCTATAGAATTTATATATGTATTATTTATATTATTATATATGTATTATTTAATACAAATTAGGACCCTTTGGTATCAAAATAATTAAATTGAACAACAAATTATTCAAAATTGCTAACATAATATAGATATATATGTATATTATTTTAAGCAGTTTTGATACTAAAGGATACAAAATTGTACTAAATAATACATAGAATAATTTAAAATTTTCTGAAAAATATAATGAAATAAAACTAAAAACGTAAAGCTGGAAAATCTTAACGCTATATTTATTATAAAAAAATTTAATATAAACTAAAAATTGTACATTTATTCATTCTTATTATTAAAACTATATGTATGGCCTGTCTGTAAATCGAATCGGTTTGAAATCGTGCGATTTTTAATTTTTCCAATATTTTTTTATTTGTTTTATTCTTTTAAGAACGTAAGCAGGACAATTATTAGTTGTGTTTCAAATCGACTCGTTTTACAGAACACGGCCGATTGCAATTTTGAAAAAGAAATATATATATATAAATCGAATTTATAAAATTTGTAAATCAAAGTGTAATTTGATATTTTGAAATTTGTAATATACTATTTTAAGTTAGATATTAGAGAGTTTATTTGTGGACTACTATAATCAGAACTTGTTTCGATTTTATAAAAATATTTTTGAACGAATGACCAAACTAATATAGATTCCTTTGGATATTCTAAATTAAATGTAAAAAATATTTTAAAACATGTATCTATAGCATTAACCGCTGAATGCATTCTATATTTTATCCCCTCAAAGTACACTATTATTTCTTGCGGCTCTAAAATTGAACCCGACACTAATATAGTTGGTTGGATTTTCGTTTTTGCTTCCTGCCTTCTCAATAGCTCTTCTTCGCAGGCTGCAACTGTGCTTCCATCAATAATAAAGCTTTTTTGTGAGTCTCGTATAGAGTATCTAGTGCATATTTTTTTTCCATTGACTACATTCACAATTTTTGAAGATGGCACTAAAATGGTAGGTAGTAGGTAAAAGATTCCAATGCATCGACCATCTGAAAATATATAAAATTATTTCATTATTTGTTGTTAATAAATTAGAAAATTTATAACAAATCTTACTTTCTGTTATATTATTCATTTTATCCATGCTTTGCAATAATAGTTTGCTTGCTTGGTCTTTGATACGTTCATGAAACTCAGAAATAATTTTTGCTGCGAACGGTTCAAAACCATTATGAAAACTATCGGCATTTGAGTATAAGTGCTTAAAGTCCATATCGATCTATAAAATTGTAAATACGTAAATTCATTAATAAATTTATTAAAAACAAGCAAACTAATTTTATACCGCACCAGTTGAAATCCTAATGGCTTTTTATACTGCACCCATTTGCTAATTATATCAGATGTACATTTAGCCTTCACCATTTCATTTAGCCTATAGTTTTTAGATGCAGCCCAATGTTTTTCAACTTCAGCCCAAGAACAGTTGTCATTTAATAACGCTTCAATGCTATCATCGATATCTACTTCTGGCAGATCCTATGAAAAATTTATATATAAAAATCAATAACTATTCAAAATATATTTATAAAGCTATTACTTAGATTTAAAGATCTTTTTTTATCATTCGAGGAAGATTTATCTGAATATGATCTTTTTTGAAGAGCACCATTTTTTTTAGTTTTCGCACCAGGTTAAAATACTTGTCGTAAAGTTTTCCTTGTGGCTTCTTACCAGGTTGCCTTAAGTAGTAATATCCCTGTATATATATTAATTTATTAATTTTTCGACAAGAACTCAAATTCATACAACTATTTACCAAAAATTCGGTTTGGAAAACTTGTACTATATTTTCTGCTATGTTTTCAACCAGGTTCACAGTCATACGGATGTCATTTTGTAGCATGTAATTTGTTATAAGCTCAACAATAATTATCCGCATGCCTTCATTTAATTTTAAATTGTTCTTATAGTAGTCCAAAACCAATCTTCCTTGAGATGATGAATTCAATATTTGTTCGACATCGACATCGGCACTTAATTTTTTTGTATCTCGTTTACATTTATTTGTGTCTAAATTTGAACAACTTGTTGAGAGATAATTACTTTTATCAGTCTGCTGCCAAGATATTAAATGAGTTTCAAATTTTATTAGAATGCCTATTTTGATATTCCATTTTTTTCCAAGTTGCTTTATATGATTAGGAGTCATCACTTTTAAAGCATTTATATCTATATGTTCACCTGCAAATTTATACACACATATAATTAATAAAATAAACACAATTTTAGGAGTACAAATTATAAAGTAAATTACCAAAAAATGCTGGAAATATACTTCCGAATTGCCACTCATTTAAGAGTTCCTTAAGGTCGTCGATTGCATTCGGTGTCATCCAGGATTTTTCACATGAATTTACATTATGTTCTTCATTTTGGTTAGATGGCGATTTATTGTGTGGTGAAGTTGATGTTGTCAAAATATTTGAACATACTGGGATATTATTTAGAATTTGATACTCGTAGTTTACGGAACTTTCTTCGCAAGTAGTTGGTACAACTTCTTCAGTTTGGCATGTGTTATATATAATGAAAGGTGCGTCCATGTTGGAGTTTTAATTCTAACTTAATAGCTTAATCTAAATATTACAATAAATTATAGTTAAAATTTTTGTATATTTAACGACCTTTTCCACAATATATGATTCAAAGTTAACTAGAACTTTAATGGTAAGTTTGGCATGCAAAACTTGTCACTAAAGTCCTCGTTAACTTTTACCATGCATTGTGAAATAGTCCGTAAAAGTTATAAAAATTTTTATAAAATTAAAAATATTGTTTTAATCTAATCATTAACTTTCCTGTTATAGTTTGATGGATATTAATCGGCTTTACTTGAAAATCTTTAATATTAAATACTAAGTTTTTACATATTATTGTTTTTGGTGAGCTGATTTCATAAGCATCATAATGAGAAATGTATGAATTTATCAAGATCTCGTTAACCAATAATATTATTTGTGAAGATTCAATTAAAAAAAACAATTCTTTAATTTCAAAAGCGCTCAAGCTTTCGTTAAATTTTGTCAATAAATTGCCCTTTTGGAAGTTAGTTCCTTTATATGTTATTTCAGTCAAAGCAATTAGTTTTTGAGGTTCGATTTTTAGTTTTGAAAATACAAAGTTCGAATATCTACTCTCAATCATGTGGCGTTCTTCGAATATGACGTCTTTATTTTCAGTTGTCATTAAGAAGTGAGAAAATTTATATTGACATTTCTTAGCTAAAGATAACAAAATATTTTTTCTCGATGTCGTAACTTTGGCGTATGCTTTAACTTCTTTGTGTTTAGCCTCAAAACGAAAACACCAATACAATCTTGGAGGGCCGGAATATTCTATAACAGTTGGATAATGGATTAACAAATGATGTTTTGGTTTATTCTTTTTGGTATTTTCAATTTGATCTAATTGTTTTATACAATTTTTATGTTTTATATTTATGTGACGTTTAAATGTATGGATATTACTAAACATTTGAGAACACGAGTCTTCACAGCACTGAAATGTGCTATAAGAGGAAAGTGAATGATATATTTTCAAGTGAACAATTAAGGTTTCAATTAAAGGAAACTGATTTTTGCATATAAAACACTTCATAATTACATATATACCTATGTATCTATATTTGTTTAAATACTACTTTGTTTTTTTATATATATTCTTATTTATTTATATTTATTCTTATTTGTTTCTTAAAAGACGCACTTAATTCTAAGCCCACACAATATCAAGTGATATTAACAACAATCGTTTAAGAGAAAATAACTGTTTTTGATCAACGTTTTTTCATCACAATGAATAACTTTCTTCAAATCTACATTACTTTAGTACATTTGAATATATTTCTTCAAAACGAAGAATTTTATTCAATTATACTAACATAGTTCAGTTTATTTTAACGAAATCTATAAATATCACCAAAAAAAACTCCTCTTCTTCTTCTTCATCTGAAGCAGTGAACTTGACAAAATATTGTCAACTTAACAATCAAATTATTCAATTTAACATCCTCGAAGGTTGTATATTTGAATAAATGTTTCTGTTGTTTCTACTAAAGTCGATTACGAAAACTTACTACCCATTTAACTATATATGTGTTAATTTGACTAATTTTTTGGGTATATTTTAAGATATTTTATTCAAACCAACATGTAAATCTAAAATTCATTTTCTACAAAAATTTTATGTTTATTTAACTAAAAAATATTCTATTTGAAGAGCTTTTAAGTAGATTTGAATAAAAACCCAACTGATTCAACAATTTTTTTATTTGATAAATTACGAACCATTTTCTTCATTATTACCTACGAGATTTTTTTCTGTGTAGTATGACGACGTATTAATGCGGAAATAAAATATTTATCCGTTTCAGAAATTTTTATATATTTTGGCATTGATTTGTTAGTGCATATTTCTGCATATTTTTCCCTTTGAGGCATGTTTTTGCATATCTTAAGAATTTTTTTTTTCGAATTTTTAGAGCATATTTTAGGCTTTTGGGACATATTATAATACTTTACAGATTTTCTTTATTATTTAAATATGCTTACAAGGCATATATCAAGGTGTATCGAATTACACCATATGCTATATTAATATATTATTATATATTATGCTATATTATTATATTAACATTATTTATATTATTTTCCGTCTAAATTTCATTTCAAAAAAGATGCTTAAATAATATCGAAAATGCATGAAAAAATCAATATTTATGGATTTAAATGGGGAAAAAATATCGCAAATGTTATTGTAGGTATTCTTCATTCTGACAAAAAATCTAACCAGTCAAAATTTTTAATAAACACGGTCGAATAAAACCAATCATTACAAAATTACCCAACTTTTTGATGATTAAATAGAAATATTGAACGCTGAAAGAACCTCCTTCAATGTACAATAGTTTATTTACATGTAAACTACAACGATTTTTTTTGAAAACCTAAAGGCAGAATTAGTTTGTACGTGCTGTTCTGTTTTAAATCAGCTGTTTTGTTTCAGTTTAGTTGAAAATCTGTATGTGTGGTTAGTTTTTACTTTTTCGTTCTGTTCTGTTGCGGACAGATCTGTAGAAAATAGAATTCAACGTTAAATGACAGCCAAAAGTGTGTATGTATTAGTGCGTTGTGATACTTTTTGTACAAATGTAATCAATTCTATAGGTTGCCAGCAGATTTTTTTCACAGAAAAAGTAATTGCAAAATATTTTATACGGAAAAGAACGGCACAGAACAGCAACAGAAAGTAAAGACTAATGAAGCCTTAAGTCAATACAATTAGAGAGTTTTATTTCTGATATCGTGATCTCTTTTGAATTTGAAATTGAGTTTTTCTCTTTATTAATTTCTTTTTTGTTTCCTTTTTCTATTTATTTAATTCCATTAAACTGTTTTTTTTTTAATCACCCTTATTCCAGTTATCGTCATCGACGTCACTTTAACACAAGAACAATTTTGCGCAATTAACAATCTTTTTCCGTTCCCTAAGGTCTAGAAAATAGCATAAACCTGCCAACAGCAGTCAATTGTTTTCGACAACGGATGTACGAGCACCAATTTTATGGTGTTGTTTTAATGTGACGTCTATGAAGGCAACTGGAATAAGGGTGAATGTCGTTCGATATCGATGCATGGTTCAAATACAGGTAAAATAATAGCGGAAGTCACTCTTCGTTGCACACTGCCCTTGCAAGTCCTGCAGATATTGCAAATGTAGCATACGTGCTATATATTGCAAAAACACAACAACAAACTACATGCAACTGAGATTTACATCACTTGAATAAATATGCATAATCAAAAACCATTGCATATTGAAAATTGCAAATGTTGTCAATACTAAAACAGCTGTGTTTTTCGTTTTTTTTTTTGCAATAAAAATAAGTAAACCCCTGCGCTTAAACAATTTTACGACTGCTGAGCCGCCACAGATTAATTAATTAATTTTGTGAGAGCTGGAAAAAGACACGGACGTTTTGTGGCAAAAAATCATGCAATGTTTGCTAAAATTGTAGATGTGCAACAAAGGGTGATTTCCGCTAATGTTTTAATAGCACTAATATATATGAATCGCTTAATATTTTATGTCTGCTATTTTATTTCACCCCACTCTCTATCTAACAAACAAAAGATAAGATAAACATTTTATCAAACGTCAAAGAAAATTTGTTTCTATTTTCAAAAAGTCATCAATAAGTTTTTCAATAGCGATTGTCAAATCATGCTCCACCAAATCAAGAACATCGTTAAGTAATTTTCTGGAAATTCTAGAACAAACCCTTCATTGTAATGTTTTGATTTGCAACTATTGTTACATACTTACAAAGAAAACACCTGCCAAGGCCTTTTGTATGTGGAATTTCTGTACAGACGACTTTTATTGCTCACATCAATAAATAAATCTCTTTCGGCAATCAGGGCCGATTTCTGCAAAACAGCGTCCATATCCTTAAATTTTGGAATGAAGAGCGTCCCTTTGCAATAAGTATAAACGTTTTTGTTTTTAATTTCAAATGAAATGTTTGATATTTGATTTGTTGAAAGTTTAATTAAATTAGCAAGGCACAATTGAATGTGCTTTGTTAAATTAGCTTCAGTAAAAATATCATTTAAAAATTAATGTCACACAGTGGGGCCTAAGGTAAAATATTGACAGTGTGTCTTTATTTCCTGCATTATAAATCCAATCATGATAAAATAATATAAATGTGGTTGTACGTTTATATTATTCTATCACGGATCCAATTAAAGCACATTAATTTCCAGGTACGAGTAATATCAAGGTTAAAAAAATACACCAATGAAAAAAACACCATGGCTTTTTAGTTAATCCAAATGGTCAAAAATAAAATTTGTTTAAAAAATTAGAAATGAAAATTATTCTCACAAGGTTAAAAAAATTTTCACGGCAGCTATTTAAATTTGTTTACATTAGTTTTTTTAATTAAAAATTTTTCATGTTGAAATTTTTTTAATTTTTTTTTCATAAGCACAATGGGTGAGAATAGTTTAATCGAAATTTCTAGATTTAGCGTACAAAATAATCACCGCTATCGGTAATATGCTGTTCCTAAAAAATTCTCTTTTCCCTAAAGTTGCAATCGCGAATTATTTATGTGATAAAATCTCGCATGTTCGAAAAAAATATGGTATCGCCAATTTTTATTCCTTTGGACTTTTCCCCAAAAATTATGCTTTTTTTCCCACACGTTTTGTTTGGGAATAAAAATAAGAAGAAGCATAATGTATGTAGTTTTGGTACTGTGTTTTTTCTTAATAGTTTTTAAAAGTAGTGGAAGTGCATAAATTTATTTATTTATTAAAATTTATTCACCAAATCGTGAACATTTTTTCCCTCGAAATTTTTCCACTTCTCACAAAATTGCAATCGGAAATAATTTGTCCCTAGAAATGTTTTCCGTTTTTATTTGATTCCCCTTATAAAGAAGAATATTTTTCAGGTGGATTTTTTCACTTTTCCCTTGGTTTTGTTCATTTTATTTTTGCAGGCGGACTGAATTATTTCATCGAATAATTTTGATATTTTCCTTGCATATACATAAAATTATGTATATTAAAACTTATAAATATAAAATAATAAATATGCATTAAAACTTATAAATATTTAATTTTATGACAAGATTAGTCACTAAGGTTCATGATTCTTAATAATAATTCCCTGCAACTCGTTGGTTTACATACAGTAAATTTCATGGTGGTGCACCGCGGTGGTATACGAGACCCAGTGAAAAAACAAATGGAAGTCATTCTAGTAGAACTACATTTTCATTTCTTCCAAAAAATCGATATTTTTAATTTGCCGAGAGTGAGCAAAAAACCATCTAGAAGCTTATTTTAGTCATACAAAACCTTGTAACTCCTCCATAGTGTTAGAAAATACTCACCAGAATTAAAAAAAAATTATTTTTTTTAAAGAAATTTATGAACTATTTTTAGTCTAAAATTTAAAAGTTAGTTGCTTAAATTTACATGAAAACACTGTTTCGGGCTTAAATTCGTATAAAAAAAAACGAATTAATAAAAAAGGCAACTATTTACCATTTTTTCTAGATAAAAATATTATTATAGAACACAAAAAAGGGAATTTTTCTTAATATCGCTTCCAATTCAGTGACCAAGCATCGAAAAAGAGAACTTCTTGCAATGACAACCCTATGTAAAAATCATTAGATGGGATCGAAATTTTCATTACTTCCAGATCGCAAACTCTACATTTTCATGACTTTTTTTGAGTCTCTTTTTTTACTGGGGAGTAAAGAAATCTTTCCACTGCACCTAGAATATTTAAAAACACAACTTGGAACCTAAAATTTGTATATTTCTTATTACTTACACTGGGACTGCATAGCGGGAAAAATATTTCACGTGAGATTCACGATAGCATATATCTATACAAGGGGAATGAACATTTCACGCGAATATAAATTAAACTTGTTATTCACGATAGGGGAAATTATTAATTTATTTACTTATTTATTTATTTATTTGTTTATTTATTTATTTATTTATTCATTTATTTATTTATTTATTTATTTATTTATTTATTTATGTATTTATTTACTTACTTATTTATTTATTTATTTATTTATTTATTTATTTATTTATTTATTTATTTATTTATTTATTTATTTATTTATTTATTTATTTATTTATTTATTTATTTATTTATTTATTTATTTATTTATTTATTTATTTATTTATTTATTTATTTATTTATTTATTTATTTATTTATTTATTTATTTATTTATTTATTTATTTATTTATTTATTTATTTATTTATTTATTTATTTATTTATTTATTTATTTATTTATTTATTTATTTATTTATTTATTTCTTTATTTATGTCTTTATCTATTTATCTATTGCCTTTACTTACATTACTTCCAATAAACACAGTGGATTTCATGCATCTCTCAAATTTCGTATCTTTATTTCTTAACAATAAGTTTTTTCGTCTTTATATAACATAAATCATATTGCTGAATAATAAAACTTTTTAAGAAACATAAAAATACGAGTATAAATTAAAATTACCAGCAATTCAGAATAGAATCTTTGTCTTGCAACAGATGTTTATTGTGTTCCCTAACAAATGGCTACGCCAATTTATTATTAATAGGAATAAAAAAAATTATTTCCTAGAATCGATTACCTTCCTTAGTTTTCCTAAGACTGTTAAATGGTTAACAGTGCTCTGTTAATTGCAAAATGGATAACATTTTTGGTTTTTGTCCTGCATAGTTGAATTTCACTTATCTTCACAGGCAACATTTTATTTTATTTTTTTTTTATTTTATCATGATTTTAGTTTTATTTTATAATATGATCCCAAGAACATTTTAAGTCCTCCAAATTTACTCAAATAAAACTTTGAGTGCAGCTAATTTAAAAAACAAAAACTAAAATTGGTTATCAAAACTTTTAAGATCACGAATGCTATACAATGAAAACAATTATGCATTTTGCCATTAACACAAATAAATTGAAGATAAAATTAAAAACTTTGTCCACTTTGAGAGATAAAAACTTTTTTTAAATTTGTATTAACACATGAGACGTTGCTTAAACAAAAGTTTTCCTTTCGAAACGTGAATTACAGAAAGTAAAATAAAACAAACAACAAAACACAAAGATGTTTAAAAAATTAAGTTGAAAAACTTGCTGGTATATGGAATAAAACATAACAAAAGTGTAAACGAAGCAGAAAACCGTATTGTTGCATTGGACGTGAAATGGAGTTCAAAAAAGAGGAAAAACTGCTACAGCCACGCAGCAACACAACACAGCACAAAGGCAGTAACTGCCCCAGTGCCACTACAAACAATATGAAAACTAAATTGTATACTCTATATAACAATAACAGAAGAACGCTCCTACAGTTCAGAAAACAGCGACAACAGCAACAAAAAAAGCAAGCAACAAAATTGGGTCCCTAAGAGACCACTTCCGGTAGAATGCACACATGCACTTTCGCGTAACTCACATAAAGTTGTGTTAAAAAAAATTAAAATCTACTAGATCAAGTTTACTCTTGTTTTTATTTTCTCTTTTTCTCTATTTTCTTTTGCAAGTTCTACAAATGCAATTTTGTCTGCAGGGTTATTTTAACACATTCAATGATTAGCAGCATGAATTTTCTTATGTGAAGAAGTCGTAGAGGGTGAAAAAGTTGGCAAAAGAGGTGAAGTGGTTGTTTAAGAAAAACACAAGTATGGTATTTATTTACTATTTGGCTAATTCGCGCTGTCATAGTGGTTTTAAAACAATAACAATAAAAGTTTTACTTGAACTTTTCTTTTATGCAACACATATGGAATATAAGCATAAACATATAAAAAAGGTAAAAGGTACAGAGGTATGTAATTTATTTCTTTATATTATTTTTTAGTAATGTGACCACAAAAATTAAATAGAGAAGACCAGTTAAAATTTATAGCGGATATTTTGATATTGACTTCTAAACATTGACAGTTAATAGCGGTCATACCGTTGCAGCTGCAGCTGTCGAATCTGCAGTTATTTCACCATGAGAGGTTGTATTATACAACAGAAAGAAAATGATTAAATTGTTTAACTAGAATAAGAATTTTATTCCCATTTTAAGGTTGCGATAATCGTCCTACCGATAGTGCTAGTTGCACTGTGGTGTATAATCCTAGGTCCACTGATTATGTTAACAATCAAGCAACTGGGGGTAATATCTGCTGAAAACATTGCCGCTGTCCGTTAGAGTGAACAGGAGAATTCCAGGCATTCCATTTTCCATCTCTCATAAGAACTCTGCAATTTAGTAGATCACAACTTACATCATTTTGTTTGCTGAATGACCCCCAGAACAACTTAAAAGTGTGACCACAATTTTCATCGAAATATCGTCTTCAGCTGAGCCCCATTTCTGAAAAAATTTGTGTGCCAACCAGAGAATGACAAACGTATCGTTTTAAGTACACTTTGAGTATTTTCCAGGAAACAATTATGAATCCTATAGATAAAAATAAAAAAACAAGCTTATATGCAAACAAAACAACAATTATTTTTATACACATTTTTAAATTGCACAGAACAAACAACTGTAACAAAAATTTATAGATTGTGTGAGCTACAATCACAAGCATGAGTATAAAAATACTCTGACTATTAATCGGCTACACATGCGTATATACACGGCTATTTTATTTACGCACACATAAAACTTGTTCTCAAACAGCCACACACACACAACCACACATTTTCCATTCCATTACGCAAATGTATGCATACGTAGCCGAACGATGAATCAATATCTCAAGTATTATGCCTATATTTTTTCCCACTAAATATCCATACTCTGAGTATAAGCATACTCCGTCTATAAGTCTGAGAGAGAGAGAGAGAGAGAGAGAGAGAGAGAGTCAATCCGCTTGATACTCATGCGCCTTTTCATTTTTATTTCTAGCCTATTTTATTTTTTCGCATAGACGAAGTAGGGATGATTTTGTATGCTGAATCGGTTAAAGTCATTGTTGTTTGAAAAGAAATATGTGAGCGTACGAACTGTTTGCGCTACAGTTATGAATATTCGCAGTTGCTAAATTAAGACTATTTACTTATGTATATTTTTTTCTGAGTAACACATGACATTTAAGAGCGTCCACCACATCTCGAAAAAGTCACTGTTTGGTGTGAATTTTAGGCAGACTCATGATCGGTTTACATTTCTTGAACAACGATGTTGGCTTGGTCACTACACTATCGTCAAAATCGAGCGGTATATGTCCATGACTATTAATTTAATTTTTTTATTTTTTTGCCTTCTATTGAAGCCAAATGATATGTGACTTCAATAGAAGGATTCTAAATGTCACACAGCTCTTGCCATTTGTCAAATACAGCCTGATTTATGCATCAGAGTAACAACGATATTATATTTTATACAGGAGAGCGCTGCTGGCTGAAGTAGTTTGTGCGTCGAATATAAAGCAAATGATCGGGGGTAATGTTTGCTAAAATGGTTAGTGTGTCGACTTTTAAGTAGATGTTGGGTGTCGAGAACCCGAGTTCAATCTCTGGCCAGACCCAGTCATAACAACATCATTATTTTTTTTTAAATGCTAAAGCCAAAAAATCCCAAAATTAAAAAATTTCGAAACGAAAAATCGCCAAAACAAAAAACGCTCTTAGAAGAAAAATACCACAAAAAATAAAATAAATTCTTGAAATGCAAAAAAAAAATACCAAAAGTAAAAAGGTTGACAAAAATCTAAAAAAATCGGCTAAAACTGAAAATAGTCGCTAAACGACAAAAAGCGCCAAAACAAACAAAAAAAATCGATAAAACTAAAATACATACAAAAAAAACGCCAAAAATTAAAAAAAAATCGCCAAAACGAAAAAAGCTTCAAAACAAAAAGCAAATCGGTAAAACAAAAAAATAACCAAAATAAATCGCCAAAAACGAATAAAAGCATAATAAACTAAAAAAATCGCTGAGACTAAAAACATATTCTAAAACCAAAAAAAAAAATCCCCCAAAGATCCCTGGATTTTCGGGTTTGGCATCCCTAGTGCAGTGCAGTGAAAATTTAATGCATTTTATGCACTCAATCAAATTAGCGAATTACTGACTACCTAAGTCTCCACTCCACCCACACGAGTTTAAAAAATTATAATTCATAAACGTTTTTTTTGTGTGTGACAAAGCCGTAATATTCTTTTATTTTAACAATCATAAGTATATATCGGTGTAAATAAAATCTGCAGTCGAAATAGAAAAAGTCGTAATATTGTGCTATTTCCTCGACCTTTTCATTTTTTTAGTTCCCAATCACAAACTGTTGCTCATACTACTGCTACTGAAATTCAGAGTCGTGGTTGAAGTTAACACATTAAACAAATAGATATACACCACGAAGAGCTCCAGATGTCGTCATGTTCGTACAGTTTTCGGTTTGACTGACTGCTGCTTTAAATAAATACGAAGTTAACGAAGCAGAAATGTTTGTGTGTTTGTATTTGAATGTACAAAAATAATAATAAAACAAATAACAATAAAATTTCTTCCATCAAGCGATTAAATACGCAATTGAAAGTGAGAACTGAAGGTCTTCGTTTTGTTTAGCTTTTCATTTATTGTGTTAACTTCTACTGCGACTCTTGAATTTTCACAAGCAGGAGTATGACCTGAAACAAAAGAAAATACAGAAATGGGAAGTTTTTAAACGCTGCTCTATATGATGAAAATTCAAGGTTTTTCCCTTTAATTACTGGTTGAAATAATTTGAAATTAAAGTATTTATTAGTTTTCCAATTGAAAAGTTGGTCACACTACACCCTTAGTGCACGTTTTCTTTGCACAAGAATTTTGAGGGGAAAAATCTCTTAAAGCAAAACGTAACATGAAGCGAAGAAGTGTTGGTTAGTTAAGTTTGTTTTCGAAACTTCTTGGCACTTGCATTCATGACAGTTTGAACATGTTAAAGAGTCTTGGATTTTTTTTGGATCCTTTGAAAAAACTTAGATATACTCGTTCATATATATATAAAGGTATAAATATATGTATGTATGTATGTATGTATGGTTTCATAAAGCTGCCGTAAAAAAAATTGTCAAACAAAACAAGTTGAATCTCTTTTCTTTTAGGGAATGTTAAGAGTTATAATATATATATATATATATATATAAAACTATCGCGTTGATTCAACAAAAAAAAATAATAAAATAAATACTTATATATATATATAATAATAATAATAATAAATAAATACTTATATATATATATATATATATATATATATATATATATATATATATATATATATATAGCTGTGTTCAAAATAACAGGAGTGGTGGTAAATAATATTAGAAAATGTAAAGCTTGATAGTCTGGCAATTTCCAAAATAAGCGATATTTCAGCAATACTTTCAATGAAATGTGAGAAGAGAAATTCTAAGCAGAATAAAATATTACGGGTTGCATGCATATTATTTATTTCTACATATTCCATCAAGTCAAATTGTTCACAAAAATTAGAAGTACGAAAAATTTGTTTAAAATAATTTTTTTTTTTCAAAACGAAATAAAATATTTTCATAATTGTATCTTAATAACGTGTTAACTCGAAAGCCTTTGCTATCAATTCGAATTAGAGAGTAGACCCAAAGTATTGCTACGTAATAATTTTCTGTAGTTGTAGTAACCTCAAAAAAAAAAAGTTTAAGCAAAATAATTTTTGACATCTGCAGTCTGATTTAGTAGTTTTTCAGCACTCAAGCGATTTGTAATGGTGGGGACCGGGAGCACTCTGGATAATCAATTTTCCCGATTAATCGGGTAACAGCTTTTATTGTTGTTTTCATATATTTTATTTATATTTTTAACCTCCGACCAAAAAAAAGGGGTGCTATAAGTTTGTATTGTGTGTCTGTGTATCTGTGTGTCTATACGAATTCACGTACAGACCAAACGGCTGGACCGATTTTGATATTACTGTTTGAAAGGTGGCTTGATCGAGAGAGTTCTTAGCTATGTTTAAGGAAAATCGGTAAAGCCTTTTAGAAGATATCACATCTTTTGTGGATAAATCGGGGGTTTTAAAATTTTTAATTTTTGTTATTGTATTTATTTAAATATGTTTTTATATATCAAATATAAAAATAAAATCATAGATTTTATGCTTGTGTTTAATCAAAAAATTGCATAAATATGTACTATAAGGGTAAAAATAGTTTTGCTGAAAACGACTGCGAGCTTGCAATCCCGGATCATAGAGGTAATCGGGTGGAAAAAAGAAAACAATTACAATTTTTCTTTCCGGGATAATCGAAGTTAATCGAATCACGTATAATCGGAGCCGTACTGTATTTCTATTTAAAAAAAAAAAAGATTTTAATTTCTTGCACAACCATTTTAATTACGATCGCAAATATCGATTTACCTCAAAAAAAGAAAACCAAAAAAAGTGTCGCTTATAGGGCATTTACACCTGCACAAAATCTAGCAGATTTTAATTAAAATCTTAATGAAAATCTATGCCGTTTACACCATGTTTTTTATTGACATTTATCAAGATTTTTTATCCAAAACAAAGCCCATTAACAAAAAAATTTCCAAAACTACAACCAAACAACTGCAATGTAGCCAATTCACACACCTTTTTAAGCAGACCGTAGCTAATTCAATCATCTTTTATATAAATATTATGTACTGGGTAGTAAACATAAAATAGAAATATCTCAATAAGCAACTTTGCTTGATATCAAGTGTAAAACAATTGTTATTCAAGTCCCATATTCAATTGTCAAGGGTTGAATAATGCTTGATTTACACTTTATTTCAACAGCATTCTCCAGTGAAATGGGTACTTGAATTCAATTCGAACATTTCAATTGCATTACAGTTCAATTCAAGCTTTGAATTTTACTGTAATTCAACCTTGTATTACAATTGAATTCAAGTATATTTCAAGCTTCAAAAACAATGCGTTTAAAATAGAAAGGAAAATGCAATCGACAATTTTTCTTATAATTACTTTATGCATATTTACCTTCACTATTGTTTTCACGATTTTGAACACCTTTTGTTTTTTAAGAAACCACTTTTTTATATATATTTTTGATATTTTTCATCATAATTTCAATTTTATTAAAAAATAAATTACTTATTTGACAAGGTTTGAACATGTTGTATGTTGTTTAATTTTTTATTTCCAAATATTTTCATACTTGAATATTACTTGAAAAATTGTTTGAATTCAACTTTGTTTCCAGTTAAATTTCAAGTGCTTGAATTTTAATTTTTTGAGTGCTTATTATTGGATTAGATTTTCAGTAGATTTCCTCGTAAGTACTACATTTATAGATAATGTAAATGCCCTGTTAAGCTTTTTTAGCTATAGATATGTTCAACAACAAAAGTTGAGCTAAAATATAACGAGGGCTTATATTCAAAAAGTATTATCTGCAATTCTTGAATATTTTAGTAGACAATAACAATAACAATAACAGCAATAACTGTATTTGATTAACATTAGTAGAATAAATATGTCTTCTGTAAATGGTAACATTCATCAAAATTTAGTTATTAGTCCTTAAACTTTGAGAAAATAACAGTTTTTTGAGCTCTTCTAAAATTTTCAAGCCTTGATATTAAAATTATTATTTATTATTTATTATTATTATATTATTATTATTTATGAATTTTCAAATAGTTCTTGAAAGTCTGTGCATAAGATAAGAGGTTTGTGACTATTCAAAATGTGTGGTTGAAGTCTGCTGATGATTTGTTAC
Source organism: Tachina fera (assembly GCA_905220375.1). Classification (NCBI taxonomy): domain Eukaryota; kingdom Metazoa; phylum Arthropoda; class Insecta; order Diptera; family Tachinidae; genus Tachina; species Tachina fera. The sequence continues at coordinate 94,033,989 of LR999966.1, read as the reverse complement.
AGCAACAATGAAATGCATATAGACCAAGCTGAACCATCAGCAAATAAATTTCAAATTATAATTATTATTTATTACTATTATTTAAATTCGTATTTCTCTGCTATTTGCTAATTGCATCTTGATATCAAAATTATGGGAAAAAAGCTTTATTGTGTTGCCTTATACTAACAAAGAAGAACAATTTGCACATTTTTAAATTAGATTCCATAGTTTCATATACGTCACAAATGTCTCCTCCATTGACTCCTTAACAGGCTGCAAAACTTTGTTACAACAAACAATTTGTTGCCAATTTCAGTTCTTTTATAATTTTAATCATTAACAAAACTTTTTCTTTATTTAACTAATTGGTTTCTTTTTTGTGTTTAAGTTACTTAATTGCCTCACTTAGTGCAAATCAAATAGAGATGTTTGTCATCCTTGAATTCTTTGGGAAGATTTTATGGTTTTCCACATTTAAGATTGCTTAATGGAAAGAAACATAAGCGAAACGATTTAGTAAATTGACAACTAAAGTTCGGGCAAATGTTTTGGAATTGATTTAAAATTAATGAAAATTGTTGTGGGCGCAAAAGTGTTGAAAAAAAGGTCACAAAAGAATAATAAGATAGATTAAAGTTTTGCATAACTTACAAGTTTCCCTAAAAGATATACAACTACATTTGATGCCTGAACACACCGTGACCTCTGAGGCCGCACAAAACATGATTGCTAAAGACTCACAATGAAAGAAAATTAATAAAGTTGTAACATTCAATCTTCAGTGAATTAATTCTTTTATTTGAAAGACACCTTAAGACTTCCTTGCAGCTGTTTATTTAAATTCAAAAGAAAAATAAAATTTAATCGTAAATTCCATATGTCCCTTGTTTTACATAATTTATGTAACTAATGAATAAATTTCGTGTTTAACTAAAAAGTTTCCAAACAATTTTTCGGCTGGTCACATTATTACGAGTAAGCTACTCTACGCCTTTAATTTTTTTATGAAATGAAGAAAACAATAAACATAAATCATTACATTTGTAAAAGCCTCAAATGCGTTTGCCAAGTGCCGTCATCTTTGGTTTTCTTTAAGGCTTAATTTTGATTAATTTATTTGTCTTGAATTGTTCCCTTTTGAGCGAAAAAGTCTCTCCCCAGCTTATTTTTGTGCTTTTGCTTTTCTTGCTAAGCCGACTTAAGTTTGCTTAAAAACATTTAAAATTTATGATTTATTGCAGCTCTTTTTCACTTGTTTTCTCATTCCTTAAAAAACAACAAGAAAAAATTAATTTAAACTGAATTATGAAAAATATGACAAAAAAATATGCAAACTAATTATGTATATGAAAGATATTTAATGAAAGTTCCCTTTAGAAAGTCTTCCTTTACAACTAGAGAACAAACCTCAAAAGCCTTTTGTCACAGTCATCACATCCATCCATACTTATAAACATTTTGTGCTGCAGTCACAGAGTCAGTTATAAAATTAAATAAATTATAAATTTTAAATTTCATTTCAGCGTTAACCAAAGAAAGAACTTTGTACACAATAAGCCAAATGTTGAAAATTTCTTGAAACCTGTTGAGGTAGATACGTTTACAAAATTTTGTTTGGTTTGTAAAATGGCCATGTGATGTTGTTAAATATTAAGGGAATGTCTTAAGAAAAACGACAAATAAAATATAAGAATAATATATACAAACTTGAAAATAAATCTGCATTTATTATTTAATAAACAAGTCAATATGCTTGAGGTTTTGTTTTTCAAATGCTCGAAAATAAATGATATTTTGTATTTAATGAAAAGAAACAAACAAAAAAAACCACATATTGTTAATAAATTATGTGAGAAATTTTTTTTTTTTTTTTTTTTAGATATTTTAATTGAACTGTAGTGAATTTTAATCAGAAATAATTCATAGTTAGGCTCAAGTTCAGTAATTTCAATTCTTATTGAATGGTAAAAAAAATGTGACGATCGTAAAAAGATAAGTAAGAATAGTTAAACATACTGAGGTAGAGTAAAATAATTTCGTGCTAACCTAAATAGAAAAATGAAAAATTGGAAAAAACAGAAAATTAATAGTGATACTTATAAATGTGTTTACCAAAGGTAAATCAATTGTATACACAACAATCGTTTCTCATATTCCGTTCATTGTACATTTAAGTTAAATAGCTGATGTTAATAAGAGTCTCTACCCAAGTAGATAGACTAGGGTGCTGATGAAGTGCGTGGCTGCACAGAAAAGTATCGGTATTTCCCCCAGCTTAAAGTCTAAAGTTTAATTTTTCTTCTCTTCTTTAGAAACTCACATTAATTAATAAAAATATTTCATTCAATAAGAATTGAAATTACTGAACTTGAGCCTAACTATGAATTATTTCTGATTAAAATTCACTACAGTTCAATTAAAATATCTAAAAAAAAAAAAAAAAAAATTTCTCACTTAATACATCATGGGCACGTGACAAAAATATGTTCACTTGGCAATCACTGTTCACTTGGCCATCACAGTTTCAGAATGCTGGAAATCCAAGTAAAAACTGTAGAATGCAACAACAAGTAACATAGACCACTACAATAATACTTACATGCATGTACCGATGGTACATCGAATAAGTAAAAATAATTAATGTGACGATCGTAAAAAGATAAGTAAGAATAGTTAAACATACTGAGGTAGAGTAAAATAATTTCGTGCTAACCTAAATAGAAAAATGAAAAATTGGAAAAAACAGAAAATTAATAGTGATACTTATAAATGTGTTTACCAAAGGTAAATCAATTGTATACACAACAATCGTTTCTCATATTCCGTTCATTGTACATTTAAGTTAAATAGCTGATGTTAATAAGAGTCTCTACCCAAGTAGATAGACTAGGGTGCTGATGAAGTGCGTGGCTGCACAGAAAAGTATCGGTATTTCCCCCAGCTTAAAGTCTAAAGTTTAATTTTTCTTCTCTTCTTTAGAAACTCACATTAATTAATAAAAATATTTCATTCAATAAGAATTGAAATTACTGAACTTGAGCCTAACTATGAATTATTTCTGATTAAAATTCACTACAGTTCAATTAAAATATCTAAAAAAAAAAAAAATTTCTCACTTAATACATCATGGGCACGTGACAAAAATATGTTCACTTGGCAATCACTGTTCACTTGGCCATCACAGTTTCAGAATGCTGGAAATCCAAGTAAAAACTGTAGAATGCAACAACAAGTAACATAGACCACTACAATAATACTTACATGCATGTACCGATGGTACATCGAATAAGTAAAAATAATTAATGTGACGATCGTAAAAAGATAAGTAAGAATAGTTAAACATACTGAGGTAGAGTAAAATAATTTCGTGCTAACCTAAATAGAAAAATGAAAAATTGGAAAAAACAGAAAATTAATAGTGATACTTATAAATGTGTTTACCAAAGGTAAATCAATTGTATACACAACAATCGTTTCTCATATTCCGTTCATTGTACATTTAAGTTAAATAGCTGATGTTAATAAGAGTCTCTACCCAAGTAGATAGACTAGGGTGCTGATGAAGTGCGTGGCTGCACAGAAAAGTATCGGTATTTCCCCCAGCTTAAAGTCTAAAGTTTAATTTTTCTTCTCTTCTTTAGAAACTCACATTAATTAATAAAAATATTTCATTCAATAAGAATTGAAATTACTGAACTTGAGCCTAACTATGAATTATTTCTGGTTAATAAATTATATAAAAGTTCTATTTATGTGGCAAAAAGGAAAAATCACTGAAGTCGACTTAAGCTAGAAACTAATATAATGAAGGCATCATAATTTTCTCATTTAAAACTAAACCTGCGAAAAATTTTAGTTTATTTATATGATTTGTAAGAAAGTTATAGCAAAATTATTTTTGGAATAATATCTCAACTTGAGCTTGTAATGTCGTTTATTTTCCCAGCCGAGGTATGACTAAGTCTGCCAGGGTTCTTTCCAAAGGTCGAATTCCTTTGAAATAAAATATGTGTATCTTTTAGGTGTTGAAGATATATGGAACAGTTATTTATTTAACGAAATCTTAGTTCTACTTATAATAAACTTAAATTTACGAAGTCGTCCAAGATTCGGCTGGCGATATTACTGCAACAGCGGTAAGACGATGATAACCAGTTTAGTACTCGATGTTTTCTTATTCTTTGGATTTTTCAAGATGTATTCGGAGAATCTTGAGTTCGGCTACTTTTATTATGTTTATAAGATGTATTCTGGGGATCTTACAATCGGTCAACTACGCCACAACGAAGTCAAGATGTATTCGGGAGATCTTGAGATCGGCTACTTTAACTACTTTTAGTAGGATTATAAGATGTATTCGGGAGATCTTACAATCGGTAAACTACGCCACAACGAAGTCAAGATGTATATGGGAGATCTTGAAATCAGCTACTTTAACTACTGTTAGTACGATTATAAGATGTATTCGTGAGATCTTATAATCGGCAAACTATGCCACAACGAAGTCAAGATGTATTCGGGAGATCTTGAGATCGGCTATTTTTAACTGCTGTTAGTATGATCGGTAACCTAGGGTTTTAGTACTACGAGCTACTTGTATATGTATAACGAAGCCCGAATCGATATCGGTTAATGCCTCTTTGTTCAGTACCAAACTTATTCTTTTATGTCTGTTCAATTATCAATTAAGTGAGAATTGTAACTTACTTAATGTTAATAAACAATTTTAGAATTTAACACTAGCGAAAAAGATAATGTGTACGCCACGCTAAGTGAGGTTGTATACACCTGCTACTATTTTGGAAACCACAGAGTATTTGTTAGGAGACTTATAACGACACGTTACAAACTTCTATCAAATATCGTTCGATAACCACCAACAAAAAGCTTAAGCGACACAATTTTAAAACTTAATTTTTTTTACCCAAATCGATTGCTTGCGATCGTAGATAAGCTATTCTCGTCTAAAAATTTAAGTTGCAAAAATGTTTCGCTTAAGCTTTTTTTATGGCTCAATGTATTCCAAATTTATTTTAAAGTTTCTTGAATTAATATGGTCTTGCAAGAAATTAAAATTTTTTACAGAAATAGGAATAGTTTAAAAACGAATCACTTGAGTACTGAAAACTATTAAATGAGACTTTTGCAATTCTTATTTTTATTGCCGCAGATATGTGACGCCATCAGTTCAAAAATGGTGTAACGCAAGTTTTTTTATTTTTAATTTTTTTTTTATGGTTTGGTAATAAATACAATCTTCACATTACTAACTATCATTACAAAAGTAGAGTAAGCCAGCTTTTGGTATACAATACAATAAGATAATAAAACAAAGTAATAGAACAATTAATTAATTAAATTGTTTGAGGTTACATCACTTTTGAGCTGATATCATCATATGCACTTTCCACTTATTTTCAAATTTTTATTAACGGTCTGCAAAATGACAATTCTTTCTAAGGCAACAAAAATAAATTAGTCGGGAAAATCATTAAAGCTGCACAAGCTTTTTATTTTTTAAAGAATATTATATAAATATATCCAAGGTTCCTTTATGATCTACATTAGCAACAGTGAAATGAGCAGAGGATCCAGCTAAATCCCTCAATAATCAATTTCAATGTATTTTTAATAAAAATATTTTACTGCATAAGTAAAATTACACTAGTTTACAAGATTATAATTTTTTCATGTACATTTGATGAGAGGTAATTTTCCTTATGTATTTTTTTCAGCTGATTTCGAAAATCAAGGTTAATTTTTTTTATAGAACAGTTTTAGAGATATTGTAATTTTTTTCATTTCTTCGACCTTTTTTTTATTTGACAGATCATATCTCGAGCTAGAATGTCCAATAGGGTCATTCTTGGTATTCAAATGCAAGGTATTGAGATGACAAATAAATAGGTATAATCAGATATTTAATTGGTAAAGCGTTTCAAAATATATCGGTGGAAAAAGGGTAAATTTTCAACTTAGAAAAGTACAAATAGTCAAAAAAAAAAACGTCTGCTTTCTGTTCATGTACATAAAGTTGACTCTTTAACGTAGGAACTAAGGCCAACCAGAAGAAAATCGACCGAAAAATTACAAAGTTATAAGCATTTGAAACTTGTGATCCGATAACAAAATGATGTATAAAAAAATCATACAGGATGATTTAAACCATAATAAGTTTTTACTTTCTGTTCTGTTACGAATCAGCTGACTCTTTTTGTTTATAGAAATATAATACGAGTCGTTAGTTTTTCTGTTTCGTTCTGTTCTGTTGCGGTTCAACCTGTGAAAATCAAAAAATTGTTAAGTAATTGTAAGTGACATCATAAATTAAATAAAATTATTTTGAAAATAAATTGTGATTGTGTTTTTAGAATTTAAAGAAAGTCATTTTTAAAAGAAACAAATTTAACTCAACAATGGTGGATGCAAAACTCATCGCTTTAGTACAAAAGCGCAACCCTTCTGAACAGAAACAGCTGATAAGTTACTACAGAGAAAGTAAGTACTTTAATTTAGAAACAGAACTGCACAGCACAGAACAGCAACAGAAAGTAAAGAGTAATGAAGCCTTTAAGTTTTAAGCATAATGAAAGCTGGGCCACCCTGTTCTAACAAACGGTGAGCTACAGGGTGTCAAACTTAACTATCGCGGACACGAAATACCTTGTTGGCCTCATAACTGCTATAAATATTATTAGATTCTAATTTCAGGGTTGTCTTTTGTAATTGCAAACCATTTTTTCGTTTTAAAATTTTGTATGGAAAAATTTTTTTTCACACAAATCGGAAACGTTTAAGTCCAGTGTCTTATTTCTGTAACTTGTGAGAAGTTCTCGCATCGAGAAAGATTAAATAATTATATTGGTTGTCCTATTTGGCACAGGGTTACTCACATACAAATTTATATAAACTTACAAAAAGTATCAAAAAATAAAAAAAAATTCTTACTCACCCTGTGTTTCACAGGATGATAACATTTTTTCGACTCGAAAAGTTCTCACATTCCTTACAGAAACGAGGCACAACTTTATTTTTTTAGATTTTTTTAAATTCTTTTCTCTATTCGATTCGTTCTTGCTATATATTTTTGCAAACTAACTGAGTTATTAAATATTTTATTAGGAGATCTTTTAAGAGTATTTAAGCTGAAAGCGCAATTCAACAAACATAACTCAACACATACTACAAATCTATTACAACAGTGCTCGCTAAACTTTTTTCCTTAAGAGTCACATTTTTCACATACACCGAAAGGTCTGCTAACAAAATATTTAATAACTCAGTCAGTTTGTATTGGATTTTGGGATACAACAAACCTTTTATTACACTAATAAAAAGTTCGGGTTTATTTTATAATTTTTTAATTGTTTTACAAACTGTACAACATACTTGTACCTAAAAAATTGCAAAACCCTCCTGCTATTCCTTTTCAATTGTATCTTAATAAAAGCCAACATAGCTATTTTATATTTTATATTCACTGCATAAGCTTTTCTTACATTGTAGATTTTTTTTTTGCTCTATTCTTAAGACTCCACTTAATGTCGTTCATTAAACCAAAGGTTCTTAATTAAATTAAAACCATTATTATGCAAGAGGAATACAAACTTACCACTAGAAAAATGTTTGTTGTTTGGTTTCCACTTCCACTTTAAGTCATCATAGTCTAGAACACTATAAAACTTTTTGTTGCAAATTATTCTAAAAGATATGAAAGAAAAATAAAAAAATATTAACCACAAAATAAATTTATCTTTAAAATATATATGCACAAAAGTTTATTTTTTTATTATGAGTAGCCTCAAGATACAGAGATAAATGAAACAAATTAAAAGTCATTCAACACTTTTTTTTTGCTGCAATAGTTTTATCAGAAAGTTAAAAAATATATAAAATAAAATAAATATATATAAAAGGTTCAATTTATAACCAAAACTCAATGCTTATAGGAATTGAAAATAAAGATAAACTTTGTTGTAAAGATAAAATACACAAATATACATACATTCATTCATTCATATGTATGTATGCATGTATGTCTGTATGCTTAAAATTTGCATAAAATAATTGAATTCATATGTTTTTACTTTAAAGCTTTTATTTTTACAATATAATATTAAAGTGAAATTATTCCCAAAATCTTTAAGACACTTATTAAGATGAACGAAGAAAAAAACTTTTTTTAAACTACAATTTGTTGTATAATTTTTAAAGTGATTGCTTTTGGAATATGCATAAACACATATTAAATATTTAAAATCAAGTCTTATCATCTAGATATTATTTAGAATATTATACTTGTACAGAATAAAAACTATAGAAACAATATCACTTATTTTGTAGGAGTAAAATTTTTTGTATATCAATGGTATGAAATAACAAATTCAAGGCATTTTAAAAATTAAAGATTTGTTGTTCTAAAAAATGTCTCTGAAAAGTTAGTGTTAACAGCTGTTGCATATCCCAAGGCGTAACCATATAAGTTGGCCTCCCTCATCTGCTCAGGTGAACATTTTGGCAGCTGTAAGTTGCATATGCATATATTCGCTAAATTTCAAAACAAATTTTTAAGTAATTTTTTTTTATTTTTAAAGTGTAAAGTATAGCTTGCGAATATGCACTGGTATATTCAAAATACAAGCGGCAAAACAATCACCTGGGCTGTATCTTTAACCATAGTAGCAGCCAAGACAATTTAATGTACCGAAGTAACAATTTTGTCCCATCAAATAAGTGTCAAGCAAATGATAAACAAGGATAAAAAAAAATTACGAAAGCTTAAGACTTTTTGGGGTTCCGTACATCCAGGGTTAAAAGGATTTTTACTGTTGCCGCTACGTAGTCCGTCTGTCCGTTTGCTGTCTTTTACAGGCCGTTTTCTGGAGATCCGTAAGAGATACCTGCGAACATAATATTTTTACAGAATATGTAAAACTTTGGCCGCTACAACAAATTTATCGAGCCATAACCGCTAAAAAAGCTTAAGAGACACATTTTTGGACTTCTATTCATTTTTTTTTTGACGAAAATGAATTATTTACGATCACAAATAATCTTTTTTGGTTTAAAAAATTTAGTTGGAAAACAACGTCGATTAAGCTTTTTTTGACAGTAACGGCAAGATATGACAGTTTGAAATTGAAGGGTGTTCTAAAGCGAGCAAAGAAACATGTTGAAATCCTAATGTAATACACAACAAATTGTTTATATTAACATATATAACATATGTATATCAGCTAATGGGATTTCGGCTATGTAATTTTGACGATAGCAACCGTAACAAGCAAACTTTTGAAATTTTTGAAAACGTTATAATTAAAAAATTCTTAAAATAAAAAAAATGCCAAAACGAAAAATCGCAATAATGAAAAAGCTTTTAAATGAAAATTATCACCAATACTAAATTAAATCGCTAAAACGCAATATAAAAAATAAAAAAATCGCCAAAATGAAAAATGCGTCAAAACTAAACAAATAGCTGAAACTTAAAAAAACGCTTACACTAAAGAACAACAAAAAAAATGCCATAAAACTAAAATCGCGAAATTTATAAAATTAAATTTAACGAAAAAAAGCACCGAAGCTAAAAAAAACGCTGAAACAAAAAAAATCGCCGAGACTAAATAAGTGCCAAACCTACAAAAAAACGCTAAAAATACAATAAATCGCACAAAACCGAAAATTGTCAAAAATTAGAAAACACCAAAATTAAAAAAACGCCAAAACGAGAAAAATCGCTAAACTAAAAAACGCTTAAACTAAAGAACAACTAAGTAAATAGACAAAAACTAAAAACATAAGATAACTAAGAAATAGTTAAAACAAAAAAAAAAACACCGAAACTAAAAAAATCGTCAAAAGCAGAACAAAATCGCCAAAGCAAAAAACAGCGCCAAACCTGAAAAAACCTCTTAAACTTAAATAAATCGCCAAAAACCCAAAAAATGTAAAAAACAAAAAAAAAACAAAAACTTTAAAAACGCCAAAGCAAAAAACACCAAAAGTAAAAAACGTCAAAACCAAAAAAAAAAAAGTCAAAAAACGAACAAACAAAAAACGCCAAAAGTAACATATGCCAATAACGGAAAAAATCCTTAAAAGCGAAAAAGGCCAAAACATGTACCGGGTACTTAAAACTTTAAAAAAATGTCTACAATACTCGTCGGTAAGATATTCGATTATATGTATGTATAGGCTTAAGCTCTTATGGTATTAAATATTAAGTGGCCGTATGGAGCCCCCAGTGTGGAACTTCGCACTTTACTGAATTTATTAGCTTATGAATTGTTTTCGAGCACCTACATATATTTAATAAATTCCAAAAGTCCCTAACTATTCTGCAGAGCTAAAACACAAATTATTTATTTTGCTGATTACACTATAAGTAAAATTTTAACTTTCAAAGTAACACATAAAATCCCTGAGACACGCTCAACTTAATTTTGGGCCTTAGTACACTCCACATAGAAAGATTAGGTCAAAATCAAGAGTTATTGAATTTTTAATATTGTATTGTCTTTTAAGTGATTTGTTGGTGTGTTAAGGGAAATACATCAAAATGTCTTCTGGAATGACTTTAGAGTTTTGTCTATTTATCAAATGTATTATTAAATTTATTATTTGACATATTGCTAGCCAATGGATTTCTAATTGTATAAAAGAAAATGGATTCCCATCGAATACACATTATTTGCTACACTTAATTTTCTTTTGTGATTTTCAAAAATATTATTATTTGTGATTTCTCAAATAGTTTTTGAAAGTCTTTGCATAAGATAAAAGGCTGTTCAAAATATGTTGTTAAAGTCTACTGACGATTCGTTAAAGCAACAAGAAATGCACATAAACAATGGTTAACCAACAGCAAATAAATTGCACTTACACTACAATTATGAAAATATGTCAAATATTATAATTTTAAATTTAAACTTTCTTCATGATTTATATTTAAAAAAAAATATTTATATATTTAAGAGCAAATATTTTTTCAGTTAACACATTTCATCGAAAAACATACATATACATAAATTTTTTTTCGAATTGAGTATTTTGTGAGACGTTTAAATAGTTTAGTTAAAAAATTATATAAAATTTAAAAACATAATAAAAAATACACAGAGCAAAAAAAACTGGTAAAAAAATATCGAAATCGATACCATTTGATATCAAAGCTCTGTTAAGTCCGTTTGTTCTTACCTTGATAAGGGTTCGTATCAAGTTTTTAAAAACAACTCGGTATCGTTTCGTTATCAGCCGCTCGCTCATGTTTTGCTAACACACTATTCTTGCCAGTCGTTATTATTTTGATACCCATCATTCGTGATTCGTAAACAGATGGTTCATAACTTATTAACTTATAGTATTTATAGGTTTGTTCTTGATTGATACCGAAAGTCAACAAAATATTGTTCCCGATTCGTTTTTAATTTGATAAATAATTGTTAAAAATTTTAGAACACCCTTTCCCCTTCTATGCATCTAGAGTCTAGACGATCTAACCGAACAACAAAAGAATTTTAAATTCTTATTCATTTTGACGAAATGCATGAAGACGCGCTAAAACAATAACAAATAACTTTAAAATTTATAAGGAATTTAAAAACAAATTCAACTCAAGTTTAACTAAATATCATTGACTTATATATTGTTCAATCAGCATAACATGCCACTCATTCGATTTTGCTTTGACTGTGTTATTTAAAGATGTTATTGCCAATGCGAAGACCTCAAATACAGTTCATATTTTCAATAAACGGATATGAAAAAGGAAACCAACTTAAAAGTTTTTCTCCAAAAGATTTTCATATACTTTATCTTCTCGAGATCTGTTTTATTATAAAAGCAAAAAATAAACCATAAATGCTTACGAGCAAGAATAACAACCAATACGATACAATATTATCCAGGATATTATAATGTTTTATATTTTATGACATTTCGAAACCAACAAGTACAAAAAAAAAAACAAACGAACCGACAAAATATAAAAACCGTTTGTTTGTCTGTCAGTGTTTTTTCCTCAACAAAAGCAGTTCATAAACACCAAAAAAAAAAAAATAAATAAAATAAAATAAAAATATTATAATAAAATAACGACAAACAAAAAAAAGCGTTAGATAAGCACAATTACCCAATTTAACTGAGTAGATTACAAATCATGTTTCCCCTTATGGGTTTTCAGTATATTTTATTTAGCAGAAGTTTATTAAATCGCTGCTCGAAAAAAAAAACATTTATGTATGTCTGCAGTTTTTATCATTTTATTCTTCAGGCATCGAAAAAAGGCATCTGAGAGTGAAATATTTAAATAAATAAAAAACATACTTAGAATAAAATCCAGACGTTTTTGACAGCTATTTACTTAACTTTTTTATATGTATAAGTAAACAATACACCAGACAGTGTGCCATGTCAAAAATTAAGTTTTAAATAAACCAGTTTTAAGAGTAAAGAAGACACCACAAAATTATTAGAAAAATTTTATTTATTTTTTTTGCTGATTTCAGCATAAGCTTAATGCGTAAAAGCACAGATTATATTTTTGGTTGAATGATAAAAAAAAGTAAATTAAAAAAATAAAATATTTTAATTTATTCGAATACAATTTATTGGTTGGTTTGAGAACTAAAGTATTTAGCAAGGACATTCCTACTTTATATAACGCTGCACAATGACATTTCTGATTATTAGATTATCTTTTAAGAATTTACAACCAATTTTTACTCCGGTTTTAGAAAAATGTTTAAAGAAATTTCTGTAGCAACAGTTCTACATAGTGCAGAAAATAGGATACATTTAATTTAATTTTAAGGTTGGAAAACTAAAAAAAACTAAAAATTCCTTGCAGGTTTTGAAACAAAAGAGCTGTTCGAAATGCCCTGGGCTATAGTGTGTAAGTCCTAGTGCTGGGTGGTGATACTCACATTCACTTAGAAGAACAAACTGCTGCTGTTTTTAAATAAAATTACTATTTTACAATTTAAATGTCAAACAAATAACCAAACGCTTGTTCATATTGCTAGCTTAATTGCAAAAGGGCATAACTAACAAGAAATAATTGAAAATCGAGTTTTTGATTGATTATTATGAATGCCATTAAACTTCATTTCTTGACAAAATTTTTTGCTTGTGTGATTAAGAATTACGCTTCTATTCACAAAATACAAGGGGACGTTTTGTTTGTTTAGTTTTTACCCGACTTCAAACAAAAGAGGTCAATTCGTCGACCATTTTTTTCTTTGATATTGTTACTTCATAACTCTGTACATTTTAGACCGATTGCAAAAATTATTTTTTTGTCTGAGAGGATAAAGCTTACAATTAGCCTCATTGTAAAAAAAGTGGGCGGAGACTTGCCCAACATTTTTTTTTAATTTGATTTCATAATATTCTACTTTTTTCATTCCTGTGAAACCTGAAAAAACCTTTGGTTCTGGTAATTACACAATTTTAAAGTTGAAAACATGGGCGGAGATTTTCCCAGCATATATTACATTTCACTTGGTGCTACTTAACCAATTTTAACACACCTTGAGCTCTGAAATAGACACAATCTTACATTTAAAAAAGGGCGGTGACACGCCCAATAAAATGTAATATTTAAACTTAAGTAGTTCTACAAAGATACGACCAGTAATTTTTTCTTTCATTTTAAGTTATTTTACTTATCCGATTGATATGAAAATTAGCAAACACTCGTACACAGAAAAAAATTATTTTAATATTTATTTAATAAAAAAATATTTTGAATTTTCTGTGATGACGATTTTTGCATTATTGATAAATAAAATTGTATACACTTTTATTGAAAATAAAGTCAATAAAAATATTTTATGAATCATAGAAAAATGTTGTTGACTGAATATTTATTTTCAGTGACAACTGCTATTGTGTCTGTGTGTAGATCAGTAACCCGCAAGCCATAGCACAATTGTGCTGATGAAAATCACATATATGCTTATGCTCTTTCATCTAGTCGTCACCGAGCAAGCGACCAATTAGGTTGTGCTGGTTTTCCTGGTTTTTTGTTTAATTTTTTTGAGCACACGGAATGAAATTAAAGTTCAAATTTAATAAATTTCTAAAGACAAAAAAATTGATAACATATTTATGGAAGCTGGGAAATATTTCGTGATTAAAAATGCTTTTGGCAATATGCATTGGATTTTATGTTATGAAACATTAAAAAATAATAGGGAAATTTGTTTAAAAAAGCATTTTAATAGTATCCACAGAGGTGTGAATAAATTTAATTTTGAATCAATACACTAAATTGTTGAATGGTTATTAAATTTTTACTTTTTACTTAAGTTTTTGTTAAATTGCATATTTACAAAAAAAAAATCACACTAATAACCACATCATGTATTTTATATTACAAAACTTTTCTTATTTTACTCTCATATTTATCACCAATACAAACAAATATTATTTTGCGGGACACTGGTGTAGATGAATGTCGCATTTTTCAACTCCTTTTTGTTTGCTTTCTTTTGCTTGGCTGCTATTAAAACTAAATGTGTTTGGGATGAGTCGAACCGGAAATCTCTTGACTAATAAACTAACGTACTTACCACTCAGCTAAGGAGCAAATCGTTATTGGATACGCAAATAATGAATACACGCAAATGATGATTTCTCATGTTTCATTGCGTTGATATAATTTGAAAATAACTTTCTTGAGTAAAAAAAAACAAGGCACGACGTTTTTAAGCTTCTTGCCGGAATTCACACGTATGCAACATGACCACGTTGAGTCAATCAACAAGCAAGATAAACACCAACACAAACAAACTAAATCAAATGATATTTTAAAATGCGCAGTATTGAAAAATACAATATTTAAGTTCATGGCAATCATTATTGAAATTAAAAATTTTATTCAATAAAATGGTTTTGTTGAAAATAATTCTTGTCTATTTTTTTTTTTTTGCGTAACGACAAAGCTTCGGATCCACGCCCATTAAAACTTAGTATTTTGTATTACGTGCTTCTATTTGACCGATTTTTGCGAAACTTGGCCCAAGTCCTTAACTCTAAAAAGGACATAATCTTGTGTCCAAAAAAGTGGGCGGGACCACATCCATTAAAATCCAATATTATATCTTACGTGCATCTACTTTACTGATGTTTACGAAACACACTTTGAGATATACGAGTAAAAAAAGCATAGTATTACATTTGAAAAAGTGGGCGGTGCCACACCTCTAAACATTTAACAATATTCCACTTTACCGATTTGAAAAAGTGGGCAGTGCCACACCTCTAAACATTTAACAATATTCCACTTTACCGATTTTTAAGAAATTTGGCGCTTGCCTTGAGCCCTAAAAATACTTAAAGCTGAACTTAAACAAGTGGGAGGGGCTACACCCATGACAGCTTAATAATAAATTATATGTACTTCTACTCATACGATTACCACGAAACTTGACAAAGTTTCGGATCTTAGAATAACATAAGTTTTTGCTTAAATTAGTGGGCGAGGTTTTTGACCATTAAAAATTAACACCCACATGCAAAAAAATTAACGTGTGCTTGAAATTTATGTTAAAACAAAATTTCCATACAAAAACCGGTTTTAACGTACAATTAATTTGTTTTGTTTTGTTTTGTTTGTTTTTGCACATGGGGGAAATTAGGGAATGGTAAATCGATTTCGATTTCCATCGAAAATCGATTTTCTGTTCAAAAACATCGATTTTTTGCAATCGATTTTATGCTGAAATCGATTATTGGGCATTTAAATCGATTCTTTTTTTAATTATTATAATAATTTTGGCAATTCTAATATTTAATAAAAAAAAAATAATAAATTTCAATATGTACGAAATAAAAAGAAAATGTTTCTGAATACTTGCGACATCAGTGCCTTGTGAAAGATTATTTTCTAAGGCTGGCTCAATAGTAACTTTGCAAAGAAACAGGCTAAGCAGTCATCACATAAACCAACATTTTTTTTTATAAAATCTTAGTGAACAAGATAGGTTTGGCAACTAAAGTTATTTATCCTCATTCCGTTAATTTTTGTCCAGATCAACGTCCAGACAATATCAAAAATACGACACTAAATTTCTAATAAAAAAAACTATAAAACAGCAAGAGTCTGTTAAAAATAATCAATTTCTGAACAAAAATAGTACGTAAGAGTGCTTTGACATTGTCTTGACATTTATGTCAACAAGTAGTTATATGATAAAGGTGGTTAGTAAAACAATATTCAAACTAACAATCCTTAGAAATAATTTTTGTATAACCTACTATAAAAGCTTTAAGCGGCCCATACACTACAACAGCATGCATGCGCAATCAAGTGTTTGTGCCAGCGGTTGGGTCGTGTATGGGCATTTTGTGTGATTGTACGTGTTGCTGTAGTGATGTCAAATAGAGTTTGATATTTTGCTGATGGTATAACCTTGCTGGTGTAGTATATGGTGAAATTAGCTCAGTTGAGCAAAGTTTTCATGGAGTAAACATGCATTTAAAAAATATAATTTATTGAAATATAATTTTTTTCAATGGAAAAGAGAATTTTAGCTCTTTAGTTATACATAGCTGCTAATTTTAACAACATACCAATAGTAATTGTAAGAATTTTTTGTCCATAGACTGAAAAAAATAAATAAATTGTAGCAAAACCTTTGTCACTATTCATAACCACCCTTACCGCAAGTTTGTAAAAAATGAATATTGTACCAGCTTGTTGGTATAATGTGTGCTTCGAGCATGAATGCTCAATCGCTTGATTGTGCGTGCATGCTGTTGTAGTGTATGGGCCGCTTTACACTTTTAGTTTGCTCAGTTTTGCTGTTTCTTTTGCTACGAAAATTTTTTCAAATACTCTCTTAGCAAATGTGTCTTAAATGGTTTTAAAATCGATTTTCGTGTGCGATGAATCGATTTTAAAAATCGAATTAAAAAAGTTGATCGAAAAATCGAATATCGTTTTTTGAAGACATTTGCCAATAGATAGGGGAAATATTATATTTAACCTGCTTCTACTTTAACGATTTTAAGGAAACTTGCCACACGCACTAAGAGATTTAAAATTGACTTGGCGTGACCACGCCTTTAACTATATAAAAGTGGCACTTAAAATTTAAAACTAAAACTTAAAAAAAATTACACAAACTTCAAAGAGGAGCAGTAAAAAGTTAAAAATAATTTACATTCAGTTAAATAAAATAGTAATTATAAGTGTTACCAATAATGTTATTCAAAGTTGCTGACAATAACAATGATAAATAAGCGGATTAGTGAGTACCCAGCAAAAAATTTCGCATTACCATCAGAACTACTTGCCATATAATGACTTACTTTTCTGATTATCACATTTCATTGCTCGTTTACTAATCACATTACCTAAAATTTAAAAAAATGATGTACAAGTTGCTAAGTGAGGAGAATGATTTTTTTAGATTAAATAGATTACGTGAACAAGTTGCTAAATAAAAAAAGTAAGTACTTCTCAAGAATCGATTATTTTAGTCTCATGCCTTGTTAAAATCATTAAGATGGTAATCCAGTAGGGAAGAACTGCCACCAAAAATGCTTAATTACAAACCCGATTACCTTTTTTTCAATTTTTTGCTGGGTACATATAACTTTTTATTGCTTATTTTTTTAAATCGGTTTTATTTTTAAGTTTTTAGTGCCACTTTTATATTTTTTATTTTTGAAGACGTGGTCACGCCCAGTTTGGACTCCTTTTTTCAATATTCAACATTGCGTTCGGGTGAGATGTGGTTTCATAAGGCTAACGCAACCACCAACTTATTGAAATCGAAATTTGATAAAAATTGATTTACAGAAATGTACCGGTCAATTGGCCTCCAAGGGTATATGACTTGATACATCTCGAAATGCTCGAAAAATTACCCAAAACTAAAAGCTCAGAGTGCGCTTGGTCAAGAACAGTCCCTTTGCCCCCCCCCCCTCCACCAATTGACTCTAATAATTTTCATAAATGTTAAAAGTGTTGAAATGTATGGATTTTTCAAATCAAAAATGTTTTTACGTTAAAGTTTAATTTTTTGTTAAATTTTTTTACACCTCCTCTACTCTTTCGTTATTATTTATTGGCAATAAATTTTTTTTACTTTTATGTTTTAAAAAAAATTCGCTTACGCCAAATTGTTTTTAATTTCTCTAGTGCCATAAAACTTCTCTTAGTTGGCAAACTTATTGCAGTAGTTAACCTTTATGGAAAGAGAAGCAAAAAAAGTTGCAATAAAAGGAGCAGTTGATAAATTTAGTATTCATTTATATATGCACTTGAGTTGCTTTTTAACATATTTAAATTAAGTGTTAGAATACCATAAACATAGAAATAGATTTTGCTGAAAAAAAATATATAAAACAATAAGCGCTCAATTTATAAATATTTAATGTTCTACAATTATGGCCTTCAATTATCCTTTTATTAAAATTGCACAAACAACTAGCGTATTTTATTTATTGATATCATTTAAAGGTCTTTAGCAAATGTCACCAACTTGCAATTCTACTTTGTCTAAGAAGTTAACGATTGCTGCTTTGTTTTTTGTCTCTCTCCCTCTTTTTCTTTTCTTTCAAACTACACCCGTATAACTTTTGGGACAAAAAAGCACATAAAGTAACACAAAAAAGTAACAACACTTTTAACTCTTGAAAATTTTAATGCAAAAGAATAAATTCTTTTGCAACGACTTTTACTCTGGCAGTACGTTTTTAAAATTCCAAAAGAGGAACAAATGGTTACAGCTAAATAAATTTAAACTTTTTAGTTTAACAAAGATTACACAGCAAACCTCTAAAGACTTTCAGACTAATGCTGATCATCTGTCAGTAGAGTTTTTTTCTTGTTCTCATCGACCAGTTCAACTCTTCGTTTCAAGCTTAAAGAAAAAAAAATATTTTCCAAATGATGGACGAGTCAGTACGTGAAAATCTGACTAAAAAAGAGGAAAAAAAATATATGAACATTAGAAGACAAACGTTTACAAGAATTTCGTTGTGTGATTTAAAACAAAAATGCTGATAAATTGGGATTAAATTGTTAAAAAGTCATGGTTAGTGGAAAAAATTGTTAGCTAGGTACGAAAAAAGAGACATTCTTTTTTTTACAGGAACATCGTTATTTTTAAATTTACAGCTGTTGTTGTATGTTGGTAACAGAGACCTGCTTAAACAGTCTTGAAATGTAAATACGTCTTGCTGTATTATACTAAACAAATAAAAAATAAATAAAAAATAAATGCTGTCGTATTATAAGCGAAGCACGATTTATGTATTGGTGTTCGTGTATATGAGTGTTAACAAGCGATGTCGCGAAGACTTCCTGTTCATAACAAACAATCAAAAGAAGTAGTGTTGATGCGTGTACGCTTGTTATTTTGCATATTGTATGTTCGAGTGTGTGTAAGATGTAGATGGGGAGCTATTATGTGTTTACGGGAGTTGTCAATGCATGTGTGCGTTTGTATGTGCACAGAAAAATAAAAGAGCATACACACATTTTATGTATGTATATATGTATGTAAAGAGTGGCCCAAATAAGACCAGCTGTTGTGAAAAGCAAATAACTTTTTTATTTTTTAACATAATTTATTTTTTCTTTTTGCAGATTATAACTGAACTCTTGGAAATTTAAAATGAATACGTACAGTCCACAACAACGCAATAAAATTATCAATTTTTATTATTCATCTTAAAGATTAATTGTTCTGACGCAACGAAATTATCGCCGTTTTTTAATGTAAGATCAGCACCCACATCTTCCATGATTACAAGTTTAGTTTGCCGTTTTGAAAAACTGGCTTCAGTGGCCGACCGTCCAGGAAGAGGTGCTCATCGAAATATTCGTACTGTAGACAACGTGGAAGCTGTACAGCAGAGTGTTGCAAATGATCCATGTGTCTCAACTCGTCACCGTTCCAGCCAATTGGGCATACCCAGAACAACATTACAGAGAATTTTAAGGTTGGATTTTAAGATGTATTCATACAAAGTTCAAATTGTGCAACAGCTTCTAACGGAAGACCCCCAACAATGTATGTTAACAAACCACAGATACTTGGACAGATCAAGCAGAATATTCGAGAAAAAATACGGCACCTGCAACCACAAACTTTACGCCGTGTAATGCAAAATGCACTAAAATGAACCAATGGCTGTATCGAGCAAAATGGTGATCATTTGTCTGATGTCATATTTTACACATAGTCACGTTAAATTTCCATAAAATGTATTTAACATATAAAAAAATCATTTAAAAAAACCGTTATTACAAGAGTTACACGTGTTTAACATCACTAGGTCTCATACATGACGTTTGTATATGCGCCCATGCCTATAAAGAAGCAAGCATCACAAACTTTTCAGTTACGAAGTATTTATTTTTATTATTCATATACGTGCAATAACTGATACAAATGTCTTTTTGCCAACAGTGCTGATTAGCGTTTCTTTTAGAAGACTTCACTGTAGTTAAGCATTTAAAAAATCCCTCATGTCTTAAAAGTGCTTATGTTGGTCTTGTGCAGGACTTTAGTTTGCAATTCTGTGTTGCAAAGTTATCCTTACATTGCTTAGTGTTGTATTTTATTTTGTGAGTTATATTTAAATGTACCCATTATATTATTAAAAAAAAAGAATATATCGATGGCTTATTATAAAAAGGGAGTATCTCAATTTTTTTTTCAAAATGGCGTTTTTAACGCTTTCTGGGAGACAAAGTATAATTGCATCCTCTGAAGATTTTACTACGTTACAGTTAAGAATAAAGGACTTATGGCAACTTGAAAAATTATTTCTGCATATAAATGCATTAGTTTTTCTTAGGATTTTTGCTTCTCCTATAAAATATCGCAACTTCGAGTTCCGCCTTTTTTATATTAAGCCATGGATATGTGAAGAGTTTGAAGCATTTTATGTTACCTTGTAAATTCCTTTAAATTTTAGATTAGAAAACTTCCTCTTAGAAATAAAAACCTGTGCAGAGAATACATTTATGGCATTTTATTTACAAGAAATTATTAAAATTAATCCAAAAGACATTAATCGTACGTGTAGCAGTAATTTAAACATGTAATTTAAATTCTTAGCAAAAGTTACCATGTCGACGATATTTTACTCAACTTTTGCAACGATATCGTTGCTTTTTTACTCTCCCTACCCCTTTCTCACAGCATTACCAGTTCTATATGATTTGTATTATTTCCATAACTTTGTTTAAAAAAATAGAAAGTAGTACTCTAAGTTAAAAAGGTAAAAGTTTACAAAACAATTTTTGTTTAACAGGTAAACGTGATTTAAATATTATTATTTTTTCGTTTATTTTCTACGCTTAACTTTTCTTTTATGGTTTACTTTGGCGAAGTTATTGCGCCTAATGCTATTTGCTGTAAGTAAAAGAGGAAAAAGGGAAAAAGTTTTGTGCAGTTCTGTTTTTTTTTCAACTCAAATAGAGGCCTAAAGCTGGATGCAAAGGAAAGTCTTAAAGCTGTTTTTTTTGCTTGTGCGTATCAAGTGTTTTAAAGAAATCTTAAGTTTATATTCTTTATTTTTTATGTTTAACCTTAAGCACTGGTACATGAGAATATTATGAAAAATATATTTTTCTTTCGCAACGACATCTGTTGTTGCTTTTGCTAGTTTAAGATGCCGTTTAAATGACAGTTCCTGGGGTGTGCAGTTATTTATTGAGACCGAACTTAAGAAGAATAGTTAAGAAACATGTTTGACATCATGTGAAACATTTGACATAAATATTATTATTTTTGGTCACTCTTATGTAATTTGACTTATGCTTGTTAATTTGCGAGCATAAGTTTTAGCAACACAAACTTATAGTGTGTAGGGAAATAAATTCATATTCAGTATCATCTCAACTCGTATGTGTGGTTGGGCCTGCTTTTACTATCAGCTATATTAGAACTATGTATTTTATAAGTTATCAAACATCTACTCAAAAATAGCCGCCAGATGTCAGTCTATCAGGAACAAATGCAATTAAAAAAGTGGAATATTTCCCACAAATACGATTATTTTATTATTGTACAATTTTACTTTTTTCAGTACTATTCAAACTCGAAAAGTGCAATAGTACAATAATGGTTAATTTAGTACATTTAGGGAATCTCCCCAGTTTCCCACCCCCATTTATTTTCCAACAATTGCATTAATCAATTTTCGCTTTTAGACAAGGAAACTTATATTCTTCTCACTTGAAAACAGTGATGTGAAAGTAAAACGGAACGCAAAAATAAAATAATGTGAACTCGTCCATTTCCAAATTATTTTCTCCTAAATTCGAATGCTACAGCAACTTAAACAGGTGTAGCCATATGCTTTAACATCCGAACTCACAAGCAAAAGTGTAAAAACAATTCGGTAGCAGGAACATAGACGATTGTTTTAATAAAAATAAATATAAATATGTAATTTGAACTAAAAAAATTTTTTACAATTGAGGTCTCAAAAGTAAAATTTTTCAAAGTTGTTGGCACAATTTTAAAATTCTCAATCCCATCCCTGGTTCCGGTTAATATTAGCTATCTTCATCTCTCTCTTTCTCTCTCTCTCGAAAATACAAACGTCAAAGAACATATAAAAAGTTCCGGGACAAAATGTTCGTTCCGAAGCAACGGGTGAGTTGAATCCAGCTTTATTGTAACCTTAGACTTTTGAAATATTAAAGGACACAATATATAAATAAATCACAACATAAGCTAAGTCACAGAAAATTTATCTGCTAAAAAATCTAATTGATAGAAGTATTTAATTTTTTTTACTAATTTTATTAAAATTTAAGTAAATTAATGCAATTGCAATTTAAATTTTAAAACTTTTATTAATTTTAGTTTTCATTGAATATTCTAAGATGTATGGTAATTAGGGTGTATGACGTCAATTTTCATGTCGGCTTCTCCGCCTTCAAACTTTGTCAGCGCAGGAGTTTAGTTGTTTGGTTTTATAAACAAAACCAAAACAAACCAAAAACCAAAACAAACAGCTACTTTGGTGTTGCCAACATTTGTAGTAGTGATGTAACGAATGTCAATTTTTGATATTCGCGAATACGAATACGAATACGAATATTTCAAACGATATTCGCGAATACGAATACGTATATTATATGCAATATGAAATATTAAAAAATTGGTATAAAAAGGACTTCAACCTGTTGTTGGCGTACTTTAAAGTCAGTAAAAAGTACCCAAAATGTTAATGATCGTCATTGCATAATATTTGAAAATTATACAAAGCAAAAATTTTTATAAAAAAAAAATAATGTATTTGTACAAACTAAAATTTTTAGTAATTTATTTAAATTTCGTTTAGGATTTATGCATTCGTATTCGCCTGAAAATGACCGAATATTCGACAATTCGAATACGAATACGAATATTCGTGCATCACTAATTTGTAGCTTCTCAGCTTGCAATGATTTTTTGTGTTCCATAGATTAATTAGTGTAAAAAAATTTAATTTTATATGATTAGCTAATTCTGCAATATTTGCACCAGCTAGTTGCAACGAAAAGTGATTTCCGCTTTAAGAAATCAGTTTCTACTTGAATTAAATACAAAATTATTTTGATAAGAAGGGGGCTGTATAAATTCAACGACCCTTAAATTATGTACATTAAAAAGTATTATAATGTTGATTAAATTTTCTCTAATATATTTGTTTATAGCAGATATACATACAAACATACACACATATTAGGGTTTGGGAAACGGAAATTCCCGGGCGAGAAATCCCGGAAAATGTTCACCTGAAATTCACGGAAATTTTTTTAGATTTTCCCGGTAAAACGGGAAATTAAAATTACACGTAATTTCATAAATATAAAGGCTTTTTATATAATGATTTAAGTGCCAGTAAAATTTATTTTCATTCATAAAAAAATTGCTTTATAATCCTGTTTTAATTTGATATCAACATTTTCATTGTTTTTTTTTAATTACAAAATTTTATTTGAATCATTGTATTACTAAATTTACACGATGGAATTGTTTAAGTTACCTTTTAAAGTTGATACTGATCTGTAAACAATAATATCCTGTTTTTCGAAGGAAATTTTTCATTATAAAAATTTCATAAGCAAGCTGTAAAATGTCCATCAATTTTTTTAATAAAAAATAAAAAGTTGAGCGAGCTGTTAAGATTTATACGGAAATTTCATAAAAATTTCATAAATTGAAAGTTATACTATTGCTCCTAATTCGTCTAACTACCAGCAAAATTATTGCGCTTTTCGAAAACTGCATGCAAGATACATTTAGTAATGACTGCTACAGACTTTAATAAAAGTATTAATACTTTTGTTGAAAATAAAACTCCGACATGTTGAGTTGTTTTTTTGTTGAGATTTTTGAAAGAGAAATTAAACCAGGGAGTAATTTTCGTCAAAAGTATTATTACTTGTATTGGAGTCTGAGACATTTTTAATGAAGTGGAATACTATGCATGAGTATCAATGATTGCAATAATCCAATCGTTTCCTTAAGTAAATAATGCGATGTTAAACAAACTTGAAGTGCTTTTTTCGGATTAGTGAAGAAATTTTGGAAGGTGTAGTAAAAATTTTGAGCTGATAGAAGCTGAAAAAACTTAAAATTGGCAGTACTTAAATTTATATAAGAGGACGCTATTATTGAAACCCTGAGGAAATATTTGAAGAGAAAAAAATGATTAAAATTAAAAACAATTAGACAGACTGTGGCAGGTGCAGGTGAGTATAGCAATGTAACTTGCTTGTATAGTACTTAACGATAAGAATCCTCCTGGAAAATTTTCAAGAAGAGTGAGAAATAAGTAAGGAATATTCTTAATAAAATTATTGGGAACCTTTATTATAAAATTGTTTACTAATTGCGGTAATAGTCGTCAATAAGTCATTATATGATCCCTTACTAAGTAATAGCTATATTTTATTTGCTTAAAACTTAAAAAATTCTTCAAAATGTATCTCAGACGTGTTTTTGTATTAAATTTTATTTAAAAAGAATGCGCACATTAATAAAAAAATTGAAATTTTGCCAATTTTTATTTAATAAATGTACTTAATTTAGTAATAATAGCTTTTCCCGGGAAACCCCGGAATTCCCAGGAGCGTGATTTTTTCATTTCCGTTTCCCGGGAAGTGCAAAATTTTGGGAAATCCCAAACGCTAATACATATATACATATGTAAATACATCCAGTTGCTGGGTAAAGACATGTGCATATTAAAAGTTTTTTTAACTAATCATTATCTTTCCATAAACGTGCGTGTGCACATATAAAATTTAATGAATTAATTTGATTCAAATTGGTCAATATCTATCTACCAGTGTAGTGTGTATGCACACGAACATAGTTTTTAGTACTACCATATTATTGATTTTGTTTTATTTTTAATGAAACAGGTGTAAGCGCGCCGCATATTGCACTATTGTATTAAATGGGCCGATATGTACGCGTACGTGTATTGAAAGTTATTTTACTCAATTAAAATTTTCTCATGGATATTTTGTTGCAATCTGTGTGGTTGTAGATGCTTGTGGGTGTGTGTGTGTGTTTGGCCATATGGCAGTGTTGGCAGTACGTGCAGCATTTAAATAATAATGCACTGGCATACGTGATAGTTTAACTGTGGTACTTTTGCATATGAATAGTATTAATGTTACGTAAATGGTCACATATGCAAAAAAAATTTAAATAAATAGACTTTCAAATCAATTTCAGAAAATAAAATAACACTCAGGCGTTGCTTAATATATCTATGTATATGCATGCAGATACGTGTATGTATACATTTGCCTAAAACTATGTTTAATAAATAAATATTAAAAATTTAAATTGCACTTTTCCAAGGGGACATAGCAAAAGATTTTCATTTTAAATACGTAATGGAAAATTTTGCAGTATTATGGCATTTTCAGTTCATAAATTTTAATATGCTGGAACCAGCATAATGTATGGAGATACAGGCTTTATTTAAAGCATTTATATGTTACTTTTTTAACATATTTTTTTATATGTGGGAAAAAGGAAAACACGCAGATATCAGGAGATTGTTAAAAAAATTCAAAAAGATTTTTAAAGCTTTATATAAGCGTTTATATGTATGAATGTAGCAACACTGGAAAAAATTATATTTTAAATTTACATGCGAAGGGAGGGAAACTTATATCAGGGGGTCTGCTGTGTAATTCGAAACGAACGCATATAATTTTGTAACGCAACGTTAAGAACATGTAAATTCGAAATCATTTCTTTCGGTTCGAATCACAGAGTAGACACATGAAAACCAAAACGAAGTTTTGCCATTTTTATTTAAGGGAAAATTTTTCTGACAAACTTTGTAGTATTCAAATTGAAATTTTAAATATGCAGTTTAAATAAAAACAATAAGGTTGTTAACAATAGCATTTTAAAAATACTTGCCCACGCACAGAGAAGTATTTAACCAAAAAAGCTGGCCAATAGTCCTTTTTTAGTTTAGATTGCTAGTGAAAAATTATTGAGTGCCATTAGATCAATGAAACTAGGCAGAATGATGTCTTATAGCTGTAGGCTGCTAAAACTTTAAAATAAAAAAATGGGACAAAAGGCAAAAAAGTTCCCCTCAGAGAAACTAATCCCACCTCTGAAAAATTGAATTTTTTTCTTAACATTTTTAATACTTTTGTTACGCAAATTCAACTTTTAACGTCGGTGAAAGTTCAAAATACTAACATTGGACCCAGGATACCGTAAGATGCAAATTTCGTCCCCACTTCCTTTTTTGGGCGGTAGGGTAAAGCCTTAATATCATAAAAATTAAACTTATGAGCTTCTATGGGCAGGGGAGAGTATCACTCTCCACAAAGCAAAACATTTCATGACTGACAAAAAGGTTTCTTGCTCAGGATGAGTAAAAACAGAATAAAAGGTGAAATTTTCAAAAACTCAACAAAAAAAATAGCGCAAACTTGGCAAAAATTTTTTTCTCGCGTCTAAGATTAGTGATTTTAAATTTTTTGTGGTAAAACACAACTTTTAATGCAGTGTTGAAAGTGCTTCTTTATTTCATTTGCTTTGACTATGCTGTGATTGCTAAAAGTTGCAAAGCCGACAGAAAAGCGAGAACAAAAAAACAAAAAATGAACAAACGACTATCGACTGTACTGTTAAACGAAAAAAAATATTAACTTTACTGTTGTTGTGCTGTGAAGATTTTTGCAGCTTAAGCCAAAGCAACAGCAACAGCACGCTGTCGCTTTCTTTTAGCTAGGCTAAACAACAACAAACAAACTGTGATTAATAGCTTCTGCAGTTATAACATAAAAAGTACCATAAACTTTTGAAGATGTGCTTTTGAAATTTCGAAGTAAAAGCAAAAGAACAGTTATCAGCAAGGCGCAATTCAGCTGTCATGTGACTTAACTATGAACAGGTTCACAGCACAGCACAGCAACAAAAGTTAAAAAAATAAATAAGATTTTCGCAGCATAGTAAAAGCAGCTTTTTAATGTTGTTGCTGTTTTGGTGGCAGTTTTTGAAATACTATCTAAATGTAACTACCTTCACTTCAAAAATTTTCTTCTTGCTTTTTGTTTCCAAAAAAATTATATAATTTTTTCTTTCTTTTTTAACGAATTGTTTCAACACTAATATTAGAGATAATTGAGAAATTTTTAGATTTTTTTTTAATTCAACTGTAGTGAATTTTTAATCAGAAGTAATTCATAGTTATTCTCAAGTTCAGTAATTTCAATTCTTATTGAATGAAATATTTTTATTAATTAATGTGAGTTTCTAAAGAAGAGAAGAAAAATTAAACTTCGACTTTAAGCTGGGGGAAATACCGATACTTTTCTGTGCAGCCACGCACTTCATCAGCACCCTAGTCTATCTACTTGGGTAGAGATTCTTATTAACATCAGCTATTTAACTTAAATTTACAATGAAACGGAATATGAGAAACGATTGTTGTGTATACAATTGATTTACCTTTGGTAAACACATTTATAAGTATCACTATTAATTTTCTGTTTTTCCATTTTTTCATTTTTCTATTTAGGTTAGCACGAAATTATATTACTCTACCTCATTAGAGATAATTTTTTTTTGAATACTAAAAATAGCTTGTAATAGTCTTTCAGCAAAAAAAAAATAACGTAATATGTACCTTTATTCGTTTAGCAACAAAAAATATCATATAAACGCGATGGCTGAAGTAGTTAGCACGTTGACTACAAAACCGAAGATTCTGGGTTCAATCCTTCTATCTGACAGTCATTAAATAACAACACCACGCATTTTTCTGATGTACATTAGTGTCTCTTTGTATCAATTGTTGTAGGAAAGTTCAAGTGATGAAGGCATAGTCACTGAACTATACCGACTTCGGCAGATACTAATCCTAATGTAACATCAAAGCGCCCTCCTTTGTCGGTATTGTGTAGCAGAATCTTCGCCGAACAAAAATAATTAATAAAAATGGCTACTAAACACAGCTTCAAAAATTTAATGCGCCTCATTGAAACGAGAGGCGCTTCAACTCTGCATTATAACGTGCAAAACGTAGAGTTGTAAAAGAAAAAAAAGAAGTTTTCCTTTATGTCTTCCTTCACTCAACACTGTCTCCTCTATCACTATCCCTTTTCTAAAGAAGGTAACACCTATAAGTAGTGAGGGTTACTTCCCTTTAACAAAAAAAAATTAAAAAAAAAAATAAAAACTCGGTTTAATTTGAAATTTATTTGCTGGTGGTTCAGCTTGGTCTATATGCATTTCATTGTTGCTGTAACAAATCATCAGTAGACTTCAACCACACATTTTGAATAGTCACAAACCTCTTATCTTATGCACAGTTTTTCAAGAACTATTTGAGAATTCACAAATAATAATATTTTTGAATATCACAAAAGAAAAATAAGCATAGTAGGCTTAGAAAGTAATACAAAACCCAGCAAATAATTTATATTCGATATGAACGTATTTTATTTTTTTCACCTTTATATACAATTAGAAATCCATCGGATAACAATAAAAGTAAATACAAGGCAAAATGAAAAATAAATATAAGTAAATGTAAGTTTTTCACTTTCCTGACTTTAGCAGTATCTCAGAGCGACTAATCACAGTCTTCAAAATTTACAATATATTGCAAAATTGTGTTGTGTATCGATCGAACTGGGCACTTAGTTCTTAAGATTTCTTTGAATTCATCTTTGCATTTTTTGCCAGCTTTTTGGCCGAAATACTTCTCTGTGCGACGATTCAATTTTAATAATTTAATATGGGCTGTCAGTTATGTTGTTTTTATTTTCTTGTATGCAAATCAAATTTAATACCAACCCACCCAGTGAAAAAAATGGAAGTCATTCTAGCGGAAGTACATTTTCATTGCTTCCAAAAAATCAATATTTTTAATTTGCTGAGAGTGAGCTGAAAACCATATAGAAGCTTATTTTAGTCACACAAAACCTTGTAACTCCTCCATAGTGTTAGAAAATACTTACCAGAATTTAAAAAAAATTTATTTTTTTAAAGAAATTTATGAACTATTTTTAGTCTAAAACTTAAAAGTTATTTGCTTAAATTTACATGAAAACACTGTTTCGGGCTTAAATTCGTATAAAAAGAAACAAATTGTTAAAAAAGGCAACTATTTACCATTTTTCCTAGATGAAAATATTATCATAGAACACAAAAAAGGGAATTTTTCTTAATATCGCTTCTAATTCAGTGACCAGGCATTGAAAAAGAGAACTTCTTGCAATGACAACCCTATGTATTTTAGACTAAAATTAGTTCATAAATTTCTTAAAAAAATTATTTTTTTTAAATTCTGGTGAGTATTTTCTAACACTATGGAGGAGTTACAAGGTTTTGTGTGACTAAAATAAGCTTCTATATGGTTTTCAGCTCACTCTCAGCAAATTAAAAATATTGATTTTTTGGAAGCAATGAAAATGTAGTTCTACTAGAATGACTTCCATTTTTTTCACTGGGAAGTGATAAAAAGCATGTCAATTTCTTTTAAATATTTTTTATCTTATAACGCCATGTTTTGTAGATTTTTTAAACTTATTACAATTTTTCGTTAGCACACGTGTAGGTAGTTCCCGGTAAACCAGACAAAAGAAAATAAACTTTTCATCCACCATACAACTACAAAATTAGAACATCATACTAATATTATAAGGATTTTTTAAAACTTGAAAACCACTAAACAGCAAAAATAGAAATTTTCTTTTGTTGTCGAGAATATTATGGTTGCAGAATGCATTTTCCGTATGCAAAATTTAAAATAAATCACGACAATTCCGTTAACATTTCCATTCATCAACCAGGCAGCACCATCATTCTCAACAACAACAACATCACCTGCTTTATTTTAGTGCACATAATTATATTACAAGGCAACTTTTATTTCCAGCAGTTTTAACAGCAAAGCAAATTTTAATTTATTTTTTTTTTTGCTATACATTTTTCAGTTATCACATTGAAATTATATGTAGATACTCGTTCGTATTCCTCGGAGAGTTCTTTTTTTACAATTTGCTTTCATCGCGCTTATGTTTTCTTCTCATTTCCCACTTTTACTGGCAATGCAAAGGCAACTGCAAAGTAGCTTTTATACATATGTAAACGTTGCTCTTTATCTATTTAATTAATTTAATGAAAACATTTTCTCACAAGAGTTAAAAATCTTTAGAATTTTTACATTGTTGTGATACTCAAAGGAAAATATTAAAATTTGTAGAGCAAATTGTTTTAAAAAACACATAGAATTTTTATAAATAAATTTAATTGGAGCGAAATGCAAGTCCATACCACATCCGGTATATCAATTTATTAAATAACATAATTTTCATTAAAATTAATATTTTGTCCATAAGCGATTTTTATTAAAAAATATATTTTTACAAAAAAATAATTTTGTCAATAATTAAAATTTTTTCAATAAAATACATTGTTTTAATATGTTTTTCTGGAAGAGGTTTACTTTTATTGAAATGTTGTTTTAGTCAACATAGAGATTTTTTATTAATAAAAATGTACTTCAATAGCAAGTAAGAAGCTTTCATTCAAAAAGTAGATTTTTGTAACAAAAGTACTTTTTTATGAAAAATTGCAATTTTTATTAACACAAATTAGCTCTATATCAAAGAGAAAT
Organism: Tachina fera; assembly: GCA_905220375.1. Lineage (NCBI taxonomy): Eukaryota > Metazoa > Arthropoda > Insecta > Diptera > Tachinidae > Tachina > Tachina fera. The sequence goes on along the minus strand of LR999966.1, from coordinate 94,002,870 downwards.
TGTATCTCTCTAAATAGCAATGTTTAATTAAGAAGGTATGTACTTTTTAAATAGAAAAACAGTACGACTTAGAGTTGATCAAAAGAGTACTTTTAATCAAAAAGTTGGTGTTTATTAACGCTATCGTCATCGAAAAAATTTTTTTATTGAAAAGCTCTTATTTAATTACTTTACATAATGTGCTTATTTAAAAGATAAAACAAAACGTAAATTTATTAATAAGAAACTTATTATGAAGCACTTTTTTTAAAGAAATTTTTTTGACAGGATAATTTTTAAGGAAAAGGTAATTTTTTTTAAAATATCACTCTTTGTTCAAAATAGTCCTTCTTTCTTGCCAAAGAGATATTTTTACGACAAGTTAAATTTCTTCTTAAACCTATTTTTTTATTAAAAAGTTCTTTTTAAAAAGCGAGAAAGTACTGTTTATAAAAGTTTTTATTAAAAAGTGACTTTTTAGTAAAAATTTACTCTTTAGTCTTACTAAGGAGGTTTTTTTTGTAAATAGGTACTTTCTATTTAAACGGTTCCTTTTTTTAAATAGTACTTTTAAATAAAAAGGTACTTTTTATTGAAAAGGTACTCTTTATTGAAAATATACTTTTTATTAAAAATGTACTTTTAAGTAAAAATTTAATTTTCGATCGCTAAAAAAACCTTTTATTGTATTAGATACTATTTAAGAAAATACAATTTAAATTTAAATGTGTTGCTATTAAAACTACCTACGGACAGCTGCCTTTATTCTTTACTTCCGTACTACTGAAACAAAAGAACTTTTTTTGTTGAATGTTAAGATCCAAGACCGTGCAATTTTGTTCCACTTTATAGTGTTTTGTTCATACTTTATTCGCACATACATACTTGCAATGCAAGTGATGCACTATACACTTGCTGCTAAATTTTGTTAACTTTTCCCTAATATTTCGAAAATAACATTTGAAAATGTTATTACCTCTTCAAAGCTCAGCAAATTGAACTAACACTTCAGCATAGTTAGTTTTATTTGTCGCCTATATCCATCCATTCCCCTGTCATCGTCTGACACAAATGCTTATGCTTCTGCTGTTGCCATCATACATCTTTTCAAAATAATTTCACGAGTAAATAATAACTAACGACAACGATTCAGCGTGATTTGCAAACACTACAAAATTTTCTACAAGTGGAAGTACGAAAAATTAAACGCTGCATCTATACATCAAATTTATTTTAACACATTGTGCGAGTACGAGTATGTGTGTATATGTCATGCATGGATGTGTGTGTACATCAACGAAATTTTCTAACTATTTAAATAAACGACAGAACACTTCAAATAAATTGCAACAAATCAAGCTGAATGAACAAATATATACATACATACATACACACATATGTATGTATTTATGTATGTATGTACGTAGTCGAAAAAAAATCTTTACTAAGTTTGTGATTTTTATACATAAAGCCACGTACATACCTATTCGTATATACTCTTATATGCACTTATATGTATACGTATGTATGTATGTATGTATATTCATATGTACGTATGTATGTACATGCATTAGTCCTTCCTTACACTCGCATTTGGTGCCTGTGTATTTTCAACATTTAAACTAATGATGCCAAAAAAAACATACATTTTTCAAACATAAATAAATGTATGTGCAGATGTATATAATTCCTTATACAAAAGAGTATTTTGTATAGCAGCATTTATATGCATGTACGTGTGTGCATGTTTCTATATCACACTCTTCAGACATTTAGTTATAGAATAAAATACAATATGCACATGAATGTTTAACAGCTTATACAAAGTTTCTTTATTCTTTATTGTCTATTAAGGATAAAAAATCATGCACAAGAAGTAGAACATTATTTTCCTCTAAATGAATTTAAGAATGAATGGATTTCTTTGAAGCAAACATGCTTTTTTGAGTGTATTTGTTTAGAAAATGAAATAAAATAAAATATATATATATATATATATATATATATATATCTATATATAGATACGTACACACATACCTATACATATGTATATAAATATATAAAGTTTGTAAGTATGTGTGTATTTAAATTTTCTTATTGTTTTGTGTATAAATTGGGATGTGTTGAAAGATCAGGGCTGGTTATTTGTTGGCATATTTAAAATATGCATATGTAAAAAAGTTGGAAAATCGAATAATAGATCGTCCTCCAGAACTTCCCAATTGATAAACTTTTTTCTTTTCTACCAGATATGATTTGAAGCTTAAGCTAGTTACATATTGTCAGATCAAATATTCCCAGCACAAGATAGATTGTCAGTTCACATGGTTGTATCAAACTTGACAGAAAATCTTTCAATCTATTGCTAGACGATTGTATGGCCGGGTTGACATATATGTGTCAAATGCCACACAAGCGTAAAAAAACGTAACCAACTAATTACTAATGAGAAACTGTTTAATTCAGACATGTATTTATTAATTTAAACAGTTTCATACATAATTAATACACAATTTTATAGAATCCAACATGATTGCAAACTGTTTAAATCAGTAAATACATGTCTGAATCAAACAGTTTTTCATTAGTAATTAGTTGGTTACGCTTTTTTGGGCAAATGACACACAAGAAATGCCAGATGTAAACTCAGCCTATGACAATAAATTTATCCAGCATAATCGCCAGTAAAAAATTGTAACGGTTCTCATATGCACAAATTTCAGTTTAATTTCTATAGGTTGCCAGACTCAAGGCAAATGTAATGAGTGAAAATGTAAATGATTATGGAACATACAATACACGAGCAATTTTAATGACTTTGGTTCCATTTATTTTACTATATATTTTCCCCCTTTCCTTTTTCTTTAAAAAAAATCAAGGGTGTGCAGTGTTGCCCATAAAAAGAATTATCTTACGTAGATAGCCTTGTCATTTGACATTATTAAAATGTCTAACAAATAGCTGGCAATAATTTTACAATGGCACGGAAATGTGTTCACGCGATTGTAAGAATTTTGTAAGATTATTTGAAATTTATTTGTCAGCTGGTAGTTTTGTAAATGACACGGCACTGCTTTTTGTAGCAACGTTATTAGAAAAAAATTGTCAGTTCAAATGGTTGACAGAAATTTTAAGCACATTTTACTGACAATATTGTAAGATCTGACAAGCGTGTGTCTAAATTGTGAAATTTATTTTGTTGATAATAATTTTCGAAAATTTTTTATTTTTATCACAAGTTTGAAAATGATAATCGCGTATGCAAAATAATACAACAGCAACACAATACATCTAAACGTGCTTTATCGGCAACAAACATAAATTCTTTATAGTTAATTTTAATTATTATTTTTCGAACTTAATTTGTTTTTGCTAAAGTTCGTATCGCTAGGCATGTGGCAAAAATTAAATAAATATACTTAATAGTAACAAAAAGTAAGTAGAACAAAAATAAACAAATTAACTAACATGTGCATAATTAGTAAAGAACAAACGACAATGGCAAGACTGTTGTTAATTAAGAGTTGGTAAAATTGAGCTTTCATTGCAAAAAAGATTTCAGCAAATTGAAATACGATGAATCAAAACAATTCACATATTCCATTTGCATAAAAGTTACGCATATAAAGCCGAAATCTACATCAATTGATAACACACACAATGGACTAAACACAAAAGAACTCTGATGATGAAGGTTTAGTGGCCTTCGAAAACAGCTAGTTGTTCCGTTCAACTATGTGTTAGTCAGAATATTTACAACTATTTTTAGTGTTATTTGTTCATTAATAATTATCACATGTAATTTGGCTTAAAAAGCAATACGAACTTTAGTCCGTTCCAATCATTATATAAAAATTCTTTATATTTATACATTAGACTTAAAGTCAAATATACTTATGTATTTCATTAATTTTCTATTTAAGGCAATTGAAATAGTGGCAAAAACTACTTTAGCCATTTAGCAAAACAGCGCAATGAAAACGAATTTAAGTTCAATATTATTAAATTGCGTACAGCATACACTGCAACATCTGTAGAAATAAATTAATTTTAATAATTTCGTTTAATAATCAATCCTCTCAATCTATGTCTTCCAAATTTATTGTTATCAATTATATTAGTTTTTTATTTATGTATGCTTAAGTCTATAGTATTTTTTTTTGATTTATTGTTAGTAAATTGTTGTTGTAAATTATTGTTGTAAATTATAGATATGCAACATTTTTTGTTAACAAAAAAAGTATTGCAATTCTCATGATTGTCCCTATACCAAAATTTTGACATTTGTTTAACGATCGATAGACAAAAAGCCATAATCTTTTTTTTCACGTCGAGTATTCGTCTACGAGAATTTCCTACTAGATTAAAGGAAATGTGTAAAAGATTTGTTTAATCTAGGACAAAATTCTCGTAGTCGAATATTCGACGTGACATACGCAATACGATTGATTGTATTTTAATAAAATAAAAAATACTATTAAAGTTTTGACAACAAAAATACTTTATAACATACATACATATAATGTAAGAACTGTGTTTATTGTCGGTTAAATGTATCCAACAATAAAGGTGAAAAGGAACCCCTATTGTTTCCTCTACGCTGTCCGTCTGCCCGTAACAGGCTGTTTTCTCGAGAATCCTTAGAGCAACGGACCTGAAATTTTTACAGAATATGTAGAACTTTTACCGTAAGGCTAAAACTTAAAAAATCCAAAATTACAAATCGCCAAACCAAAAAAAAAATCGCCAAAAACCAAAACAATCGTCAAGGCGAAATTTAGCGCCAAACTTAAAAAATCTCTAAAACTAAAATAAATCGCCAAAACCCGAAAAAATCGTTAAAATGATAAAAAGTCGCTTTAATTTAAAAAAAACCCCAAAAATCTAAAAAGAACGCCAAAACGAATAAAAAGCGCCAAAGCTAATAAAAACGCATATACTAAAATAAATCGCCAGAACCAAAAAAAAAACTTATAAAATGCAAAAAAAAAAATCTAGACTAAAAAACGCCAAAACCAAAAAAAAAAACGCAAAACTAAAGAAACACCAAAAACCGAAAAACATCACAAAATCTAAAAAAAAAAATCCAAAAGTAAAAAAAGAGACTCCAAAGAAGTCATGAAAATGTAGAGTTTTGCGATCTGGAAGTAATGAACAATTTCGATCCAATCTAATGATTTTTACATAGGGTTGTCATTGCAAGAAGTTCTCTTTTTCGATGGCTGGTCACTGAATTGGAAGCGATATTAAGAAAAATTCCCTTTTTTTTGTTCTATGATAATATTTTCATCTAAGAAAAATTTTAAATAGTTACCTATTTTAACAATCCGTTTCTTTTTATACGAATTTAAGCCCGAAACAGTGTTTTCAGGTAAATTTAAGCAAATAACTTTTAAATTTTAGACTAAAATTATTTCATAAATTTCTTTAAAAAACAATTTTTTTTAAATACTGGTCAGTATTTTCTAACACTATGGAGGAGTTACAAGGTTTTGTATGACTAAAATAAGCTTATGCATGGTTTTTTGCTCAATCTCGGCAAATTAAAAATATCGAATTTTTGGAAGCAATGAAAATGTAGTTCCACTACAATGACTTCCATTTTTTTTACTGGGATATTGTGTATATAGGCTAAAGTACACATCTACTGTCCGTAGGGAATCCTTGGTGTGCGAGTAAAAATCGCACTTTACTGAACTTATTTTTATTTATTTATAGTTACTCGTACATTCCAGCTCATTGTGCATTTCAGCTTTAGCTCTTATGTGTTATTAGTATTGTCTTCGGTACATTAACAAGCGATTACTTTTGCCTAATCTAAAACTTAAGACGATTTTCATAATACAAAAAATTAACTTGCTTAAGTTTCTACTTTTATGTTTTTGCCTGCTTGACTTGTAGTAATTTTGTTAAGCTGCTTCAACTACAAGCCATGTCTGAAGTGGCTATTATTACTTTTATGGTACAAAGTGTTATATGGTAGTATATTTGGGAGGTATTTCTTGTATAATTTTTTAGCATTTAGCAACTAGTGCAGGGGTAATTAAAGTTAATAAATATTTAAAAATATTGTTGTATGTACTTATTTTGTATTATAAAGCATTTTTAACACCGAAAGAATTTTGCTTCATAAATCAAATGAAACAATTTCATTAGGTTTTTTTTTACAAATCTAATGATAATTTCACAAATCTAAAAAAAAGTTCACGTATATTGTGAAAGAATTTCATTGGAATTGTTTCGTTGGTATTTTAGTTTCGTATAAATAGTTCATTGGATTTATGACAACAATGTTTTCTAATTATTAAGAAACCCCTTTATATTTGCTTGAAATAAACATTTAAAGATAAGTACATACCTTAAAGCAATTAAGTTAAAGATTAAATTCTTTAAAACTAAAAAAAATATATAAAATATACAGCAATTTAGAATTTCATTATAGCTATGAAATGTATTCCTTGTCCTAGTGAAAATTTCGTTGTAGTCATGAAAGTCTGATCAAATAAATGTATTTCAACAGTTGCCAACCAAAAGCTTGCATCAAAAGCAGTTCTGTATGATTGTTCTTGTACTCTTTGTATGCTTATTTACACATACAGTTTCAATTAAGTTATTTCGTTGTTATAGTAAAGTTATTTCACTGTTTTTGTGAAGTTATTTCATTATTTTAATGAAACTATTTCGTTATTTTAATGAAATTATTTCGTTGGAAATTATCTCTTTGTTTTAATGAAACTATTTCGTGGTTTAAATGAAATTATTTCGTCGTTTTAATGAAATTATTTCGTTGTTTCGATGAAGTTCTTTCATTGCATTGATGAAGCTTTTTACTACATTTGACGTAGTTTTCATTAAAATAATTTTAACGAGACTGGATTCATTAATTCAACGAAGCGTGACGTTGGTTGAATTTTAATGAATTTTGTAATTATTGAAATTCATAGAACTTATGAAAAAAATTCTTTCAGTGAAATTGTCAATTATTTTATTGAGTTATAAAACTATTTATGAATTTATACTGATATAAAATTAAAAATTGAGCAAACATTATAAAAGGTTAAAGGGTCAATGTTTTTTAGTTTAATTTTTTGTTTAGTACATTTTTTACACTTTAAGACAGTGGAAGGCAATAGTAAAATGGCTTTAAAGAAGTATACATTTTATTAGAACAATTGCCATTACATTTACTTTTCCAGTCCGTGTTATATACATGCATATATATATTTTTTTAAGTTAAATTTAATTAACAAACAAATGGAAGTTTTAAGTTATCTTGTCATTTTTTTAAGAGGAAATTAGTTTCACATTAACAATAACCAGTAGTTAATTTCCCTTAACAATTCTTTTTTTGCCAGTCTATGTATGAGCAATTATTCAAATAACTTTCAAACGAAAATATGAATGAATGAATAAACTCCAAATGTTAAAGTTTATTTAAGCATATTTTTCTTTATGCCAGTTAATATACTACATAATAACATGGATGATTTGCAAAAGAAAAGAAATTAAAATTTGTATTAAACTTAATTTACTTTTTTTCTGGTTTGTGACATTTTAACGCTTTATTATTTCTGTGTTTCTAAATTGTCTTATTTTACTACAATTATAATTTCAAATGAAAATGTGGATTTTTTATATAAAGGCATACAAAGGGAGGGAAGTCAGTCCTTCTTTATTATATATTCTTTTATATATTCTTTGCTATTAAAAAGAAAACTTTTTTATTATTTTAATAAATTTAAGAAATTTGTCATTCTTAAATTACCCAGTTGTTTAGCATCTAAGGAATGGAAGGAAAAAAAACACAGAAAGATGAAAAACTTAATGAGCACTATTTTTCCTTTTTACTACTCGTGGACGACCGACCCACCGACCGTACTTGTCGCACAATACGTATTATTTTACCAAAGGATACACAGTAATGGGCAGCCCAAAAGCAAATACATGAAATTGAAGGGAATAAAGAGATTTTAAGAGAAGAACAGCAAAAAAAAAGATTATTCAACTTCATCATTTTTATGAGCAGACAAGCGTAGAAAATTTGCTCATTATTATAAAAGAAAAACAAGCATAGAATTAGTTTTTATTTATTTCCGTTATGAGTGCGCTCTACAATTAAGAAAATTTATTATTGGTGCAAGCAAGCCCTGTGTTGCTAAGTCAACATGTTGCCCAAGGTTTTGAATGAATAATTTAAGAGCGGCTTAAAATGGAATTTTAAATTGTTTAAAAACTAACGCCCATATTCATAAAAAAATATAAAATAAATTTGAAATCCATTTTAGGAAGATTTTATATGAAAAATTTTAAATAAAATACATTTCAAATTCATTTAATATTGTATGAATAAGAAGCTAAATTTTGTTCTGAAATATTTACTTAGAGTAAAGCAGACAATTACCAGATCGAACAATATTATGAGTGCTAAGCATTTCTACAACCGTGTGAACTAAAAATTCTAAAAAGCATCACCAGAAAAAACATGTCAGTGCATTGCAAGACTTCCAGCTGACAACAATTTCTCAGACAACTAATTATCAAGTAAACACATTTCGTTGCCATTGTCAAGTTATTGCCAGATATTTTTCAGACCGTTCTATTATCAACAGACTTGCTAAATTTTTGCATCTGGCAATGACATCATTGTAAGTGATTTCCTTATATTGGCAATACTGCTCTTAATTAATTTTAAAGAAAAAGGAAAGTACAAAAATATAATAAAATATATGGCGTCAAAAAACTTATTCTCAATTTTCCATTATAATTTATATTTTCACTTTTTTAATTTAACACAAACACAAATAATATAATTGATAATTTAAAATTTCTAGCAAATCCGTGAGTCTGGCAACGCAGTACAACAGGGCGGCTATGGCGTATTTCGATTCGAAAGAAATAACTTGCGAGTTCGAACGAATTGTACTACTTGTACTAAGTACTAATTGTACTACTTGTACTACTTGTATTTACGTACATTTTTTGTATACTCTTTTGAAAACTAAGTACCTTTCGAAACAGCAACTCTGTATTACAAACAATAAATATCACTTTCGAAATTACAACTCTGTACTACGAAAACGAGCATCATTTATGCAATACGCGTTAGCAAAATGTTCGAAAGACATTCTGTTAGTGACAACATGAGAGAAAAATGGAAAATGTGAGTATTTAAATGTTTTAATATAAATAAAAGTTTGTTATATGCCCTAATTCTGTTCGATGATTGTGTTATCGCCGCAGTTGTGCTTCCTTAAAACAATTATTATTTATTGTCTATCGTGGATGGTTCGCGCATTTGCTTTATTATTTTGTTCCAAACATTATATCCAACGCATACTTTTTCATATATTTTTCAAACTATTGTTTAATACTTTAATTTAATTTTAAACCGACTTCAAAATAGGAGGAAGTTAACAATTCGTCTCTATTTATTTTTTTTTTAGGTGTGGATTTTCATAATTCAGTACATCTTAGATCGATTGTAACATTTTTTTTGTCGTCTGAAAGGGTACAGCTTCCCATTAGTCCCATTGGAAAAAAGTTAGCGGGGACACGCCCACAATTTTTTAATTTCATTTTACTCTACTCATTTTATTGCTGCGAATCCTAGCAAACACTTTTGATTCTTGTAATTATACAATTTTAAAGTTGAAAGAATGGGCGGGGCTACGCCCATTGAAATGTATTATAATAATTCACGTGGTTTAACTAAACCGATTTTTACGAAACTTACCACACACCTTGAGCTCTAAAATATACACAATCCTTTTATAAAATATAGGCGGGGTCACGCCCATTAAAATTTAATATTATATTTCACAAGCTTCTACTTCACCGATTTTGAAGAAAGTTGGCATACACCCTACGCTTAATTAAAGGCACAATATTGCTTCAAAAAAAGTGGGCGGGGCACGTGCTTGTACTTAACAAATATTTACGAAACTTGGCACACACCTTAAACTCTTAAAAAGTGGGCATAGCCACGCCCCACGAAATTAAGTAATATACTTCATTAAAAAGCTAAAAATAAAACTTTAAAAAAAATTAAAAATTAAATATTTTTACATAACACTATAGGTAACATATTATGTTAGCTACATAAACATATGTCTGTACATAAGAAGTACTTGGAATTTTTTTTAGCGGGCACATTCCTATGTGCTTAGTACCTGTATTACTGGCACAAATTTCAAACAACACGATAGATAACAAATCTCAAAATATTTTATTTAACTAGATCTATATTATTTTTAGCTCTTTAGTGCTTATTTTTGAAGTCGGTTTAATTTTTTTGAAAGAGCTTTATATATTTCAAAAACATGGCAATAATATTTTTACTTGTAATTATCAAAGACACCAACCATTTTTGAAGATCATAATTTAGAGAATTCAAACACAAGAACTCAAAAATATTTTCAAACAAAAACGTCCTAAAATCTTATTACTGAATTAGGGCATTAATTTTGTGATTTTCAAACTTTCAAGGAATACTCCAAACAAATTATATACACAATTAAAAAGCAATATGAAGAAATGGTCTCTGCATCCCGATCTGCCAGATCTGACATAATGGTATGATCTGGCAACCGTGTGTGCAAAGCTTAATGCTGATTTCAATTTGTTAAGGAATACAGCCTTGGCTTACATTTCGCATAAAAATATTATTATGTTAAAAAATTCTCTTTCTGATTTTATTAAATAATATATGGGCCTGTTTCTCTAAATGCGAACGCTAGATTCGATCGGGTATAAATATTGAAAAAAAACAATTTTTTTCTTTTTTTATAATACAAATATTCGTTCGAATTTATCGTGCGCAGTTAGAGGGGAAATCCCTATATTAATTTTTTTCATAGACCACTGAATTGTTTATCATATCTTCTGATTTGCAATATACTCGTACATTACAGTATCTCTCTTTGGGTCTTTTGTAAGGTATACCATATCTAAATGTTAGAGCTGTTGTATAATATGCAAATGTACTCCTACATATGCTTTAGTTAAATTTGTGTCTGCCTGTCTTTCAGTTACTCAAAAATTAAGTTTTGCAAAGTTTGCTTCTTAATGGTTATAATTTATTCGTCGTAAGGATGTGTATTTTAGTTGTTGATTTGCTGCTCCATATAGTAGTTATTTAACTAAATTATGTGTGTGTGTGTGTGTGTCTACAAATGAGAAAACTTTTGAAACATGCTGCAATACAGAATTGTTGTTAGAAAAGTTCTTCATAATGTTTTAAATATTGTTGGCTGTTTTGTCACTGTTTTCTTTTTTTTTTTGTTAACAAGTACAAGACTAGTGATGGATGCGAGTAACAAGAATTCAAAATTTAAGTACATAGTAAGTGTTTGCGTGTGTGTATTTGTGTTTGACACTTTAAAGTCTCAAAATATAAAAATTTTTTTCCTTATATACATAATTGGCTTAAGAAATTTTGCAGCAGAAATAATTTATTTATTTATGATGTATTTTTCTTTCTAACAAATTAATCTTGTTTATTTGTTGGAAATTATCTAGAACAGGATGTAGTAGGAGTTTGTGCAGAAAGTTTTATTTCGTGAGAAAACTTGAGATTGTTATAAATACTTATATAAATTTTAAAATAAAAGACCGACGACCTCCACCGCCTACAGCAGATATTTTTTCTAATATGATTATCATCAAAATAAAATAAGAAAGAAGGAATGAAACAGAGTATGTATATTTATATCAAGAACATGCAATTCTGCATTAATGGAAAACAGACAGAAAGTATTTTTTTTTTAAATACTTTATATTTGTCAGGAACCACAGAATTACGAAAAATTTGACTAGAATCACATGAAAAAACAATTAATCAATTGAGCACACTTGCATATATCTTATTAAATAGGCCTTGGGAATTAACGAAATATATAAATAGAATTTAATTTAAAAGGAGAGAAGATTGTGAGTTTTTATAAATCAGTGAAGTATAACCACTAAATATATATAATATTAAATTTTAGTGGGCGTGACTCGTCCATTTTTTTAAATGGAAGATTGTGTAATTTTTAGAGCTCAAAGTGTGTGGTAAATTTCGCAAAAATCGGTGAAGTAGAACCACGTGAAATATATGTAATAATAAATTTTAATGGGCATAACCCCGTCCGTTTTGTCATTTTTAAAATGTTGTAATTGCAAAAACTAAAGGTGTTGCAGCAAACCAATAAGTAGAATATTTTTTTAAGTTAAATACAAATTAAATACAATTCATTTTATTGGATTTCTTCGGTTTTGAGCTTTTTTTAAATGGGTTTTTTATGTTTGACGTTTTTTTTTTGCGTTGTTGTAATTAGATGCTTTATTTATTTTTGGAACTTTTTCTCGTTTTAGCGATTTTTTTATTTCGGCGATTTTTTTTTAATTTTGGAGATTTATTTTAGTGCTACAATTTTTTTTAATCCTCTTTTCGTTTTGGTGATTTTTTCGGATTTTTGCGATTTTTTTCCGTTTTGGCGATTTTATAATTTTGGAATTTTTTCGTTTTATAGTTCTTGAAAATTTCAAGACTTTGACTCTTGATGGTTTCCCAAATGCAGTAAGTTGTAAAAATTACATAGTCAATATTACATTATTATTATTTATGCAGTCTGTATAAAAATACACTAATTTTACAAAATTCAAGTGTCTATATACATATATATATATGTCCTTTATTTATCTAAAAAAAAATATAATGTAGATGGAAAAAAATACAAAATAGAATATTCAGATAAAATGTTCACTGGTAACATAGGGCGTCTATGTAAATATGTAAATACAATTGTATGTATTTATATTACAAGGTATTTTAAAATTTTTCGTTACTCGTTTTGGACACCCTTTAATACTCTAAATGCTAAGGTTCTAAACGCTTTGTTTAAATTTCAGATCCGTAGCTCTTACGGTTCTCGAGAAAATAGCCTGTGACGGACACTTGGATAGACGGACAGCGCGTAGTGCGGTGATCAGTGGAAATAAATCAAAAAATTTTAGATTACAAAAGCTAACAAATTATATATCAAATGATAGGTAATGCTTTCATTAAGAAGAATTCAACTTTTGCAATTGCAATATAAGAAGTTTTGAATAAGCTACAGGTTTTTAAAGTTCAAACTTTTTATGGGTTTTTTTTGTGGACTTTTCGATTTTGCTGCAGCCTAGTGAAAACACCTTTGGTGTTCGCAACACTAATTACATAATTTTTATTTCGTTTTTCCTAACGCTTCCTTTGCTTTTTACAAACTTCATCAGGGGTGATATTTTAATTATTGATATCTAGCACAAAAGTATATTTTCTATATATATAAAATCGTATTGTGTGTTTGTTCCTAACGCATGATCTCTGGAACTATAAGAGCTGTGGGCCCGAAATTTTCAACGCAGTTTTGGGTAAATACCCGGTAGGTTTTTGTTTTCTTTCTGGCCCAACAATTGACCACTGTGTGTGGAGTAATTTGTAGTTAAAAAAATATAACATAATTGAGGGTCAAACAATGTAACAATAATGCTGTACCCTATATTAATTGAGTCTGTATGTACCCTTTATTAATGGTGTATGTAATCCAATATATTAGATAATAGAATTTTGTTACTTCTGTTATTTACATGTTGTACCATCATTTGAAAATCCTGAATATTATTTGTTAGAAATATTCTGCCTTATCGTGGTTGGCTTTTTTCAGATACGACTGCGACTGTTTGGTAATTACAGTTTCATTTAACAACTGAATGAGAATTTTGAGTTACATTTACCAACATCAATGCCAGCAAACAATGTAAACACAACAATAATGTTGTACCCTACATTAATTGTGTCGATATTTACCACTTAGACATCCTGAATATTATTTGCTAGAAATATGGTGTCTAGCGCATAGCGGATGTTATTAAAAAAATCCTCCATTGACGTTGATGACTGCTTCAAATGATATTATTATTAAGTGTTGATTGCTTTATCATGGATTTCAGTAAACATTACTAGAATGACTAATTATTTAAGAATGCTAAAGCTGCTGTAAAACAAACTTAATAGCATTTAAAAAACAATCTAATTAAAAACCACCAAATATAAAATATTTTTTGTGTACACTCTTCGACCACTACATTGCATTGTAATTTAATTTTATATTCTCTTTCTCTTTACATCTTCTCTATTAATAATACAAATATATGATTAAAAAAAAGTCATGGCAGGAAAACTGTCCGACAGTAACATCCTTACCTGCTTAGTCATCATAGAACAACATACGATTAAAGCAAGCAGAATGACAAAAGCAAAGAAATAGAAAATAGTGCTGGCAAAAGTAGAGGTAGACAGACAACAGAGCACAAAAATGAAAACAGAAAATCCCCACAACAACAAAATAAATAACTTACTATTATCAATAATAGTAGTTAAGAGCACAAGTGGTAAAAGTGGTTGTTGTTTTTGTAAAAGTTATAGTTAAAGTCCTTAATCGCAGTACGAGTAGGGTAACAACAGCGGATGGTTGCACAAAAACAACCCACACACACACACACACACACACACACATGCACACACACAAACAAACATCTGTTGGCCAGTATTCATGCTGTCAACATTTAATTATTTAACTCAACACTCTGCTGACTACAATACTCGTAGTAATAACAAAAACGACAACAGCAAATAAATACGAAAGCAATAAAGAAACCAAGAAAAAAAATTATATAAAACAATTTCCGAGCATCATTGAAACAATATTATTCGCACAGAGTTGCCTGGTATTATTTAGGATTCTCCCCGAAACAATACATATTTTTGTCAAGTTTGTTGTAATTATATTCTACTAAATACTTCAAATTTTTACTTCTGTTATAATGTCATAAAAAGAGCAACAGAAACAATATAAATGCTAAGATATGTCACGTGCGACTGTGATTACAATAGGAGTAATTTTTGCTTAAAATTAGAGCCATCAGTGTACAGCATTCTTAAAATAGACGGATAAAAATATTGCTTCAGGTTTCACAGAAATTAGCTTTTTAATCATTAATAACTTCTTATTAATATATTCTGTTCAGCTTGAGGTCTGGTTATAAAATTTAAAAACAGGATAGAAATTTATTTTAATTATAATTTCACTTTGGTTTTTTATTTTTCCAATATTTCGATCAACACCGTTGATCATCTTCAGGCGATCTAAAATATATAAGTACATAAACACACAAATATAAATATTATAATAACAACATTAATTGCACAAATTAATATATGTAATTGCATATACATATATTTTATAAAAACAAATGGTGTAATTATTAATTTTAAAGTTTTAAAAGCTTTACTCAAGCGTATCGTCTCTTTTGTAAACAGAACTCTAATGATGTTCTGGCCTTTGCTTTTTTATTGGGTTTCTGTAAATCTGCGCGCATTTTTCTACACCACTCTTATAATTTAATCTCTTGTCAGGAGGTACATCAATAATGTGAAGCATTACAAGAGTATATCTCTTTTTGTAGCTATTTTTTGTTGTTAACAATTTAATATTAGAGAAATTTGGTTTGTGACCAATTACCGTACTGTGGGCCGCAAGTGCGGTTTTTTGGTTTAAAGGTTTGCGTTTTGATTTTAATTTTGTAAATAGAAACGTTTTTTTCGTTTAAAAATTTGTATGGAAAATATTTTTTTGAAACGAATTTTCGTTATTTTTCATATAAATTTGAAACGTTTAGAAACGAAATTTTTTACAAAATCTGTCTATAAAGCTGACTTATGTGAAGAAATTCTGGTTTTTAATTTTGTTTTAGTTGTGCCAACACATACTTTCGGGAATATATTGGATCCGTCACAATCGCAGTTAATTTGGTACACAATGTTCGACTTGTCATCGTTTGTCAATTTTGATTTTGTTTCACTAAATAATTTGTTTTTGTATTGAAAGTTTTTAAGGTTAATTCGTTCTTTTCTTTGCCATAGATGTCTGAATGTTTCAGTCTTTCAGAAAGCCCAGGTATGTACGTTGACGATTTTTATGTTTTTTGCGTTTTTTGCGTTTTTTGCACCTCTAATATTATCATTATTAATTTTTAATTTTGTATATTTTAGTAATTCCAAAATAGTTTCTTTTAGTTAATAACTTCTCTTTTTCTCACATGCTAATGCTTGGTTTTTTGCAGTTATCTTGAAAGCGCAAACTTGCTTAGAATCAAACTAAATACCAATTATAGGGTTAATTTCAAGCTAAATTACGCTTATTTTCAAAATAAAATTTGCTTTATTGGGAATTTTTTTTTTAAATATGTACGGCGGTCACGTTCGACATCATGGAAACTCATATACATGATATACAAAATGTTTTTTTTTCTAATTTACTAGTTGTCTTTAAATCATATGACGGTCTTTGAGAGTACGAGCTCAATTCCTGGTCAGACTCAAGCTATGTACAGACGGTTGTCAGATCTTACAATATTGCCAGTAAAATGTGCTCAAAATTTCTTACAACCGTGTGAACTGACAAATTTTGTCAGGTGTCGTTGCCAGAAAAAGCATTGTCAGTTCATTGCAAGACTAGCAGCTGAAAAGAAATTGTCAGACATCTTACAATCATGTGAACACATTGTAAAATTATTGCCAGATATTTGTCAGACATTTTAATATTGTCAGATGTGCAAAGTTTATGCATCTGACAATGGCGTCATTGTAAGAGAATTATTTCTATCGGCAACACTGCACACGCTTGATTATAAAGAAAAAATGTATAGTAAAATATATGCAAACAAAAGCATTGCAATTGCTTCTTTATGGTCCATAATAATTTATACTTTCAGTTTTTACATTTAAAACAAACACAAACGATTGATATTTAACAATTTCTAACAAATACTTTGAGTCTGGCAACGCATAACAACAGATCTGACAATTTGTGCATATGACAACCGTGTGAACTGACAATTTTTCGACTCTCGATTTTGTCGGATGATTTTATTGCCATACGACCGTCTGGCAATAAATTGTAAGATTTTCTTACAACCGTGTGCACTGACAAGGAATATTGTACTGGCAATTTTCGATTGCCAGTACATTGTCAGCACATTGACAGATCTGACAATATTGTAAGATCTGACAATCGTCTGTACATAGCTTCAGTCGTATAAACATTTTAGATTGTTCTGCTATGCATAAGTGTCCAAATATTGGCAACCCTGCAAACAAGTGATAAATGCAACCACAATCTTAGCCCCTACCCACCCATGCACCACTCGCCCTTTATTTTAGCTGCTATTGCAAACAAAAAAGGAAAGTACTACTATTGTCACTTCTAAAAGACTCGTTAGTGTGCAAAATGTCGACGGAAAAAAATACAAAAACAAAAAAGAAGCTAAACTACAACCATAAATAAAAGAATAAAATGAAATTTTCTAATGAAACAACTAGAATATTTTATATTATGTTTTATGCTTGATGACGGTTATTATTAAACACTGTCACATGCATACACCCACAATCCACTCGCCTTGAGTGACACACAGAGGGACAAACTGTTATTAAAAAAGTAAAATAAAAACGAGTACCAACGAGTACTTTTTCAAGTCCTTCAATATAAATTAAAAAATTTTATGTATGTATGTATGTATATATGTACATACAAAGAAAAATGAACCAACAATTAAGGAAACGAATAAGCGCATACAATGTAAAACATCAAGCAGACCATGCATGCAAATCTGGAAAATTTTATAATCAACAAAATGTTAAGTATTTGCAACTTGTCTGGTCAGCAATTTATACTTCTATAGGAATGCAATGTTCCCGTCGATGTCATATCAAGACGACAGTAAAAATTTTCACTATTCTGTTCTTTGTATACAAAAATTTACAACTACTAAACATGCTCCATAAATTTACAAAGCCTTAAAGATAAATAAAAGATTGGAAATTGTTGCCGATAAAGAGTAAACAAGTGACAATATTTACTGTCGTCTTAATCTGACGTCAACGACGCCATTCACAATAAGGGGGATTATATAATAAGGGTTTTCATGAGCACTCTTAAAATTGCCATTTGTGCAATTGGGCAAACTTGCGAGACTTATTTTTAACTTTTGCGCAAACAATTTATGTAAATTTGAATCAAACGTCAAAAAGTTCATGTAATAAAAATAAAATAGGAAAATTTCAAGCAATTTTTTTTAAATACATTTTTAAATATTTCCATAAAAATTAAAAAGTGTTTGTGTGTGTCTAAAAATGTCTAAAGAAAGCCAAAAGAGCAAGAAGTTATTGTGTACAAAATGCACAATTGCACAGCTTAAGTTTACGAGTCGAAATTATTGGGCAAACTTAACCGGTTCGTGTAAATAAATTTCTATACAAGTTTTGACATTTTATTTACGAGATTTACACTCTCCCAATTGTACAGTTTGCGAGACTTTTGAACATTCTCATGAAAACCCTTAATGTTTTTTTTAATATACAAAATAAATATTTAGATATTTTGTTTATTTTTAGGAAAATATTTTTGATGTGTAAATATTTATACGCTAAGGGGTAAAAATATTTTTCACAATACAATCAAAAATTTTGAGCAAGATGGTAAAGCCTTATTAAATCGGTGTGAGCTATGTATGAGTGTATTAGTGTAATCATACGAACAAGAAGTACAGAGAAACTTAACAGCTGCATAGAAATACACTCAACTAAAGTTTAAAGCATACTTTCAGGAGCAATGTTAATTTTAATAGAAATTGCTTGTGAAGTGTAAAAGTATTCCCAGTGAGGATAATTTTGTTAAAAAGTTGAAAAATATAAAATAAATACAATAAATATAAATGTTTAAATAAAAGAGCGTTTTAAATGTCAAATATTTCTTTAAAAGATATATAGCAGTCTTTATAAAGAATTATAACAACATATGTTACGTACTGTTGCTTTATACTGAAGCTGGTGCATGACAATTGGGTAACAACACAGCAAAAAATTACATATTACCAACAGAACTATTTGCCATATAATGACTTTTACTTTTATGATTACCAAATTTCATTACTCGCTTACAAATCACATTACTTAAAATTTAAAAAAAATTATGTACAAATTGCTAAATGAAGATAATGATTTTTTTTAGATTAAATAGATTACGTGAACAAGTTGCTAAATAAAAAAAGTAAGTACTTCTCAAGAATCGATTATTTTAGTCTCACGCCTTGTTAAAATCATTAAGTTGATAATCCAGTAGGGAAGTGGTTCCACCAAAAATGCTTAATTCCAAACTCGATTACCTTTTTTGAAATTATCTGCTGGGAAGTGTGACTGCACCTTAAAACTCTTACAGTCACATTCTAGCAATTTTATAAAAATAAAATTGTAACCGAAGTATTGTTGCCTTTGTATAACTTTTATTGGTGCCTGAATTCGGGGATTTTTGGTATATAAAAAGTTCAACAAATGTGGAGAAGAAAAAATTTACATTTGTTAGAAGTAAATAATTATTCTATGAAAAAAAAAATTAAAACTTTTGGAATAATACACGTACTGGACGGTAAAGGTTTGATAGTACTAACGAAATGATAGTAAAACCTTATACTCAGCTTGGCGATTTTGGTGACTAATTTCTTATGGGCTCCTTAAAAAATGGTGTCTTCAGTTTTTGGGCCATTAGCTTATTCAGACTTAATGATAGCTCGGAGTTTCATATGGCAATAATATAGCTAGGATTCCACTAAATAAGTCTTGTTAATATATTATGCCAAAAAAATTATTTCTTCGAGAATTTTTTTGTTGCAAAATATATGGGAAAAAAATTTTTTTTTTACTCTTTTCCTAATATTTTAATAACAATATTTGGCAAAGTTGTAACTACGGTAAGATTACTTTAACTTTTCTAAGCACTCTGACCTCATAAAGGCCACATTTTACTGTAAAAATTTTAATTTTTCACAATTTTTCGACGATACATTTTTTTTAATTTCATAATCAAATGCAAACTTCTCTGTTGAATTGCACACAGAATAAAATAAATTTTCTGCTGGACTTATTTTTTTCACTTATTTCAGCATAATTTGCAAACACCAACAATATTTGGCAAAACAACAATGAAACATTAAAATAGTAAATACTAAAATTTTGAACAAAAACAAAAATGCAACAGTAACAAAGAAAGTAAAAAATAAAAATAAAAAATCAAATTTAATATAACTTGCAAAAAATTTAAATTTTTAAGATACATAGTGGTCTTAATGTCTTAATGGTCTTAATGGTCCAGACACGTTCAGATCAAATTGAATTATGGTCATATAAAGAAATTGTGCAACCTTTGGGAAGTAATTTTCTACATTTCTATAATTAAAATTTCAGATTTTCACATTTAAGCTTCCGAATCTCACAAGTTCACACCAAATGAAAAATATGTTAACTTTTGAATAATTGACTCAAATGGCGTAAGTGAATTGTAAAGGTTTATCCCATACCATGTCTAAATTTAATGCGAAGAGAAAAAATTTATCAATTCTCTAAAGCGTATGATGAATATTTAAGCTAATATCCCTCATACGCCATTGATGACCCAGCTATCATTTACGTTGCATAAGGCCTTATGACACTTGATTTTTTTTCATTGATTTGATATTGAATTGATAGAAAGAAACAATAAATGTTAGAAGAGCAAACTATATAAAACGGAAACAAAATATTTAAATGTTGTAAAATTTTCACAATTAAAAACCGCTAGTATAGAGACAAAACAACTAAAAATCGCTATGTTTGACCATAAACCGCTAATAGCGAACACTTTTAGGTTTCAAGCTTGAAAGGTCAATTTTAAGTTGAAAAAGTTTAAATTTTTTTGACAGACCTTCATTTTTTATCGATAACTTTAATCAAGTTGTTCACATTATTTCATTTTTCTGCATATAGCTGAACCCTTTGCACCTGTTGAATTTTCCTATTACAATATGTTTGCACTTTTCTATAAAACTTGATAAATTAAGGAAAAATTAAGTGTCATGTGGGCTATAGTGGGGACTTTTGCTAAACTACTGATTGGGTTTGGATTTGACAGCCATCTGGCTTAAGCTGGAAAGGAGTTACAGTGTGGCAAAGTTGACCAACCTGGAAGTGAAAAAACAAATTCCTGAGGCATGTAACTTTTTTTTAAATTATCCAATTTCTATCGTATAAAGTATTTACATGTGATTCCGTATCTCTTATGGCTTAGAAAATATTTGACTTAAGAAAAGAAATTTATTTCTTGACTTGACTTTTTCTATTATTTCGCAAATAACTTTTGTTTGTTGTTGGATTTGAAATAAAAAATTTGACATGAAATGAAATATTTTTTTTTGATAACAGCATTCGTGAAGCTGAAAAAATATTAAATGAGCAAAATTTTAAAACTTCCCTGAAAAAGTTATGTTTAAGGAAAAAAGTATCTTTAATATTTAAAATTTAAAATTAAAAAAAAAAACTTTGTTTAACACATTCACTCTTCAATCACAATTGGCTATGTCCTTAGAGCCCATTATTTGCTCTTTTTACAGAGAGAGCTTGCTTTAGATTTCATCTAATATATATGTACATATGTATATACTTTTCATTAACAAGGATTCTTAAAAGTTCGTACAACTTTGTTTTTTATTCGAAATATTAAAATTTTGTTTTAATGAAAACGAATTTCTCTCATAATAACACAACACAAACTGTTGATTATCAATTGTGTTCCGAAAACAATAAAAAGACTCAATTTGACATGTAAACAAATTGACCTGATTTTCATTAATATACTCGTACATCTTTTTCTTTCATTATTTTAAAGTGTTGCGGACACATTTTTAAATTTATTTAACTTTCCCTCTATAAGAGGAAACAAGCATTTATTTACCCTCAATAAAGCACACAAAATAATACTTTGCTGATATACTAGTATTTTCAGCACGAAATACTTCATCATCACCAGCAGTGAGGAAAGGAATGTATGCATTTACGTACATCAGTTTTTATTTACTCATTTAACCGCAAACAGAAAAAACTTTTAGAATTTTATTGAACATATAGTTGTACTTTTTCTTTTCCTTCTCACTAGCATTCATCCCACTTAGAGAAAAGACAATTGCTCAGCACATTTTGTTAAACGAAAAATTTATATTTGAAAGAAAGTTGTAAAAGAATGAGAACTTCAAAAAAATGGAAAAATAATATTTGCAACTTTACTTTGGCATTTTATTATTGAGTTAATAACCATTTTAATAAGCTTGTCGTCTTTTATAAACAATATTTATTTCTAAATATTTCGACACCCTTTTGTATGTCTTCTTCAGATAAAATTCTATTATATTTATTTACTATTGGCTGTAGACAACGCAGCTATTTAAGTTTATTAAAAGTCAACTTTAACTTTTCAGTGACCGAAAAGCAGTAAGTAAGGCAAATTCTCATCAGTTGATTTCAATTCACCAGCTGATGATCAGCTGTTAATTTCACTGCTGTCAAAACAAAGCAAACCGTATTAATTAGCCTTGGCAGTAAGCTTATTTTGCCTGCAATCTCTAAACTGAACAGTGTAACCGTAACATCCGAGTGAAAAAATCTATTTTATCTGACAGTGGAAATAGTAGAAAAAATTTCAAGGCTGCTTTAAAGTTCCCTTTATCAAAAGTTAGATTTAAGTATCAGACCGGTCAGTATATCCATTGTCTTGGATATTTTTTTACCAGAAATTTAAAAACTAACTTATCTGGCCCAATTACGAGTGTCGAATTTCGACTTCGACTAAAGACTAAAGAATATTACAAAATTTTTTTCCTTAATGTAGTACATGATCATCGTTTTCGCAGTCGAAATACGACACTCATAATTTAGTCCATTATGTCAATAACTCTGCCAACAAGTAGTAATTATAAAAATCAAAAATCTTGACTGCGACCAACTACGAACCGTTAAATATCCTAAATGGTCATTCGAAATGAAAATTATAAGAAAAGGCTGAAGATGATTTTAAAATACCTGCCGAATGATATCGTTTTTTCGTATTTATAAAATGGCGTCTATTGGGCGTGGGGATTAAGACAAATTGATTGATGTTAGAATCTTTAAAATCTGTCCACGCATTCGGTTTATATAGTGCCACAGAGGAACACATATACATACATGGGCGAGTAAACACAATATCCTTTTTTGAGTCGTGAGGTGGGGTAAAAAAACCCGACTTCAATGCAAAGATCTGATAGAACATTTTTGAAAAAATGAATGGGGCGAAACTGGAAGTAAACTCTTTAAAAAAAAATTTCGAAAATACGTCGGATAATATTAAATATGTGAAATATTAAATTATATTTTAGTGGGCTTGCCTCCGACCATTTTTTATAAATTTAAGATTGTGGGTTTTTCAGAGCTCAGCATGTGTGTTAAGTTTTGTAAAAATCTCTAAAGTAGAACCACTTAAAACGAAATATTAAATTTTAATGGGCGTGACCCCACCCACTTTTTAAATGGAAGATTGTGTCTATTTTAGAGCGCAAGGTGTGTGGTAAGTTTGGTAAAAATTGGTTGAGTAGAACCACGTAAAATGTAATAATAAATATTTATTACTTTAAAATTGTATAAAAAGAAGAAGGTATTTGCTTCGCAACAATCACATAATTAAAATATCATAAAATCAAAATTAAAAAATTGTGGGCGTGTGTGTCCCTGCCCACTTCCTTACATTGGCTGCAACCTCTCAGACAAAAAAGTTTAACAAGCAGTCTAAAATATAACGAGTTATTTTTTCTTTAATAGGACCAGCAATCAGGGGATTACCCCTACTTATGCCATGCATTGTGCTAGAACTAGGAAAATATGTTATAAGGAAGGAGAATAGAGGGAGTAGTGTCTGTTGACATTTGATTTAAACTTTTTCACGCTGGTAGTGACAGGAAAGACCTCCGCAGGTAGTTAATTCCAATCAATAGAGTTGGAAACCCTTCTGTCACCGATGAAGTTCTTTGCCCTCTCCTGTACGCGGTCGAGCAGCCCCAAAATAGACTTTGAAGCGCTGGCACTTACATGAGAGTTGTATTCCATTTTCGGTTGGATATAAGTGGTATAAATAGTAACAAAATCAGATGGGTTCAAATATCGGTTGCACCATTTCAAAAAGCCGAAGCACTTGAATGCTTCTTTTGGAATTTGAAAAATGTTTTCAGCATATCAAACATCACACTGTATTTTCATGCCAAGAACATCAAGAGCATCTGATTCCTTAATATTTACAGAGGCAGCAGCATTGCAACATTGCGTCTTACGGGCTTTAAAATCGACCTTGTTCGCATGACCCCATTCAGAAATTTTTGTGAAATCATAGTTTAAAGTGTCATTCATTTTTTGTGGCAGGTTAGGTCTATTGCTCAATAAGAAAGAATGGCAAATGCTGCTGTCGTCCGCCAAATAATAAATTGGGTTGAAAGGTATGAAGTAACATTGTCAAAAAAAAAGATACACACGAATTGATAACCTCCTAGTTCTCCTTTTGACGTTGGTTAAAAACGACGTAATGAATTTTTTTTATTTTTGAAGTCGGTTAAAAAAATAAACAGAAATTTTCCTTTTACCCGCAATGGGTAAATATTTCAGTCCTTTACACTTCTGCTTTTAAAATCACTAAGAAGAGTGTTTATCTCTAAAACAATTTTGCTGTTGTTGTTTTTGTTGTACAAAAACATCAATTTTTCAGCGATAATGATCCATTTCATTTAATTTAATTTTGTTGTCGTAACTGGGTCCTTTTCTCTTTACATGTTCCCTCTCTCCCCCCTCTACTTTATTGTTTATGTGACAATGATATTTTTTTTAAGAAAGAAGAAAAAAAAAACAAGAGCACATCATTAGTTTCAAGAACGTTTGAGTTTTTCTTCCAATTTAATAAAAGGGGAAAATGTAAGATAAACAATATACTTTTTTATACTTTTTTGTTTGTATATTTTCTCTTCCTATGCCAATATTTTTGTCTTTCATTGTTTGTTGTGAAAAATGTAGTTTAAGAACAGAATAACATTGCAAGGGGAAAAGTTTCCTTTACTTTATGTTTTTTTTGTTGTCCTGTTTGCTGGTACATTCATTCATTCATTTACTTCAATTTAGTCAGTCATTCACTCGTTTATGAAGAAAGTCAACCACAAGCAACATGTTTTCCCTTAAAATATTTTTTTTTGTTGTATAATTTTTGTTACGACAATTTGGTCATTTATTGTGACCATTATTGTGCTATAAAATTTTATGCTGAAGTTGAGATTTTATAGTTTTTGCTGCTTTAGCGAATTTCTTTTGTTTAAACATCAATAAAGAATAAATGAAGGAAATATTGACTGTCCTCTTGTAAGGGGCATGTCTGTCGTTTTTCATAACAGAAAAATATTTGCAATGGAATATAAAAAATTTTTCAATTATATTTTTTCTCGAATAGTCTAATAATATTTTTAAAGTGCTTGTGCTACATTGGGTTTTTCTTATAATTTAAAATAAAACAAACAATCGACCCTTTTGTGTTAAAATATTTTTTAGAAAATTTTAAGTAAATTGAACTTTGGCGTTATGTTGCGTAAAATATTATCTACGGTTTTCAGGAATAAAATACCTAAACGAATATTTGTCAAAGTTTAGTTACACAGTAGGAAGGTAATATAAAAAATTGTTTTATAAAAATTGAAATTTTGTAAAATTAATAAGAAACATTTCTAAAATTTTCAACAGTAAGTAAGTTAATAATATCGATGATTACGATTTTCCACTCAAACTAATTGAAGCAATTCAAATTCAAATTAAATCAATTAAATTACTAATTGTAAATAGAGGGTTTATTTATATAAAGCCCGATAGAGCTAACGAAAGGAAAGAGCAAATTAACTAACATGTGCATAATTAGTAAAGAATAAACGACAATGGTAAGTCTGTTGTAAATTAGAGATGGTAAATTTGGGCTTTCCTTACAAAACACCTTTCAGCAAATTGAAATACAATGAATCAAAACAATTCACAGATTCCATTTGCAAAAAAGTTTTGTATACAAGGCAGAAATCTACATCAATTGATACCACACACAGTGGACCAAACACAGAAGAACGCTTATGATGAAGGTGTAGTGGCCTTCCAAAACAGCTAATTGTTCCGTTCTGCTAGTGTTTGTCAGAATATTTACAATTAACTTTGCTGTTATTTGTTTAATAATAATTATCACATGTTATTTGGCTTAAAAAGCGATACGAACTTCAGCCTGTTCAAATTATAAACATAGAAAGGGTGAATTGTCAAAGTAACTGTCACACTACGCTCAATTTTTGACATTTAAGATCAGGAATAGAGGGACGTTTCAGCAACGCTACAAATTTATCCAAATTTTCTTTAAAAATAATTCACGTATTTTTGTTTTTTTTTGTTCGGCGATGAGGCTAATTCTTTTCTTAACGGGTTTGTTAACTCATAAATTTTTTGCGTACACAGAAAAAAATATCCCTGCAATAAACAACTTTAATTTCAAATAAAACCAAAATTCAATTAAACATGTAATGCAGTCAATTAAACTTTGTAGTCAATTAAATTTTTAATCAAAAGTTTAATTGATTTAAATACATTTTTAATTGATTTTTAAACAACAGACTATATCATTATAATAAGATGACAGTCATTAGGGCGATATTTGGTGTTACGTTCCACACCATGCACGGTGGTTCAGAATCAATTTTCCTTAATCAGGACCAAAACTTTTTCTTGAAATAGATTCTGTAAATTTTTAAGCCATCATAAAGAAAACATACCAAAAACTAACGTAGCCAAAATAATTGGTTAAAATATTCGCCATAGTTGGCGTGACATTTGCTAAATAACAAAAAATTTGTGTCAATTAAAAAATAATAATTTGTCATATTTGATCTGAAATAAATTTTTATTTCGAAAACTATTGTCGCTAAAGAGCCGCGTTTTTTTTTTGTTATTTTGGGTAAACTTGTTGTTTTTTATAATTGTACTAAATTTTAAGCCCTCTTATTTTCGTAAAATTTTAAGTTCAGTAGTGTAAAACTTTTGCAGATCAAACGAGACATAAAAAACAAAACCATTCAAAGAAATTATTTTTTTTTTCTGAAAGGGATTTTCTGCTGTTTTGTTACGTATTTCTTTTTAAAGGAAATTAACAAGTTAACAAGTTGCCAAATATAAAAAAGTAAGTACTTCTCAAGAATCGATTATAGGTAATCCAGTAGGAAAGATCTTCCACCAAAAATGCTTAATTCCAAACCCGATTACCTTTTTATACATTTTTTTCTGGGACCCTTCGCGCGCCAGTCAAATTCGCACTTTACTGAATTTATTTGTTCTCGTCTTACAGAATCTAATGTCAGAAGTCCATAATTTTTTTCGTGTTGTATTTTATTATTAACAAAAATATAAAAAAAACCTAAAAATATAAGTAAAGAACCAGTTGATTTTTTTTTTAATTTTCATTAATGCAGATTATTGTTTAAATAATCAGAAGAAAAAATCAAACTCTGTGTAATTTTAGTGTAAGTGGTGTGTATTTGAAAAAAGAAAAACTTAACTGACTTTTAATATCCTTTAAAATCGAAAAATAAAGTTTTTTTACTTGATTATTCATGCCAAAAAAATTAAAAAAACATGCACATTAATCATGACACAATTTTCCAACTACTTCCAATGACAACTCTTTTGCCATTGCATTAATACTAATTAAATGAGATCGAGTTAGTTAAAAGCTTTTTACATATACATAAGTAATGAAGTGATTGGATTTGTGTATGAAAAACGGAATGCAAATTAAGAACGTAAAGGCAAGTTGCTCTAAAAAAGATACTCGTCAGATAAGGAATGGTTTTTCCAATTTCTAATTAATGCTTAATTTCAAGCAATAATGTGCTTTTATATTAATTTTCTTGTATTTGTGTATATAAGAAGCAGAGATAAATTACAAAACACGATGAACTAAAAAAAAATTATTACCAAAGCAGTTGCAGCAGACGGACGCAGGTGAAAATCGATCTTCAATGAAACTAAGAAATAATAAATGACGTTAACAGATTACATATTTGTTTGAATTAAGAGCCGTACAATAATATTAACATTTCTTTCATTTAATTTAAATTGAATTAAAAAAAGCGATTTTGTCTAGAATAGTTGCACAACTCACACAGAAAAAACTATTCCTACCATAAACAACTTTAACTGAAAATAAAACCAAAACTCAATTAAAATGTATATAAATCAATATTTTTTTTTTAATTTATTTATTTGAGTTTAATTGACTCAATTACATTTTTAATTGATTTTTGGTTTTATTTTCTGTGCAGTGGCACAGCAACTTCCGCGCTGACTGCTTTTTATTTTCAATTTATTTCCACATCAATTTTATTAAACTTTCAATGAGTTCAATATTGTATTTTATATCTTCTGATTTTCTTTTTCTTGGCAAGACATTTTTTTAATATAAATTATTGTAGACAATCAAACAAATTTTGAACAGGGCTATAGTTATTGATTTGAGTTTCAACACCAAACAAGAAAGCAAAATAAAAGTATCACTGTAAATAAACTATAAGAAAATATGTGAATGAAAAGTAAACTTATAAATACAATACGAATGGAAAACAACAAGTAAACATCAGCAATTTTTTAAGCAAACAATTACAAGAAAAATTAATTTTGATAAGGTTTTTAAAATTTAATTTAAATTCTTAAGAAAAGGTTTATAAAAAAAGTTTTCTATGGAAATTTAATTAATAACTCTGCAAAAAAGTAATGATCGAAACTTAAAAAAATGACACTAACCCATTTCCAACAATTTTATAATGAATTCAACAGTACCAGTCAAGTGAGTGTTCATTTGATTGGTAGTGATGAGGGATGTATTTAGCAATTATAGTTGCTTCAGTCTATCATATGCTATTTTAAGAGTGGAACACATGCAAAAAAATTTAAGATATATGTGCGTCGTTTGTGTAAGGGATGTGAGAACTTTTCGAGTCGAAAGAATTTTTATCATACTGTGAAACACAGGGTGAGTACAAAAAAAACCATTATTTTTTCATATTTTTGGTGAGTTTATATAAGTTTTTATGTGAGTAACTTTGTGTAAAATATGACAACCAATGGAATTATTTAATTTTTCTCGATGCGAGAACTTCTCACAAGTTACAGAAATGGGGCACTGAGTTTTATTGTATAATAAACCATTCGTTCCGATCTGTTACTTTAAAATTTATTAAAGTGTTTAAAAAGTTAAGTTAAAACAATAGTGTATAAAAATAGTTTTCAAATATGTAGTTCTTTTTAAAATTTTAGATATTAGAGTTTAAAAGCGTGAAGAAGCCTAGAGGCCGCCTGGGTGGTTCTGAAATTTTGCTGGTATTTTTTGTCCTTAAATATTTTATTTATTTCTTTATTTTAAAGTTACTTTTTATGCTAAAAAAAACTATTAAAATAATATAAAAATTATAGTTATATATTATAATTATAATTATATTATTCTATTTTATTTGTAATTATTTTAATCTAGTAGTGATGGTCAAATTGATTAATCATAGGGAATATATTTTTCAAGTGTGATTGGTTGGAGTTGATAGGTATATACATCATATATGATCAGTCAAAAACCGGCTACCAATTATAGCATAATTTATTAGTAAAAAGAATAAAAGTGAGCAGTTCGAATATATGTTCTATAGTCGATTGAACCTGATTTCATCATATATAATAAAAATATATTAACAACCTTACAAAAATTTTAATTATAAGTCTAATAAATGAACAAATTAATAAATAAATAATATTATAAAAAATATGTTTTAAGTTCCAAGACGCCACGTTAATTAGTATTGTTTTCTTTCGTAGTTATTTGAGAATAAAAGTTCCCAATGACTTGGTAAATATGGAAAAACTTTGTCAATATTATGTAACTGAACACTTTTATTTGCAAGGTCTCAGTCAAATCAATGTAAAAACCTAGTTTTATTCAACTCTGGGGAATCTGGATGGCAGAATGTAATAATGTACACCGATGTTATTGACCATTTGAGTCGCCTGCCCCGGTATTCCGTGACTCGGTAAATCTAAAGCTAAATTCGATCGCTAAAATGCTGAACAAATAGAATATTAAAATTTTTGGCGATGACATAAAATACTAACAATTTCGGCAAATTGTACTTTCAAGCCATTGCCTGATTTAGCAATACATGTTTGAAAATTGAATTTGTAGCCAAAAATCTATAAATCGACTTTATTTGAGTTACATAATACGGCAGCAGTATAGAAATGGCTAAGGAAATCCACAAAATGGTATCAAAACAATGCGAAAGCTGTGCGCAGAGTGGGTGCAGCGTTTGCTCACCATAGACCTGAATCAGCGTCGTGATGATATTTCAAAGCGTTTCGCAATACTTCGTAACCATAGATGAGACATCATCACATCTTAGGCAATGGACTAGTCACAGCAGTGGACTGGAATGGAAGAATGGTGACCAGAGTTGACAAAGACAGTTTTTTTCTGTAGGCAAAGTAATAGCGTTCGTTTTTTTTTTTTTTGGAATGCGCGTGGAGTAATTTTTGTTGGTTGTCTTCTTTCCTCTTCAGGCAATGAATGCCTTCTACTATTACTAGGTGTTACATTCCTTTAGGAAGGGATAGTGATAGAGAAGTCAGTTGGTGAAAGCAGGCACGTTTTCAATTATGCGGTGTTGCAGCGCCTCTGGTGTCAATGAGGCGTAGTAAGTTTTCGAAGATGTGCTTAGTAGTCATTTTATTGATTATTTTACACAATACAGATGAAGGAAGGCGCTCTTATGTTGCATTAGAATTAGTATCCACTGAAGAAGGAGAAGTTCGGTGATCATCACTTGCGTTGCTTCATCACTTGAACTTTCCTACAACAACTGATACATATGGACACTAGAGTGGACGTTAATTGTATAGAGACTTTTCTTGTTGATATCTTCCACTCTCACTACCAAGTCATTTCAGTTTTATGTAAAAATAAAATATAAAAAGATTTCATACCGATAAGTTGTGTTTTAAGAGGTGCGTTGGCCTTCAAGCCCATTTTTCAATTTTTGTAGTCAACGTGCTAACTAACTATTTCAGCCAACGCCACCTCACAAATAAACATAAAACAAAAATCAGAGAGATAAAAGTAGAGAAGAAAAGGCTACAAAATTGCTCAAAAAATTGCTGTGTGTCAAGCCAGTCTAAGAGACCAAATATTTTTGCCAATGTATATTTTTATTATATGGAACAAATTCGGAGACAAACAAATGCGTGTCAGTATATGTTGTTCTATATATGCTGTTTTGATATTTCTGTGGCAATAAGGAAAAAGTCCTTAAGTCATATTTTACTGTTTTGCAGGAGGGCACTTTTAAGCATTCAAGTCGATTTTCAGAAATTTATTTATTTTACAGTTAAATTGGGAAATTCTCTGTTAACCTTTATTTTTTTAAGCAGACATCGTTTTACACAGTACAAGTAATACATTTAAGTTAAAATATACAAAAGTATAACATCAATTAAGCTATTATTTCAAATGAGATTAGAAATCGAAAAAAGATGAGTCGCAAGTCATAGTGCTATAACTTTCTGAAAAATTACACATTTTAATTGAGATTTTGACCAGGGATACTTTCGAATATGCGTATTACGGAGGTACCATTAACTCAAAAACTGCTTATCTCGACTTAAGCACTTTTTCCTTTTTGCCACAGATTTATTCAAAGAAATATGAAACTTAAGATATTTTAAGTCAAAAAACTAAAATCCATTAGATTCACATTTTTTTAAATGTTTTTATCTTTAACTTAAAAAGAGTTCTAAAAATAAAGTCATTTAGACGTGAAAAATCAAAATTGACAAAAATCGTCTTATGCTATTTTTATTGTAAGCCACAGATATGAACATTTCTAAATCAAATAGGGCGGTAGGAACCAAGTCCCCAATGAACTAAGTCCCCAAAACATAAATGAACTAAGTCCCTAAAGTTTTATATGGATGGCAACAAAAACAATTTTTGGGGAATTAGTTCTCTTTTTGTTAAATTTTTGGGGGCTAAGTTCATTTTTATGTTTATGGACTTAGTTCATAGCGAACTAACTCCCCAAACTTTAGGGACTTAGTTCATTTATGTTTTGCGGGACTTATTTCATTGGGGACTTAGTTCCTACCGCCATCAAATAGTGTTCAAATTGAAATTTTACATGTATTTTTATATAAAATGTATAGCCTAGAGTAAAATAACTTTAACTTTTTTTTGTGGGAGTTTGAATGGCATAAAAGTTAGTTTTCTATTTATTCCTTTTTTCTTTTGCATTACGAAACAAGATTTCAGGCTAAATGTTAATGTAGTCAGTTTGAAAGCTGCAAAATTAATTCAACAAGAAGCCTTCTAATTGCGTCTATAAAAGAAAAAGGACTTTTCCCACCCAGTTCTTTCTCTTCTCCCTCTTGTTCTACTTCTTCTTGTTTTCTTTATAATACTGATATTGCAGAAAATCAAAACATATTTATTTTACTTAATTTTATTTTCTTTTACTATTTACTGGAGGCTATAATAAAAATTTATGTACTTGGAAATTTATGTAGGAGTTTATATTTATGTTTTGTAATCGTATTTGTGTGTTAATGTATCGAACATAAATTTATAAGATCTCTCACTATTTGATAAGCAAACGAATCGTTAGCTTACTCAAGCATATCAGAAGTAAATATATTTTATAGAGTTATAATCATATAAATATATATTTTTTTCTTTTTCAGTTCTAAAAGATTTCTACCAGAATGCATGTATGTATTTATATGTGTGTCATCGTTAGTTTAGTAGATATTAGTTAGTTAAGGCATATTTGTATTTATGATTGTGTAAATAAATACAAGAAAGATTTACAGGAATAAGTTAAGATAAATACATGTACACAAATAAATTTCATTTGTATTTCTATGAAAGATGCATTCAGGTTCACAAACACAAATACACACGAATAAAATAAGGCTTATAAATTTATGAAAATATATGTATATACCCGTAGGTATGTATGGAAATTCGAGGAATCACATGGTGAAGGAGTAAGTCAATGATTATGAAAACTTTACAGATTTGAGAGGGAGTTAAAATAGACTTGATATGTATGTAGGAAGGATTTCGAAGAAAATAAAGTTTTTTTGTCGTTACTATTATTTATTTTAGTTACTTAGTTACTAACGTAACTAAGATTCGATAGGAAATCAATGACTTGATCCGATAAACCCAGGATACAACATATTCGATGTAGTCTCTTAACTAAAAAATATTCCACATCCGGTACGTTTTCTTATTTACACAGAAAAATTTCATAACAAAATGAAAGAAAACATTCTTAATATAGATTTGTTTGGAAATGATTTTAAATTTATTTTAAATAAAATTTTTTCAACGTTTTAATTTCAAAGAAAATTTTTCTATATTGCCTTAATATTCCAGCACTGTTAAATCAAAAGGAAGAATCATGTTGAATCGTGGTTGGCGTATTTTGACTTCGACTACGACACTTTCGTCCCAGATTAAAGAAAAAATTTTGTTCTTTACTCTATTACAAACACGTCGTAGTAAGAGTCGAAATACGCCAACCACGATAAGAGGGATTGTTATTTTAAGCTAAAACAACGTGAATTTACTACTGAAATAACAGAAACTGCCATGTTAAATCAAAGTTATTTCCAGTTGAAACAACATGAATTTAATTTAATGTAGGCAGTCCATTTTATTTTATTAATTCTTAAACTTACGTAATTATTGGCATTGTCACAGGGCTCAGCAAAATGTTCGAATATTATTATGTATGTCATGTAGCCACAAACAACTCAAATATTTTTAAAATACACACTAAGGCTTGGTTTGCGTTTGGCATTTTTTGTGTGTCATTTGCCCAGAAAAGCGTAACCAACTAATTACTAATGAAAAACTGTTTGATTCAGACATGTATTTATTGATTTAAATATTTTGCAAACATTTTGGATTCTATAAAATTTTCTATTAATTATGTATTAAACATTTTAACTTAATAAATACATGTCTGAATCAAACAGGTTTTCTTTAGTAATTACTTGGTTATGCTTTTTTTAGGCTTGTGTGGCATTTGGCACACAGATATAAACCCAGCCTAACAGTCTTATGTATTAGAAAACACTAACATGAAGTTATCATAAGTGGCAAAATTTAATATGATCTTAACGAGTTTCGCCATACAATTTTACACAAAAAATCAGGCTAGGATTTAATAGTGGGTTGAAACTACATTATGCGCCAATTTCATCATGACTATTTGTAATAAATTTAAATGATTTCCAATCAAAATGTTTTCATGTTGATTTTAAATTGGTAATGAATTCTATATGTTGAAAATGTGTCTTCTCATTTGCGTAAACACTAAAGAACGACACAGATAGTGTTTTACTGTTTGGTATTCCTTTATACATGATCTGCATGTGACATATTATATCAGTCCGATGCGTGCTAGATGGGACTTCTTTTCCGTTTGGTCGGTTATAATGCCAATCAGTCTCCTGAGTATTGGCCAATTCAACCTTAGAATATTTTTTCTACTACTATTTATTTAGTTTATTTTATAGGACTCTGCTTACCCTTCCCACAGATTTTTTTCCAATTGTCCACTGTTTGAGTTAAAGTCTCTCAAAATCCCAGCAAAAAAAATTCGGACTGGAAGCACTTACAACTGAGGGAAGCAATACATTGCTTACTTGATAGAAAAAGCTTCTGAAAATCGCACTAACGTAAGGCGGGCTCTCCCTAGCAAACTAGAAAATTATCACAGAAAATTTTGTAAACCAGTAACTTTTGAATTTTAGTATTACTTCTGCGAAGAAATTTTGTAAGGCAAAAAATTCATGGCTTTTTGGAAGCTAAATGCATTGCTTCTAGCTGGCTTTAATAATCCCAAATTATTAATTTACTTATTAAGTAAAATATTTGTTATTAAAAATACATTGAAATTTATTATTGAGGGGTTTACCTGGATCCTAGATAAACTTAAACTTAAATCTAAATTGTAACAATTCCCTAAAAAAAACCCCCCAAAAAAATTCTTAATCATGCGCAACAGAAAGTGATTCTGTAACATTGTCTGCCTTACAAATACGCTTCTGAGAAGCAGTAATTTTTGCTGGGTTGTCTGACGTTCTCCGGCGCGATGTTGTCATTCTATCTTATTAAACCTACCAGCCTCTTTCGTTTCCTGTTATATCTTGATGTCCCAGTATCCATATTATCTATCTATAGATCTGTACACTATTCGTATGAGTTTATCTATTTTTTCATTGAATGACGTCACGGCGTATAAATTCCTCCTTAATTAAAGTCTTGACAGCAGCTTCAATAGCCGTGAATAATAAACAAATTTGTCAAAAGTGGATTGACTCTAATGCACACACTATTCAAGGAAGAGAATTGCAAGCAGTTCAAGCAATTAAAGTAGACGGTCACATTGTAACAGTCACTACAGATGTGTGTCGGAAGTGAATTTCTTTAGGTTGTTTATGGTTTCATCAAGATTATAGCCCCAGGTCCATTATGGCAAAGCTACTACGAAAATTTCCAAATAAAATGTTTGCCTCCTCGGCAGATATTTTTCTTGTAGGGATCAAATCATCATATATAAATAATTTAGAATAGTCGATTCACTAGATTACGAGTATTAAAGCGATTCAGACATCAATTTTTCAGGCAGTCATATAAAACTTTCCAATTTTCAATTTCAAATCAAGTATTATCAGAAATTATTAAAATTTTTTAAATAATTTAATTTACATTTTGTAAATACAAACGGTTTTTCCGTTTTGCAATTTGTATGGAAAAAATATTTTTGAAACGAATTTTTGCTATTTTTTTGGTGAAATTTAAAAAAAAAATTTGCTTATAAATAAAACTTTCTATCAAATAAAATAAAAATTAATAATTTATGTCGTTACCTTAATACAGAAAGGCCATAACTCATTATTTTTTTTTTTAAATCAATATTTTTGCATTTTTCGATACATTAGATGTTCTTCGATCAAAATATTTAAACTCGATTTCAAGAAAATAATGAATTAGTTATTTAAATAAATTATAATAAAAATTAATTTGAGTTTCTACGAACGCGTAACGAAGAATTCCAAAATTATGCTTAAGTGGTGGGTGCTTAAAAGAGCTTTAGTATATTTTGAAAATTTATGGTAAAATATTTATATGGAACATTAGTAATGATGCCATGTTTAATTTTAAAAAATCTTCAAGTCGAGCAATCAAAATCTTTTTTGTTTTATTAAAAATATTTTTCTGTTTTTTTATTGAATGAAAATAAGTTAAAAATTCAGTTTATTTCCAGTAAAATATTAAACATAAATAATAATAAATAACA
This sequence comes from Tachina fera, assembly GCA_905220375.1. Classification (NCBI taxonomy): domain Eukaryota; kingdom Metazoa; phylum Arthropoda; class Insecta; order Diptera; family Tachinidae; genus Tachina; species Tachina fera. The sequence goes on along the minus strand of LR999966.1, from coordinate 93,966,513 downwards.
CAAAATATTTACAGCCTTATTTATAAAACATATTAAGGCTTTAAAAAGGTATTTTAAAACAAATTTAAATAAAAAATTTAATAATTTTTATAAATTAATTAGTGTATAGAATACGTGTAAAATTTTTATGAAGCAAATCAGAAAATATGTAAGTCGTTTAGTCAAAAGACCCCTCAATAATATTTTAAAAGTAGCAAAAGTCACATTTAAAAAATTCTTACTTTTAGTTAAGAAATCTGTTTGGTCGTTTTAACGTTTCTAAAAACTTCAAAAATAAGATAAATCTTAACATATGGTAACACTGAACATTACATACTTTTGTGCTCAATTAATTGAAAGAGACATGAAACACCAGCATGAGATGAGTGGATAGTTTCCATCCTCTTCTTTAATACGTTCAGATTTAACACTCGTTACACAATTTTTTTTAGTCCTTAGAAATTCGCAACCACTTTTTTCTGTGTAGCACAATGTTATTTTCAAAGAATTTAAGGATTTTTCTTATGTAAATATTTTAATTTTCATTTCATTATAAAAATAAGTAAATAGATCAACAAATAAAAGGATATATTTTACTTTAAGCAGACAGTTTAAAAATATTGAAATATTTGTAAATATTTAAATAATACTTGAATATTTTAAAATAAGCATTTCCATATTTTAACTAAAACATTGGTCAAGTATTAGCAATTAGATACAAAATTTCACTATCGTGTTGGGGGCCATACTAACCAAATAATGTTTAGCAGATTTTATATATTTAATTTTCTAAAAACCAATTTGAAAGCAAGCCCATTACTAAGTCAAATATAAATATGACAAATCAATATTTACAGAAATTGAAAATCAGTAATAAATAAAGTACACTCAGAGTTGTGGCAAAATTATAAAGCATGTTAAGCAAGGCATTGTATTAGAAATATAGAGATTAAAAAAAGCATTTCCTTTTAATCAAGATCAAAATGTCTTCCTAAATTAAACTTGCTGCTTATGCATTAACGTTTTAAGTTATTGAAAAGCATAATCCGAAGGCACCTAAAAACTTTTCTACTTTTCTTTTAATTTCCCCTCATTAAGCATTACTTACCTTAAATCACCTGCCAATAAAGCTGAAATTTTTCATTTAGTATTTGAATTTAAATTATTTCTATACTATTACACTTCTTCTATTAAAACTTGTTGGCTTAGTTATTCATTTCAATTTTATTTCGACAAAAGACAAAGTAAAAATATTTTATTAAATAAACATTTACTTTTAGAAAATTCTTGGCATTTGTTACAATTTACAGCAGCTTTCGAACGACAATTTTAACATCTTGTGTACTATTGCAAAGTTTTCTCTTGTCTTTTGTCTATATCCACCAATATGGTTAAAAAGCAACAAATTTAAATAACAATCTCAAACTCTTAATCCCCAGAGTCCATTCCACTCTCAGCAAAAGCGCTGTGTCGTCAAACCATTCGAATATTAATGATTGTGTGAATTAAAATCCATAAACTGCAAACAAAAAAAAAATAACAAACAGCTCCTCGTAGAGTGGAATTTTTGGTTATATTGAAGCGTCTGCTGTTCATAATCGCCGGCTAATAAGGCTCCATGGAATAATAGAAGTAAAAGGAGAGAGGAGCACAAACGAATTGAACGGGTTATAACTGTTGTTAAATTGTTTACAATAAATAAGCAATAAATGTTTTATGACCTCTGGAGAGAAGCAGTTACAACACAAATAACAACAACCATGAATAATATTATTATTTATGATTTAACGATAGTCAAGTTAATACAACAACGAAATCAGCAACAAAATAAAAGTTTTTTAATGAAATATAAAATAGAATGAAAGATAAAAATTATACGATACAATTTAATGTGGGTTAACAAAATTGAAGATACATATAATATACAATACAATACTTTACGACCAGGAAATGATTAAATACGGGTATATGGGTCGTATAATTATGCACGGGAAGAGATTTTAATATATAGTTGAGGTAAAAAATTCAAGCTTGAGTTAAAACTGGAAAATAGAAAATATGTATATTGGGCCTTAAAAACGTTTGGTGTATTTTGACTTCGCCTACGCCATTTTGGTCTCGTCCTGCCATGTTCATTAATCTATTAAAAAAACGTCTTATACGTTGAAAAACGCCAACCACGATACGGGAGATTATATTTTTAATTTATTGTGTATTAAAAGTTAAAAGACTTAAAAGCAACTTTAACGCACCTTTTTTGAACTCTCAACAAATATTGAACGCCATATTTATAAAAAAAAAGTAAAATGAGCTTGAAATACATTTTAAGAAAATTTTTTATGAAAACTTTGAAATCAAATACATTTCAAACTCATTTTAAATTTTACGAATATGGGGGTAAATATTCCTTTTTAAAATTATTGAGCCAAAGGTCAAGACAGATTAAAATGATTTTTTTTTGCAATCAAACTTCGGAAGTCACCCTTTTAACTTCCTTAAAATTTATCATTATCGCATTAAAAAAAATAATTTAGGTTTACTTAACGTTTATTAAACCAATTTCTGTACAGAATTTTGTTTGTAAACCAAAATATTTTTTTGGAGAACGGCAGTTTATCTCTTAAGCTTACAAAGCAAAACACGTCACGTCCTCTCACGCGTCAGAAATATACTCACACTCGACTTAATATTAATTTTTTTTTAATTTTCAAAAACTATAAATTTTTTTTTATGAAAATCTTAAATACACTCAATTGTTATTTGAAATCACTCACCAAAAGCTTGATAAAGTGACAGTAAATCAAAATTTGTCGAAAAGTTTTAAAATCAATTGTTTTCTGAGTTATTATTTTTATTTATTAAGGCAAAAAAAAGACACTCACTGTCACGCATTCTCATGCGTGACAATTTTAAACAATATTTTTATAAGGTTCCGTACATCAAAGGTTTCGATGTCTGCCTGTTTGTCTGTCACAGGCAGCTTTCTCGAAAACTGTAAGAACTAAGGGCCTGAAGATCTAAAACTTCAGCCGTTACAACGACATATATGACAGTTAAAAATTAAAGGGTGTTGAAATCATAATGCAATATACACACCATTATTTATAGGCACTTGAAATTTTTAAGGTTAGTGTAGTTTTATTCCGACTACAAACACACACACACCAAGTAAGAAATTAAAATCAAAGGGTATTCTATCAGTTAATGTAATATTGACTTCAAACCCCGTGAGAGGCAAACTCTTGAAATTTCCAAAAACGCTAAAAGAAAATAAATCTCCAAATGAATAATCGTTAAAAAGAAAGAAAGATATTGCAAAGTCGATAAAACGCCAAAACAAAAAAACACAAAACTTTCAAAAGTTTCGAAACGAAAAATCGCCAAAATTAATATAACGCTTTCACCAAAAAATAAATATACATATATATATATATATATATATATGCCCGAAAATGTATCTCATCAAATATATCTTAAAGAGGGTTTTATTATTATTTTTTTGTTGATATACATTTTTAAATTCTTAATCCGTCTTAAGTTCAGTATTTTTCAGTTCGTACTCAACGAAGGCGGGTCATTACTTTCGTGACTTTTTCAATGGCCCAAGTTTGTTTTTGATATATAAAAATGATTTTAATTAATTTTATTTATTATTGTTCGAACTTCAATCACGTAGTAGAACGGAACAACTAACTGTTTTTGAATCCCACTGCACCTTCATCATCAATATTCTTTCTGATTGATCCACTGTGTGTGGTGTCAGTTGATGTAGATTTTTGCTTCATATACGCAACTTTTATGCAAATGGAATATGTGAATTGTTTTGATTCATCGTATTTTAATTTTGCTGTAAAGTGTTTTGTAACGAAAGCCCAAATTTACCATCTCTTAATTTACAACAGTCTTGCTATTGTGGTTTGTTCTTTTCATTTTATTTCTCAACATACGTTCCTTCGCTTTTTTACACTTTGTTTAACTTTTCTCCCAAAATTTTTTTCATGTGTAAATTTACTATCGCTAATAAAATTGCCAAGTTTTTATTTTTATTATTTTCATTGATTTTTTGATTTGTTTTTATAGCATTTGATTTACGTCGAACGAAATAACATTTATTCACTGTGGCCTTTAATTTATAAAAATAAATAAATAAATATATATTTATGTTTGCAGCTACAAACCTGCAAGCAGTTTATAAGAATTTCCATTTATGTTAATGATGTTTTCTTATCACTGTTGCGGCTGGTTGGATTTAATGGCTTTCAAGGATATTTTATGGAATAGTGAGCATTAAAAAAAATAGTGTTCAATTATGTTAAAACACCTAAGAGGTATTTATGAGAGGAAAAAAATTTAATATCAAATGAAAGTTCATGGCAACTGCGGCTGCTGAAAATCTACTGAAATAAAAAAAATATTTGTGCAATTAAATATGCCCTGTTTTTTATGTCAAAGCTAATCATTTAAAACTAATACCTATAGAAATTCACTTTATGGCTCTTATTTACAGCTTTTTTTTTTGTTAACGAGACCTGAAAGTTTTTATAGCAGTTTTAAAATCAAATAAATAAAATTTAAACTTTTAAAGTATTTTGTAAAATATATAAAATGTCACGGCATCTGTTGTTCAAAAGTTGTCCTCAACACTTTTTTTCTTGTGCTCTGTTTCATATTAAAATCAAAATAAACTGACAAGTTGTTGCTTGAGGCGTAATTGGCCTTTGTTTCATGTTGTAGATATTTTTTCTTGTTTAAGAATTTATTTGTTGATGTTCTTGTTTTTTTTTTGTTTTTTTTTTTTTAATTTTTTATTTCATTTCATTTTATGCCTTCATTAAATGTTAACGTGAAAATTTGTTCAAAGTACTTTCTTTGTTTGTTTTCTTTCAACAGTATTGCCGATTTAGTAAATACTGTTTCGGCAAAAGTATGAAAGTTATTTATGCAGTTGTTTTATTAGAGTTACTATGCCAAAACTTTAAACTCAACTACTCTGACTTATGCACACCCACAATAAAATTGATTTATAAGTATATGTTGAAATAAATATTAATGCAACGTCTACATCATATTCATACCACATTCACTCTCATAAAGCAACTCAGTTTGATTTCTAATTTCAGGAAAATACTTATACTTCTTACATTGATTCAATTTATTTAACTCATGCATGTATGTTACTTTAAAATATTAGTTATTAAACAGTTTGCAAGTAGTATACAATAGTAGTATATGTGTTTGTTATTCAATTCCTGCAAAAAACCAAAAAAAAAGGAAACGGAGGAACACATAAGCTCATAATAACAACTTTAATGTTCGTATGAGAAGTTCGCATTGTGAGTCATACTTATTTTACATCGTCCATAGGCACTGATTTAAGGAGAGTCTAAATCAACAACGTCATCATAAATGTTGCTAAAGAACCAGATATACCATCATACACAGTCGTACGATTCATTCACTGGAAAATCGGATTGAGTTCTGTCACACTCCAAAAAAATCGCAACCAAATCTCTTAAAGGTGCCACTTTATTCCACAAAAAAGATGCATTTCTAACAAAATAATAACGCAAAATGTAATTTTCAAAATTCAAAATCTTTATATTAAAAAAGCAGAATATGATGTTTTCCTATCGGACAGACTTGTCAAAAAATCAGTGACACATATCAAATTTGTGGATTACACTATCATACGTTTTGAGCACACACAATTTTTTTGACAGATCGAACGACTGTGTATGATAGAGTATCACAGCCTTAAGTATGAGTTCGATGCTCACTTCAAACTTTCGAGAGAATCTGATTCTGCGCATAAATACAAAAATCTAAAACTCCTGATGCAATTCTACTCACATTTTCACTACTCCTCTGATCATTATACAAAATATATGAATGTATGAACAAGCGTGGGAAAAATATATCCGGCATTAAGTTGTTTTATATATAATAAAGCCGGTAGGCCCATTTGATAGTGCTTACTAAATATTTAGTAATAATTTTATATGACTTTCACAAAATTAATTATATTAAATTAAAATTAATATATTCACCCCCTTATTCATAAAATTAAAAACGAATTTGCAATGTATTTTATTTAAAATTGTCCATACAAAATTTTCCTAAAATGAATTTCAAATTCATTTAATTTTTTTTATGAATATGGAGGTTAATATTTAATTTTTACTGGTAACACTGGCTATAGCCTTACAATAAAAAAATTTATTTTTAATTTTCTTTGAGTTGTTGTTGTGGTAGCTGCTATAGCTGAATTCCATTTTTTTTCATCTTATAAATATATCCATACATACAAGCATTTTAGCCCATGGCTGTTTAATCTTACACTGGCTGCTTTTGCATCTTTCTTCTCCATATACAGATTTCTATTTTTTTTTTTTTTGCAATTTTTGTTGTGTTAAAATTTGGTTTCGTGTTGACTTTTCATTCACTCTTATCTTTTGATTCTGTTACTTTGTCCATATACATATACACACAAAAAAAAATTCGATATTAAAATCTACGAATACAAGGTTAGTGTAATATGTTTGGTTATTGCTTTTGCTTCATATACGTGTGTTTCATGTTAAATCAACATGATTTACAGTAATCTTCAAAGAACATTTTTGCTTTTGAAATAAATTTATTTCATATTGATGTTATATTCGAGTACTGTTAAATTAAAAGGAAGAATCATGTTGAATCAAAGCTTATTTCAAGTTAAAACAACGTGAATTTGATGCTGAAATAATACTAAGTTTCGAGTTGAAACAACATCAATTTATATTTATATATCAATTTATCAATATATATTTATTTATATTTATATATAGTCATTCTATTTGATCGATTATTTAAGATTTTAACTCGAATTCATCGCGTCGTAGTCAACGCGCTTGCTGCAACAGTCATGTTAAGCGTGAATATTCATTTGACACATATTTAAGCAATACCATCATGAAATAAATTTTAATTCAATATGATTTAATTAATTACTTAACATTAAACTTATTTGCAGAAACATCCAAACTCCGGCAGGGTTCGAACAATCAAAATGTTAGCATGTTGATTTAACATTGGATTTTTTTTCTTTGTGTATTAATCTTTCTGCTGTTGTTTGCGGTTGTTGCTAGTTGTATGTGAGTATTGTTACTTAGTACCCTTAGATGTTGGATTCTATTACTGTTTTATGTTTTCATTGTTTTTTTTTTGTGTAATAATTTTTTATTTTATTTTTTTTTAAGATTTTAGCCTTAACCTGGTTGTTAAGTATATTTTAAATAAATAAAAATTCTATTAATTTAAAATGTTATCAAATTAATTGAGTTGTAAGAGAAATAAAGTTTTTTTATTAAATAGCCGGCCTCCAGAAATTGATGCGAAATATAGTTAAAAAACAAGTTTAAATTTTAGTATTTAATATTGGTAGAACGACATGAAAGGTAAACAATTATTTGGCATTAAGGAAAAACTGCTTTAGTCATATTATACTGTTTTGCAGGAGAACACTTTTAAACGTTCAAGCCGATTTTGAGAAATTTATTTATTTTACAATTAAATTAGGAAATTCTCTGTTAACATTAATATTTTTTAAGCCAACATCGTTTTACACACTATACATAATACATTCAAGTTGAAATATATCAAAGCATAACCTAAATTAAACCATTATTCCAAATGATAAAAATAGATAAGTCGCAAGTCATTGCGCTATAACATCTTGAAAAATCGCACAAATTAATTGAGATTTCGCCCAGGGGTACTTTCAAATATGCAGATTACAGAGCTGTCATTCACTCAAAATTAGCATATCTCGACTTAGACACTTTTTCCTTTTTGGCGTTTAGCCGAAAAATACAAAATAAAAAAATGTATCTTTCATTAAGAAAACAAGTTTGACTACAATCATAATTTTAAGTAAACGATATTATTTAACAAAGATTTATATTTAAAAAAATTTTTTTAGGATTTTTTGAAGGACTTCATACAAGGAGGACCTTAAAAATTTTCCTGTAGTCTTATTATATAATTTTTAGATAGATTTCAGTAATTCTTTTTTGTCTAAAAAGCGGTGGCTTACATTTGATCCTAAAAAAGAAGGCGGAAACACGCCCATTAAATTATTTTTGTAGATGTTATATGATTTTACTTATCGAATTTGTACGACACTTAGCACACAACTTGGGCTAAAAGATTTTACGCAATTTCAAATTTGAAAAAAATAGGCGGAGCCATGCCCATTACAATTTATCACTATACTTTACTTTCCTCTTATTAGTTGATTCTTTCGAAACTTGACAAACATACCCTGAGCTCTAAAAATTGCAAGATCTTGCATTCAAAAAAGCATTGTGCGGGCCACGCCCATTAAAGTTAAGCTTAAATTATATGAAGTTCTTCTTATTGGATCTCCAGAAAACTTAGCACACAGTTTCAGGGTCCTTACAATGGCTTAATGTTGTGCGTAAAAAAGTGGGCGCGGCCATGCCTGAAAACTTAATAGTATGTTTCACATGCATCTTCTTCTTGACCGATTCTTAGGAAACTTGACACACACCTTTAGCTCTGAAAGTAGAAATATTTTGCGTTTAAAAGAATGGCTTCGATCACTAATATTTGCAGCAGTGGGCCCATAGAAATATAAAATTCGCATTTAAAAGTTAAAAATAAAGCTTTTTCAAAAAAATTTAATTGGCTTCCAGAATAAGCACTAATAACTTAAGAAAAGTTTAGAGTCAGTTAATAAAACATTTTTAATTAGTGTTCTTTCGGGAATTGTAACAGTTTAGTTGCGTATATAAAGTAGAAATCTACATCAACTGACACCGCATCCAGTGAACCAAACACAAAGAACGCTGATGCTGAAGGTGTAGAGGCCTTTGAAAACAGCTAGTTGTTCTGTTCTACTACGTGTTTGTCAGAATATTTACAAATAACTTTGGTGTTATTTCTTCATTAATAATTATCACATGTAATTTGGCTTACAAAGCGCTACGAATGTAGCCTGATCAAATCAAAAATATTGTTACAATTTACGTTTAACATTTCTTAACGTACTAGTAATCCCAAATTGTTATTTTACTTATGCAGTATAATATTTTTTTTTTATAAAAATACATTGAAACCAATTATTGAGGGGTTTAGCTGGATCTTATACGCATGTCCCTGTTGCTAATGCAACAGGGCCTGAACAACTAGAGATATTAAGTTAAGCTTCCATTTAAAAAATTGAGGAGTTAAACTAATATCAAAGTGCGTGCTATTCGATATGAGTAAAAATTAAGTTAAATTTAGTTTAAAAAAGATTGATATATTCCCATATTCGACTACTACGTTTTTGTAATAGATATTTTCTTTTAATCTAGGACCAAAAAGGTCGTAGCCCATATAAGCCAACCGCGATAACGCCCATGGTCATACTGTTCTTAATGCAAAATCAGTTAAAACTTTTCCCTTACTATTATTTTTTTGTTTGTTTGATTGTATTTTTCACCAAACAAGAATGTGATGTGATGAAGTAATTACAAAAGTGTTTTTGCTATTCAATACAACAAACACAATTTAACTAAATTTAACTAAAATACAAACGTATTATTCATTCTTTTTATATAATAAATACAATAAATTGTTATATAATGAATAGATTTTCTGCATTACAATTAACAAAGCAACAGCAATCAAGTTTATTGAAATGACCTTCATACACAGAATTTTAAGCATTTCCTGATGGTAAAAGTGTGATTTATTACTTCTAAACGGAAGTTAAGCACGCACACACAAGCACACACAAAAGTAATAAAAACGAAAACAATACAAGTTAATTGAACAATAGACCTAAAAGCAACAACTTGCAAATATAATTTGGATTCATTGAAACCTTCCTTCAATAGCAATAAAGCATTAGTGTGCCAAATGAGCAATTTGATGAAGAAAATATAAATATAAATACAACTAACTCATTAAAACAAAAAGTACGGGGAGTGTGACAGAAAGTGATAAGAGGCTCCGGAGGCATAAAATCTATAGTATATGCGCTCATAAAAGTTCTTACAAAAATCAACTTACACTGTCATAAATAGCTGCTGCTGCTGCTGCTGCTTATCGTATCGACACGATACCACAACTACTGCTACTACAAGTATTTACTGCCAAAAAGAAAATACAACAACAACACCAACAACAACAACAATAATTTCAACACTAATACCACTACACATCATGTAATAAAACGGCACTAGAATGTCAATTTAACCCATATTGATATTTTATGAGAGATTTTATTTTTGTTTTTCATTAAACAGAAAAAAAACCAAAGATAAATATAGATAAAATGGCAAATAGACGTAGACACACAGGCAGACAATCTGATTCAAATACCAAAACTATCTCTTGACGCACATGGCAACGTCTACACATACCCAGCGGTGAAACTCAGAAGACGTTCTTGGTGCAGGCCTTGTTAAAGGACTCTTTCGCATAAAATATACAATACACATGCCGCACTCACTTCTGTTAGAAGGGAGAAGAGAAGGAGTAACATGTTTTGTTTTGTTTTTTTACCAAAGCAAAAACAATGTCTATTAGTTTGAAAACCTCCAAGAATCTCTGGCGAAAGAAGCAAGAACAGAAGGCCTGCTCCGCAATGACAACGCGTGTAAAAAAGATATGAGTATGGAATGGAGCGAGCAGACCTTCTACATCCAAAAGAAGGCGTACAGAGGCCTTCTAGAAGGCATCCCTACTCCTTCTAGTTCCAGCTGGGTATTCGTACTACATACACGCTTACACATGAAACACGAACTTCATGTTCACATTATTGCATACGCTTATGCATGCACAAAACATACCCTGTAGGAAGTTTCTATTGACTTTGTCGCCTGTACTACTGACCAATTATGGCCAAGACAAAGCTTTTTGCTATAGATATTTAACATGAGTGCGTCATTTAAAATTGCCCAGCGATAAAACTCAGTAGACCTTGTTGGTGCAGGCCTTATTAAAGGCCTGCTTAAGAATTTTTTGGATTCAATAAAAGATACGATACACATACCACACTCCCTTCTGTGAGGAGGGAGAAGAGAAGGTGTAACAAATGTTTTGATTGTTTTTTTTTTTGCCAAAGCAAAAGCAAAATAAATTAGTTAATAGGACTTCCAGAATCTCTGGCGAAAAAAACAAGAACAAAAGACCACAATGTAAAAAAGATATGAGCACGAAATGGAGCGAGCAGGCCTCGTACATCCAAGGAGTATAGAGATTTTCTAGAAGGCATCCTCACTCCTTTTTGTTCCAGCTCAGCGGTTCTACTGACTACACACGGAAAAGAAATGTAAAATCGTTATGCAAAAATTTTGATTTTAAATCATTTGAATTTATTAGAAATAATATATTGCTTCAGTGTGTTGATATTTATCAGTTTTGTTCTAGAATCTAGATACAATGAACTGCTGTGCTAAATTGTCTGACTTGTTCTTGTTTGTTAGAGCTGGGTCCAACTAGTTCGATTTCGTGCAGTTGGTCATTTTAGACTAGACTTATGCCGACCTCTTTTAGATTTGGCTCCAAATCGTACACTAGTTTATACTCGACACAAAAACCAATGATAAAACTTATTTAACTTGCATGGGTTTTACAACAGGTTTGTGTCAAAAATTAACTAGTGAACGAGTTCGACCTTAATTATAAAATTTTTCAGTAGCTCGTTTTTGACGCTGAATGAATGAGTTCGACACAAAATCGACACAACTGAACGAGATGGATCTAGCTCTATCAAAACATATCAAACATATTTGAATTACATGGGTTTGAGCATAGATTTGTTCCTAAAACGAACGACTGAACAAGATCGAGCGAGTTAGACCCAGCTCTCTTGATTGTAGACTTGTGTCGAACTCGTTCGCTAGTTAATTTTTGCAACACACCTATGATCAATCCCATTTCAATTACATGGGTTTGATCAGTGGTTTGTGTCAAAAATGGACTAGTGAACGAGTTCTACCCAAGACTAATTATTTGTGTTACTGTTCGTGTTGTAGAAATTGCCGACAAATAGACTTGGTTCGGTTTTACACCTTCACTTGTTAATTTTTGACTCAAACTTATGATCGAACCCATTTAAATTGTGTTAAAAATTAACTAGTAAACAACTCAAGTCTACCGACGAACTTCGCATCACCAGCGAAATCTTCCTGCTGCTGGCTAAGTAAGCAATATACTAGTCTTGTGGTCGGAAGGTCACAGGTTCGAATCGTGCAGACAAGCCAAAGCAACTTTCGCAATTTGTGTTTTATTTTTCTATAACATTAATTTCAAATAAATTTTATTTTAATAGGCAGATTTTGTAAAAAATTTCGTTTACAAACGTTTCAAATTTGTATGAAAAATAACGAAAATTCGTTTAAAAAAATATTTTTTCCATACAAATTTCAAAACGAAAAAAAAGTTTCTATTTACAAAATTTGCCTTTAAATGTTTAAATAAATGATATTAAATTTAAAATTTATTCATAATAATATTCATTTTTGTGTGTTTATAAATTTAAAAAAAAATTGTAAAATTGTCAGCCTTTTTATACATAAACAGGGCTACTAGATGTCATAATTTGTTTTAAATTTCTCTTGCCAATATATTGAGAGTCTAGCCTATGAAAAAAATAAATTTACTGTGGAAAAACTGGGGCCTAATTCCTGCATACGATTGCGAGCGAATTATTACTTGAACGTGCGAGTCTTTTAACTTTTTTGGGAGTTTCTCATTCGATTTCGAATAATATGTATATCGAAATTTCTAATGACATGATGATAACGAAAAGCCATTGGAATGCAACCATTCGAAAATGTTAGTCAATAATTTACTTATTTATTTATATCTGTAAAATATACAAAGGATTTCTAGTTGACTTTAAAACACTCTGACTTGGCAAATAATGATTTGCCCAACAATCTTCAAGAAAAACCAAAAAAAAAAAATCAAATAACTATTGGAACATCTATATAACAAATTAACTGCTTCTACTCAACCAATAAAATAATCGAATCCTCTAAATAAATAAGATTTTATTAATTAAATAAAAATGAAAATAACATTTATTTTGGTTTCTTTGTTTTTGCACACATAAATACACATAAAAATATGTTTTTGCTTACAGTTTATTCACTGTTGTGAAACGAATTTATTTGCCTTTTTTCAACACTGAAACAAAAACTCGATTCGTTTGGTATCGAGTGACATCTCCAGAAAATTGCTTGCTATCGAAATTAATTTCTATTCGAATGCAGGAATTAGGCTTAAGGTTTTTTGCCGCAAAATTTGGAAATGTAATAAATATATAATATATTGGGTGATATTGACGAGGTAGTTCTTTCGGAAAAAATACTCTTTGCATAAAAAATATGCTGTCGACAAATTTTCACTTGACAAGGTGTTTTCTAGTAATAACAAGAAAATAGTCAAGTGGTGTCTTGGAGACTATTATCACTAAGCTTCCTACTGGGTAGCTCAGGACGCACACACATACAAACACAGCATTGCTTATGCCTATTGATACACACACACGCCTACTTATAGGTATATAAATACATATATAAAAGCCTCATTGCTTTTATATTACATGCTCAGTAATACTCGTATTAGTAGCAACATAAATTCTCACAAACGTACATATAAACACACTCATAACAATTTTCAGCTTCAACACTGAAGTTTGAGGTTACGTTAAAGCAACCATACCGGAAATTGAAATGTACATGACAATTCATATCATCAGCAATTTCTAATGTACAAACTGTAACAATTGTGATGAACGGGCAGTCTTACTATAGATTTCAATACAAGGATTTCATGTATTTTAGACATTAGTCCAATGGGTAGAGATTTCAAGGGATTACATATGAATTGCTTCTATGAGTATATATTTTTTAAGTACATACACATGAGGCTAATAAATGCATTCACTAATTGCACTGAATTTTGCCATAAAAGCAAACCATCCCAATATGCTGCTTTAGAGGAATTAAACTTAATGCTAGGAACACAATTGGGACGAACGGTGAATTTCGTCCACGTCGCACAGTGGCTGAAAATCGTTTTTCATTGGCCAAAATTCTGTAACTTTTGAACTGATCAAAATATTGAAGTAATTTTTATTTTAGTGGATAGATATTTAGTTCAGTTTGACTCAGTTTTAATTACATTAAAATTGATTGAGGACTTTTTAAGGAATTCTAGCTCAAAGTTGAACTTTTGAATTTTTTTAACTTTTAGAGTGAAATATGGGTTTATTATTTTTTTATTTATTAAAAAATTTAATATATGGAAATTAGTAATAATTATAAATATGTTTTGTAATAATGGAATTTATTTAATGTTACACTCAAAAAAAATTTTACACTAAAAAAAATAGTAAAATCAACGATTTTGCTATTATTACAGAAAAATTAAAAATTTTTTGCTGTCTAATTTGCAATTTTGTTTACACTCAAAGAATAGTTACACTTAAAAAAAACTTTAATAATATTATCTAAAAATATTGCTATTACTACAGAAAAATTTATTATTTTTTGCTGTCAAATTTGATCATTTTAAAAAACATATTAAAAATAAAAACTGCAATAAATTTTAATAGCATTTGTAACAATGGTAGGTTCTGTTTATTATTATTTTTTACTAATAGTATGCTTTTCGTACCTTAAATAACAATGAAAGGCAATTATGATTATTATTCATTTGACTCAAATATTGATTGTAAATATTCCATATTTTGTTCTGTGCTATTTCTGTTCTTTAGTAGTTTTTTGGCTTCTTCATCTAAATCCCGATGTTCCACTTTCCATTGATTTCGAATACTGGAGATGAACGGATCTGACGTTGCCAATAATATATTAAATAGATCTTCATTTGTTGAATTTCGTGAAATTTTTCTAGTATTGTGCTCTCTATAAAATCTGTAATCCTTGTTTCTTTTTTCCTGAGCCTCCTCTGATAGATCTCCAAGTGGCACCAAATGATATTTAATGATATCTTCTCCATGATAAAGGATTTTATGAACTGTTGCAGACATATTTCTCCATGGGTAGTTGGTTGTATATATTTTTGCAGTTTCCTTAGCATAATCTCCAAATTTTCTAGAGTCAATTTCTTCATTGCACGCAAGTACTTCTCGGATTATTTTAAACCTGAAAATAAGGTTTAAATCCACTCCTGTTATTTCAGATGCTGTTTCTGGATCTGAAAAGAATCTTCTTGCGGTATTGCCATCATTTGTATTGCCTGACCCTTGTTTTGGCTGATCTATAATCAATCCTAATTTGCGATATTCATCTAGAACATGTTTCTTTTTTGAACTTCTTAACTCTTTGTTGGTTTCGTTGTTTCTTATTGATCCTGAAGACCCGAAATCCAAATCATAACTGATTTTTAGTATGTGTTCCATAAGTCGTATTCTTGCATGTAGTGGTGATAATCCAAATTCATATGCATCGGTATTATCTAATGATTTTGTCGGGACTTGGTTTAATTGGGTTGATGTTGCTTGGCATATAATGCAGCTGGATGCAGCCTTCGTGTTAGTCAAAGCCTGACCTACTTTTCCATCTATCATTGTCAGCACTAATTGGTAGCTTACTTCAGTTTGCTGCCCATCTAACTGTAATTGTAATGGCTGTAGTGTTGCAATTTGGGCCTTGATATTACTAACTTCTTTGTTAATGGCATCATGAGTTTCTTTTTTGAATTCAAATTTAATTGGCCTGCAGTATTTCGTAGAAGATGGTGTCTCATTTTTCCAAATATCCATTGTTTGCGTTGTACTAGTCGAAGGCTCTGAATCTTCCAAAATCTTTTTCAATCGCAATGGTACAAATGATACCATGAACATATCTGAGTCCGAAATATTTTCACATACAGCTTGTTTGTATTGTTTTTGTCCCGAGGAACCATCACATCCCCATTTACAAAAAAGAATTAACTTTGTGTTTCCATATTTCTTTAACTCATTTCCTGTTATTGATTGTAGCAAGCGTTCGGCTGTGTGATCAAGTAGAGATTGTAGTTGTACCTCTGCCGAAATTGGTGTGATTGTAATAGTGTCCTTTGATGGCAAACAGTCTATTTTAGCAGCGGTTATGTAATGATATGCTGGATACATATTTGACCCTTTTTCAATCGCACGCAGTCTGATCTTAATATATTGCTGTTTTGTTAATTTCAAATCCAGAAATAATGCTAATGCCTCCTCATTTGTGTACTGTATTGCATCACTCGGAGTTGGTATACTTTTAAGAATCCGTTTTGTTCTCACTGGACTAGCTTTAACAACTTTTTCAATGATATCCACTTTTGATAATTGGTTCTGTGATCGTAATTGATGTAGGAAAGATTCTTTTATATTTGTACAACCAATTGCATCGTTAAAATCTTTAAGTTTCCGCCTCTTAGATCTATCACTGCAGTTGCCCATTAATGATTTGCGTGGTCTTCCAGCCTTATCTTGCTTTGCTGTTTCTGCAGCGACAGTAAGTTGGCCTTCTAACCAGTTTGCACTTTTTATATAAAAGTTTTGTTTACTGTAGCTAACTTCTTTGTAGCGTTTTTTTAGTGCTTTGACGAAATTAGATAATTGCTCTTGCATTTCGGTGCTACACGAATTTAAGTTTAATTTTATTTTAACGTAACTAAGAACATCTTCCTGGTTTTTGTTTCTAAAATACTCTTCGGCCAGTTCTTTATAACTGAAGCTCTCCATATTTATCTGAATATTTTTATTTGTTATATTTTATCCGTACAATTAAAGGATTAACTTATTACTGAGTAATCCCTTATGGAATCCGTAGTTTTATACATTTTTAGATACATGTTATTCACACATTGATCTTCAATTTCATAGCAGGTAGTGCTTAAATTGAACAAAACTGCACATGTTATTCAGACCTTAATATCAGGTAAAACTGATTAGTATCTCGCCAATATGGGGTTGTTTTTTATCTTTAGTGGTTTAATGTCGCCATTATTGTTATAAAAATGTTTATGACTTTGGTTGACCCTAACATTTGATAACAGGTAAATTCAGAAAGAGATCATATGTTTACTGTAGAACCTATTGTGATAATTTTATGACTTATTTTTTGCTGATCAAAACAAAGCCATTAAACCCTTTCGCAGGTATTATATTTAATTTTTTTCGTTTTACGTAGTCTAAATTAAAAAAAAACAAACTTTTAGGCAAAAAAGTGAAAATTTAAGACACTATTGTATACGAGTACTTATAGGGCTGTTTAAATTAATTTGAATTTTTTTTAGAGTAATTTCATTAAAATGAAAAAAGTGTTCTACCCACGGGTCGTCACGGGTGCAAAAGTATATATAGCGTTAAAGAGGACACTTTCAGCTTTCTCCTGGTGGTATACGTTTCTTGTTCCCTTTTGTTCCCTAGAAGTTCTATTCCACTAAAATTTAAATTTGAGAAAAATATAGTAGTTTCATAAATATTTCATAACGCCCGTAATATTAAACGCTAGAGCTGTGACCACTTACAACAACTAAAGACTATAGTAATACCAACATTATAAAAAAGACCGCAGGCCGTTATCGATGATAGCTTGCGAGTAGTAACCATTTATTTTTGATAAAAAACAAAAGAAAAACACCTTTTTCTGAAATTAAAAAAACGGTTGAGTTTGACAGCATGCCACGCCCACAATTATCAATAGTTTAACCTAAGTTTTTGGCTACCTTAATCTGGATATATTAGCTACAAAAAGGCGTAAAAATTTTAAAAATCGGTGACAAAAAAAATTAGACTTTTGGCCAATGAAAAACGATTTTCAGCCACTGTGCGTCGACGAATTTGTCCATAAGCATTCGCTGCGTAAATTCGTCGTGTGAAGCACAATAACGACGAATTTACTCACCGAATTCTTCTCTCATATTTTATAAAGTTGGTTGTTGTGTGTACAAAAACAAAGAGAGAGGCAGTGATGCCAACAATTCAAAGGCAAAACGAGCTCACTGAGTAGCGAAAAAGAGCTAAAAAGAGCTAAATTTAAAAACTCAAGATTTTTCCGTGTTAAATTTATGAATGTACATATTTATTATTCACTTTGCACTTCAAGATTTTTTACATTAATAAAAATAATAGTAAGAAAAAGTAAAAATAATAATTTAAAATAAAACCATTTCACATCAATTGATGCAAATATTTATCTGCATTAACAATATAAACGTACAGATTTACATATACTTGTATATACGTTAAGTTACAAAATAAGAACAATCATTTTCAAAAAGAGTTAGCTTTAGAAGAATATTTTGTTGGTTTAATCCATTTTTTAAACGCGGGATTTGATTTCCAAGCTTTCCTATATTTTTGGCAGTAAGAATCCATTTCAATAATTTGTGGAAAATTTTCTAATTACTCAGAAACGAACACTTTATAATAAAAACGGGGTTTTACAATTTGAAATACAATTTGAAATACCTAAATACATAAATATATGTATCTTACATAATTGCGAAAAAAAAAGTATCTGCATTTGCAAAAACAAAGTTGCCAAAAATGTAAATGCCCAAAAGCAGAAACAATAGGGTAAAAACGGGAAAATTTACTATAAGATCCAAAAAATGCCAAACGTGGCGTTTGCACAATTGAAAAGAGCTTTTTTAGCTCTTTTTATTAAAAAAGAGCTAAAGCGAAAAATTTCGAGTTAGAAGCAATCAAAAAGAGCTAAATTTAGCTCTAAAATAGCTAAGTTGGGATCGCTGGAGAGAGGGAGATAATTTTCTCACAATTTTGTTTTATCGTCCTTCGTCGGCGTACAAAATAGAAATAAATCTATCTCAGAGTTCGTAACGCACGACTAATTTCGTTGTACGGCGGTGTTGTTGTTGTTGTTTTCATATGCACAAATGTATTTTATTTTTTATGACGAAAGTTCGCACCGAAAAATTCGTCGTTCGTCCCAGTTGTGTTCCTAGCATAATGAGTAATATATTGTTAAATAACCAATAACGCACTGCATGAAGCGGAGTTCTCGAGAAAATAGCCTGCGATGGACAGACAGCGTAGAGAAAACAATAGGGTTCCGTTTCACCTTTGGTGTATGGAAACCTAAAAAGGGGCATAAGACATGACATAGGGCACTTCTCTTTCAAATGTGTGCTTAATGGTTTAATTCGAAATATCAGAAAATATTTTTTTTCACATACAAATACATTGCCCTAATTAGATTTACCACAAGACACTTAACTAACAGCAAATATTATTTTGATATATGCCTATAAGTATTAAAAAGGCTTAAGTCATATTTTTTGCTTTGATATATTTCAAATATTACATTTTAATGTATCAAAAAATATTTTTGTATCATATAATTTATATTTGTATTAGCTTTGATTAATGATCATTTAATATTTAATGGGGTTGTTTGTAAGATTTATGTAATATTTTGAAAGCAACAACTAATATGACTTACATCATTTTCATAATTATGAAAACATATATCTAATTAATAACATTAATACTCAAAAATTGCAGCACGCTACATTGATTACTCAAATCAATAGAATGACCTTGGATAAGATTTTAAATTATTATGGCAGCTTCCAATACACTCATGAAAATTCTCTGAAAGCCAAGAGTATCTATTGTATTGAAATTGAACTACTCGTATTCATTTATTAAATGCCAACTACTTTGTCAATTATCTAATGGATGTATAAATAAAGGCGTCAAACGGATATAAACATCATTTTTTAAATGCAATAAAATAATTTTTTTTGCAATCTTTGTACGCTCATTAATATTTCATTGAATGTGTCATTGAATGCCTGCCGAGGCATTGATGTTATAAAAAGTAAAACATCAAAAGAACAAACAAAAAAACTTGGAAAACGCGCAAAGCAATTTGGTAAAAAGGAAAACATTTTTTTAATACCAATTGATTGCATTTGGAAAATAAATTCACTTTCATCATCAACATCACCGTCATCAACTGATTTATTTTATTTTTTGCATTTTTATTTCATTTCCAAAGATATAATTTTTTTTAATAATTGTTTTTCAAAAATATCTCATCGCTGTGTTTTTCCAATTGCACAGTGGGCTATTTCGCAAGAAAAATGCCAAAAATGTTTACTGCTCTGCGTTTGTTAATAATAAAAAATATATTTTTAAACCGGTTTTTTTTCATTGAAGAAATTAAAGCTACTGCTCTTTTTAGGCTTAAATTTTCTGTTGATCATAATGAGAGCAAGTAAGGAACAATAACTACTCACTTAAAAGTCCATAGGGTCAGGAAGATAAAGTTCTGTTTTCATATTGCTCATAGTTTACATTTATTTTAAATCTTTTTGAAAATAATTAAGTATTTAAGCTTAAACAAGTTAAACGGATCAAAACCTTGTAAAAAGAATAAGCCTGTAATATTAAAAAAAAATTGGACACAAAAATTTTCTTTGAAAATAAAACTGAATATCATTAGCTGAAATGCAAAATCACATAAATACATATTTTTTAAAAATTGTATATGAGAGAGAATAAACTAAACAAAATTATTTAAGTGACTTAGCAAAGTTTTTATTTTCATTTTTAATTCAGCTG
Source organism: Tachina fera (assembly GCA_905220375.1). Taxonomy (NCBI): domain Eukaryota; kingdom Metazoa; phylum Arthropoda; class Insecta; order Diptera; family Tachinidae; genus Tachina; species Tachina fera. The sequence goes on along the minus strand of LR999966.1, from coordinate 93,945,950 downwards.
TTTGTTATGATACAAGATCTGAAAATTTATAGAAACGCTCGTAAATGAGAGTTCTCGAAATTAGAACCAACGTTTGTAATAAATATCATGCTCGTTTGCATGAGCCTTTTTATATATTTTTTTTTATTTAACACTGATAGTAATTTAAGTGATATAAAAGCAATAGAGTTAAAAAAATACACGCAGAAGTTTTTTTCTAAACGGAAACGCACTTTTATGTTTTACTAAAAAAACAACATTTTTAAATTAGAAATTCTCGAAAATTAGAACTACCACCACGAACAAAAATTCTTACTAATTGATAAATAAATTCATTGAAATGCAACTTTGACCCACGCACGAAGGCTTCTATACAAACTTTAGCCTATGTAATATATATCTAGGTCCGCCAGATAACTTTTTTTTTTTTTTTGAAAATACTATAAAAAAAACTACTGAAGTTTCGGCTGTGTGGCACGTAGCGCCGTCCTGTTGAAACCAAATGTTGCCAATATCCTCCTCTTCAATTTTTGTGAACACAAATTCGTTCAACATGGTCCGATAACGATCACCATTGACTGTAACGGCCACTCCTTGCTCATTTTCGAAATTATGCCTCTGGACCAAAATCCGCAGCTTTTCAATGTAAGCGTGCGGGTTTTCTGGGCCCCAAATGCGATAATTTTGCTTGTTTACATACCCGCCAAGATCAAAATGAGCTTCATCTGAAAAGATGATTGTTTTTTTTTTTGGCAAAATCGGCATCTTCTGTAAGTCGATCGCAGGCCCACTTAGCGTAGCGAAAACGCATTGGATAGTCAAATGGCTCGTTCATCGGAGGGATAAAACTAATTATCTGTCAAATCAGACATGAGCTAAGTGTTACCATTCACGAAATTAGCACTAGTTGAAAAAAAAATTAGATGGCGGACACTTTAGTTTTGTCGTTTTTTTTTTTTTGGTTTTTGGCGATTTTTTTTTTAGTTTTGGCACTTATTTTAGTTTTTGCATTTAATTTTCGTTTTGGCAATTTTTTCGGTTTTTGGCGTTTTTACAGTTTGGCAATTTTTGCCGATTTTTTTCGGTTTTTGGCGATTTTAGGCATTTTTTTCGCAGTTTGGCGATTTTTTTCGGTTTTTGGCGATTTTTTAGGTTTTGTCGATTTATTTTAGTGTTAGAAATTGTTTTTTAATTTGGTACTTTCTTAGGTTTTTGCGATTTTTTTTAGTTTTTGGCGATTTTTTTCTGGTTTGTGATTTTATAATTTTACTGTTTTTAAAAAATTTCACGGTTACGGTTTCCAAGATACAGCAAGTTGTCAAAATTACACAGTCCAAATTGCATTAACTGATAGAACACCCTTTAATTAAAATTTTTTTAATTTTAGTGTTAATTGTTGTAGCTTGAAATTTTACAAATTTCAATTGTCAATATACATATGTACATACAATTGTATGTATATTACATGGGATTTTAAAATTTTTCGTTGCTCGTTTTGAAACACCCTTTAATCTTTAATTCTCATGTATTTGTTGTTGTAGCGGCCGAAGTTCTACATACTCTGTCCAAATTTCAGGTCCGTAGCTGTTAAGGTTCTGAGAAAGTAGCCTGTGACGGCCAGAAAGACAGCGTAGCGAAAACAATAGGATTCCTTTTTAACTTTGGTGTAGGGAACCCTAAAAATGCTATTTTGAATTTTTTTATTATTAACTTGGTTTTTAATTTCAGCTGACAATGTATAATTTAAATAAAATTTAAAAAAACATATGGTAATCGTTTGAACTTACAAATCGTGCCTAGACTCAGCAGTTTAAAATTTATTTAAAAAAAACAAAAGTTTTTATTTTTGAAATCAACAGATCGAATCGATTCATTGTCTTACAACATCTGAGTGAGCTCAACATCTTTCGAATGCGGCAAATTTTCTTACTATTCGTTCATACAAACATCCATGTGTACATCATCGCTAAAATATTCAGAATCGAATCCCAGGAACTCAAAACGTCGAGATATGAGGAAACCTCGATTTTCGAATATTAATGTAAAATCAGTAACTTCGTTCCTCTAGCGGGAAGTTAAAAAAAAACTTTGTGTATTCAATTTTAATTATTATTGCTCGAATGTATTTAATTTTTTTGATATTACTTGAAAAATGCACCACAGTGCCAAATTGCTTTTAGTGGGCTAAAAGGCATTGAGAAAAACATTTAAACAACTGCAGATGTTTTCTTACTTAGTTTCCCTTAACTTTTTTTTGACACTAGAAAACTGTAAGTAGAATAGTAAGTTGTATATCGAATTACTTTAACTCAAACCTAAAATAGAAAAAAGTGAAAAATAAACGCCAACTTTGTTTTTCTCGCAATAACGTTGTTTTTTTTCTCATTCGGCAGAAAATGCTAAAGAAAACTAAAGAAAACTATGAGGAAAAATAATATTTTGCTAGAAAAGTTTTTTCTTTATTTGCTTGTGCCTTTTTTCATTTACTTCTTTGCCATTTCGTTAAGTATCAGAAGTTTATAAGCAATATTGCTTTGCAAATATGTAGAGAGAATCAAATGCGAAAGGATTTTCTTTTTATTTATTTTTTTTTTAAACTTTGAATGTTACACAATTCCGATTCAAAGAAAAACGACAGAAATACTATTATGAAGAATCAGCTTAGATGTGTAAATGTAATAGGGTGGCTCAAGTGATATAAATAAAATAAAATTAAATTTAAAAGAAATAGCAAATCTGAATTCTAGGGAAAATTTTCTAAAGGAATTATAAGTAGTAAAGTAAATCCTATTCCGTACAAATAATTAAAAACATTGAATCGTATTTTCTTAGAAGTTAATAATACACTAGAGCCCGATTATAATGAACTCCAAAAGACCAGAAAATTTCTGCATTTTATATAGAACAGGGGAAAATCTGGTCCAGAGACCTGCACTGCGACACCTGATAGATCTTTTGTGCCATTTTTTTTTTATTTTATTTTACATAGAAAAAATTGTTGCTGAATTTTTTTCTTTCAAAAATATAACAAAATATTCCTCTCTCATCCTGGTTGGTATATTTGGACTTCAACTACGACTTTTTTTAATAGATTAAATAACACGGCAAGACTTGTTTTTTAATCTAGCACGAAATGGTCGTAGTCGAAGTCGAAAAATGTCAAATACGAAAAGTCCCATTAATTTATATATTTAAATATCGTTACCTGAAACTCACAACGCCCTAACTTACATTTTTAAAATTACACAGAAGAAGGAAAGAACATATTAACTAATAAATAAAATATTGGGGTTTTTAATGCGAATTTTTTTAATGTATTAAAATTAATAAAGTCATTATGTTCAGTTAAGTTTAATTATTATTTTTCGAGCTTAATTCGTTTCTATAATTGCTATTATTGGGCTAAAGTTCGTATAGCTTTCGTTAACCAATTTATATGTGATAATTATTTATGAACAAATAACACCAAAGTTAGTTTTAAATATTTTGACTAACACTGGCAGAACGGAACAACTAGCTTTTTTTGAAGGTCATCGTACCTTAATAATCAGCGTTCTTTGTGTCAAGTGAAACCACACACAGTGGGACAAACACAAAGAAAGCTGATGATGAAGGTGTATTGGCTAATTGTTCCGTTCTGCTAGTGTTTGTCAGAATATTTACATTTAAATTTGGTGTTATTTGTTCATATATAATTAAAACATGTAAATTGGTTTACAAAAGCGATACGAATTTTAGCCCAATAAAATCATAAATATAGAAACAAATAAAGTGCAGATTTTATATATTTTTTGGCGTTATATTAATGATTTACCACGAAATTTATAAATAAATTTTATTTAAAACTTTTTTTTCTTAGATAGGGCATTTTGCGTTGTAGATAACGATATATTTACAAATTTGCAATATTTTACATACTTTAAAACTATAAAATAAAACGGCACACTCACCATATATCGCACTGAAGATTTTAAAACAAACAAGTTCACTGGGTGTAATAGAAAGTTTTTTTTCTGTAAAGATAATTAAATAAGATATTTGATGTAATGCGTTCTTGAATGAAGTTCAAACGAGAAACAAAATTTAATAAAGTGCAAAATTATTTAAATTAAAATAAAATAATTTTACTGCAAGTCCTGGAACATTTTTTATTAAACCATATTTCGACACTGCTTTCCTATCCTTCCATATCAAATAATAATTAAGGCTTTAGAAACATTAGTTTTTTTCCATTTATTTCATTATTATTTGCTTTAACTTAATTTTTTACTTTCATTTTATTTATAATATGAGTATTAATAATAATTAACAAAATATTAAGCAAACTATTATTAAATGTTATTGGTTTTTAACTTCAGAGAGCAAACACAATTTGTATAACATTTTTTTAAATATAAAATGAGATTTATTTTAAATTTCAAAAACAACAAGAATAAAAACTTTTCCGATTTAAAAGCTTTGAGATATTTACTTAATAAAACGTTTAATTAAAAACTTTCGTATGAAAAGCCAAGCTACTCTTTCTTGCTATTCACACAAATTATTTATTAACAATAAAGAAAGAAAGAAAAGTTTAAAATGAACCAATATTTTTGGACAAATAATTTAAAACTTCATTGTGCCAGTACATACGAGGGTGGTTCAAAGAGTACACGAAAATTAGTAAAAGGAGGAGGAGTTTACGGGTGAGAGCTATTTTAAAGAGATAGACTAAATATAATGCAGTTATCGTTTACAGCTGAGGTAAGCTCAAGCTTGCCAGCTTCGTGAAAGGTACTTTTTCTTTGAAACGTTCCCTATGTACATGTACACACATGTTGTTGTTAGATTTTATAACTTATTTTCTGCATCTATACACGCAGAACAATTTTATATTAAAATCAATGAAAATAAGGTTAATTTAAAATTGTTCGATATTGATTTTGTTTTATATGTATGTGTTTAATGTTAATTCAAAATAATTTGAAATAACTTTATTTCATGTTGATTTAACATTCCAATGCTGTTAAATCTAAATTAAGAATCATGTGGAATCAAAGTTATTTCGAGTTGAAACAACGTGAATTGGCTACTGAAATAATAAGAAGAAGCATGTTGAATCAAAGTTATTTCAGGTTGAAACAAAATTAATTTAATTTAGTGAGGTAATATTATTTTATTAATTTACGTGATTTTGTGTATTGGCATAGTTGTAAATAAATCGTAAGTAAATAACATCTTTAGCATGAGTGTGAAAGTGTAGCAAATAAAATTTTCCGTTAAAATTGCCAAGCTTACACACAGAAAAATTTCAACTCAAAATCTACTTAAACAAGGTTAATCTAATATTTTTCGGCAATGGTTTTGCTTCATATATGTGTCTCATGTTAATTTAACATGATTTATAGTAATTGTCAAAGAAAATTTTTCCTTTTGAAATAACATTATTTCACGTTGAATTAACATTTAAGTAATGTTAAAATCAAAATGGAGTATCATGTTGAATCAAAGTTATTTCAAGTTAGATCAACATGTATTTAATTTAATGTAGTAATTGTATTTTATTATTTATTAAACTTATGTGTGGTTGACATAGACATCAGAAAAATTTTTGTATATAAATTAAATTGTCTTCCCGGGCAAAAGATTTGAGCTCGGAACTTATCGCGTGGTAGTCGTAGTCAACGTGCTTATCCCTGCAGCCACAACAACTTTAAATATTATTAAAATACACACTAAATGTGTATCATCTTGAATTAAATTATAATTTAACATTATTTCTTATCATTTTACATATAATTTATTTGAAAAGTTTTAGTTTTAGTTAAAAAAAAAAAACAAATGATTTGACTTGAAAAGTTTTAGTTTTAACAAAAATAGAAAATACTTTGACTTGACTCAAGGATTAGAACCTGCGATTCTCCGAATGCAAGACTAGTACACTGCCTACCAGCCAGCAGCAGTTTGTCGGTTGTTTACAAACATAAAAAACAACAATAATACAAAAACAACTTACACAACTAAGCACAAATGTGTATTGCAGCTGTGAACAAAGCAAATACACACCAACACACTCAAACAACATATTATTTCTTGAATCAACCTTTAAGCATGGTGATTTTACATTGGTATATTTTCTGTGTGTATAAAAACTTAATTATGAGTGAAATAAAAGGAAATATTATGAATAAATTTGTTTTGTCACTTCCTTGACTTAATTTCACCAAAATCCTTTTTCCTTATTAAACGCACGTAATTGTGTGCCAAAACTGCCCGTACGCTTCAATCTCTAACGTAGAAAAACACAGTCTTAGTATTTGCAATTCATTTCTGTTTGTGTTTAAGTGCAATTTAATAAATTATAGAGTTATAAATTATGAAGATTATAATTCATATTAATCCTTAAAGCGAGTAGAGTAAAGCACTATAATGCAAAAAACTAATACACGGACTTAAAGAAGCAAAATGAAAAGCATATTAAGTACCAGAAGGGGGTCATAACAAATCCGGCTTTTTACTCTTACTAGTATAAAGATTTTAATGCATTAAAAATAAACCAAGTATTAGAGTTACCTGGCTGACTGGCTGGCTGACTGATGGTATTAGTTAGAATTTTAGTAGCTAACGCTGATTATGATGACTGGCGGATTTGGTGGTGTGTTGTTAATGAAACTGAAAAATCTTTTTGAATAGTAATTTCTTTTAAGCATGAATAAATTATAAGAATACACAGTTGTGAAGACCAAAGTGGTCTACAGAATATAATTTAATTTTTAGCGCTTAGCGGAAAACAGCGCATAGCAAAGTAGTTCATGTTTAAGTAAGGATTTCAAAGCATTAGAGTGGAAAATAATTATGTAGATATGATTGCAATACTAAAGGCCATAATTAATGAGTCATAATTTATATAATTATTTATAATGAAATCTGTGTGAAAGCATTTAAAAAGCTTAAGAAAAAATTCATGATTCAATTTAAATTTTACATAGTTGAAAATTTTTATTGTTCCGCATAGAAAACTGACTTTAATATTAAAGCTTTTAAGGCTGAACACATATTTTATTTTAACTTTAAGAATTTTGTTTAAGTTGTTCCTGAGTATGCTTTTGGGTATTTTTGTGAGTGACTCTTCAAATAAGTTGAAGAAATTTGTCCAAATATGTACATACATATGTACATCATATGTGTTGTTAATGCTGTGAAAAGTATGTATAAAAGGACAATTTCTTCAAGAAACTACTGGCTTTCACAAAATCATTGAAATTCTGCAAATGTTCGAAATAACAAGTATCACATGTACAAGACACGAGATGTCCTTTTTATTTCTTGCCACTACACACACACACACACACCGACACACACACAACTGCTGGTAGCATATTTACTGCACTTTTACTGCTGTATTATTATCTAAACACTATTTGCCAATGATATTTTTAGATATTTTGCTTTTTAGAAAACAATGTTGCCGCAAACTATGAAAAAAATACTCAAAACTACAAAGAAAGAAATATACGGTTTGAAAGGAGTAAAAATCTCTCTCCGTAGTTTTTAATCATTCACATTTGTGTCCAGTTTGGAAGCAATTTATAGACCTTTTGAATTTTAAAATTTTTTTTGGTGTTAACTGTCACAAATACAATTACAAATTATATTGTAAATCGAGTCAGACACGACGTGTTTTTAGAAACGAAAAATTTTAAAATCCTATGTGATATACATACCCAGTAAAAAAAGAGACTCCAAAAAAGTCATGAAAATGTAGAGTTTTCGATGCGGAAGTAGTGCAAATTTCGATCCGATCTAATGATTTTTACATAGGGTTGTCATTGCAAGAAGTTCTCTTTTTCGAGAATTGTAAGCGATATTAAGGAAAATTCCCTTTTTTGTGTTCTATGATAATATTTTCATCTAGGAAAAATGGTAAATGGTTATCTATTTTAACAATCCGTTTCTTTTTATACGAATTTAAGCCCGAAACAATGTTTTTATGTAAATTGAAGCAAATAAATTTTAAATTTTAGACTAAAATTAGTTCATAAATTTCTTTAAAAAAATATTTTTTTTTTAAATTCTGGTTAATGTTTTCTAACACTATGGAGGAGTTACAAGGTTTTGTATGACTAAAATAAGCTTGTACATGGTTTTTTGCTCACTCTCTGCCAAATTAAAAATATCGATTTTTTGGAAGCAATGAAAATGTACTTCCACTAGAATGAATTCCATTTTTTTTCATTGGGATACAATTGTATGTACATATGTATATTGACACTTGAAATTTTTAAAATTATTGTATTTTTATAAATTTATAAAAAAAAAATTATAATAAAAAAATTTTATAAAAATTTAAATTAAAGGGTGGTCCATCAGTTAATACAATTTTGACTATGTAATTTTGACAACTTGCTATATCTTGGAAACCGTAAGAGGTGAGCTCTTGAAATTTTCAAAAACCGAAAATTATGAAATCGCCAAACCGAAAAAAATTTCCAAAAACCCGAACAAAAATCGCCAAAATTAAAAAAAAATCGCCAAAAAATTAAAAAAAAATTCTAGCACTAAAATAAATCGTCGAATTCGAAAAAATTGCCCAAATAAAACAAAATCGCCAAAATTAAAAAAAAACGCCATAAACCGAAAAAAATCGCCAAAAACGCGAAAAATGCGCCAAAACCAAAATAATTGTTTACATGAAAAAAATGTCGCATAAATGAAAAAAAAATCGCCAAAATGAAAATAAATCGTCAAATTGAAAGAAAGCCAAAAACCGAAACAAATCGCCAAAATGAGAAAAAAGTGTCAAAACTCAAAAAGCGCCTAAATGAAAAAAGTCGCCAAAATGAAAAAACGCAAAAAAAGAAATAGTCAACATAACTAAAAAAATCGCCTAAATGAAAAAAATCGCCATACGTAAAAAAATCGCCAAAACGAATAAATCGTCAAAATTAAGAAAAAAACGCCAAAAACCGAAAAAATCGCCAAAACGAGAAAAAGTGTCAAAACTAAAAAAAATTCTAAAATGAAAAAAACGCCAAAAACCGAAAAAATCTCCAAAACCATAAAAAAAATCGCCTATATGAAAAAAATCGCCAAAATTAAAAAAATCACAGTAATAAAAAAAATCGTCTAAATTAAAAAACGTCAAAAACCCCAAAAAAATCGCCAAAACGAGAAAAAATGTGCCAAAACTAAAAAAAATTCTAAAATGAAAAAAAACGCCAAGAACCGAAAAAATCTCCAAAACCATAAAAAAATCGCCTTAATGAAAAAAATCGCCAAAATTAAAAAAATCACCATAATAAAAAAAATCGTCTAAATTAAAAAACGTCAAAAACCCCAAAAAAATCGCCAAAACGAGAAAAAATGTGCCAAAACTAAAAAGCTCAAATAAACGCAAAAACCATCAAAAACTAAAAAAATCCCAAACTATATTTAAAACTTAAGCCTATAAAGTTCGTATTGAATTATATATATCGTGTCCGTACGGAACCTTCGTGTGCGAGTCAAAGTCGCACTTCACTGAATTTATTTTTACAATTAACTTGTCACTTTCCTAAATCACATGTAACTCTCTATGTCTGCAATAATTCTTTCTGCAAAAAACCGACTTCAATGCAAAGATCTGATACAAGAAGATAAGAAGTACGTCAAATAAAAAATAAAGTTTTAATAGGCCTGACTCCGCCCATTTTTTATTAGCGGATTGTGTCTAATTTAGAGCTCAAGATGTGTGTCACGTTTTGTAGAACTGCGTAAAGTATTATAATACATTTTAATGGCGTGTCCCCACCTACTTTTTTTTCTTTTGCGTGGTGATTTTACATTGGTATTTTTTTCTGAGTGTGAAAGATTTTTAATACTAATCCACACAAACTTACATGTGCAATTGCTTCTAACATAGCTCCTAGTTTTTAGAACAGCTGTTCGGAACAGATGGAAAAGACAAGCAAAACCGCCATTAAAAAATTTTTAATATCTAAAAAAAAGTAGTGTAGTTCTTAAGAAAATCAATTAAAATTGTACATGACCTGCCTGCAATTATTCCACACATGGCAACACTACTTAACAGTCACATACTTTCCTAGTTTATATACAAATATTTCCCTTTATGCATACAAAATAAATTCTTTAAACAATTGTATTGGCATTCGGTTTCAAGTTTATTTTATTTTGTTTTTTCTTCCTTAAAGTCGTATTTGCATGGAAATTCTATTTGCTTATACATTTGCTCATACATATTCATGCGCTTGCATGTGTTGGTATTTACATTCATGTGTTTGTTGGTATACCAACAACAATCAAACCTTTAAATCATTGCTTTTATTTGGATGATATAAAAGCGAGGTAAAGACCATCATCGTCGTATTGACTTATTCATCAGTTTCTTTTAAAAAGGAAATTCTAATGACACACTTCAGCACAAAAGAAGTTATTAGATGATTGGAGTTAAATTTAGTGACATATAAAATATAAGTAATCCGGAAAGGTTGCGGGGAGAGGGAAATAACTTCACCAAAACTACTACTAGCAAAATTATATCCAGTTCGACTTGTAACGCAGAAGGGTGGGCATGAACAAGAACTTCACGGAAAGTAGTACTAGCTAAAATATCCCCAGTTCAACTTGATCTGCGTACAATATTTTAATAAGCAACAAAGGAAAAAAGGATGCGAACACACAAGAAATCTATAAGGATCCTTTCCTATTTTAATAATGTCATGATTTTTGAATAAGTGTTACTAATCACATTATCATTACAGTAGAGATGTACATGTGTCGTGTTTTTTTTTCGTGACACAACACGAACTCCTAGTTTATACAACCCAGACGGTCGACTTTAGTATACAATTTGTATAAAAAGCACTAATTGTTTTTGATTTTCATACAAATATGCTGAACGAGTGGTCTGCCCGACTTGTGGAAATATGTCGCAAGTGTTCGTGGAGATATATCTCCAGATAGATAGATAGATTCTGTGCGTAAAAGTAGTAGGTAGTGTCGTCTTGAGCAAACGATTTTAGGAGTTAAATATCTATGCATGAATTTCCAGTTTAAAACAAAATATTTTGTATCATAAAACACGCAGCCGCGGAAATCTTGTTGATGGTGTTCTGAAATAAAACAAAAACTTGTACTCGTGTCTATTTGAATATAAAAAAATATGTAGTTTTGTTTTTAAATTTGATTTCGTACGTGTTGTGTCATATCGTATTGGGAAAAATTTTCGCGTGAGTGTTTCACGCGTGTTCCATATCTTGGTATTCATGTCCATGTGTTGTGTTTAAAAAATTTGACACGCGCCTCTCTCTAGCATGGATTAAGCATTACATAAAGTGCATGGAAAATACTTTATTAAAGAATATTAATTTAGTTGATTTTAATTATTATTAGTGTTCGAACTTCATTTGTTTCTATATTTACGATTTGAACGGGCCTTAGAAAACAGCTAGTTGTTCCGTCCAACTATGTGTTTTACAACTAACTTTAGTGTTATTTGTTCATTAATAACTATCACAGGTAATTTGGCTTAAAAAGCGATACGAACTTTAGCTCGTTCTAATCATAAATATAGAAAATCAATTTAACTTATGATGTAATTTAGTAAGAAGATTGCGGACGTTTTTGTTTGAAAATACTTCTGAGTGAGAAATTTTTAGATTCTTTAATTGAACTGTAGTGATTTTTAATCAGAAATAATTCATAGTCAGGCTCAAGTTCAGTAATTTCAATTCTTATTGAATGAAATATTTTTATTAATTAATGTGAGTATCTAAAGTTTCTGAGTGCCTGTATTTGAATTTTCTAAATTATTTTCTTCCAAAAAAGTTGTTGTCGTTAATAATGATTAAAAAAATATTATTACTATGTTTTTAAAACACAAAAATTAAATCAAAGTATTATACAATAGTTAAAAAAATACATGAAAATATGTGTTGGATAAACGACTAATCTTTGGAGCAAAATCATAAAGCAAGTACACGAACCTTCTGGCATAGATAATAAATAATAATTGTTAAAAAATCACAACTTCGTCTTCCATCGTCGATCAGAATTAGGGCATTAGATTGCTCCTTCCAAACAGAATATTTTCTGAAAAATTTTATTTCTTTTTGAAATTTTAGGGTGTCCTTTTAAGTGCACTATACCACTACATTTTAATTTCATGTGCTTTTTACGACTTCCTACAGCAACTAGAAAGGATGTGTCGCAAACTACCCCTTTCTTTTTTATTTAAATTTTATGCAAAATCCGCAATGGAAATGAAATTGATTTGATATGTGGAAAATTTTTATTTTCCTTTTTATTTTCAAGATTTGATGTTTCTTCTATTTAATCTATTCAGTATTTTTATACTTTTGTCATTACAATGTATGTTATTGATGTAGTTTTTAAAGATTTTTTTATTTACTGATTCTTAAATAAAATATATGCATACAGATTTACATTTACATTTACATATCATGGACTAAGTGGGTCTGCCTTAAACTTTCCCCTTTTCCAATCAATCAAAACATGTTTTACATATATACGAGAGTGATCCTCGAAACGAGACAACCTTATAAAAGAAAACACAGCAATATCTGATAACAGTTTTATTTATTTCTCAATATAATCTACTTTAAGCTCGATATAGTTTTCCCAGTGATATTCAATAACTTCGAAAGCTATCTACCTTCAACTCTTTATTGTTGACAAATCACTTACCTTCAAGGCATTTTATCTTTAAGTTTGGAAAAAGGAAATAGCACCAGGGAGTTACATAAGTCGGGGTCAATTCGAGCTTTAATTTATTGATTAATTTAACCGAAAAAATAATGCATGTGTGAACTAGTCTATTGTTTCTATGAAACCAAAGGTGAAAAGGGACCTTACGTAACGATGTCCGTCTGTCCGTCACAGACGGTTTTCTCGAGAATAGTAAGCCCCACGGATTTGAAGTTTTCACAGAATATGAAAAACCTTGGCCGCAATAACAACAAATATATATCAGTTAAAAATTAAAGGGTATTCTAAAGAGATCAACGAAAAATATTAAAATCCCTAATGTTATATACAGACAATTATGTATATACAGACACTTAAGATTTTCAAAGTTAGTGTATTTAAAAAATGTTAAAACGATAAATCGTCAAAATGAAAAAACCGCTTAGATTAAAAATATCACCATAAATAAAATAAATCTTAAAAATCCAGTATATATAACCAAAAGTAAAAAGGTCGCCAAAATCGCGAAAATTAAAAAACATCGTTGAAACGAAATGAAGCACCGAAACTAAAAAAACGAAAAAAGCACCATACCTAAAAAAAATCGTTTAAACTAAAACAAATCTCCAACAACCGAAAAATCGCCAGAAATAAAAAACACCAAAACTAAAACTAACTAAACACTGAAATTTAAAAAAATTTAATGTAGTTGTGACTATGCAATTTTGACAACTTGCTGTATCGTGGAAACCGTAAAAAGCAAACTCTTGAATTTTCAAAAACGCTAAAACTAAAAAAACTCAAAATAAAAAGAGTTGCCAAAACCAAAATATTGCAAATATCAAAAAAAATCGCATAAAAGAAGAAAAGTATCAGAAACAAACAAAAACCGAAAAAATCGCAAAACACAAAAAAAAAACAAAACCGAATAAACACCCAAAAAAAACGCCATATTTAAGGAAAAGACCTACACAAAAAAAAATCGCCAAAAACCGAAAGGTTCGCCAGAGAAGAAAAACTCCAAAAACCGAAAAAAATCGGCAGAACAAAAAAACGCGAAACAAAAAATCGCTATTACTTGAAATAAGTATTGTAAAACAACAAAAAAAATACTCAAAACCGAAAAAATTGCCAAAATTAAAAAAGGAGTCAATACTAAAGAAATTGCCAAAAACATTAAAATACAGGAAAACCCAAAAAAAAATTCCAAAAAAACGAGCACTGTACTCGTGTGCAAGTAAAATTCGCACGTTAATGAATTTAGTTCCTCAATTTTATCACTTTGATTGTATTTCTTTCATTTTGGAGATAAAAACTATCCCCCATATTAAAAAAAAATAAATAGAGGTGATGTAATTGCAGATGGAGCTGTATTCGCCTTCTTTGAATACGATTCTCCCATTCTAGTCAATCCACTGCTTTATCTGTTCCTTTGTGTGAAGTGGTTAACACATCCATGGTTACGAATCGATGCAAAAACTTAGCTTTGTTGCGGTGAAACATTACCCAACATTCTGTTGAAACATTATCACGACGCTTTTTTTTCTATTGCGAGCAAACGCGACACTCATCTTGCGCACGCACATCTTTGTCATCTTAAACTTTTCAGTCAATACTAAGGATGCCAATCGGGATTGATTTTTGGAAATCCCGGGATTCGGGATTTCGGGATATTCGAGATTTCGGGATTCACAATTTGTTGGTAAAATAAGTTAGTTTTTTTAATAGATATTACTTTAATAACAAATTTTATGCATTTTAAAAGTTTTTATATTGATAATATATCAGAATACAAATGTCTTTAAAGTTAACAATTTTCTAATAGGAGAATAAAATAAAAATCAAAAGAATTGTTTTCATCTATTTTTAAGTTGATCAATCACATTTGATGTTTATACCGAAAACCATAACTAATATGAAAATTTGTTTTTGTTTTCAATATATATATGTACATTTTTTATATAATCTTAACCAACACGAACATACTTACATATCTATGGACTTTTGAAAGACGAAACGCATTATCCGGTAAATATTTCTTACGTTTACGTTAACCCGACAACAAAAAGTTTGCACTTGCCTTGTATTGTATTCTACTTCAATTGTAAGGAGCTGTCAATGGTACCGCAAAGTAGATAAGTGCTAATTTTTTAATAGCGTTGAGGAGTCGACATTCAGTTAGTTAGCTATACACTTCAATTATGAATAAATTTCCGCAATAAATTTCTCCCTTCTCCAATTAGATTTTTTTTGTTTTCCCTATTAATTGCTACTGTTTGAAATTAATCCCCGGGAAAAATTTCTCGTGGAATTTTATTCATAATTGCTTTCATAATATAGAGTAAGACGGAATAAATTTGGCAAACTTATGAATTTTCCAAATGTTATTTCCCTTCCAAAGCTCATATTATTATTTTTGTTTTCAAAATATTTCTTAGTTGTATATTTTAGCACCTTTGATGAAAATAACCGTGAGAAAGTAGTTAAATTATTTTGCTTATGTTGTTAATTTATAAGAAATATGTCACGAATAGTCATTAAATTGTTAAAACTGCACTTATAAAATTGTTTGGGACTTTTAAATATAAAATTAACGAAAATTTTAATTTATAAATAACTTTTTATAAAATTTGCAATAAGTTCCCGAAAAAGAAATCCCGGGATTAAATTTTAGAAATCCCGGAATGCGGGATTTACCAAATCCCGAAAATCCCGGGATTTTCGGGTTCGGGATTTCCCGTTTGGCATCCCTAGTCAATACACAAGTTATAGTACTTTTTGAAATTCTTCATTTCAGCTAGCTCTACCAGCGTACCTTCAGCTGCATATCATTCAATACCATTTTGTGCATTTTCGGAATCGTTTTGGAAAAAAAAACGAAACTACTTTAATTTTTGCCGCCGTTGTGTCGTTACAAATCCTTAAAAATTATGAAAAATGAGAACACTTAATTTGGCTTCATCTAATATACATACGTACTTTAGGCCAATTCAATCAAACAAAAAATCATTGCAAATTCAATCAACTTTTGCAAGATTTAGGAGCTGGAAAACATTTTCATAGCACCGTTTGGTCAACTTTAACCAACTTGCATCTTAGTAGTTGTATTATAAAAGTATAAAAAAAATAATTGTTTCTAACAGCTTAGGTTCTCTTCTAACTTTATATTTTATACATTATTTTGTAAGCGGATTGTTAGTTCAGACGAGACAGATTGATTATAATTTTTCCATTTCCTTTCCTTTTTTTTTTGTTTTGCCTTATTAACCAAGCTTAAATACAAATTGTCCTGTCCCTTTAAATACAGTTACTGAAATCGATTTCCAAATCATATCATTATTTAAAAAGTACATACTTATGAATGTATCTATGTATATACATACATATGTATGTACTTACGTACATTTGTAGATATTTAGGTCAACTAAATATTTGTTTTCCTGAAATGTAAGTATTTTAAAATGTTTTTTTTCTTGCTCATGCTCTTAAGTGAAAGAATAAAGACAAAAAAAGAAATATACATAAAAATAAAAAGTACGTATTCATTATCTAAACATATCGTGTTTCTAAGAATCTATTTTGCTTTTGGCTTTTAACCTACAGCTGTTACTCAAATCGTCCTTAAATATACATACATACATACATACAAAAACCAATGTTGTGTACTCAAGTAAGTGTTTACGCTCGAAATTAATTTTAAGTAAATTACAAACTTTGTTCTATGAAATAAAAGAATTAAATTCCAAATACAGTCAATACATTGGCTAAATATAGGATCTTAGCGCTTATCTAAGATAATTCTTCTTAAGAACTGATCACGTTATTTAATAATATTAAGCTTCCTAAAAGCTACTCTTAAATTATTAATATTAATGAAGTACATTATTGATTTGTTAGCAAGAGCATTTTATGTTTATCTGCCCAACAATAACATTATTTATTGTTGTGTCAAAGTAAATTACACTATTGCATATCGTTTGACAATAGTGTCAAATGAAATGACAAGTGTGAGAATATATATATATATATATATATGGTGTGAAACCAAAGAGTAAATGACGCAGATTCATTGAGCGTGTCAGTTTGCAGGTGATTTATTCCAAGTTTTATAATTTATTTATTTAACACTTTATATATCGAGCCATAGGCGCTAAAAAAACTTAAGCTACACATTTTTTGGTCAAAAAATTAATTTAGAAAATTATGTCGCTTAAGCTTTTTTGGCGTTTACAGCACGTTATGTGCCTTTAACTTTCATTGGAGCATAGGGCGTCAAATAAAGATAATTAAGGATCATAATAATGTATTTCATCATGGATATATAGTATTTTTCGTTTATAGCGAACCCGCTTAAAACGAACTTTCGCCTAAAACGAACCATTTTCGAAAGTACAAACTTTTATTTCTATAAAACCATGAAAATTTTTTCACTTATAACGAACCCGCTTAAAGCGAACTTTCGGTTATAACAAACTTTTTTTGCATGTAAATTTTTTGTTTTTTTTTCGCTTAAAACGAACCAAGAAGTGTGTTGCCATGAACAAAAAATTATATTTATATATTAATGTGTAGCGTAAGCTGTGTAAGAAATTTTCTTCAGTCTCGCGACACTCTACTACAATTTCTTGACCACTTGGCCCAAGTGGAAGTGTATATAAATGAAGCCAATATTAATACTAAGCAAACTAAAATAACTGATTTTTTAAAAACTAAATAAACTTATTTTTTAAAGACTACAATGTTCTAAAATTGTTTTAATAAGTAAATAAACAGCCAAAGTGTTAAAAAAAGACATGTGCACACACAATAATGGTTTCTTGATGTCTTCACTTAAAACGAACTTCGCTTAAAACGAACAAATTTGATCAGTCCCTTGAAGTTCGCTTTAAGCGAAAAGCACTGTATGTATTTTGTAGCATGATTAGTATTATTACCACTTTCATATTTTATGAAATTTTGACTTTGATGCACTATGAAGTGTACAATAAAAATATTGCACACCTGCAACAATTGTTCAATAGAGCCCTGCGTAAAAATTTTTGAAATGAAAATGCGTCTTGCTTTTTAAATGTATTATACTGAACCAATAGTAAATGCTGTCGTGTAATAATCTGAAGCACTATGGATGTAGTGATGCTCGTGTAGGGTTTACAAGTGAGGTTGTGAACACTTCTTTTTCGTAACAAATACTTCTTGTTCATAGAAAATACTCCAAATACCACAGAAGTAGTGTCTTCACCTGGTTACAAATACTGATAACAATTACATAACATGATGGTGTTGCCACTGCGGATTTTTTAGATTTCCAGTGCTGCCATAATTTTCCGGGAAAGTGGCGAGGAGCTTGTGGTGTTATTGCCACAACTAATATTATAAAAAAATATATTGCTGACTTCATGCCTTATGCGTGACTTTTCTAAATGTCAAATTTTGTAAAGGCATACAAATTTTTTGAGTGAATTTTTTATAACTTGCAAAAGATTATCCAGCGTTTTAAAAAGTAAAACGCATTTTTTTCTTTTTCATGGTAATAGCAGAGAACGTGCAGTAAAAACAGCTCTTGGTAGCAAGACAAAACAAGATTTTTAACCAGCGTAAAAATTAATCTTAAACAGTTACCAGAGGCCAGCGGCTATTCTCCGCCACCACGTGGTATTTTGGGGATTTTTAGCTTAGCTTTTGGGAATCACCAATATGGATAATGGCTTCGTAGCAACGATAGCTGAAGGTGTCTCTGCTGAAATAAAAGAGCAAATCACACATTAGATGTACATTAGCGTGGCAGTTATTTTTTATTTTTTTTATTATCTCTCCCCTAATCGGTTCAATTTTATGTAAAAAAAAAAATACAAAAACTTTCATAGCGATAAGTTGTGTTTTAGGGGTTGGGGTCCAGCTCAAAAGTTAGCTTTCAAGCCCATTTATCAATGAAATTTGTTTGCATATGTGTATCCTCTTAAAAAAAAACTTTTACAAGAAAATGATATATGGCAACATTTTAGGTCTTGTAGTCAAGAACATTAGCCTTAAAGCAAGTAGTTTGCTAAAACTAATATTTTAGAAAATAATAAAGAAAAGAACCAACAAAATATCAAAAAAATTTTATAACAAAATTATATTTATATGGAAATTATTTATAAAAAAAATTATAAATAATAAAAAAAACTGAAAAAACACAAGAAAAAATACATTGAATAAATGGGCTTGAGGGCCAACTTTAAGGGGCGGACTCAACCAATAAGATACAACTTATCGCTATGAAATTTGTTTGTATTTCTTTTTTAGATAAAATCGCTTTGGGGGGTGAGAATTAAGAAATAAAAAAAAATTCCATACAACTAACTGCCACTCTAATGTACAGGCATGAAGTCCCTATACGCACCCATGTGTAGGAAAAAGCAAACATCACAAATTCTTTCGCCACGAAGTATTTACACCTTTACATGTATTGCAAACAGTATTTGTTTTAAAGACTTCGCTACAGTAAAGCATTTGAAAAATCCCTCATGTCTTGAAAGTTCTTTTAAATGGTCTTATGCAAGCCTCTACTTTATATTGAACTGGCGTAAAACGATTCTGTCACATACTAAAAATAACTATCGATCTTGGAAAAAAATAATAATAATAAATACAATATTGGGCACTTTTTAAAGTCTTGCGGTCAGCTCTAATTGACAATTCGACAGTTGAAGCTTCAATGATGTGGCCGCTATGGACTATCGAAATTTTGAGAACCCTATTGGAAGACAAACACACACGTATTTCAATACAGTTATCAATGGGTAACTTTTAAAAATTTTGCTTACAATAAAGCAACGCTGCTGTATTTTATTGCTAAATGTTCGAACTGAGGCTGATAAAAATCCTGCACAAATTCGTAAATCTCCTTTAAATTGTTTATAAATATTATTTTCCTACAATATTTGATATTTATTTACTGGTGGTATAGCATGTCTACATATATACGCATTTCATTGGCGCTTGAACCAAGTCATCAGTAGACTTCAACCACAAATTTTTAACAGTCACAAACCTGTTACTTTATGATTTGGTTCAAGCGCCAACGAAATGCGTATATGGACATGCAAATAAATTTCAAATATTGTATGTACACTTCTGACAATATGTCAAATAATAAATTTCTTTAAATATTATTTTCCAGTTAAATTATTTGTTGTACGGATTTTCTCAAACGCAACTAATATTAACTTTATTTATACTTTATGAATACCGACTTACTATAAAATTAAAATTGCAACATTATCGTTGAGTGTAACAATACTTTATTATCATGTTCTTTGCCTTAAATTTATTTTCAAATGAATATGAAATTTCATGGAATGAATGGCACAAGTTTCTTTTATTTTACGTTCTTGTTTTTCTATTTCATTTTTGAACAAAAAAAATCAAGTTATTAATGGTTTTTTTTTTCATTTATAGAAATCAATACCATTATAGTATTTGTTTTTTTTCTATTCTATATCACAGGCTGCATGTCATGTTTGCTTTTAGAAATTAAATTTTCATTTGGAAAGATATTTGTGAAGATGTGCATCTATGACGACTGAATTTAGTAGGTTTTCATAGAAGAAACAATCTTCGAAATGATTTTAGATGTTACAGTCAGCAAACAACTCACTCACCTTCCTTTTGTGTGTGTGATATTTTTTTTGTTCATTCATTTTTGGTTTCTAATTCATTTGTGATACACTTTTGGCATTTATTTCGTTTTTATGCTTGAATGGATTTGTTTCCCTTAGATTAAATAATGTATTTGTTTCTTGTTTAGTTTTTTATATTTATTATGGAATTATATTTTTGTGATTTTTGCCATGACGCAAGATGTTGCTGTTATTTGATTTTAATCAAATAATATTTTTGTCAACAAGGCTCAAACTCACAGTCTTTAGTTAACTAATGAAGGTGGTTTAACCCATTAAATTCATAAAAAAACCACTAGTTAAACCACGGGCGTTTGTTAACTATAGACTGTGTATACATCTTAACTAATGAAGGTGGTTTAAACAACGAAATTTATGAGAAAAATATTTAGTTAAACCACGGTCGTTAGTTAACTATAGACTATGTATATGGGCCTAAATATCCTTTAAGATATTGATTTAATTTAAAGTTTATAAAGATAAACATCAAAATAAAGTTTTTGAGAAATTAATCATGATTGTTATATTTTAATTATTCATGATTTTAATTTTAATATGTACATAATTGTTCATGATTGTTTTATTTATATTAAAATTTTATTTGTTTGAATTTTACTAGAAATGAAATCAAAACAGAAAATATTTAATTGTTTGCTACCTGTGATTTTTAATATAGATATACTATTTGCCAAATACTGGCTGACTTTGTTGCAAACAACGTTTTTCATTACTTTGAAATGTTTTTTTGTTTTGTTTTTTCTTAAAACAAAAGAAAAACATTCTCAAAAAACTTTCGCCGTAATTCTCTTTACATTTCCTTATTTTTTTTTTGTGACACAAATACGTTAAAATTTGTAAGCAAGGACCAAAGTAAAATTTTAGAAGAAGAAAAAAATCTTCCACCAAAATGATTAAATGACAATTTACGAGGCTGGTTTGCAAACAACTGCCAGCGCAAAATAATCAAAAAAATTACTTCTCAATAGAAAACTTTGGATTTTTTTTCTTCTGCAGAAAACTAAAATATTCAATTTTCAATCCACTAGTCTTCTTATTGTTAGAGAAAAAAAACCTTGGCAAGTATGTATGTTAAACTTAAAAACATTTTCGATTGGCAGATAAAGTAAAAGGAGTAAGTGAAAAATTACTAAAAGAAAAACAAAGAATATTGAAGAAACTTTTTAAAGAAACTGTAAATTTAGTCATTTCCTAAAAAAAAAAACATTACATTAATTGCTACGACCGAAAAAATGCTCTAACAAATAACGTTTTTTTTTTTAAATAATATAAGGGAAAAGGAGTATATAAAACCTTTAATAATAAAACAATTTAACAGTAAAAAATATCAAGATTGTTTTCAATTTAAGGATTAGTTTTAAAGTAAGTCCATGAAAAAAATTAATTAGAAATGTTACAACTCGCTTAGTACCGGTGCACACCCGCCAATACCTGCGCGGCGGTCATTAATTACTTAATAATTGAAAAAATAACGTATTATTTTCCAAAGCAAGACAATGCATTCCCTTAGAAACGAGGTGGTAATTTCATCGAACACAATAAATTCACATTGATTACCACGTATACTACCACATCTGCAGAAGAAGGAATGTACGCATTAATATAATTCATTAATTGCTTAGGATATGTTCTGTGTGAACAGTAATGCATTTTGGAATCAAAATTATACATGCTGTGCATTATCTTCTTCTTTACTATTCATTATCTTTTCCCACTGGGTGTATGCATCACTGTTGCCAATTCAGCTATTTTCTCGTCAAATCTAGCGATTTTTAAGTACATTTTGCGGGAGAAATTATGATTTAGCTATTAGCGGGAATTTTTGCGATTTTCTTTGCATCATAATTCGCTTTAAAATGTGAGCTTGTTTACATGCAGTGAACGTATAAGAAGCAAGCTATAGAAAAAGTTTATTGAAGCGCCAGAAAAATGCAGGGTTTGAAGCCAGAAAGTTAGCTTATGTACTCATATCCATCTTCAGAAGCGTTTTTATACATAAGTAAAACCGTTTATGTTATTAATCCTTTAAATAGCGCTTTAGATAACTGGTAAGTTCACAGATTCAAAGAAGGGATTTTGTGAACAGAAATTTAGTAATCCAAACCAGGAAATCACCATATAAAAATCAGCAGCAGGTGTCAGCACTACTCTTACTCTATAATAGCAGAAGCCTGCTATATTTGAAAAAAAATTTTTACTGGAAAAGTCCGCAATTCAGTAGAAATAATATTTTTTTATAAACATACATATATAAATATATAATGAATATCGAGGGTTTATATTCAAAAAGTGCTATCTGCAATTCTTGAATATTTTAGTAGACAAAATAAAACTGTTATTTTCTCTAAGTCCAAGAGTAATAACTGTATTTGATTAACATTAGTAGAATTAAGATGTCTTCTGTAAATAGTACTATTCATCAAAATTTACTTATTAGCCCTTGCACTTATTGAAAATAACAGTTTTTTGCCCTCTTCTAAAATTTTCAAGCCTTGCAGATAGCACTTTTTGAATATAAACCCTCGATATGTTACATACATATATGTATGTATGTATATGATTTTCAATAAAATAAGCCTTTCATTATCCTATTACATTGCTTTTATTTGGTATTTTATAAAATTTTTAGAGAAATTTGGGAATGAATGAAAGAAGTTAACAAGTTACCGTAAAATGTTTTAAAAAACTTACAAATAAATTTAGTTTTAGCTATTTATCGCTAAATTTTCAAATGTTTTTGAAAATTTGGCTATTTTCCAGCTATTTTCTTGACAACTTTAGCGATATTTGTTGGAAAAAAGTTGGCAACACTGGTATGCATGAAAGAGCTAGAGAGAGAGAAAGAGGGAGAGAGAAATAGAGAGATAAGCCAGGGAGTGGGAATGAACAAAAAATGCGCAGCTATATAAAAAATAATAACATAAGTAAAAAGTGTATACACCAGTGTTGCCAGTTCAGGGAATTTTCTTCGGAATTGGGGATTTTTCTCGCGATTGGGGATGAAAATTTCGTATTGGGGATCTGTGGATTTGTTGAGGATGATAACCAAATTTGAGAGAATTTTTTGAGTATTATTTTTTATAACTGAATTAATTATTTTTGAATTAAAAAATATGCGTCTGGCAAGTCTTAAAATGTGTGTTACTATTCATAGTGAATGGTTTCTCATAAAGAAGAATTATCAAGGTAGATTAATGGCAACAAAATGCAATACGACTTTTTTTAAAATACTTCTTAGAATAGCTACACACTTTAAAAGTAATTAAAATTGTTGTGACAAATTTAATCCTTCTGCTAAAATGCTTAAGCTTTTTAATACAAGTACTATGTACAACAATGTTTCTGAGACTGATGAGTCAGAAGATTTCGATTCTGAAGTTTTTGAAATGGTAAACTTTTATTAAAATTTTTTTTACTTGTGTATATTAAACTATGAGTAATTATTTCTTAACAAGTTCAAATTACATTAATATGAATGTAAATATACCTATCGATATAAATGAATTTTATTGCATACACATATTATTTTTGTCATTGTTTTTCAAATAAAAATTTAAAAAAAAATTATTTTTTACACATAAGAAAAAATGTGAATCCAAAAAACTCAATTTGGAGATTTTCGTGGATGATAAATCAAAAATTGGGGATAAGCTCTAGAAAAAAACTGGCAACACTTGGTACACACATATATCGAGGGATAAACGCCAGAAAAAAACTTAAGCGACCTAATTTTCTAATTTAAGCAAAATCGATTATTTGCGACAGTAAATAAACAGTTTTTTATCATAAAAAAAATAAATAAATTCAACGAAGTGTGACTTTGACCCTCGAAGGGTTCCGTACGGACACGAGATATGTAATTCAATACAAACTTTAGCCTATAGTCACATACTTTCAAGAACTATTTGAGAATTCACAAATAATAATATTTTTAAAAATCACAAAAGAAAAATAAGCGTAGTAGGCTGTGAATAAGATAAGACGTTTGTGACTATTCAAAATGTGTGGTTGAAGTCTACTGATGATTTGTTACAGCAACAATGAAATGCATATAGACCAAGCTGAACCACCAGAGAATAAATTTCAAATTAAAATATAATTATGACAATATGTCGAATAATAAATTTATTAAATTTTGAAAAATCTTTAGTTTTAAGATTTTTTCCAAGATTATTTATTATCTACTTGTGCAATTAAAGTGTTTCTATTAAGAAATACAGTGGAATTGATTGTTGAGGATTACAGCTAGTTTCTATTCAGAACATTAAAAAACTTCTACCAATTATTTTTCTGTTTAAATGTTGCTTAAATTTTTTTCCAGTGTAGGGATCTTGCAGTTTAAATTATATTCTAAGAAACTTTTTAAGTTAAAAATATTTTATATAAAAAATTAATCATGTATTCAATTGAAAAGAAAGCACTTTCTGCAAATTTGCATGAAATTTGCTGCCTTCGTTATGAAACAAATCCAGCACATACATAAAACACATTGAGTGCATTTAATTAAATGCCATCTTCAAAGTGGGTGGGTTTTGCTTGACAGTTCATTGCACTCGACTTTCTAAAATAAAACACTCTAATTGTGTAGGATTCTTTACAGCGTATATACATAAACACATACATACATACTTACTCTTCATATACATACATTTAAACAAAATATTAGTCATCGTGTCTGCAAAAATTTAAATAGAGTAAAACATCTTTAAAGGCAGAACATTTTTTTTTTCTTTTCCTTAAGTAGTCATCAGGGAGAGAACTTAGTCAGAGCTGTTAAAGAATTATCTCACAAATTATATATTTAATACAATAATTGCAAGCGATTATTACTATAGTGGATGTGGCACCACTTTTCTTTTTCTTTTGCTACATTAAATCAGTTCAATCCCAATGCAACATATAAAAAAGTAAACCAAATCAGGATAATTCCTCCAATACAACAAAAAAGTATTTAAGCAGTTGCCTACTAAAACGAAATATACGTCCGTCCAGGAAGTTTCTAAAGCAGGAAAAATTTGTGTGCCACGTCCCAAAATATATATCCGTTTATTTTTTTTTTACAAAAATAGTCGCCTTTTAAAGGCCGATCTCAACATATCTCATATTATTGTTGATGCCTTGAATATGGCTGCAGTTTTTATTTTGATGCTTTCTTAATCTGACATCAAATTCTAGGCGGCGCTTGTGACATTTCGTATCCTTCCCTTTGTTATAAAATTTGTTTGCTTGACAAGAAAGTTCCCTTCTAAATCTTGGTGTGTCTAGGACAGATTGAAGTACTTAGTTCCTATTAAGCTTAACTCCTTTGATGACACTAACGCATTAGCATAGACTCTGATGTATTAGCATAGACACTAATGCATTAGTATATAGACACTGATGCATTAGCATAGATACTACTGCATTAGCATGGACACTAATGCATTAGCATAGACACTAATGCATTAGCATAGATCCTAATGCATTAGCATATAGGCACTGATGCATTAGCACAGATGCTAATGCATTACCATACATACGAATGCATTAGCTGGACACTATTGTGTTAGCACAGACACTGATGCATTAGCATAGACACTAATACATTAGCATAGACACTAATACATTAGCATAGACACTATAATGCATTAGCATAGACACTAATGCATTAACATACAGACTCTGCTGCATTAGCATAGACACTAATGCATTAGCATAGATACTAATGCATTAGCATAGATACTACTGCATTAGCATAGACACTAATGCATTAGCATATATACACTGATGCATTAGCATAGATACAAATGCATTAGCATAGACCCTGATGCATTAAAATAACCACATACACAAGCATAGATAATAATGCATTAGCATGGACACTAATGCATATCACAAAATAATATGATGTGGATGTATCAGAGTCTGGCCTGAGAAGGAACTAGTTCTCCGCAGGACCGCCATTTAGCCCAAAAATACTATTTTTAAGTTAATATTACAGAATTAATTAAAATGTGCGAATATTCATTAATATATTTTTATGCTCAACTTTTTGGAGGAAAATTACATTTTATTTTACCTTAAAGTTATCAGTAAATTCAAATTCTTACAGCAGAGGTACGATATATCGAGCCCTAACCGCCAAAAAACAATTGTAAATAATCGATTTATGTGAAAAAATTAATTTCGAAAAATTATGTCGTTTAAGATTTTTTTGGCGGTTATGGCACGATATCTTCGTTTATCATCTGAACATTTAGGCGACTTGTATATTTTCCATTTTCATATTCTTTTATAATAAAAAAAAATATTTGACTTTAATGCGACATATTCTAGTGTCGTTGATTTTTGCCAGCGCATGTAAAATAGAAAAATAAAATATTAGAAAGTTTAATATTTGTCTGTTTTTAGACATTTCAAATATACTTTCAAGCACACACTCAGTCACTCAAGTTGTGTGTTCAAATATTTACTTATTTGTTGAATGTACTTGTGTGCATGTGTTTGTGTGTGTGTCTGAGTACATTTGTTTGATCCGTGTTGCTCGCTGTCTGGCTGCTAAAGTGTCGTTTCATGTTTTTCTTCACTCTACATATACATTTCTGAAAAAAGAAGGATATTTTTTTTTTGTTGGTGGGTGTATTCATATGCAAAGCAAAACTTTTTCTGTGTTGCATAAATATCTAATATTGCTAAATATATGTGCATTTAAATGTTTGTTATTATTAATATTTTTGCTTTCAAAACACATACAACATAGACACCTACTACATGCCGCCCATAAAAGTTTCATTTCAATAACTGAGAGTTCAACAACAAACAACAAAATCGAAGCTTTAAATCAAAATATTGGCTCGTGCCAAAGATATGTATAAAAAATAATCAATTCAGACAGTCTCTAATGAATATTCATAAGGATGTTTTATATTGACAATCAACCTATCAAACGCCAATGCTGAGAGTTGAATGTCAAGAGTGTATATTTGTAATTGCTGCGAATGGCCGGGGTGGCGTGAGCTTTGAAAAAATAAACAATATGGCAGTAGTATAAGTCCTTTGTGTTAGCTGAATTTAAGTCTGTTTTTATTTTATTTTATTTTATTTTTTATATCAATATATTCTCGATAAAAATAAAAAAAAATAAAAAACCATACATTTCTGATGTGATTAGACCAAAGGGTATCCAGTTTGCTCATGCCTATCGGTCTCCTTAGTTTTTGGATACATTTAAATTTTTGGATGATAGTAAATTTTGTATTTTGGCATAAAAGACTGGTAAATAATCAAGGTCTCGTCTTGAGATGCAAAATCTAGTTGCTACAGTAAAGCACGGAGGTGGTGGAATTATGGTGTGGGGTTACATGGTTTATCAATGGATAAATAATCATATTTAAACATTTTTAAAAGAAATTTAAAGGTGAGTGCGGAAAAACTTAATTTGTCATTTAAATTTTGGTTGCTACAGTACAACGACCCAAAGCACAAACCGGCGATATTAAGACTTTGGCTATTATACAATGCTCCTAAGCAGCTTAAAACAACCCCCAAAAATTTTTTAGCACATCATAATAAGCGAAGAAGCTCCTCCAAGTGTTGTGCAGACAAAATGGCCGAAAATCGCAGCATAGGAAGCACAGAAAATGGTCATACCCATGCCAAATAGACTAAGTGAAGTATTACAGCAGCGTGGATATCCAAAAATTTAATGAATGAATGAGGTAGTTTATACGGGATTAATTATGCTGGCACAACATGCCAGTTTGTTGGCAAATTCGGTGAAGAGAGTGGTTTTTTGGTTGGCATAATTTTTCAACTAGCTTCAACCCCGCATTAGCAGCACAAAACCAATACATACAAACTTGCGAAACCACAGGTTCGGTGTTTTTCATTTTACAGAGCGTATTTAGTCTTTAGTTGGCCACCGTAGTGGAAACATGAATTGGTCACGTCAACAAACTTTAAAACTAATAAGTGAATTTATTGTTTTTTCGTGTTAAATAAATTATATCAGTCTTATTTATACAAATTATTAAGACTTTTTAAGAAAATTTTGTATGAAAATTTGTTTTAAAAAACCTTTTTAAAGGCTTAATAAGTTTTATAAATAAGGCTGTATGAAAATAACATGAACGAGATTTTCTTTAATTCTTTTAAAAAAAATTTACAAAAAGTACTTCTGGATAATGTAACTATTTAGAAATATGAATACATTTTCGCATTAATTCATAAAAGATAATGAAAACAATTTTTTCATTTAAATTTTTTAGTAAATATTGCCAATAATAAACAATTGCTCATTTAATACCATTTTTCCTGCAAGTATGTTCCGATACGTTTATAACGAAAACCAAACTTCAAATGAGTAAATAAAACACTAACACACACAAAGCTGTGTATACGTACACATTTTATGCAAGATTAATTAGTCTCGTGCAATTAGGAAAAGAACCAAAATTGTGCGGCTTAAAAATTGTTCTCGTGTAAACTACCTCAATGAACGAATTGCAACTGAACGCAGACTTGTTGGTTGCAATATTTATGTACTTATGTTGCTCCGCTATATGAGAATTGGTGTAAAACAAAATGTATGTATATTTTGCTATTGGCATATTGTTAAATAGAAATATTATTAAGGTGAACGCAGACTTTCTGGCCTATGTGCATTTCCAAACCTTTTTTTTTAATTTTAATTAACATACATATGTAAACATATGCATGCATACATAATATACATAAGTATATTGTGTATGTAGTTATGCCTGCTTGTAAATAAAATTTATGTGTATTCCATATGCTGTGCTATTTCTATTTTTATATGTACGAATACATAACATTTTGGCCCGCATGCAAGTTAAGCGAAAACTTCAAACGACGACTGTGACACGCTCATCACATCTTTACGCTGTGTAAATTCATGCAAATTCTTTGTTTTCGATTATGTCAGCATTTCCTGCAACAGTTTTGCGTATTTTTATTTCTTTATGGTGTGGCATTATTTTGCTCCACAATCTATTTTTGAAAATATGTATGACGGGGCGCCTGCATCTAAAGTTTGCTGCTGATGACAAGCCCCGACGAAAATGTAATAAAATTTTACATTTGTTACTTTATTTTATTTGTTTGTATATATATAGTAAAACAATATTGTACACAAAACGTGTCTTTTTATGATTTTATTTTAGCACATTTACGTGAAACGAAATGCAAAATATCGGAGAGAGCAGTTACACACAAGAATAAATTCTTTAGTTAGAAATAAATTCTTTGATTGAGAGAAAAAAATATAAAAAAAATTTATGAGAATTGGTTGACCTTGGAGGCCATTGCTAAAACTTTCCGCCGCTTTTTAAGTCCAAAAAAATTAATATGCATCGAAAATCAATTTGATGAGAAATGCAAACACTCTTATCCCTAATTTTTGACAACGCTATCTCTCGAACCATTTTAAATATGCATCTTAAGTCAATAAAATTCACAGATTTTTTTTAATAAAGAAATGTAACTATCAGATGTTACCTTTTTAAAAAAAAGTGATAGAGAAGAAAGGTAGTGAAGGATGAGATAGAGGAAAGCTTCATTATTTTACATTTAGGCTTTTGCACAATTTTTAAAATTTTTTAAGGTTAATGCTGCAGCGCCTCTGGTGTCAATGAGGCGTATTAAATTTTTTAAGCTGTGCTTAATAGCCATTTTATTTATTATTCTACTTCGCCGATGATTCTGCACACAATATAAACGAAGAAGGACGCTCTGATGTTAAATTAGTTTATCTAAAATCGATTTGGCTAAGACCGTTAAGGTTTTTCGTTAATGCTATCTCTCGATTGAATTACTCGATTTTACTCGTAGTCAAATTATTATCAATTGACAGAAGTCATTTAAAATTTATTTGAAATAATATCTGTGGCAATAAGGAAAAAGTGCTAAGGTCATATTTTACTGTTTTGCAGCAGATCACTTTTTATCGTTCAAGTCGATTTTAAGAAATTTATTTCTTTTACAGTTAAATTGGAATTATTCTTTAATAAACTTTAATTTTTTTAAGCAAACATTATCC
The DNA here is from genome assembly GCA_905220375.1 of Tachina fera. Classification (NCBI taxonomy): domain Eukaryota; kingdom Metazoa; phylum Arthropoda; class Insecta; order Diptera; family Tachinidae; genus Tachina; species Tachina fera. Next base: position 93,915,572 of record LR999966.1, on the reverse strand, counting down.
TACAGACCGTAAATAATACATTCAAGTTGAAATATGCCAAAGTATAACCTAAATTAAGGTATTATTTCATATGAGATTAGAAGTCTAAAAAAGATAAGTCGCAAATGATTGCGCTATAACTTATTAAAAAATCGCACAAATTAATTGAGATTCTGTCGAGGGGTACTTTTAAATATGCAGATTAATGAAGTACCATTAACTTAAAATCAGCTTATCTCGACTTAAACACTTTTTCCTTTTAGCCACAGATATATGGTTGGATGTTGTTGTTTATTGATTGTGTTCATAGCTACATTAAACTGTTGTTTTCAGTTGTAAGACTTGTTCTTATTTTGATCTTCGTGTTGTGCAAATATTCGATGAACTCCGCATTAGCAGCCGATCCTGGTGATTGCTAGCAGGCAGTGCACTAGTCTCGTAGTCTGAGCATCGCAGGTTAAATTTCTGCCGGAGATTCAGAGTGTTCTTGCAGATAAGACAACTCCTTTGTAGTTTATTTTTTTAAACTTTAACTTTAATTTTAAATAAATTTTAATTAAAATCTAATTCATAATGATATTTATGAAGTGTGTATCTAAAGCATTTAATGTTGTTGTAACTCCAGTGATAAATTTATTCGTTAAAATCCTATATATAATATAAAACACATACATTTTCCTGATGCCTATGACAATACAAACGATCCCGTAAGTTGAATATTTAATAAATTCACGTTGTTTCAACATGAAATAACTTTAAATCAACATCTTTTATCGTGTTATTTTAGGATAAAATTTAGTTTGTTTAAACTTTAAATAACTTTGATTCGATATGATTCTTCTTTTTGATTTGACAGTACTGAAATATAAACATGATTTAAAGTTATTTCAAAAGAAAACATTATTTTTGAAGATTACTGTAAATCATGGGAATTAGCATGAGACACATATGAGGCAAAATCATTTCCGAAAATGTTTCTGTGTGTGTAGGAACTGTAAAACATTTGAAAATAATAAGTTGTAATAATTGTGTCTTGATTCTAGTTTCCTCCCCCCCCCCCCTACTTCCTTAACTCTACAATCGCTAGGTAACTAATGACATGCAATGCAGCTTAAATTCAAATATATCTTAAGAAATTATTAAATTTCTTACTTGTGCAATTGTTAAATCTGCCATCTTGAATGTCTTAAAGTTCAAATGGTTTTAAAAAATTATTTCCACTCTTTATGGATACTACTCTCAATAATACTGATTATCTTCTTTAAAGCTAGTGCAAAAAAAAAAAAAAAAAAAAAAAAAGTATCATCAACTTATGACAAGGGAAGAAAATATAAATTGCAAAATAGTTTTCTTTGAAAATCAAAACATTTTTATAACAAATTTTCATTCTGGATCACATAAACAGACATTCAAATGCGAACAGATAGAATAGAAGTATGTATAAAGGGTGTTTCATAAAGCGCTTCCTAGCTACATATAAAATGTAATACAACAAAATGTGTGTGTGTGATATTATTATTATTTAAATTTAAGCATCGCTTGAAAGGCCTATTCATGAAATTGTGTATAGAATATATAATAACATCGTGCAAATGTCAGCCGTGGGTTGGCTGGGTGGCGCTCATGCGAAATGTCCAGTTCAAAACTTGAAGTGAGATGACCAGGCCCACAAAAAATTTTTCATACAGAATTTGCAATGTGACATGAGCTGTGTGGCATATCGATGTCATCCCATTCTAGGCAAATAAATTGGTAATAATTGCCTTCAACGCTCGTGGCCATCAAATGGGCAAAGCGAGCAGGACGTTGCCTGATCAGAACATTCGTGTTGGTGAAACTGTTTTGTTTTTTTTAGGTGTTATTGAATGCTTTATCAGTTAATAGTGATTTGATAAAAACAGACGCCAAAATTCACAGCTGTAGCTTCGATAATATGGCCGCTTTTAACTGTCAAAGTTTGTAAGCTTCTATTGGAATACCCTTTATATGCATGTTGCAAGTGTAACGAAAACATAAACATATACATATTACCATGGAGACACATGTTATTTCATTTCACTAATATTTTGCTTTCTTTTCTGTGCAATATTCCATTTAAAAAAATTTTTATTACTTGCATCAACCAAAGTATACGAAAATCTGCATTAAAAAAGGAAGAAATGTTGCAGGGAAAACCTGTGGTATGAGTGAATTACATTTGTATACAAACTAATAAAATTACCTTATGCTTGTATTATAAAAATTATAATTTTACGAAATTTAAAATTTAAAGGCAAGCAAGAGTCTGTGGCTACTAGGCAGGTGGTTCTTGAAGAGTAATACACACGACAAGATATGCATATATCGCATAGTTTTCATCATCCAGGTAATGAGGACCTCTACTACATAGTATGTCTTGGATGCCATTTTTAAAGGCACATTATAGCGAAGGAGCAGGGGTCGCAGCAGAGCACTTCGTCTACCATACCAGAAAATGACAAACATATCGTTTTAAGTACTATTTGAGTATTGGTCGTCAAATAAATTCGAATGCGTACGACTAAAAATAAAATATACGCTCTGATGTAAGCACACGCAATAATTTTAAACCGAATACGTATAACTAAAAACAAACAACAACTATCATTATACACCTTTCTTAAATTATGCAGCACAAACGACTGTAACTAAAAATTAGAAACTGTATGAGCTAAAATCATACGCATGAGTATAAAAATACTCTAACTATTAGTCATATACACATGCGTATATACAGGGCTATTTTATTTAAGCACACGCACACACTGAAAATGTGTTTTCAAACAGCCTCACACACACATACACATACATATATTCCATTATGTAACGAGTATCATGCATATATTTTTTGTCCGATTAAATAGGCTTATACTCAGACTATAAGCATGAGAGAGAATCAATGCGTTTGATATGCATGTGCCTTTTTATTTTTAGTTTAAGCGTAATTTAGTTTTTCGCATAAGCGAAGTATAGATGCTCTTTTATGTTGGAATGGGATATAGTCGTAGTTGCTTAAGTGAAAATATGTGAGCTAACAAATCGTTTGCGCTACAACTATGATTATACGCACTTACTAAAATTAATACAAATTACTTGTGAACATTTTGTTTGAGTACTCATTGTCATTCTGAGTACCAGATATCTCCACTATAAAAACTAGAGATTTGGTTGGGCACGTGAGATTAGTGGAATAGTTTGTAAACGATTCATACATTAGAATAGGTAATCAAAAACAATCAACATTAGTCTGGAATAAAAAAATTTAACGTTCTAATAAATGAACGAAAGCTATGGAGATGGGAAGACAAAACTTGCTTTGAAATAATGAAGTGGTTTATTTTATTTTGTGACGCAAAAAGAATAACTTATGTGTGTTATCTCCCAAAACAAGGAAATGGTATTTTTACACATAGAAAAGAAATGTTGCCAAGACACTTACTTAGCCAAATAAAAATTTTAAGATTACAACAGCTTCGGCACAAATCAATCAAAACTGAGGCACAAAAATTAGAAACCTGAACCAAAGCCTACACGTGTATATAAATAAATATGAACAAACAGAGAAAAAGTTCATGTTAAATTAATTTAACAATTGTCGACAATTATTTTTCTTCATGTATGTTTAATGTTACTTCAAAATTATTTACAGCAGTTATCTTAAGTAAGATTACATTTTGTTGTACTGAATTTTTATCAATAAATAAATGTTATTATTATTAAAAAAAAGTATTTCCTTTTTAATTAACTTTATTTCATATTGATTTAACATTCCAGCTCTGTTATATCAAAACGAAGTATAATCTGCAGCCAAAGTTATTTCAGGTTCAAGCAACTTGAATTCGTAACTATTATCACACGAAGTACTATGGTTGATTCAAAGTTATTTCAAGTTGAAACAACATGAATTTAATTTAATGTTGTCATTTTATTTCATTAATTATTTAACTGACGCGACTCTGTGTATTTTCACAGGCATCCGGAAAGTGTGTGGTGAAGTCAACGTTCTTACGATTACAAGACTGCTGTACACTGCTTACTAGCCAGGAGCAGAGAGTATTCGGTGGTAATGCTAACATTGTCGGCTATTTGCGAACATCAAAACAACAACAACAAAAGAAGAACAAGTCGCCGACTGAGTTCTACAGTGTATTGTAGCTATGAGCAAAGCACAAACACAATTAAACCATTTTCCCAATATATTTAATATGATTTGGAATCAAAATTTTTGCATGTTGATTTTACATTGGAATTTTTTTCTGTGTATATGTACGTATTAGTGTCCTGCACAAGACCATTTATAAGATCTTTCATGAGACATGGGAGATTTTTCAAATACTTTCCAACAGCGAAATATTCTAAAACAAACGCTAAACATTACTGTTGACAAGAAAAACAACTGAAACAAATGTCTTGCCAACAGTTTTGTTTAGCGTTTGTTTTAGAATTTTTCGCTGTAAAAAAGCATTTGAAAGATCTCTCATGTCTTGAAATGTCTTATAAATGGTCTTGTGCAGGACTTTGGTACGTATATCGAAAAAAAATAACTAAGTAAATTAATCTATAGAATCTCTAGAGATTTTAAATATTTTAAATTCCACACAATTTTTGTTTATTTCAAAGCATATAAAAAGACGCATAAACAATATATGTATGTAGACGACTACAAGTGAGCATAAGTGTTCGTAGGATATCGTTAGCGTTGCACCTGTGCGCTTTTTTTTTTATTTGGTAATAGCAAAGCATTTTTATATTAGCACATTCCCTTTGATTTGCATTTTTATTGATTATAGCGAAATATTTCTTAAATCGAGTTCTCTTTTGTTTTTGTTTTGTGCCAGCCATGTGTTCGTTATTAAACTAAAAATAACAGCGTAAAAAATCAAACATCTGTTGCCAAATACTTGAGTTGAGTTGAGTTGAATTAATGATGATGACTGTACATTAACCTTTTTCACGGGAGAGCTTTTGTATATTGAAACGAAAAATAACAATTTTCCATAAAGTTGGAAAAAAGTTTCATTCTTTTTTCAAATAAAAATATCGAGGGTTTATATTCAAAAAGTGCTATCTGCAATTCTTGAATATTTTAGTAAATAAAATAAAACCGTTATTTTCTCTTATTCTAAGAGCAATAACTGTATTTGATTAACATTATTAGAATTAATATGACTTCGGTAAATGGTACTATTCATCAAAATTTAGTTATTAGCCTTGCACTTTGAGAAAGTAACAGTTTTTTGCGCTCTTCTAAAATGTTCAAGCCTTGCAGATAGCACTTATTGAATATAAGCCCTCGATATAATGTTTGTTTTGTTAAACAAGCTTTAATTACACACAAAAAAAATACCAATGTAAAATCAACATGCAAACATTTTGATTGCAAATCATATTAAATTTACAAGAAATAATATATTGACGGTATTCGGTATTGTCTTGGGTGAGGGTAAATACATATCACACGCTGGAACCAGTTTTACAAAACAAAATTCGTTTGTTAAGCCAACTTTAAGTTTAACAAGCGATTTTGCATAAGGAATATAAAATGTAATAGTATAATTAGAGCACACTTTTGTATAGGAATTAAAACAACGGCAACAACAACATACAGTTTATAATTAGACGATTAGACAGAGCATACCGCTTTTACGCGAACTTGAGCATTGAAGAATTGTTTGCACTCACATATGTATGTATTTTTACCAGTAATTCCTTGAGATGCATTTATTGCATTATTTCTATTGTATTAGAACGATTACATACGTTTCAGATTTGGTATGATGAAAATAAATAAATAAATGTCTTCTTCCTCTCTCTCTCACTTTATGTCTCTCTCCCTTAGGACCCTCCGGAAGTTTGCAAGATTTCAATTTGAGAATTTACCTTTTAAACAATTACAAGAGATGAATCTTTTCTACACGTTTTCTCAAGATTTGTCAGATTGCCAGTAGGCCGTGGCGTAGGGTGGCTTGACGTCCATACAAAATAGACTCTCAAACAAAGGCTTTCTTTATTACTTTATTTTCTTATTGTTGTCATAAAATACGAGTACCTATGCCTTGGTTGTAAGATGATGTAATGTGAACATTAAGCAGCAAGACGAAAGAAAAAAGTTGTATATGTAGGTATAAGAAAAGACATATTTTACATTAAGAAAATAACAACCAGAATAAATAATCACCTGAATACGTAGCAATACATTCCATGCCATAAAACTGACAAGCATTTAAATTTTAAATCAGGATATACTTCTGCTCTTACATCGCAGGAATGTTTATAAAAAAAGGAAAATATTTTTATCTCAAGAAACACACACACACACACACCAAACTGTACCTTTAAGGCATGCAACAGTCTGCAGCATTGCAAAGGACAATTTAGATGCGAACTCAACTACATACATACATATGTACGTACAAGCAGATGTGTTGGGTTGATAGAAGGTGTGGCGGGGAGGGGCGGGCTGTCATGAATGGCAGAACAAAAAATAAACATGAATGTATATGCATACATACACTGATAAATACCTGGAAGCTTGAAAATATTACCGTGTGAAAATACAATATGGTCGGTTAGTGACTGACACAAAAAAAAATTATACATTCACACAAATTATGTGCGTATACAGCAAACGACTACCGTGTGTTCATGTTCATGTTCATGTTTATGTTTACATATTTATATTCATAATGGTATTGAGTATCGCAAGTAGAGTGATCGCCAGCAGCGGTCTTTACTTGTTGCATATTAAATTGGTAGAAATTCTGTTACGTTGCGAATATGATACTTATTGGTTGCCATACACACAGAAAAAAAACCAATTAGCGTTGTAGTCTTGTTAGTCGTAGTCTTGTTCCAGTCTTTTAGTAGTTGGGTAGTTACGGTAGCAAGTTCGAATCCTGCAGACCAGACAAAATAGCTTCGCATTTTGTGTTTTTTTATATGTATGACATTTTTATATAACTTTACTTTCAAATAACTTTAATGTTAAATTAATTAAATCATGTTGAATTAAAATTTAGTTCATATAGTTTCTATTAAGGGTGTATCTAAAGAAGATTTAAAGTTGTCGCTGACTGCCATCCGATGAGTAAGAGTTCAAATCTTGGCCGAGGATGCCAATTTATACATACAAAAATTTTCCTCATGCCTGTGGCAATATTATAAAATAAGATGGCTGCATTAAATTAAATTCATAATGTTTCAACATGACATAACTTTGATTCAACATGGTTCATTGTATTATTTCAGCATCAAATTAACATTATTTAAACTTTAAATAACTCCGATTCAACATGACTCTTCATTTTAATTTAACAATGCTAGCATTTTAAATCAACATGAAATAAAGTTATTTCAAAAGGAAAAATGTTCTTCGAAGATTTAAGAAATTTATTATTCGACATATTGTCATAATTATATTTTAATTTGAAATTTATTCTCTGGTGGTTCAGCTTGGTCTATATGCATTTCATTGTTGCTGTAACAAATCATCAGTAGACTTCAACCACACATTTTGAATAGTCACAAACCTCTTATCTTATTCACAGCCTACTACGCTTTTTTTCTTTTGTGATTTTCAAAAATATTATTATTTGTGAATTCTTAAATAGTTCTTGAAAGTCTGTGAATGAGATAAGAGGTTTGTGACTATTCAAAATGTGTGGTTGAAGTCTACTGATGATTTGTTACAGCAACAATGAAATGCATATAGGCAAAGCTGAGCCACCAGCAAAAAAATTTAAAATTTTCTTCGAAGATTACGGTAAATCATGTTGAATTAACATGAAGCACATTTGAAACAAAATCGTTTTCGTAGATTTTAATAAGAAATTTTTCTGCGTGTACAAAATCTGCCAACTTTAGCAATTTCATGGAACAAAAGAATGCCAGGAGCAGTTACTATATTTAGTAGAGCAGCTTGGTTCTCAAGAATTGTTTTGAAGAGTGCTTATTTGCACTATTCCTTCGAATAAAATTAAAACTTTAAATAAGGCTCCTTCAATTTTTAAGTTTTAATAAAAGGAAGTCTCTTTATGAAAACAGCTATTCTAAAGAGAGTTTTATATGAGTTCGAAAATGTTTATTTGAGCGTAGAGTAGAAAATAATAAATAACTGCTTCTTAAAAAAAAAACTTTGAAAAATTAATTTTTTCTTCGCATAATTTTATAATTTATATACGAATAAACACACATAGTCTGATAATTGTGTTTAAGGCATTGATGTCAGTTTCATAGCACAATTGTGCAAAATAAAATCACACACTATCTTATTCTCTTCCATTTAGTCGTCAATGATACAGCGACGATAACACATGCGTACCGGGTGTATTCAATTCTGTATGGATACAGAGAAAGGAGAAAAAGTGATATTCGAAAAATATTCTATGATCAGTAATGCTTATCGCGACATTCAATGTGTTTTATGTTAAAAAAATTTAAGGAAAAAATGAATATGTATTAAAAAGACATTTTGATTTTTTTGGAGCAGCTTCACTAAACTGCATTTAATATCAAAATTTAAGAGACCAATAACTCGGGAAATGTGGGTCGTAGCTAATTTTTTTCTCTTTATTTTTTAAGTTTCTATGAGATAAGTAATTTAAAAATTTATTGTTGGAAATTTTTCACAGTTTCCTATGAAAAGTTCACAGCCCCGTAACTCGGAAAATATGGGTTGCCCCAAACTTTTTTACTTATTTTTTAATTTTCTCCTTTTAATATTTTTTTTCAGCTGCTTTATTAAAGTGCATTTGTTGCAAATATTTATTATTGTTCTATTTACTTCAGAGTCGAATGAGACATTTTTTCTCACACATACAACTAACTATAGTTTTATTTTTGACATCACTGGTTTAAAGTAAGCAGCTTTCAAAGCTCTTAAATTTGTTCATAATTCTTTGCAAAGTAAGAGCAAGCATTGTGATTGGCTGTCGTTCTCTCGTTGGTGTGAAAGCATAAAAGCTCTTTTGGAAAAGCTGCCACATTGAGCATATGACTTGAACGTAGCTGATTTAAAGTCAAACGTGAGTGCAGCAAATAGAACCTGACTAAGTGCTTCCATCCTTTCAAGTGTAAGAGGCCAAAGTGTATTTAACTTTAAATTATAAAATAAAAAAATTGTACCAGCATTTCACATACCTACTCGTATATTCATAACGATATTGAAACTTATTTCTAAGCAGTTCTAAGCAGACTTACAGTTGCTAGCAAAACATATTAAAAACTTTATAATCCATCGCAACAAGTTAGTTTAATACTTGGCAGCTAAAAATCCTTCAAAGTTTACGATCTAGTCTTCTTGTGTTGTTATTATGTTTTTATTTTCCTAATAAAACTTTTTTAATGAAAGTTATTCACTGAATACTAATGCAGTAATACATAATAACCAAGTCATGTATGCAAATTGTAATTTTATAGAAATTTTCTAAAAAAGCAACCGCATATACAAAATTGTCGCCCAGCGTACTCGTATTTCTCATCCACTGTGTTTGTAAGGAGATGACAAAATATACGCATACTGCACATGAAATAATACAAATAAGACTAATAAGACATGCAGCATCTAACAAAGATACTCGTACATATTTTCTCACCCAGCGATTCACTGGCAGGTGCAAAAGCCTAGATTTATGTGTAATAAATTTCAATCTGTTTACAAGATACTCGAATTCTAATACCAAAGCAATTCATTTTCACCAACTCCCTCCCTCCCTCCCACCCAGGCAATGGCAACAATTTTTATATGTCGTATGTACGAGTATAAGCTTTTGTTTGTGCGTGAAATTGTATTATCATGAAATCTCAGGAAATGTTGGAACGATTGAAAAGTTCCCATAGAAATTCTTAGAACGCAACAAGAAACGCATTAAAATTACTCAACTTGGATTTATTGTATAGATACGTGTACGTGTACTTTCTGCTGCACGTTCCTTTTAGGATTATGGCAACGAGAAAATGGAGAGAAAAAAATTGAGAATACATAAATTAAAATAATATTACTTTAAGGCTGCTTAAACCAAAATATTAAGGTGACTACATATATAAAGTATTGCAAGATTTCTGAGGGGGGTGTGGAAGACAGATTATGAAAAATGTTATGTAATAAGTTTAGAATTTTCTACGGTTTAGAATTTAATTTATCACAAGAATTAAGCTAAACAGACATGATTATCAAATGCTTTAGGGGCAGGGGAGGGGGCAGCAACAACAAAATATCGTACTTGTGTTACCCAAAATGACAAATTACATAATATAAACGTTTGGGTTTTTGTAATCCAATGATGATACACATTTAAAACAAAAAATGAGAAAAAAAAATTTCTACGAAAGAACAGAATATTTTAATAATTTTTTATAAATAACAGCCATATATTTCGCTTAATTAAACTTGCTTCCGAAAAAAATTATGTATCCGAAGTTTTTCTACTAAATATTTAGATTAATATTAATTTAAATTATTTATAACAATAAGAACAAATATTAAATTAATACTTTAACGATAAAATATGAGAGCGAGAGATAGAGAGAGAGAGAGAGATGGAGAGAAAGAGGTTAGAAAAATTTAAACAAAACTATAGGCCCAACTATAATAGGAATAAGCGAACTTAAGCAACTGTGCGGTTGCATATAAAACGTATGTGGCAAACTATAATGTACTTATGGAACTTTTCGTCAAGTTTCGTCAAATGTCATTTGCTTAAGTTAAGTGCCAAACTGAACGCACATTCCGTACGGAAAACAATGTTTTTTAATTTTTTTTAAACTCAAGCAAGCAGCAGCAGAAAATATTCATTGATATTAAATATCTTTTTTTTGTTTCTTATTTTAAACTCAGAAAAAAAGCAAAAATTTTATTTTCATTCTTTGTTTTACAATACACATATACACACATGCACATGAGCTTATTTACGTATGTTCACTGTTGTAAATTTTAGTAGACAAAACAAATAAAATAAGTAATAAAGTGGTGGATATAATTATACGTGAATTTTTAATAGATTAGGACATTCCAACAAGTTAATTTGATTGAATTGCATTCATTTAGTAGTTATAAGAAGAAATAAAATTACTAAAAAAATTTGAACAATACCTATATGTGCAACTGTGGCTAAAGAATAATTAAGTGCATGTAAGTACAATGTGGCCACCTAAAAGTCACATCTGATTTGCTTAAGTATTTGACAGACTTATCGTTCAATTCTGGCATTAGCTTAAGCCAGCTTATTCATATTATAGTTGGGCCTTATGACTAAATGCCTTATTCAGAAAAAAAATAATTTATGTTTACGAAACGTTTAACAAACACACTTCCACATAAAATTATTTTTGTAATGCTAGGAACACAACTGGGATGAACGACGAATTTCGTGCAGGTCGACGAATTTGTCGACAAGAATTCCCTAGGTAAATTCATCGTGTGAAGCACAAAAACTACGAATTTATGTAGCGAATTTATCTCCAATAATTGATTAAAAACAAAGCTATCTCAGAGTTCGCCACGCTCGACGAATTTCGTACGACGGGGTGTTATGTTCATTTTCACATGCATAAATTTATTTTATTTGTTATGAAGAAAGTTCGCAACAAAAAATTCGTCCTTCGTCCCAGTTGTATTCCAAACATAAGCCTTTTGTAAACCAAAATTATTTTTTCTTATCATGGCTTTAATTGTTTGTTCTAAAGCTTTTAAAGAAAAGCTTCTTTGACATTTAGTTCGCTAACAAAATTTTTCACAAAGTTAATATTTTTCATTTCTTTATGGACGAATATTTTATAAATATACAAGTTTTACAAGCATTCGCAAAATATAATTATATAAGTTTGCGTGAGCAACAACAAAATCACTTTGTTTCAATGTGAGCATCAATTCAGTAACACACCAGAAGAATGACAAAAATATTGTGTAAGTACTTTTTGAATAATTGCCTACAGTTAAAAATAAAAACCAAGTTTAAACTGAAAAACGTAGAACTATAAACAACCAATGCCTGACAATGTTCATACATAATATTTTAATGACGCAGCACCAACGGCTTTAATTTAAATTAATAAACTGTTTAAGCTACAATCACACTCATAAGTATAAAAATATTTTAAGTAAGTCGGCTACACGCGCATTGTCTATTCTTTTTCATATACACAAATGCATGCGGGTGCGTGTTAAGAATAAATACTTAAGAGTATCAACGCATGTTTATTTTATCCGAATATATATTCATACTCTGAGTATAGGAATACCTAGAGTAGAAATATGACAGAATTTCAACACGCATAATACAAATATGTATTTCTATTTATAGTTGTAGACAGCGTTGTGTATACCGAAAAATTGGCATGAAGTTAGCAAAGCACCAAAATTTAAGCATTTAAAATCGCGATGGGATTTATTAGTGGGGTACAACTACATTTTGCGCCAATTTCTTAACAAAAATTGTATGAAGGAACTCGTTGAGACCTACTTCAATGTCATCACTTCTGCTTTTTTAACGCCAGTTTTTAGTTAAACATGATTGTGAGAGTGTCTAAGTTTTATGCATTTATGAAGTAGAGATACTCTCGTGTGCTGGAATCGGCTATAGTCAAGAGTAAATACATCAGTATATTTTTTTTAATTACTTATCGTATTTTTTTTTGATTTATTTGGTTTTTGAAAAAAAAATTATTAAAAATTACAACTATTTTTCATTAGTGAGATAAATTCAGACTCCATTCAGACTCTAATTCATTAGGTTTATTTATCAGCTGTATTCCCTGAACTGCACTCTCAGGGTTCACTCGTTTTCAAAAATTTAGTGGCATTCTGCCAAAATATCCCTCCACCAATTGCTTGACGTACAGTTTTGTTGGTGGCTATTTCTCATTTTACAGCAACAATACTCTACGAGGGCTACTATTTATATTTCGGGAATAGCAAATAATAAGAAAAATCTTTAAATGGAAATGGCGTTATTTTTTTTCGAAATATTCTCTTTAATGATCAATATACTTTTGCATTCGTTCAACCCATTTGTCATAGCAGTTTTTCCATTCCTCTTCAGACACCTCCACAACACGGTTTTTGAACGCTTCAACTGCTTCTCCGGCAGTCATAAATCCTTGAATGCGCCGTTATTCCTTTGATAATTGGGAACAAGAAGAAGTCACTGCATGTCAAAACAGGGCTGAACGGAGGATGAGTCATCAATTCAATGTTTTGACTGCTTAAAAATTCACTTGTGTGAGAGGTCGCATTGTCATGATGAAGAATGATTCGTCTTCGGGGTTTAGTTTTACGAATTTTTTCCGAATTTTTTCGGCAAACAAATAGACTTCTATTACTCAGAATTAACAGTTCTACGGTGCTGAAGAAATACGATTTTATACACGTTTTTTGAAGCATCACGCTTAAACTTTTTAATCATTTCCTTACACCACTTGATGCAAGCCTCTTTTTGAGCGATTGATAAATTATGGGGTTTTCAACGAGAACAAAATTTTTGTAAAACTAAGTGTTGATGCAAAATCGAATGTGTTTAAATTGAACTAATGTACAAGGATACCTCTATCTCACAATATGTCACATGACGATCTTGCACTATAAGTTCACGCACTGCATCAATGTTTCGTGGCACAACAACAGATTTTGTACAAACTTCATGGAATTAGTTGGCAACGGAAGGACGGTTTTTGAAGTAAATTTATGACAATGCAAAGAATTGTGTTTATGGACACCTTCTTCATGAGACAATACACAAAATAATCCTACGAAAACTTTCTCTTGAAATTTTTATTGTTTTGTCGAATTGATTTTCTGAACTGACTTTAAACAAACCAAATAGCACTTGTACATCAAAACGTTGTAAGTACGTTTACGATAAAAACTTTAAATTTTTTTTTATAATGTTGCCAGATTTTAGCCATTGAAATTAGTGTTGCCAGTTCCCAAAATATATGTAAATACAGGGTGGCTAATTAATTTTGCTATCACTGCCCACAAAGTTGAAGTCAGAAATTCAGCTATTGTCGCAGTTGAAACATTTTGTTGAAACCACATAGAGTTGGTTTGAGTTCGGCGTAGTTCCAGATAAAAAATTAATTTAGAATGCTCAAGTAATGGTCTCCATTAACCGTAATGCTGTGTCCGTTTTGTTCACAAAAATATGGCCGCACAATACAGAGTGAAGCAACTGCATACAACACTGTGGCCTCTCATGCAGTTGGAACCACTCCATGTGTGAGAATTTTGTTGGTTTACGTTACTGTTCGGATCGAAATGAGCATCATCAGACATGAAAAGACAATTAACTCACTTTATTTTTGGTAGCGACTTTCATCAGCCACTCTGAAGTAGCCCTCGTAGAGAGGGTCAACTGAAAATTCACAAAGTTTTAGTAGGTGCAAAAATATTTTTTTCCATTTTATTTTAATATTCAAAAGAGAAAATAACGTAAGATTTTGCAAGGTATAGATATGACTACTGCATATCGTTTTCATGCATAATTTAGTAATGATCCGGTTTAGAGGAACGAATGCGAGAAAAAAAGAAGAAAAATTTTCATTTATAAACATTAAATTTGTTTTCACCTTATCTAGGAATAATTTACATACATATAAAATTTTAATTGAACTTTAAAATTGCAGTCCCAACTTTCTCTCTTTAAACAGGAAACGACCAAGCAATTTCACGCAATCGCCTACTCACCACTACCTTTTAATTGAAAGTAAAATTGTCGATTTTTTCCTTCTAAATTACTAGTTTTATTTCTGGAAAATTACCAGAAACTTGCTAGAAACTAAGATGCGTGATGTTGCCATTTAAGAGTAAAGGAAATGCAAAAAAAAAAGGAAATGCGAAAACAATTTAATGAAGTCAATTATAAATGTAGACATGCATTTGCACATGTTTCTTTTTTTTAAACAACATAATAGCACATATGCACACCCACACACACACACACACACACACACACACACACAAACACACACACGCACACACTAACAAAAAACACTCTTAACGTTCTGGGTGGTTAACAAAAGCAATTAAACGTAAAAAAGAAACGAGCATGTTGCAACACGCACAACAACAACAGCAACAGGATGCATTTAAATTCTACTACAAGCTATTTGAAATATGAATTAACCGAACAAGCACAGGAAAATTCTATTTAAATTTTTATTTATATTTTCTTTTTTCATTTTATACTTTCTTTGTTAAGGAGAAGAGGAAATGAGTTTGACATCCACAGATGTTTAAGTTTTTAGATAATAAATCTTTAGTTGTAGCAATTTATTTATATGTCATTTGTGTTGAGTAAATATGTACATATGTACATCACATATATCGCACTTGTTCTTCTCAAGGGTGTAAACTTAAAATTTCTGCAACTCAGATAACAAGAATTCATTAGATTAGGGTTGCATTTTTTTCTATTTGTTTGTTTGTTTCGTAATATATTATTTTGTCAAGTATTATGTTATTGTGACGATCAAATAAATATGTCAGTCTGAGTCTCGCATGCTTGTCGCTTTAAAGGAGACAGACAAATAACAGGTCAATCACCATTTTTATTTTGATAATTTTTAATGATTAGAATTTGAATATAATTATTAAAAATCATTTTTTAATTTTTATTAAAAATGAACACAACAGTTCAATTTAAATATCTAAAAATTTCTCACTTAATACATCATGGGCACGTGACAAAAATATGTTCACTTGGCAATCACTGTTCACTTGGTTATCACAGTTTCAGAAGGCTGGAATAACTAAAATAAAACTGTAGAATGCAACAACAAGTAACATAGACCACTACAAAAATACTTACATGCATGTACCGATGGTACATCGAATAAGTAAAAATAATTAATGTGATGACCGTAAAAAGATAAGTAAGAATAGTTAAACATACTGAGGTAGAGTAAAATAATTTCGTGCTAACGTAAATAGAAAAATGAAAAATTGGAAAAAACAGAAAATTAATAGTGATACTTATAAATGAGTTTACAAAAGGTAAATCAATTTGTATACACAACAATCGTTTCTCATATTCCGTTTCATTGTACGTTGAAGTTAAAAAGCTGATGTTAATAAGAATCTCTACCCAAGTAGATAGACTAGGGTGCTGATGAAGTGCGTGGCTGCACAGAAAAGTATCGGTATTTCCCCCAGCTTAAAGTCTAAGTTTAATTTTTCTTCTCTTCTTTAGAAACTCATATTAATTAATAAAAATATTTCATTCAATAAGAATTGAAATTACTGAACTTGAGCCTAACTATGAATTATTTCTGATTAAAAGAACACAACTTCATGATTGATTAGAGTATTTGATCGTCTCGTGGACACTTAGCACACATCACAAAGCTATATATAAATTATATAACTTTCTAATTTTCTGTCATAAAAAATAAAAACTTAAGCAAGTAAATAGACAATTGTATATAGACACTTGAAATTTTGAAAGTTAATGTATTTTTTTGTAGACACTGAAGCTTCAAAAAAAACAAAACTACAGGCTATTTTCTCAGTTAATGCAGTTTTGACAATTTTCTGCACATTGGAGAGCGTAGGAGCCAAACTCTGGGAATTTTAAAAAACGCTAAAACTAAAAATTCACCAAAACTAAAAAAAAAATGCCGAAACGAAAAATCACAAACATAAAAAAAATCGCTTAAGCTATATACAGACGATTGTCAGATCTTACAATATTGTCAGATCTGGCCATGTGCTGACAATCGAAAATTGCCAGTACAATATTCCTTGTCAGTTGACACGGTTGTAAGAAAATCTTACAATTTATTGCCAGACGGTTGTATGCAATACATTTATGTGACAAAATCGTCAGTAGAAAAATTGTCAGTTCACACGGTTCTCATATGCACAAATTGTCTGATATATTGTTATGCGTTGCCAGACTCAAAGCATTTGTTAGAAATTATTAAATATCAATCGTTTGTGTTTGTTTTAAATGAAAAAAGTGAAAGTATAAATTATTATGGACCATAAAGAAGCAATTGCAATGATTTTGTGTGAACATATTTTATTATAATTTTTTTCTGTAAAACCAAGCGTATGCAGTGTTGCCCATAGAAAGAATTATCTTACAATGATGCCATTGTCAGATGCATTAACTTCACACATCTGACAATATTAAAATGTCTGACAAATATCTGGCAATAATTTTACAATGTGTTCACACGATTGTAAGATGTCTGACAATTTGTTGTCAGCTGCTAGTTTTGCAATGGACTGACAATGCTTTTTGTGGCAACGACGTCTGACAAGATTTGTCAGTTCACACGGTTGTAAGAAATTTTGAGCATATTTGACTGACAATGTTGTAAGATCTGACAACCGTCTGTACATAGCTTTAGTTTAAAAATATCACCAAAAATAAAATAATTTTCTTAAATGAAAAAAAATCATCAAAAGTAAAAATCATCAAAAGTAATAAAAAAATCAACAAACCCAAAAACGCCAAAATTATTATAATCGCTAAGAATAAGAAACAACCGAATATATCGCAAAAATGAAAAAAAAAATTTAAGAAAATCGGCGAAGCGAACAAAAGTGGCGGAACTAAAATAAATCGCCCAAAACCGAGAAGATCGCCAGAAAAGAAATAAGCCGCCGAAATTAAAAAAAAATTTGAAAAACCGGCGAAAATCGCCAAAAATTTAAAAAGCAGCATATATAAAAAAATCGCTAAAACTAAAAATTTTTAAACTGTAAACAAACAAAATAATATTGACAAAAATCCAAAAAAATAGCCAAAAGGGAAAACCGCCAAAAAATCAGAAAAAAACGCTTAACATAAAAAAAAATCCATAAACCGAAAGAAGCGCTAGAACTACAAAAGCGCCAAAATAAAAAAATCGCTAAAACTAAAAACCTATGTGGAAGAAAAACAAAATCAAATCGCCTGAAGCTGAAAAAATCGCCTAAACTGAAAAAAGCCAAAACTAAAAAATACCGTCAATTCTAAAAAACGCCAAACGGAAAAATTTCCCAAATACCTGAAAGAATACACTTCGTATAACTAACATCATTATATGCTAAGATATTTCTTCCAGAAGAAACAAGCGGTGTAGGGAACCCTTCATGTACGAGTCAAGGTCGCACTTTACTGAATTTATTAGCAATTCCCATTACATATATGGGTTTAAAATAAAAACTTTTTTGAGAAGGAAACATTAATATTTATTCCGATTTTGACAAACTTAATATAAATCTATGGCAATAAGGAAAAAGTACTACTTTAATCATATTTTACTGTTTGGCAGGAGAGCCCTTTTAATCGTTTAAGTCGACTTTCAGAAATTTATTTCGTTTACAATTACATTGGGAAATTATTGGTTAAACTTTATTTTTTTAAACAAACATCGTTTTATACACTTTAAGTAATACCTTGGTAGGATAGTGAGTAGTGTGCTAGCCTATCAGTGTGGAGGTTGTGGGTTCGATTCCCACCATAGACCCTGGTCTGTTTCACTACAACCAGTAAATGTCTATGTTACTATTCTCGTTTAAATAAAGTTTTGATAGAATTTGCAATTGTATTTGTAACATTTAATAAATAAATAAAAAAAATAACCTAAACTAAGTTTTTATTCCAAAAGAGATTAGAAGTCCAAAAAAGATAACTCGCAAGTCATAGTGCTATAACTTTCGAGTACTTTCGAGTATGCAGATTAGAGGTACCATTAACTCAAGATAAGTTTATCTCCACTTAAGCACTTCTTCCTTTTTACCACAAATACAATTTATAAGCTACTTAGTTCATTTCCGGGTGCGACAGAAGTCGTGGGAAATTGCTAAATTTAAGACAAACTTTCCAGTCCAGCTCTACCATTTATGTCATAAATACATATCTTGCCTTTAATTCCTCCTAAGAGTGTTGGCAGTGTTGCTTAGAAAATTAAATTCAATTTAATTAAGACTTCATGCTAAAATAAAATGCCTTTCCCTTTTTTTTGCCAAATACACAATAAAAAAATACATATAATGCTGGCAACTCAATACATTAAATCTCTTTATGTGTTACGAGAACTAATGAACTAAATCTGAAGTGTACACGTGTTTGTTATTCACAGAAGAAAAAAAGAGAGAGAAAAAGAATATCAATGTTTGTTGGCATTGTTCCCTTTCTATATAAAATAGTCGTTGTTCGTTTCAGATTGACACTTAATTAAATTGAACTTTATTTATTTGGTCTTCACAGTTGTTATTTTAGCATTTCACTTATCACATAAAAAAATAAATAAAATACAAAAAAACCATCTGATAGTTGGTTGGTCTTGGATCCCTACTAATGGCGAATGTGGCTTGTACTCCAACTCGTGCTCGTCTACTCACTAGACCAAAAAAGGTAATTGAATGCCAATAATGTTTACTTGAGATAAAGACTACAATTCAATTGAAAAATCATTTACGGTCGATGTTTGTTTGGAATGGGTGGGTGTGGAAAGCTAAACCACACACGCACACACACACACACATAAAACATATACAAACAAAACAAATTTCGAATACGCACACGTTCTTACAGCCGACTCTTATCAATCACATTCCCTGCAACATTTATCTAAACTTAAATACTTTCAGCATTAAATACTCCTTAATGTAAATAAATCAGCAACAAATACCAAAAAGGAATACAATAAAGTTCCAAATAAAATAAAAAAAAACAACAAGTTTTGAATTGAAATTGAAACTTTCCAGCAGCCATCAACAGCAAAACAACAAACCAGGAAGTTTCATGGACGTAAGTCGTCTAATTAGAGCAAATTTAAGTAAGTTTTTTTTTTGCTTGATATGATTTATACGAAATAGCTAAGCCAATCATTCATTCTAACTAAACGTACTGGCTTAAGCTTGCGCTATAGACTGAGTAATTATATGCCTTTTTGGCATTTTGGCAGACGGTGGCAGCGACTTTTTTTTGCCATCATTAGAGATTCTCTAAACATCTTTCCTCTCCTCCTTGCGTGTAAATCAAAATGACAAACTGAAATATTCTTAACAATTCTTATGCAAGAAAAAAGGAGCTTTTATTTTTCTTCAAAACCACATACATAAAGTAAACTTTAGTCCTTTTTGGTATCTGCGGCTAATCACTCTATTACTTCATGCTTGGAAGAAAAAATTTAAAGAATTTTTTGTATCATTTTCAGTATTTTGTATCAACTGGCTCGAATCCTTGCAGGTTCTTAAAGTTGTTGCAAAGAAATTCTATTAATGCGGGTGTTCGAATTATTTTGATTTTCTTTAGCTGCTGTTTGTTGCTAGAATGCTACAGTGCGGTGTAAAATTATGAACACAGTGTGTCAAGTCATTAAGTAATCGCTTAAGTAGAAGCATGTGATACATAAAACTAAATTTGAATGGGCGTGACTCCTCTCACTGTTTTAAGCACAAAATTATGTCATACCAAAATTTCAAAGTACTTGACAAATTGCGAGGCAATAGAATGAATATTACATATCTTTTTGGGGGCGTGCCCCCTACTACTACTACTTTCAGAGCTCAAGTTTTGTAAGGATCGGTTAACTGAAAGCACATGAATAGTAATATAAAATTTTAATAGGCCTGGCTGGCCCACTTTTGAAACATGCCATTCCAAGAGTTTAAACATCTTACCGATAAACTTCGGTAAGATGTTTGAGGAATCAGTTAAGTACGAGTACATATAATACATTGCTACATTTAAAAGGGCGTGGTCCCGTCACGCGATTTACAATACAAAGTTTTAAAGGGTGTGGTGCTGCCCACTTTTTTAAGCACCAGATTTTCTAATTGCAACAGTCCAAGGTGTGCAATCGAATAGGTAAAAGTACCTGAGATCATGTAAAAAAGTTTAGTGGGTGTGACCCGCCCACTATAGGAGCATATACCGCTTAAGAAAATATAAAAGTAATTGACATAAAACATACAAACGAATGGAGAGATTACCTTTTCCGTTTTTTAATTCGACTAAAACATCTTACAAGTTGACTATTTGGGCCTAATATTGTAAAAGGGAGAGCAGCATTGACACATTATCCACGCATTTTGTTTTTGTAAAGTTTGCCTACTAGAATCCAAGAAAGTGTATGTTCTCTCCAGTCGTAAGTACTTACAATTTGACTGCATAACCCATTATTTTTGTTTGAGAAGTTCAAAAAGTATGCGGTATCCTATACTTTTTACTAACAAACATAATAGATTACTGATTACCTAAAAGCATTCAAAATATAATGGGTTATTTTTTGCATAAAAATATGCAAAAAATTTTAGATTACTTTTTGTTTAAAATTATTCAAAAGTTAATGAGAATTTTTTTCTTCTTGTTGTCTTCGAAGCTCATTTTCACGATCGATAAATTTGTCTGTGGATATATTTCGTTATTAACTGGAAAGTATTACAATAAGTAATTTCGCGTAATGGTATAAATAAGTTGTTATTTTATTCATTACAGGACAGTCATAATTATACATATAAAATAATTAGATAAATATGTACCACTCGATACTTTGTAAGCCATTAAAAGAGTACTACCCATTACAAAATCTTGAAAACGTTTTGCTGGGTTATAAAGGGTGTTTTTAATAGCGGTATAAAACTTCCAGTTGGTAACACTTTTTTTACTGGCGGCTATCAAGTGATTTATGTTTAGTTTGATTTGAAATTTCCAAATTGTGCAAATTTATTTTGAAAATCATGTTTCTGTACAGTACATAAAGAAGAAATCATTGCTGCTGTAGAGCGTAGTATATAGGAATACCATATAGAGCTATAGACGATATAGAGCCATGATTACTGACTTCTTCAATCATCAATTGAACAACCATGATGTGCAGGAACTGTGGTTTCAATAAGACAGCGCAACATGTCACACAGTTTGTGTCACAATTGATTTATTGAAGGAAAGGTTTGGTAACCGCATAGTTTCACTTTTTGGATCGTGCGATTTTTGACGCTAAACTATTTTCTGGGGCGTGAAACCAAAACAATTGACCACTTTGAGGACAACATTCGCCACGTTATTACCAATATAGGGCCACAAATATTAGAAAAATCATCGAAAATTGAACCTACAGATAAGACTATGTCCAAGCCAGCCGTGGCTTTCTTATACCAGAAGTCATATTTAAATTATAATGCCAGAAGATTATCTTTCGAATGAAGTAAATTGCATGTCAATTTAAAAAATCCATCTTTGTTTAATTCCATTTAAAAATTCTATAAATTTTTATAAAAAAACAACATTTACTTTTCCATATCAAATTTGTCAAGCCTTAGCGTTGCGTTTTACCAAATACGGCCCTTAGCATCACTCGAAAACAAAAGTTATACCCACTAACAAGCCAATCAATCAACAAACTTTAGCCAAACGCTTTTCTGAAAGCTCAAACTCAACTTTGTTCATGCTTTTTCTATAATTTTAGAGCTTTGCTCTTTATGCCACGACACAGGAGCTAGGACGTGATTTTCGTAATAAAAATAATCGAAACTTTTTCCAGTTATATATTTATTTTGTTTTGATTTCTTTTTACTTAAAATAAACGAAACAAAATTTTTGATTTTGTTTTGCTTCGTTCTTTCAAGTGAGTGAAACAAAAACATATGAGAACGATTCTCAATTTGCTTTTGTATTGTTTTTGCACATGAGCGCAAATTATACATTAATTCAATCGTAAGCAGCTAGAA
The DNA here is from genome assembly GCA_905220375.1 of Tachina fera. Lineage (NCBI taxonomy): Eukaryota > Metazoa > Arthropoda > Insecta > Diptera > Tachinidae > Tachina > Tachina fera. The sequence continues at coordinate 93,892,912 of LR999966.1, read as the reverse complement.
ACAAAAGCAATGGGAAATAAATGGAAAAGTTTTGGAATATTTGCGGCGGATTTAACATCATCATATAATTTTATTGCATTGTTATTTAACACATAAAATTTGTTTTATATAGCTAAGCAGCATAGCTCAAACCGGCTGCCTGAGGATACCTATCTTCTATTCTTGATAAAAAAAAACCTTTGTGGTTACTATGTTGCGTACAGCTGGCATAACGTTGCTTTACTTTATACACCGACTGTAAAACTGTTGCAAAACTGTTTCTTTCCACGAACGTCTATTTTAAAGGAATGAAAAAAGCGGATAAGAGCTGATTATACATATTTACGTATTTATACATATGTGTGTATGAGTTTGAAATTTAATTTTCTTAAAGTTGTAGTGCAGAGTTGCTCTTGAATCCCGGTAGGAAGCTTGGTGTTGATTAAGTATTTCCAGGTCACCATTTGAATTGATTTTTAGCGACCTTTTCAACTCAGCGTCTACATGTAACATTTGCTTTTAGTGAGTAGAAAATATTTTTTCAGGACATACCATAACCGCCAAAAAACAAAAAGCTTAAGCGACATTATTTCTGAACATGCCTTTTTGCTATAACCGATTATTTACAATCGCAAATAATAAATCGATTTGAGCCAAAAAATTAAGTTGGAAAATGATGTGGTTTAAGCTTTTTTGACGGTTATGGCACGAAGGGCGGACGCACAACCTAAAACACAACTTGTCGCTATGAAATTTTGTTATATTTTTTTACATAAAAAAAATTATCCGTGCAACTAACGGCCGCTCTAATATATTCGCACCTCTCGCCGCCAAGGACAGTTGAGTGCTAATTTTTCGGCTGCATACTCTTTTTTATTTAAAGAGTATTTTTTTCAAAAGAACTAATCAGTCAATAGAAGATTTTCAATGACACGCACTTGTTAAATATCTCTGGAAGAAATAATTGTCTGTTGTATAATTTGTTAGTAGTACTGGGGGGTTTACTTTGTAATTCGGAACGGAACAATATTCCTTCGAACTGGCGTGTTATTAACATGCAAATACGAAAGCGTTTGCTTTAAGTTCGAATTATAGAACAGACCCCTTGGTGCCAAAAGCAATATAAAAACTTTGCTCTTTAACTATCGACACTTCCTACAGGGAAGTAGAAGTAGAAATAGACGGAGCAGTAGTGTCATTGATATGTGTGTTTGTGTATGTATATAAAAATATTATTTGTCACTTGCAAGATACGACAGTTGGCTGGCTTATTTAGTAAGAAAAACAGCTTGAGATACAATATTATATATTTGGTATAATCATTAATTATTAAAACTTCCACATCGTCTCCTTCATCTATTAAAACTATAATTTTTTTTCATATATATTTATGTATTACTCTATTCTTCGTTTACGTTTAAAATGCTGCCAACAAAGAAATTAATTTAATGTTGAAATGTTTTCGCTGCCATTAAAATAAAAAACAAACTTTTCCGACATTTGACAGCAACCGCGGGGAATTTAATCGGAAATTCGGAGAGTTGTTAGTTTACAAAAGTTGCAGTGCAGAGAGAAAAAAAATTTTTTTAAATTATTTGCAAATGCACAATTGAAGTGCTGTAACTAAATTCAAAAATTATAACAAACGTTTGGCTTAAAATATAATTTAAAACATTAACAAACAAAAACTCACAGTTATTTTATTAAAAATGTTTTTTTTTATTTTGCAAATAAACATATTAATATCGTTGTGCTTATGGCAATTAAATAAATAACAATTTCCTTTACTTTCAACTGATGTATGAACAATATTTTTGCACAATACACATATAATTGTTATAGAAATTTAAAATAACATATTGAAATTGAATTGAAATGAATGAAATGAATCGCATACATGTAAATTGCTGCTGTTAATTTCATCAAACATTTATAATAATATATATTTTTTTTTCACGAGCATGAATATATGAATGAGTTTAATTAATTTAACCATTATATGCTTCATTTAAAAGGACAATGAAATTAATTGTATAAACAATTTAAAACGGATGCTAATATATAAATACATACATACATGTGTATCAGAGATCTGCATGATAACGAATGAAACGGCATAATTTTGCCTTTTTAGGGTTCCCTATACCCTGAAATGTTCAGAAACACTTTAACTAAAGAATACCATAATAAAAAAAATCGCCAAAACAAAAAATCGCCAGAAACCGAAAAAATCGCCAAACCGAAATAAACGCCAAAACTAAAAAAATTCACTTAAACTAAAATAAATCGCCATAAACCAAAAAATTACAAAAAAAACGCTAAATTAAAAAACGCCAAAAACCAAAACAAAAATCGCCAAAACGAAAAAAAATCACAAAAAAATCAGCAAAACGAGAAAATCAGCACCGAACCCAAAAAAATCGCCAGAATTAAATTAAATCGAAATAAAGAAGTTAAACACCAAAAACGCGATTAAAAACGTCAAAACTAAAAAACCTCAAAAACAAAAGCAAAAAAACATGAAAATTAAAAGAAAAATTCCAAAAATCCGAAAAAGAAGTTTACCGGCCAGTTAACATTTAAAAAAAATTTCTACATCCGCTAAAATATTAAATTATAGAGGCTTAAGTTCGTATCAGGTATGGAAAAGTTGGTACAACTGTACATTTTTCAGCACTATTTGAGATTCAAAAGTACCATAAGTACCATAGCACCCCAATGACCAATTCAGCACTTATTGATTTTTTTTCCTATTATACCATATGGGAAAAAAATATAAATAACCAGTTTCGAGAGCTGATTGATGTAGGAATTTATAAGCTTTTAAGAAACTACAACGTTTGTACGTTTTGCTCAAGCGTATTAGAAATGAAAAATTAATTAAATGAACCTATGTTTTCCGATATTTTCAGATATGCTAGAGGAATATTATATATTCTACACTCGTCCGCAAATGTGGAATGGGTATAAAATAGTTTATGTCTCTCTTAAGTTTGATAATCGTAAACTATTTTCGTAAAATACAAATTGTTTTGTCTTTAGTATTCGCTTGAAATATTCGCCTACATTTTAGCGAATGCAAATAACAAAAGTGAGCGAATAATTGGCGAATGCGAAACGGAATGCGAACTTTCGTTACATCCCTACTTAATATATATTAAGATATTGAAAGATGCTTATGCGTGATTTATATTCAAAAGACTGTTGTTACGAGTAATAAATGCTTGTCACTGCTGGCAATTTTTTTTCATTCACAAAAGGAGTGAATGAAATAGTTTACACGGATTTAAATGGTTTTTGTTATATTATATTATATTTAATTATTTGTGTTGTTTTATTACACTTATCAAACATTTCCTTAAAAAAGCGTAACCCCTAAAGGCAAATGAAAAATTTTTTAACTCAGGCAAAAGTTTGTCAAGTTAAAGAGTAGACAATAATGTTGGATTCTATGACATTGTCCATTAGTTGTGTTCGAAACTGTTTAATTTGATAAACAAGTGTCTAGATCAAAACTTTTTTCATTAGTGTTTGTTTCTTACGCTTTTTTGGGCAAATGTTTGACAAGTGTGACCGTAGCTTAAGAATTGCTTTTATTACCTTTGCAAACGGTAAATATAAAAACTATTGTTTAATTTTTTTGTATAACAATTAAATCACCCACAAAAGCACGTTAATAAAACAAGCCAACAATATCATTAGTAAATATTGATGTTAAAAAACAAAACAAAAGCCTTGTAAATGTCAATGAACTATAAAATTTAATCAACTCATGCAGTTATCTGAAGTGTATGTACGTATGTATGTACAGATCCTGTGCACATACATATATTGAGTTTCAGAATATATTTTTCATTCATTTATTCAGTTTAAATATAAAATATAATGACATTTCAATAATTTTCATATTTATTGAATAGAGTTTTTCAAACTTTATTTATGTACATATATTTGATGGAAATAAGAATCTTATAGATGGATCAGTTTAAAACCCTTTATGATAGACTATTGTGATTAGCTTCTATCTAATTAAACTTAAAAAAACTCGTTTTGCAAAGACATTGTACAGTCGACTCCGCTTTATTGGAAATAATCAAAACCCAATTTTTTTCTCTAAAACGTATTTCAGATTACTGAAATTTGTTACAATTAAGTGTACTGCTTAAAATCAGCACAATATAACATTAAAATACAATAAAGTACGTAAGAGAGAAAAGGACAAATACATTTTGTCATTTAATTTTTTAACGGACAAAACATGCACAATTTTTTCAGCCTTAAGTTATGCAATCGATTTCTAATAAATAAATTTGTTATTGTTTATTTTTCCACTAAAGCGAAGTAAGTTTCATACAAAACGTAGTTCTGGGCATGCCTTTGCTTTTCAGTAATAAGATGTTTTCAGTAAAGCGATGTTTAGCTAAAGCGAAGTGGATAAGACTAGCTGTGTTTAAAATCAGTGCGAGGATTTGTATCGCTTTCAGTAATCCGATGTTTTTCAGTACAGCGTGTTGCGCTAAAGCGGATTCGACTGTATAACGAAATTCTTATTAATATATTTCGTTAGTTCGTTCCATCTTATGCAATCAATGCATTAAACACATTGGTCGCATTCATAAGACGTAACTATTGCTTAACCGTTGAGTGTTTGTCTTAGAAATGCATAGTTGAGTAGTTTCGCTCCACTCAACAGTTGAGTAATTGCTGCCATTTTTTCCATCGTAAAATTTTTTCGCCACCTATAGTCAACATGTGCTCAGCCTGAACAGCTGGTCGAAAAGAGCGCTGCCGTCTATACTATAATGCAACGCCGCTTTGTTAGGTGGCGGCTGCAAATATTTGTTAATTTTTATATTTAAAATGCGATAAAGTAACAAAATAATGAATTAAATTAAATTACTAATATCATTAAATATGTGTATGTTTATTATGCTGTCTATTTATATTATATATTACATATTTAATTCACTAGTGCGTTTAAAGATTTTTTGAGCACATGGCGGCTTAGCGTTAAAATATAAATACAATAGGCGCAGGTCTTTCTTTTTATTGCAGTGTTGTACAAACACGGAATATTTATTTTGTGGAGCAAATTGTATTGTAAAAATGGAACATTTGGAACATGGGCTACTGACTTCATTACATATTCTGTGTTGTACATATCTTTTACCTAAACTAATAAATTTAGCCAATCTAAAGTATTTTCTTTGTTGCTCTTTTATTACTTTTCAAATGTTTACATTCAGCAGCTGTTCATTTTGCAGTACATCCATCAAGCCGTTTCTAAGAAGTAACTGTTGGAACAAAAAGTTGCCAACAGTTTCACAACAGTTGTGCTCAACAGCCACGTCTTATGAATGCGCCCATTGACAACAGCAGGCTACAAGTAGAAATACAAGTACACATTTCAGTGGTGCCACCTTCATATATTTTATATTTGTAAATTTAAAATCATTTTTTAATGTACTTATGTCGCGTTAAAGTACAGAAATTAATCAATTTATTAGTTGAAATGAATTTCGGGATGTTATTTCTGTTAAATAATATGTAAAAGTTGCAAGGTGTCATTCACTGCACTATATTTGCTCATTGTGGCCGACAAAAAAAAATAGCAAGACTGTTGTAAATTTAGAGATGGTAAAATTGAGCTTTCATTACAAAAAAAGCTTTCAGCAAATTGTACTACGATGAATCAAAACAAATTACATATTCCATTTGCAATAAAAGTTTCGTATATAAAGCAGAAATCTACGTCAACTGATACCACACATAGTGGACCAACAACACAGAACGCTGATGATAAAGGAGTAGTGGCCTTCGAAAATAGCTAGTTGTTCTGTTCTACTACGTGTTTGTTAGAGTATTTACAATTGACTTTGGTGTTATTTGTTTATTACCGCAGCAAAAAATTACAGATTACCATCAGAACTACTTGCCATATAATGACATACTTTTCTGACAACCAAATTTCATTACTCGTTTGCAAATCACATTACCTAAAATTTAAAAAAAATATTGTACAAGTTGCGAAATGAGGTGAATCATTTTTTTTCAGATTAAATAGATCACGTGAACAAGTTGCCAAATAAAAAATGTAATTGCTTCTCAACAATCGATTATTTTAGTAAGGAAAATCGGTTATTAGCGACAGTAACTAATCGATTTTAATTAAAAAAAACGAAGTTCAAAAAATATGTCGCTTAAGCTTTTTTGGCGGTTATGGCTCAAGTGTAATCCACGTTTTTACATTTTCAAGTCGGTAGTCAGCTGTGATAAATGTATTTCATGCTTTAAGGCATGAAATAATTGCATTTGCTAAAATTAGCCACTTTCGTAACAGAGATTTGATTAAATTAACAAAAGTTATTCGGAAAACTTTTATTACAGAAAGATATAAAAAAAATTATCAAATTGCATAAAAGATATTTATGAAAAAATTTCTGTTGTTAAAAAAAGAGCTTAATTAGTATCAGAGCAAACTTGAGAACTAGTTAAATTTAAACACAAATTAACAAAACCTTAAAGTTTTACAACATTAGATATTTTTTGCAGGTACAAGTCTTTCAAATCACTGTTTCTCTTACTTATTTATTTATTTATTTACTGCATTTCCTTTGTTTCCATTATGCAGGCGCATTGACAATTGAAACTGCATTTTCCTGTTTGTTTTCCATGCAACCAAGCACCACGAGGGTTTATTTTTACGATAATTATATATTGTTTGTTCAAAATGTTATGACGTTCATTTATTAAAAGTTCTTTTTTTTTTTTTTTTGCTTTACAAAGAAATAATTTTTGTAAAGAAATAATTATGACAATAACACAACAACAACAATATAGACAAATGTTAAATGACATTGACATTATCACTAATTGTCATATAATGATTGTTGTGCACTCATTCACATTTTGCAAACAAAAGAAAATGTTTTTAAAAGGGATCGTTTATAATTGAGTTGTAAGGTTCACACTATACAGTAAATGAAATTTACAATTAGTCTCTATTTTTTAGGTGTGGAGCTTCATAATTTGGTAAATTTTTTACCGATTATAAAAATTTTATTGTTGTCTGACACGGTATAGCTTCCCATTGGTCTCATTGTAAAACAAGTGTGCGGAGACACACCCACAATTTTTTTAATATAATTTTATGATATTCTACTTATTTGATTGCTGCGAAGCCTATAAAACACCTCTGGTTCTTCTAATTACACAATTTGAAAGTGAATAAATGGGCTGAGTTACGCCCATTAAAATTTGCTATAATATTTCACGCGGTTCTAATCAACCGATTTTTACGAAACTTATCACACAAATTGAATTCTAAAATACACAAGGTCTTCTATTTAAAAATGGGCGGCTTCACGCCCATTAAAAATTAATATTTTATTTTATGTGCTTCTACTTTACCGATTTTTACAAAACTTAACACGCACCTTAAGCCCTGAAAAACGCACAATCTTGTATTTAAAAAATGGGCGGAGGTACGCCCATTAAAATCTAATTTTATATTTCACATACTTCTTCTTATCTTCTTCTATCAGATTTTGCATAGAAGTCGTTTTTTTTTTAGCAGAATAAATTATTTTATTATGTGTATATTTAATCAAGTTTAGGGTCTTTTATTTTCAGAAAATAATGTTCGCCAAATTATGTTTTTTGGCAAACCAGAAATAGTTATATGATTTGGCTCTATTCCTTGTTCAGCTTTTTTAAATATTTAAATTTTCAAGCAAAACAAAATCACTAAAAAAAAGTATATCGCAAGTTTTCGCCATCACCTCTCGGAAAAATTCAATTCCATTTGAAGTATGTGGTGGAAACTATTTAGTAAATCTTACATAACATAACATGAATAATATTAGACACACATACTTACATTATTTGCTATTATTTAGATCACTCATAATTCTCATTTAGTTAATAAATGAATTGACATAAAATATGTTTTTTATTCAATCTTAAGCGGCCCATCCATTGTACAATATTATTGTATATACTGTTGTACGTATTATTGTCGTTTTGACCTACACTATGAAATAAATGGCACAATATTTTCAAAGAAAATATTGCTAAATTTTTCGCACAGTGTAAAAGTAAACAACATTGAACAATGTTGCCACCACATAAAACACTTGTCTTGATAGTACAATAAAAATCAAAAGTATTTTGATATTTTCCAAGACGAGTGTATTGTGCCACCTTCGAATATGGTATAAAAATTGGCGATATTATTCTACAATATGAAAACCAAGTATTTATCACCCTTTATTGCTTCGCTGTACTGAAGTTAGTATTAATAACCGAAGCTTGCCTAGATCTGGCGAATACATCTTATATTCGTCCTACTCAAGATATTGCAAATAGTTAGATGCACTAAAATAAAAACAATTATGCAAAACTAAGCAAAAGTAAAACAAAATTAGCATGACTGTTGTCACAATTATTAAGACTGTTGTCAATACCTTGAATCAAATAAACAAGATTGTTGTTAGTTTGGTTAATATCAATCAGCCGTTTTCGTGTTATAGACAAAGAATCAAGGCGAATTGACATTAAGTGATCTTGATTCAGGAAATAATGATCAGCTATTAATTTCTCTTGTATCAAATCGTTTTGCTTGATTGCGGAAATTTCGTTCTGCTGTCAGAAAATTTGCACAATATTGCACTAAAAAATATACGAGTACATATGCTTTAAGCAGATATGTAACTCAATATCACCTGATATGAATTCGTCTTGTAAAAAACTTTGTGCCTTGTTTCGATTACTAACATTTTATAATTAAAGGTGAAAACAAATGGACAGGGGAACATCAAAAAATAATAAAAGAGCTCTCATGCTCTTATCCCTTCTCTCGATCAATTTCAAGGCTTTGCAAAGTAAACTTTATGTGCGAAAAGCCTTTTAAGAACAATATTTAATATTCCTTATGTAGTGTGAACACATTGCAATGCATTTACTGTATTATTAAGTTTGAGCTTTAATGCTCAATTAATGCTTATTTGGCTGCCCTTGTGCTTGAGCAATTGCAAAATGACGCGCGGGCAATATGACGTGTGCGTGCGTATGTCTGCAAATGGCACAAATATTCAATTAATTAAATGTTAACTTTATGTAGCAATTCATTGATGATTTGCTTTTCAAAATTACAACATTGATGATGGCACACACACACACACACACACATACACAATAAACGATTTGAGTGACAAGCTGACAGATAAAAAATAATATGGTGAATAAATAGATGTATGTAAGTGTGTTTGCAATAGTGTCCTGCACAAGACCATTTATAAGACTTTTCAAGACATGAGAGATTTTTCAAATGCTGTCGGCAAGACAAACAACTGAAACAAATGTCTTGCCAACAGTGTTGTTTAGTGTTTGTTTTAGAATATTTCGTGTAGTAAAGCATTTGAAAAATCTCTCATGTCTTGAGAGGTCTTATAAATGGTCTTGTGCAGGTCTTTAGTGTGTAAGTCTGGCTGTAACACAATATTTATTTAACTGACATTTAAGTGCTCCAGTCTTAAATGATGTTCCTTCTTCACTCAGCCGTTTATATGCGACAGAGTACGAGTATATTTTAATAGATGCGTAGCGAGCGGCGTGTGTGTACGAGCATAATTTGTAATGATTATCATTGTTATTAAAATAAATTAAGTGGCTGTTGAAACGTCTACTGCAATTTGTACGAACATTAATCTGCTAAATAATTTCTTCATAAAATGGGATGTATGTATGTGTGTAAGTCCTTCAATAGCCATTGATGAGTAAGGGAGGCCTTTAAAAATATCTCACTGCATTGAAACAGTCATATGTATATTTCCTTATATTATTATTAATATTTGCATATTTGCGTAAAAGTTTTCTTTTAACAAATCTTAGCTTTTTCAAATTACTTTCTTTACAGTAGTAAATAAATAAATTAAATCCGCAAAAAAGTCTTTCAGAATAATTTAATTAAACTCAACAGAGATCTTTCAGAGAGGATTTGTAATTAAATTAATATACAGTTTAATTTTTTTTTTTGTAATTTAAAATAATTCTAGGTTAATCTTGGCTGGAAATGCAAATAATTTAAAGCCAAAAATAATTGTAAAAGGCCTTTGAAGTAGAGGCCTTGCAATTTTACCATTTCCTTCAATATCCCCGTGAGTGTTTGAAGAAAATTGCGGCTTTGATTTATTTTATATAATTAAGTGGTCGTCTGCACAAAATGATTGACATAAAGTCTTAATTTAGCAGCAAACTTTAAAGATTGTCCCCAAAGAGCAATGCAATTGAAAGAATAAAATTAATTGAATAATTTATAAACAAATGGACAGGAAGAGACTAAACTTCATTATGATAACAGCACGGACCAATATTTTTATTTTTAATCAGACAAAATATTTTACTCAATAGCAAATAAAAACTAAGGGACTATCTCACGACGTGGATAAAGTTCGACTTGTCTTATTACATATATATATATTAATGTTAATGGTGGTATTTTACAAAAATAAAATATATGTTTATATTTCGGGATACCACCTTTATTTACTCTGAATGATTCTTAATTTTGCTTTTTTAAGTTAAGTTTAAGACTTATCACACTAACGTCCCTTTTCACAATGTATGATTAAAAGTTAACCTGAACTTTAACTGACAGTTCTTCATACAAAACTTGCCGCTAAAGTCCCTTTTAGCTTTTAATTGCGCATTGTTAAAAGGGCTGTAATCCAAAAATGTATAATTCATTCCTTAACCTTTTCAACTGATGTTAAACATAATTCTAAAAATATTATTACATTTCACAAAAAATAAATAATATTAACTCACCATTTAATATTTGTATGTAATTCAAGGTGTTCGTTTGATAGATAAATCTGGAAAGACAAGAAAAAAATTTGGAATTTATTATATTTAATTACTTAATTAAAAAATCTAAATCAAAAAAAAAATATATATATAACAAACCACAAAAACAAGACTGTTATAAAACTTTATATACCTTCGTTTAAGTAATTTAATAATCAATAAATTTGTTCCTTATTTGCAAATAACCTTGAACCTACAAAATTATTTCAGTATCAAATTCAAATTTTTTCAACTTTTAGTAATTTTGATTCAATATGGTTATTCATGTTGATTTAACAGTACCCAGCAAACACGAAGTCAAAAGTTTGAAATAAAATGTTTTTATAGTTTGATATCAAGCACAATTCTCAAATCTTTTTCAAGGGCTGGTGTTTAACACTTAAATTCAAGTTGATAATGATTTCAATATAAACATTTGACAACCAGTGTTATATCCATTTTATCTCAACTTGATGTCAAGTGTCATTCTCAAAACTTAAATGAATTGAGATATTATTTTATTTATATGCAATACTATTCCTTTTAATTTATTTATGCTCTACATTATTTTACAATCCACAATTGAAAAATAATTTAGAATAATTAGCAAAGAATAAACGACAATGGTAAGTCTGTTGTAAATTAGAGATGGTAAATTTGGGCTTTCGTTACAAAACACGTTTTCAGCAATTTGAAATACGATGAATCAATCCATTTGCAAGAAATTTTCGTATATAAGGCAGAAATCTACATCAACTGACACCACACACAGTGGACCAACACAGAAGAACGCTGATGATGAAGGTTTAGTGGCCTTCAAAAACGGCTGGCTGTTCCGTTCAACTATGTGTTGTCAGAAAATTTACAACTAACCTTGATGTTATTTGTTCATTAATAATTATCACGTGCAATTTGGCTTAAAAAAGCGATACGAACTTTAGCCCGTTCAAATAAATCATAAATTTAGAATAACGTTTGAAAGTAAGTTAAAAATAAATGAGTTTCTCAATTCGAAAATAATTTTCCCTTTTTGTTGAGAATGCTATGTTTTTCAAGTTATTTTTAAATCATTTTTACATAAACCTAAATTTGAAATTAAGCCTGAGTGCTCGTTGGGTAATGGTACGTTAAATCAACATGAAATAAATTTATTTAAAAAGATTTACATTAAACATATATAAAAAAAATCATTTCCAAAAACATTTCAATTATACTTGTTTTTGTAAATTATGAGACATTTTATATGTAATTTAAGAAATTTTAATATTTATAGTTCCGCCAAAGTGGCACCACAGTACCGAATTTCAATCAACTTCTTATAAAAATGAATACACATACACAAATATATATCTCTTGGTGGCCAGCACCGCCAACGTGGCTAATTATTTCGTTAGAATTTTCTATTGAATTAAAAACTAAAAGTATTGAAAAAACTTTTAGTTAAAACTAGAAATTATTTAAAATTAAGATTTGAATTAAAATTTTTATCTAAATATGTACAGCCGTATTTATAAAACTTATTAAGGCTTTAGAAAGGGATTTTAAGCCATATTCTCATAAAAAAATTTTCTTAAAAATCCTTTATAAAGTCTGAATAAGTTTTATAAATAAAGCTGATTATGTTTACATGGATTTTTTTTACATTTATCAAAATTTAGTATCCAAAACAACAACTGCAATTGTTCTTAAACTAAAACCAAACAACTCCACTACAGCAAATTCAAACACCTTTTTTAATTTAAAATAAATTCATCGATCGAAAATATCGATGAAATCTTCTCCAAGGCACACAAAACAATACATTTTGTGTTTATACAAAATGTCTAACATAAGTTCAGTGAAGTGCGACTTTGACCCGCGCACGAAGGGTTCCGTACGGACACTAGATATATAATTTAATACGAACTTTAGCCTATATGATATATTGTTTTGGCGTTTTTTGGGTTTTGGGTTTTTTCTGTTTTGAGCGGAATTTAGTTTTTGGCGTTTTTTCGGTTCTTGGCACTTTTTTTAGTTATCCCGTTTGGTAAATTTTTTAGATTTTTGGCGTTTTTTTATTTAGCGATTTTTTTCAATTTGGCGATTTTTAAGTTTTGGAGCTTTTTTGCGTTTTGGAAATTTTTTCGGTTTTCGACGTGTTTTCAATTTGGCGATTTTTTTCATTTTTGCGATTTTATTCATTTTGGCGATTTTATTTTCATTTAGGCCATTTTTTAATTTTAACGCCTTTTTCGCGTTCAGCAATTTTTTTTCGGTTTTTTGCGTTTTTTGCATTTGGCGATTTTTTTTCATTTGGGCGATTTTTTTCGGTTTTCGACGTTTTTTCAATTTGGCGATTTTTTTCATTTTTGCGATTTTATTCATTTTGGCGATTTTTTTTTCATTTTAATTTTGGGCCATTTTTTTAATTTTAACGCCTTTTTAGCGTTCGGCAATTTTTTCGGTTTTTGGCGTTTTTTGAATTTGGCGATTTTTTTTCATTTGGGCAATTTTTTTCGGTTTGTGGCGTTTTTTCAATTTGGCGATTTTTTCATTGTGGCAATTTTTTTCATTTGGATATTTTTTTTCATATAAGAGATTTTTTAGTTTTGGGGCTTTTTTTGTTTTGGCGATTTTTTGGTTTTTGACGTTTTTTCAATTGAGCGATTTTTTTAATTTTGGCGATTTTTTTTATTTAGGTCATTTTTAGTTTTAACGCCTCTTTCGCGTTTTGCGATTTTTTTTCGGTTTTTGGCGTTTTTTTCAATTAGGTGATTTTTTTTTCATTTTGGCGATTATTTTCATTTAGGCCACTTTTTAGTTTTGGCGCCTTTTTCGCGTTGTGGCGTTTTTGTCAGTTTTTGGTGTTTTTTCATATTGGCGTTTTTTTTATTTTCTCGATTTTTTCGGTTTTGTTCATTTGTTTCAGTGTTAGAATTTTTTTTAATTTGGTGCTTTTTTTCGTTTAAGCCATTTTTTTTTGGTTTTTGGCGACTTTTTTTTTTTTTGGTTTGGCGATTTTATAATTTTCGGTTTTTTAGTCTTAACGTTTTTGAAAATTTCAAGAGTTTGCCTCTTACGGTTTCCAAGATATAGAAATTGTCAAAATTACCACCCTTTAATTTAAGTTTTTTTAATTTTAGTGCTACTTGTCGTAGTCTATATAAAAATACACTAATTTTACAAATTTCAAGTGCAATTGTTTGTATGTATATTACATGGGATTTCAAAATTTTTCGTTGCTCGTTTTGGGACACCCTTTAATTTTTAACTCTCTTGTATTTGCTGTTGTAGCGGCTAAGGTTCTATATACTCTGTCCAAATTTCAGGTCCGTAGCTCTTACGGTTTCTGAGAAAATAGCGTGTGGCGGCCACACGGACAGTGTAGCGAAAACAATAGGGTTCCTTTTTCACCTTTGGTGTACGGAACCCTAAGAACAGAGCATTTTCTCCATCACTTAGTTTTATTTATATTTAATTTTTAATGATTAACAATTAAACAGGGGCTAATTTAGTGGTCCATATGGAGGTTTATCCTTATTAACATAAAAATTATATATTTTTAGGCTTTATTTATGTATGTTTATATTAAGGGATTATTATATATTTTAATATTTTTTTTTTTCTTAAAGGTCGTCATTGCCATTTCTCCTTTCAAATAGATAAAATCTTATTCAGTCATGTCTGCAACAGTTTGTCGCACAAACTAATTTGTTACGCTTGAATTAACTTTTGCTTGTGTGTGGTTTTTGTCCGAACTTATTACAAATTATAATTTCGTATTCTGTCTTTTCTAGCCTTGGCTTAAACTTCTTAAGTAGCATAATGTCCGTTAGGCTAAACTCAAATTTATGTTTGTGTGTGTTTGCTTGTAAATTTAGGCCATCATAATTTGTAGGAAAAAGTAAAAAAAAATATATTTGCCCCTTTTTAAACAAAAGAGGTATTAAGCGGAGCAGAAACTTTTGGCAGCAGCTAAAGGGTAATGCTTGAAAAAGAAGAAGACATATTTAGTGTAAGAAAAAAAAATAAAATTTTTTGAAGATTTGTATTTTGTAAACTATTAATATTTCCCTCTCACTGGCTGCTCGCTTTAACACTGCCCTTTGACACTAGTCCCGGCCTGTCTTAGCAAGAACCCTTCTTGCCATTGTGCATATTTACTTTATTGTTAGAAATAAGTATAAATATGAAAAGATGAAAGTATTAAAAAAGGGAAAACTTTAGGGTCTTATAACTCTTTTTATTGTTGTTGTTGTTGTAGGTAAGATTCACATACACTTGAAAACCATAAAAATATGAAACATAAAGACAAAAATATTACTTTTTCCTCCTGCTGCGCCAGCAAGAACTTTCACTGTATTTATTATAAAGGAGCAGATATGAAAAGTTTTAGTTATAAAAAAAAATCCATATGTATGTATGTATGTATTCCACACTTATGCTGAAATTGGGTTTCTGACGTTTAAATTATGCTGATGCAAAAACGAAAAAGAAGACATGTAGCAAAGGCAAAAAAAAAGGACTTTACTGCAGTCAAGCGTAAAAGTAGCATATTACAAAGTTATTTGTTTCTTGTTATTTTGTGACCATTAAAGCAAAAATTTATTTTTAATATTTACAAGATAGACATACAAACACAAACACACACATTAATAAAAAAGAGCTTTAACAACAAAATCTACAAGGGAAACCCTCCTGCAATATGTTCTGTCACATACAGCAAACTTCAGAAATGTTTGTGCAAAAGCGAAGGGTCAGTTTGAAAAGTTGTTTGGCTGGTGATTTGTAAAATTTTAACTTTTTTTAAGTGCAAAGAAATACTAATCATTAATAGAGGACATTACATTCAATGAACTTCGCATAGTAACTATTTTGGCGACTAAATTTTTCTATTAGATCAATTGATTAATAATTAAATGTAATATCTTAAACCAAATTTTCAATAATCTTCAAAATATTGGGCCTAATTTTGGAAAACGCAACGCCAAGCGTTAAAAAATTTCATATCATATGAAACAAGTTTAAATTACATTATTATTAAAATACATAGAAAATTTGAAAACGCTAAGCGTTGCGTTTTATAAAATTAAGCCCATTGTCTCTTCTTTGACATGTTTTCGCTTCACTTCACATTCTATTAAACTAAATGAAATGACACTGTTTTTGACAGCGATGACAATAACAGTCAGTGCAGAGTCTGGGTACTTTATATGAAGCAGTGAGATGTATAAATTCCCAATAATATTAAGGTGTTTGTGAATGTGTTTATGTTAATGTATATTAAAGAAGTTTATTATTCGACATATTGTCATAATTATATTTTAATTTGAAATTTATTTGCTTGTGGTTTAGCTTGGTCTATATACGTATTTCATTGGCGCTTATACCAAATCATCAGTAGACTTCAACCACAAATTTTGAACAGTCACAAACCTCTTACTTTATGCACAGACTTTCAAAAACTATATGAGAATGCATAGAACAATAATATTTTTGAAAATCACAAAGACGGTGTAGAAAAATAAAATAGATTCATATCGAATATAAATTATTTGCTGGGTTTTGTATGAGTTTCAAAGCCTACCAAACTTATTTTGTCTTTGTGATTTTCAAAAATATTATTGTTCTATGAATTCTCATATAGTTTTTGAAAGTCTGTGCATAAAGTAAGAGGTTTGTGACTGTTCAAAATTTGTGGTTGAAGTCTACTGATGATTTGGTATAAGCGCCAATGAAATACGTATATAGACCAAGCTAAACCACAAGCAAATAAATTTCAAATTAATGTATATTAATTTAAAAAAAATTAAATAAAACTAAAAAAGTATGTAGAATTAAAATAGAAGCTGATAGTATTTTTAAGAATACTGGTTTTTGTGTCTTTATGCACTCAGAGAAAAGATATGGTTGTACAATGGTTGAGAAAGCAATATTATCTTCTCTGCAATAAATGTGTGGTGGTTGAAAACTAGTTATTTTTATTTTAAACTTTAATTTCGTTACGATAAACATAGTAATGTTTGAATTTAATAATTCATTATTCATAAAAAGTGTGATACGGTGACAGTTCAACAATATTGTTTTGTTTAACATTTATTTATTTTATTTAAAAATAATATAATGCAAACAATATAATGTTATCCAAAACCATAGTATATTAAATTTTAAAACAAAATCTTTTCCAGAAACACCTTCTGTCAATTCAGTGTTTCGTTTCTACGCTATCGCTAGTGCAATCGTTTAATAAATAAAACATAAACAAAAGGGTAGTTCAATAAAAATATATATACATGTATCTATTTATACAGACGTATTCGTATTTTGTGTATTCACACATATGTATATATGAATTTTATTTCAACACTATTAATTTATTTTTATTTCGCATTTAACGCACAGTTGTTTGAAATAAAAGATCTACCAATAAATATATGATTAAAAAACAAAATATTATTATTATGATATAAAATAATACTGTGGTCGTATTTAACAATATTATTATAATATTAGAACATGATATGTTAAGTCTCAATTATATTTTACTGACATCTAACAATAGTGTTGTCATATTTACAATACTAAGATTGGGTATAACAAAGTTAATTATTTTTTTAGATAATATTATTATTAACTCAGACAATAATATTATTTAAACTTTGCTTTTTTATGCATTATCTTGCTGAAATACCCACGGAATGTGGAAACGCCCTTTCAAGTACAGCTTTGTAACTAAATTCAATCTTACTTGCATCATAATAATAGAATATCTTACCTGATGCAGGCATTTTTTAAAATTATATGAAGTACCCGGGAAACTTTTTAGTTTTTTTTGCCGATTTTTCTAGTTTTGAAAGTTTTTCTAATTCTTGGCGATTTTTTGTTTGTTTTTGGGAAATTTTTCGGTATATGCCGTTTTTTTTAGTTTTGGGTTTTTTTTGTCATTTCGGCGATTTTTTTAGTTTTTGGCGATTTATTTCAGTTTTAGAGTTTTTTAGTTTGGCGCTTTTCTTAGTTTCGGCGCTTTTTGGGGATTTTTTTCTGTTTGGTGATTTTTTAATTTTGGGATTGTTTAGTTTCAGCGTTTTTAGAAGTTTCAAGAGTTCGTATTTTACGGTATCCAAGATACAGCAAGTTATCAAAATTACATTAACTGTGTGTGCTTTCAAGTAACGATTGAGTGTAATAAAGGCTTTTATAATGACAATCCAGGTTTTTGAAATTAAAAAACAAATTAAATAAAATCGAAAGTGAGTGTATTATTATGGTTCAGTCAGACGTGCCATAACCATAGACCATAAACTTATGGGCATAGGTTATGATTATAGGTTACTCGACATAACGCCATATAAATCAATTGAATTTTGGTTTGTTATGGCTATGGCGTAACGGTTATGTCACGTCTAATTTAAGCTTAATATTACTAAAAAAAAGTGAGAGTTAATGATTAAACAGAATTCCGGCCTAAACACATTTCCCATACAATTTGACACAAAAAACCAGCCGCAGAAAGCAGTCGTGAGATAGAATCTATTTTATTTTGAGAACGTTTTTTCTTATTCTCTCACATATCAATACTGATTCTCACAAAAATGTTACCATACTTTCAATAAATTTCATATATTTTGTAAACAAAACTACAAAGAATATTAAGCACAAAAGAAAATAAAACAAAAATCAGAGAGCATTTGAAGTTACTGCCGTCGATTTTATTATGGGCTTTATTAATTTGTCAGCGATTTTCCTGAAGTTGCAGACTTTATTCTGTTTCATCATTTAGTGATAAAATTTTTTTCTTCGTGTGATTAAGTGATAAAAACTTTAACTACGTTAAGAAGGCTTCTGAAGTTCGATCAAAAAATTATTTCAATTGGGTTTAATTATGGCCACAAAATGAGAAAAATTCCCTCCCCATAGTGCTGTGCAACTATTGACGTGAATACCTTTATTTATTTGAAAAGTAAAAAAATTTTCCACTTTTCTGTTTTTTAATGCAGAATTCAAAATACGAAATTTTTGCAGCATTAATTTTTTTAAAGAAATAAAATTTTGTACGTCAGTCACTTCGTTTAAAGTGTAAATAGAGCGATATATGTACATATTTTTAAGAGCATAGCTTAAAATTTTTATGCACCGTTAAATGCTTCCAAAATTTATTAAGTCTAACCTCGTACAATTGTACTTATGAGTGAGCACAAAAATATGCAAATTGTCTGTGTATGTGTGTGTAGGTATGAGGGTTTGTCGCATACATATGTATGTGTATGTATTGTGTTATTATTGTTCCTGTGTTTGATGTTGTTCTTGTTGTTATTTGTTGTTGGTTAAAGTTCTTAAAAAACATTAACTTTTGTACATCATATCTCAACTTTCCGTTTATTTATTTTTATTTATTTTCTTTTTTTTATACCGCTTTAAATACCGCATACAAAAACCATCCTTATGACACAAACACAATAGCACATACAATGCATGTATACAAGGGTATTTATGTATGAATGTGTGCGTGTGTTAGTCATGTGTGTGCCTGAACTATTTTTTATGCTTTTTAAATGATTAAATACATTTGTTGTTTTTATATTGTTGTGCTTACTTTTAGGCTTACCGTAATAAAGTTTTTTTTTCTATGTAGCACACATTCATTTTGTTAAAGTTTACCTATTTTTGTTGTTGTTATTTTTGTTTTTTGTTATTACGACTACATTTGTTGTCATAATTTGTTTGTGTAGATGGAAATGTTTGTCGTTAACCAAGTCGGTCGTATTTAAAACGCATGTGTTGGCTTTCCGCAAAATTATGCCACAAAATAATTTAAAAGTAATCAGACGGGGTTTTTTTTGTTGTTGTTGTTGTTGTTGTGTGTCATAAACAAAAATAAACATATTTTGTTATTTTTGCTGGTTACACGCAATCGTTAAAACAACAAAAATATGATTGCATGCATGTGTGTGTCTAGTTTTGTTTAATATATTGTTGTATTAATTTTTATGTTACACTAACTTTTTTTCTATAATTTTTAGTGATTATGGCTAATTATTTTTTACTTAATCCGTTTTTTAAGCTTTACTGCTTTCTAACAACAATATGTATGTATGTATGTATGTATGTATGTATGTATGTATGTATAAAGAATTTCACACTTTGCACTAGCCATCGTGAAAACCCTTACAACTTCGCTAATGTAAATTTTGTTTAACAGTTTGATTAGCAACAACATTAATTCCTCCATTAACTGCTTTTTAAGTCCAAAGTGCTGACTAGTTTTGTTTTTGGGGAAATTAACACATTTTTTAAAGCTAAATTTATTTGCTTCTTTTAAAAACTCAAAACTGAACTTTTTCAACCTCCAAAAGGTAAAAATTGAAGTTAAAACATTAAAAAAATTCAATTTCAATTTAATTTATTATTTTCATCAGAATGTAGAAAGAAATATTTGCGGGGAATGTCCTTGAGCCTATGAGTGTTGTGTGTGAGCTGTATGTATGAAGGAATGTGTTTGTTCTTTTAATGCTTGTACAGATATTGTTTGACTTTCAAGCAATAAATTTTAAATAATGTCGCAGGCAAAAAAATATTTTTAAATGGTTGCACTTGTTAATTAACTTATTGGAAAATAATGATACAGACATTATTATACATATGTATATGTATGTATATAGAGAAGCAAAAGGAATGCATTAAACATGAATAAGTTAAACAGTTCTTGGAAAACCTGCCAAATATTTGTACTTAATATACAATTATTTATTTGAATTTATATAATAGTTAAGTGGATTCATACGGTAGTCACAAGTGTCCTACATATTGTCATAAAGTTTTAAATTATTTTAATATAATTGTTTTTACTTTTTTTTTTAACAAAAGTTTTAAAACATTATGATAATATGACACTTATGACTACTGTTTGAATGCTCTAAATATTTTTGTGTATTTTAAAATTCATTGAGTTTCATTATTATAACTTTCCAATAGTTAAAGTTATGCTGTTATAAGACTTATAAAATATTTTTTTATTATTATAAATACATAAAACTTTAACTGTGATTGTATTAAGGCAAATTAGCATTAGTGAGGTGAAAGTACACAAAATCAAGCCTTTGAAATATGACGCTAGATTATATTTCCATACGTGATATCTTACGCTATATTTAAGTAGTTTTATTTTTCTACATTATATTTTTTGAAAACAGGATTTATAGATATTAAACTGACAACGAAGCAAACACTGTATACAGCCTGTACAACGATCCACTAAATAGAAACTTTCTTTGATTTGGGAAAATCGCGTAAATGATTACATGTGATTTATATCTACACTGAAAAAATTTTCGTCCTGTTAAAAAAATTTTGGTCCTGTTAAAAATTGAAAATACAAACACAATAAATCAATTAAAAATTTCATTGTGTCAATTAGAACCTAATTAAATTTTTTAATTAAGCTTTTAAATATCTCAAACAAAAGCTTAATTAACTTTATTAAATTTTTACATAAATTTTTAATCA
The DNA here is from genome assembly GCA_905220375.1 of Tachina fera. Classification (NCBI taxonomy): domain Eukaryota; kingdom Metazoa; phylum Arthropoda; class Insecta; order Diptera; family Tachinidae; genus Tachina; species Tachina fera. Next base: position 93,871,606 of record LR999966.1, on the reverse strand, counting down.
AGAATATTTCTAAGCACACGTTTCATTATTATTAAATCAAAAAAAAATTTTAATTAAAATTTTTATCAACTAAATTTTTAAACAAAAATTTAATTAATTTAATAAAATAATTAATTAAAATTTCTATCAATTAATTACATTCTATAAACAAAAGTATTTATTTTAAACTTGAAGTAAGCTTTTAATCAATTAAATTTGTAAGCAAAAAATTAGTTGACTTAATTAAATCTTTAACTAAATTTTTAATTATTTTTATAATTTAAGCAGGATTTTAAATTTTAATTTTTTATTAATTAATCTTATAAGAGAAAGTTTAATTAGCTTAGTTAAATTTTAATTAAAATGTTTGTTATTAAAATTTAATTTTTAAGCAACAATTTAATCAAATAAATTTTTTAAACAAAACATTAACTGAAATAATTATATGTTTAATTAAAATTTTAAGTATTTTTAACATTATTGAACGATTATTTATGATTTTTTTATTTTCAATTAAAATTGTTTAAAGCAGAAAAAATAGCTGTGCTTACAAGGGTTAATCGTATGAAAGTTACAACAGGATTGTCTCTGTCACTTAAAACATGTTTAATACACAAGTGTTGAAATAACCTTCTGATGCATATTTAAATTTTCACTTCCTTTGTTCCCCACTACAATATGAAAGATAATGAGCTGAGTATGTTTTCCTTAAAACAAAGTTTTTTTTAAATATAATTGACTTATTTACAAATTTTACTCATGGAATATTTAAAGCGATAAAAATTTATATCAATATTCATTACTCAGAAAATAGAAATTACACCTGAAACTATTTAAAGTTTTTAAAAAGAAAAAATAATTAAACATCATAAATATATTGAGCCAATTCACAAAGTGTTCTATTTCGTCATATTTGTTGTAAGTCATAAACGTTTATGACTGTCATAAAATCTTGCTCATATTTTTCATATAAATATATTATATGACAATAAAACTTTGTTACCTATGTTTTTCAGTCTGCTATTTATTTTATATAAATATTATTTTCTTTTACCTTCAAGACTTAGGATAGAAATGTAATTGCGAAGAATGATAAACTTCGAATAATTCGATAAACTTGCCTTGAAGAATTCGTTGCTAAATTTGTCTTTTGCAATACCATCAAATTTGACAACTTAGCAGCTCTAGTCAAAATCTTTGCCATGCTATGAATATTTTTGTATCCCATGGATACTAAATTATGCAAATATTCATTGCGGTTAGCAGCTAGTGATTTTAGAATCACTTGCAAAAATAACAAATTCGCGAAAAACTGCAAAAATTTTAAACAAACCATTGTTATTATTAAAAATCGCTAAAATTCTAAGGAATGCAAATAATTCGGTAAAAATGGTTCAAATTCGAAAAAACTTGCCAACAGCAGCATAATCCCAAAGCTTAAAATTCGCAGAAAACTGTTAAGAATCAGAATATTTGGCAATACTCACTTTTATAGCAAATATTGCAAGAAATCGCGATAATTCGCAAAATCGGAAACAATCCTTAAAATTCGTTAGTAATCGGCAAAACTGTTAAAAATAGAAAAAACTCATTTTCATCGCGAGTATTGGAAAAAAAATATATTTCACGAGAATTCGCAAAATCGGAAACAATCCTTAAAATTCATTACAAATCGCCAAAACTATTAATAATCAATAAATCGCTTTATAGCAAATATTGCAAAAATTCGCCAGAATTCGTAAAATCGGAAACAATCCTTAAAATTCATTAGAAATCGCTAAAACTGTTAAGGATAAAAAAAATAGCTTTCATAGCGAATATTGCAAAGATCGCGAGAATTCGCAAAATCGGAAACAATCCTTAAAATTCATTAAAAATCGCCAAAACTGTTAACAATAAAAAAAAATCGCTTTCATCGCGAATTTCGCAAAAAATTCGCAAAATCAGTAAACCACATCACCACAATACCTTTTTTTGATGATTTTCGATGATGATTTTTGATGATTAAAAACAAAAAATTCAAACATTTAGTCGTCTTTCAACGACGTAAGAAATAGAAATAAACCTATCTGTGTATCTTCTTTCCTTTTAGTTAAACGTTTATAATAATTTTGTATATGGCAATACAACAGGCCGTTCACAACGGTGCTATTTGGTCATAAATAGTAATTTATGACTTTAGAAGAGTTTGTGAATTGGCTAATTGTTTCCTTAATTCAAATATTTTCACACCTTTTTTTATGAAGAAAAATTTATTTTTTGCTATTTTTTTTCATTCTACCTTTCCATCATTTATATTTAATTGTTCTTGTAGTTAACATTTTTATGGTTTCAGAAATTTTTTTGCCATTTTCATAGCATCAGTTTGCAAAGCAGCAGACACACTTATACACAAAAGCATAGTAGTAACTTATATAAAAGAAATAAATGGCTCATTTACTTTAATGGTGTCATAACTCATAAAATTCGTTTTTTAGAGTTAATAATGCAGAATAAATGGGTATTTCGTAATTATATTATATAAGTAGCTTGTGCTACCACCAACTCCTACGAGAGGAATATTTGTCGTTGTGGTCCCTGAGTTGCAGAGAAAAAACTATTCACCAATTAATGTTTTTAATTTAGAATTTAATTGATTCATTTAAATTTGCAATTGTATTATTTAATTTGAGTGGAAAAACTTAATTTATATTACAAATATTTTAATTGATATTACAAAATTATTTATATTACTTTTTTGTGCGTGTATTTTAATTAAAAAACTTTAAATAAATTTTCTGCAAGACCAGTTTTTTTTTTGAGTTATGACACTATTGAAGTAAATGAAGTAAATGTATATACAGAACACTTTTCTTCAAATCCGACATTTTATTGTTGTTCCATATGAAACGTTTTCATGTATGATAAGTGAGAGTTTAAGTAGACATGAATTGTGAGTGTAATAAAAGGAACACGACATTAACATGAAGCAGTAACACTGCACTCACTCACTCACTGCACACATACCCGTACTTAAACACTTTAATGCACAGTAAAACGACAGTCGCTGCTTACTCACTTCACACAATTGTCTGCATGCATTCCTTATGAAATCGTTTATTATTATTTTATTTGTCTCATGTGGCTTGAGAATAAAAGAGACCAACTGTGTGGCTCTAGAGTTTTACAAATTGAAACAATTGCAAAAAAATATAACAATTGCTCTTTTAATCATCAAGCATCATTTAAGAAATTATTTTAAATAGTTTCTTTTTTTTTTTTTGTTTTATTAAAATGTTAGAGTTGTACTTAATGAATTTGATAATACATATTTTAATATGTTCTCATTAAAATTAAATTTGTCAAACAGGCTTGGTGGGTGGACCAGCTGCTGAACAGAGTACGAGGGCGGACTAATAAGTCCAGAACTTTTAAAATAAAACACATGGTTTCCAAAAAAAAACAGTAATTTATGTTTTCAATATAGTCTCTTTTAAACTCTTTCGCTGTGTCCAAATTTTTATTTTTATTTTTTTACAGCATTCACATTTTTTTTGGAGCAAAAATAAAAAAACTTAATATTGAAAATTTGCAATTATTTTTGGTCTAATATATTTGAACCATAACAAATTAAACGTCTCTGTTTACATATCACCGCAACGTTGCTTTAGTATTACGTTATTATATGTTTTTTTCATGCGGTTTGCAATAAATGAACAAGTACGGACAAGAGAATGACAAAAGTATCGTTTTAAATACTCTATCAGTATTGGCCGTCAAACAACCGTCATACGAGGGGAACTACACTACAACATAATAAAGTTTGTAATTTGTAATTTTAACGTAAACGTACACACAACGTTTTAATGTACAAGTGCTATTTGTTTTGTTTACAGTGAGTTCAGAAAATCGACTTGACAAAAAAAATGGAAATTTCGACGTGGATTATCTCAACAAGAATGTATCGATAAACTCAGTTCTTTGTATGGCGATAAAGCACCGTCAAAATGTACAGTACATCACTGGTATAGTGAATTCAATCGTGGTCGTAGTTCCGTCGCCGACGAATCCCCTGGAGGTCGTCCAAAATCGGTTTGTTGTGCCCAAAACAGCGATGCAGTGCGAGAACTTAAAATGTAACATCGTCATGTGACATGTTGTGAAATAAAGGCCTCCTTGCACATTAGTTCAATTTCAATAAACACTTACTCGTACTCGTTTTATACCCCATAATTTATCGATCGCTAAAAAAAATTATCCCGTCAAGTGGTGTAAGGAAATGATTAAAAAGTTAATTCGTGATGCTTCAAAAGACGGATATAAAATCGTGACAGGTGACGAATCATGGATATATGATTATGAGCCGGAAACAAAACAGCAATCGATCGTAAGGGTATTCCAAGTCGAGATACAGCGAAGCAAATGCTCGCCTATTTCTTCGGCCGAATGGGTGCTGTTCCACTTGAGCAACCCAGCAAAAATTTTAAGATTTCGTAATGGGTAGTATTATTTTAATGGGTTTCAAAGTAATGAGTAGTACATATTTATCTAATTATTTTATATATATAATAATGAGTGTCCTGTAATGAATAAAATAACAACTTATTCATATCATTACGTGAAAGTATTTATTGCATATTTGTAAGCAAAAAATAACCCATTAAATTTTTAATACTTTTGGATATTTGTAGCCAAAAAGTATAGGGTACCGCAAACTTTTTGAACTACTCAAGCAAAAATAATGGGTTATTCAGTCAAATTGTAAGTAAATACTTACGACTGGAGAGCAGATACACTTTTTTGCATTCTAGTAGGCAAACTTTTTTGCTGGGGTAGAACTGCAAGTTCTGAGTGGTACACTACCATTTGTTTACCGGAAATCCTCAGGGAAATTCCTAAAACTAACACCCGAAGATTAATCATTATTCATCATGACAATGCGAGCTCTCACAAACCTCGTCCGGCAAGTGAATTTTTAAGCAGTCAATATATCGAACTGACTTAGCATCCAATGACTTTTGCTTGTTCCCAAATATCAAAGGTAAAATGCGTGGTCAACAATTTGCGAGCCCTGAAGCAGTGATGGTAATTGGAAATCTTGATTTCGCGCCAAATTTGTTTCAAAATAGTGCCAAAATCACTTGAATGGTGCCAAACCACTATTTATATAATTTAAATGTTGGCACTTGATGTTCACCTCTTATACTCAGAAAATATTAATTATCATTTTAAAAAAGAGATTTATTAAAGAAATAGTTTACTCAAAAGAAAAACAATGATATTTTAATGTTAACCTTACATTCCGCCTCCAGTCTTAACTCTCCGCTTTACCGTCACCTGGCCGAATGTGGAAGTGATTGCTGATTTTTATGAAAATGGAAATATAGGATTTTTATACATATACATATGTATAAAACAAACATATGACGAATATACAATAGTTGAGGGCAATGCAACGTTTAGCGGGCTCAGCTAGTATTTTACATAATTGAACAAAACATGATTCTAAACAATACATCGTTCATTCTACATACATATATTAACATAAAGATCATTAAAATATATTTTTTGTTCGAAAAATTTCCTGAGAATTAAATGTGCTCTTACATCTTCAGATTGCATTTCGAAATTATTTTCATTTATTTAGCCTTATCATGAATTCCACATGTAAAAATTTCCGAATAAAATTTTTCGTTCACATGGATTTTATTTTCGTATCATCAATTCGAATAAAATTTAATAAAAGCTTACATATTTCCACTTGTCCAACAGACAAATCTTTGTGAACTATTTTCATCATAAATTGTCAAAATATTTCGCAATCTTAAGAAGTTTTTTGATACCAATTTTTCACACATTTTGAAATTTCCATGTGAAATTTTATTCATGATAAGTCTGATTTTTTATCTTTGCATTTTGACTGAACATTTGATAATGTAAAGAAATATTATACGACTTTTGGGGAAATTTAGAAATTATAAAATATTTAAAACTGATGTTGTTGCAAAGAAATTAAATTATTTTTTTTTAATAAATCGTCACAATCATTCATTGCACACAGTTACTTTTCCCTTCAATAACCGAACAGTTGTCAGTAGCAAATCCTACTAAGTTTTCAATACTTAACATAGTACAAGAATACTTATTATTGAAATAAAAAACGTTTCCACTTAATTCGAGCCATAAACGCCAACAAAGCTTTAGCAACATAATATTCCTGCTTCATTTTTTGACGAAAATCAAAATCGTTTAAAAACGAAATGAAAAAGTATGCCGCTAAAACTTTTATTGCGGTTATGGCTCGAATAGTCCAAAAAAAAAAAGCCAGAAAACGAGCGAGAGTGCCACAGTGCCAGCTAACATCTAATGGTGCCGAAAATGGCACAATTGTGCCACGTTTCCCATCACTGCCCTGAAGAAGCAGTTAAAGCATTCAAGAACCATGTTTTTTAAGTGTTTCAAGAGGAATGGAAAAACTGCTAACATACTATTAATGAAAATTATTCATTAATATAAAGAAAATTTCATTAAATTAATGATTAAATTTTCATAAATATAATGAAATATGTATAAGCAGTAAATTATGAAAATTTTCTATTAAAAACATGAAATCACATCCACCTACTTAATAAAAAATATATATAGCTTTTTTATTTTAATTGATATATACAAGTACATAAATATGTACGTTTGTATTTATTAAAGTAAAACATTTTAAAATTTAAGGAACTCATCATTAAAGTTCAGCCCAAATAATGTTTTAAGTAAGCCAAAAAACTCATATATTTATAGTAAAACTCTTATATATTGTTGAGAATTACAATACGCAAACATAAGTTTAAAAAAATAAAAGAAAAATCTTAACAAAAGAAGCATCTTTACACAGAAAAAAGTGTTCACCAATTAACATTTTCAATTAAGAATTTAATTGTATTAATTAAATTTTTAAATGTATTAATTAATTTGAGTGGAAAAACTTAATTGATATTATCAAATTATTTATAGGTGAAAATTTAATTAATTTTTTAATTGATACTACAAATATTTTAATTAATATTACAAAATCATTCATATTACTTTTTTGTGTGCGTATTTGTTATTCACAGAAAAAAAGAGAGAAAAAGAGAGAAAAAGAGTATGTTTGTTGGCATTGTTCCCTTATCATATAAAAGTTGTTGTTCGTTTCAAATTGACACTTAATTAAATTGAACCTCATTTATTTGGTCTTCACAGTTGTTATTTAATACACACAGTATTGGATGTTTGGCACAAACTTTTTGTGTTTGTATAGTGGTGAGTCAGGTGAAAAATGAAGAATATTACATTGTATAAATGAAATGATTTCATTGCATTTATGACGACCATACTGCTTTAAAATTAAAAGGGATTAGAAAAGTAAAGTAAGAAATAGAAAATATTTTTGAACAAAATACCTTTAAATTTATTTATGTTTCCAAACTCTGCATACAGTTTAAGTAGTAGATAAAATTTGTGAAACTTACTTATATTTGCCCCAAATTTGCTAAAAAGAAAATTCGTTTAAACAATGTAACAATTTTCATTAATACAATGAACTATGAAGAAGACATGGAGAGCAGAAATTAAAAGATTTCATGTATGCAATGTAATTGTTACATTCTCTGAATGAATGATTTTCCTTTCAGTGTATGACAAATGGTTTTAACTAATGCAAAAGTGTATTAATCATCAAAGAGAATATTTCGAAAAAGAATAAAGCCACATTCATTTAAAGATTTTTGTTGTTATTTACTATTTTTTACATTATGCAGCACAAGCAACTATAACTCAAAGTTATATACGCATGAGTATAAAAATATTCTGACTATTATTCGGCTGCACATGCGTATATACAGGGCTTTTTTATTTACACCCAGTAAAAAAAGAGACTCCAAAAAAGTCATGAAAATGTAGAGTTTACGATGCGGAAGTAGTGCAAATTTCGATCCGATCTAATGATTTTTACATAGGGTTGTCATTGCAAGAAGTTCTCTTTTTCGATGCCTGGTCACTGAATTGGAAGCGATATTAAGAAAAATTTTCTTTTTTGTGTTCTATGATAATATTTTCTTCTAGGAAAAAGGATAAATAGTTGCCTTTTTTAACAATTCGTTTCTTTTTATACGAATTTAAGCCCGAAACAGTGTTTTCATGTAAATTTAAACAAATAACTTTTATATCTTAGACTAAAAATAATTCATAAATTTCTTTAAAATAATAAATTTTTTTTAAATTCTGGTGAGTATTTTCTAACACTATGGAGGAGTTACAAGGTTTTGTGTGACTAAAATAAGCTTCTACATGGTTTTTTGCTCACTCTCGGTAAATTAAAAATATCGATTTTTTGGAAGCAATGAAAATGTACTTCCACTAGAATGACTTCCATTTTTTTTCACTGGGCACATATATAAAACATATTTTCAAAAAGCCACACACCCCCACATATCTTTCATCTAATTTTACATACACAAATGTATTTATATGGTAGCGAATGATGAATAAATATCCCAAGTATAATGCGTTTAATTTTTTATCCGACTAGGTATGCATACTCTGAGTATAAGCATACTCCGACTATAAGTGGGAGAGAGAGAGAGTAAAGGCGCTTGGTATAATGTGCTTTTTTACGAGTATTTTTAGTTGTAGCGTATTTTAGTTTTTCGCATAAAAGAAGCAGAGATGCTCTTGTATGTTGGAACCGGCTATAGTCATAGTTGTTGGAGAGAAAATATGTGAGCTTTCGAAATGTTTGCGCTACAGTTATGATTACAAGCAGTTTCTTAAGTTAAGACTGTTTACTAATGTATGTATGTTAATTATATTTTATTTTTAAGTACTCATTGTGATTCTTCTCAAATCACGTGGTAGTCTGTAACTAATGGGTGTCTAACAAAAACTAAACGACTCAGATTGCTCAAATTTTGAAAGGATTCAACTGACATTTGCCTGTTGATAGTAGCAAAGTTTAAATTTTAGTTAAGAAGAGATAAATTTTAAAAGTCATGGACTTATTAACGCCTCGTAGTTTTCTTACATCCAATTAAATTTTGATTTTCTTTAATTTAATTTTTTTATAGCACATTTAGTATAATAACACTTCCCTACACATATATGTGAATATTGGTGAAATCACTTGCCTTTTAAGACCAAATATTAAAAAAAAAAAAAAACATTTCTCTTTTACATCAAAATCTTTTTCAAATATTTTTTGAACATTCAGTATAAAATTTACAGAAATTCCTTATTCAAAGTTTAATCTTTTTTTATTTAAGGGAAGAACGCGCTATTAATTTTCTGAACTTTGAATGAATTATTAACACATTGCTTCAAAACCATATTACTTTACAGCACATACATACATTAATTTGTACATATAAAATTTGTTTTATTAGGGAAAAGCCCTTGTGAGTCAGTCTTGTGTATTTTATTTATATGCGTTTGCTTTGCTTCCCTGTATATGTATGTGTTTTACATTTGGTTTGAATTCTTTCTTTTTTTTCTTTACTTTCACAAAAGTTCATGAGTTCTTTGGGTTTATTTGTCATGTTTTGTGTGTTTTACAAATAAATTCATTTGCACTTCCGTTTCCGCAAAAGTGGTTTTCCCCACCCAACAATGAGACTCAAACTCTCATAACAAACACCACACCATCTTTAATACAAACACACAATGAGTGTGCCATGTGTAGAAACACTTACACAAAACTATATGAAGAGAAACACTCTAATGCTCATTGGAAATTCTTTAGGGGTTTTTTGTTTGCGTGAGCACGCACACACTCAAGCACATATTCTTTCCTGCGTGAAAGTGTTTGACACATAAACACGGCTTTTTGCAATTTTCATTTAAAGACGCCATTTAAAGTTGCGAAATGCTTTTTTTTTGGTTCTTAAATGGAATTTAATTTAATTAATTAATTGGTAGAATTGCCTTTACATACTCGTATTTCCTTGTATTGTGCGTGAGTGTGTTTGCTTTCAACATGGGACGAGTATCTTTAAATAAGATTCATTAAATTTTTATTTATATATGTATTTAAGTTGTTGTTTTTATTACATCATTTATTTAATATGATTATTAATTCTTTTTTTTTTTTGCTTTGTCCATTAGGGTCAAGTTGTTATTTAAAAAAAAAACACACACGTGCGTGGCCATATTAACGAGTGTTTGTTGCATGTTTGCCGTTTATTTTCTATTTTACACAAAAGTAGAGCAACAAAAAAAAGAGAATGTAATTTATAATTATTTAATTAATTCTGTACTTTTAATGAGCTTGTGCTCTACACTTTATTAAAACATTATATATTTTCATTAAAAATAAAATAAACACGTACACTTTAGTCCTATTTAGTTGCACTTTTGCTATTCCAGTTAATGTCAGGAGCGGCATTGACATAGAAAAACTTTTAAGGATGTAATGTGTAAATATGATTTAAAATAAAATTTTTAAAGAGTTGACAAACAGATTTGGTGACAGTTATTTAAGTTTAAAATAATTTAACTAACTTTAAGTAAAATTGCCTCTTTTTGCCACAGAAAAGTTCGGCATTTCATCTAGCTAAAGTGAAGTTTAACATATCCGTCCTTCGTTAATAAGAAATTCCTTTAATAAATTAAATATTGCATTCAATAACAAAAATTTTAAAATACTGAACTTAAGCACTTGATCCACACAGCTCATGCCACATGGGCTTTTAAGCATGAGCGATTTGAGGGCCTGGTTATCTTACGTGGTGGCTGAGGTGCATTTAATGATGGAAAGCGCTTAATGAAAAAACGTGAGCGAATGTAGCAATTGTAAAGTAAGAAAATAAAAACAACTTTGATGTTTGAGTTCTTGTTTGAACTTTGATATTTGTTGAACTTCTCATTTGTTTAAATAAAAATTTAACATAATAACTCTAGTTGTTCTAAGAAATTTTTGAGTAAAGGTTCCCTGAACAGTGAAAAGCTAAATCCCTCAATAATCAATTTCAATGTATTTTTGATAAAAAAAAGTATTTTACTTAATAAATAAATAAAATAATAATTTGGGATTATTAGTGCGGAAAAAAACCTTTAGTTACAAATATGCTCGGCGGTATAAAGTTTAGGCTAAAATGCAAAATTTATTTTTCTAAATTGTATAGAGACTACAAAAAATCGAAAGTTAAAAGATTTAATGGAAAAAATTTTGCCAAAAAAATTTTCCGTTTAAGAAAAATTTTATTTAAAAATATTTACGGTTTAAAGTTGCTGAAGTGAAATATTTTGAAACACACGATTAATAATCAGTTAAAATATTTTAAATTAAAATTAAAATCTAAATAGTTGTGGTAAAAACTCTTATGTGCATATTGTTGCCAATTGGCTACATTCCGATTTCAATTCATTTTATTGGCTATTGTGCTCGCTCGCTACTGAGCACACACAAGCTTAAGGAAAATGATTTTTTTTTCGGACAAAAGCACTTAAGAAGTAGTTAAGAGTTTCGGAAGAATCAAAATGTAAGTACGAGAGAGTTTTTTCACTGACTTCTCTATTTTTTGTTTTTTTTTTTTTTTTTTGAGTTGTTACTTCATAACACTGTTCATATTAGACCGATAGTAAGTATTTTTTTTATTGTCTGAGAGGGTATAGCTTCCCATTAGTCCCATTGCAAAAATATTATGCGAGGACACTTCCAGAAATTTTTTTATTTGATTTTATGATATTCTACTTATACGATTGCTGCGAAACCAAGCAAACACCTTTGGTTCTTTTAATTACACAATTTTAAAGTTTAAAAAATGGGCGGGGCCAGGCTCGTTAAAATCTATTATTATACTTCACGTGGTTCTACTTAACCGATTTTTGAGAAATTTAGCACACATATTGAGCTCAAAAATAAACACAATCTCTCATTTGAAAAAATGGGCAGAAATAAGCCCATTAAAATATAAAATTTTATTTTAAGTTGTTTTACTGTACCGATTTTTAGAAAACTTAACACACACCATGAGCTCTGAAAAACACAAACCCCCATATTCATAAAATTTAAAATTACATAATTTAAAATGCGTTTTATTTAAAATTTTTCATAAAAAATTTTCCTTGAATTTAAAAAATTAACAGTATATATTCTATCAGATCCTTGCATTGAAGTCAGTTTTTTTTGTAGAATTATTTTTATAAAATATCCCATGCAAATTGATGAATGCTGAAATGTATATATATGTGACAAAAAGGAAAAAGCGCTTATATCGATATAAGCTAATTTTGAGCTGATCACACCCCTGTAATCTTTATATTTAAAAGTACTCCTGAGCAAATTCTAAATTATTTGGTGTGATTTTTCAGAAAGTTTTTTTTGCTCATAATTTTATATAGAAAAACAAGTTTAATTTAGCTTTTATTTCAGTATACATACATATTTCAAATTGATTGTATTAGTTGTAGTGTGTAGATTCTAGGAAATCTGCGTTGTGCACGTTTTTTTTAAAAGGCAGCGCCTCTGGTGTCAATGAGGCGTATTAATTTTTTGAAGGTATGTTTAGTAGCTATTTTGTTGGTTATTTTACTTTGCCGATGGTTCTGATACACAATACCGACGAAGGAGGGCGCTTTGATGTTACATTAAGATTAGCATCCGCTGAAGCAGTGACCAATGTATATGCATTCATCACTTAAACTTTCCTACAATAACTGAAAAAAGGGACACTAATGCCGAACAGAAAAATTTGTGGTGTTGTTCTTTAATGACTGTCGGAGAGCGGGCTCGAACCCAGAGGACCTTCGGTTTTGTGTAATAGCAGATGTTTTTTAAAATTGTAGCCCAGCTGGTAGAGTCATCTGAGAATGTAGATTAGTTTGTCGTTTTAAAAATTCTATTATGCTCTCAAAGTTTAGCACTATGGAGGAAATACGATTTTTAGGGTTTTCATCACAATTTTTATTTTCATATTTTAGGGAAAATCCCAATCTGCTCTTTTTAAATACATAACGTTATACCTTTTTAAATTTATTATAACGCACCTGGTTTTTTAATAATAATTTATTTACAATTGCACTTTTATAATTTTAATTATTAACCGACATAAATGTACAAAAATTATGCCACTTCAATAAACAATCGGCTTGCACTCATAAATAAAATATAATAAAATTATCTTTTCATGTTCAAGTTAAGTTTTCAATGAATTATTAATAATGATTTTTCAAAAGCACTAGAATTTTTGTATTGTTAGTTTTTTTATATATATATTTTTTTACTTTAAATGTAGCAACACGTTTGTTTGAGTTTTAACAAAATAAGCTCTTAGCATTTTTAATAAACATGTATAACCTTCCTTTTTAATTAAACAATGTAGTTAATAAGTTATTTATGAAAGCCCTTTGCAATATTACAATGTGATATGAAATAATTTTCAATTTGTTTGGGCTTCACTGCAGCTGAGATATGCATGTAGTTGGCATATGTATATGGTGGATACTTATGCAGTGTCCATATGGAATCCTTCGTGTGCGCTTCAAAATTGCATTTTACTCAAATTATTTCCATAGCACAGAAAAAATAGTTACAATTTAGATTCGATAACTATATGTCACTGGCTACGGAGGTGACATTTGACAACTTTATCCTTTAGCGAATTATTCTATCAGCTCTAGTTTTGAAGTTAAAGTGTCATTTAGGATTAGCATAAATTGCACCTCTTCTCGAATTATTCTGTTAATATATCACGGGATTGTACACCAAACTTAGAAATACTTTCTGGATTATTACGGTCTTATTCATAAAAATTCCTTAAATTCAGCTTTAATCTGTAAATTACTTTTGAAACAGATTTTGCTTTATGAAGCTATAATAAAAATTTGTATACATAACTGATTAATATCAGTGAATTAACTATTAAACGATTTTGCTTCTTTTGTAATTTTATGTTGGCAATATCATGCCACTTTCGCTCTCAATTTATGTTTAGTGATGCATACAACGAAGAATCGATTAGCTAGATAGTCTGTTAGAGTCGAATAAAAAGTATATAATTACACAAAATGTGATTAAAATTTAACTTAAAATGATGTTTTTTAACTTTTTATTAATACATAAAACTAAAAAAATTTAAATATTGTAAAAGATTGTATTTAAAGTTTAAGTTTTAAACACATTTATATTCGTTTGAGTACAGAGGTAGGCAAATACCCACTTTATTGAGGGTTTTTCGATTATGCATCACTATTTTGTTTTAATTTTAAAATGTGATTGTACGTACATACATACATACATGTGCCCTTATGTGTATAATTCTATTTATTTTTTTTTTTTGCCAATGAATGGGATTTCTTTAATTTTCAACGATGTTTATATGTACTCACATATGTATTTTTCTTTTTATTCCAAAGAAATTCAAAAGAATAAAAAAGAAACATAGAAAAGAAAAACCACAGAAAATCTCACACAAGGGCCGAAAAATCAAAATAATATTCTTTATAATTGTTCATCAAAGGCTTAAAGTAGCATAGAGGCTACATTAAAAATTTCGAAGTTATAAAACGTTTATTAAACGTTTAATATGCTGTTAAGCATTTATGAATCGTCTTTTTTAAATTTTTGCTTATTAATCTGTTACGAAGCTGTTATGAAGCGTTTATGAATGAGGCGGTTAATCTACACAAAAATTCCTTTCATTAAAATAGATTCACTTTGATGAGTATATCAGCGTAGCTGACTATTATTGCAAGGATGTTTAAAATCGTGCGTTCTTAGTTTATGTAGTTTTTGAAAAATTTTTGATTTTAATTTTTTTTTAACAAAAATAACTAATTCTTATGTATTCTTATTTGCTGATTTCAAAAATAGGTAAATATCTTATCTAGCACCTGTAAATGGTGGTGGATGGCTTTCGAAAAGAAAAATTTCACGATTTTTCTTAATGTAACACGAAATATCTCTGCATTTAGAGGGGCTAGAAAAGAAATAAACATATTTTTTTAAATCAGCGAACAAAAATAAATAAAAATTAGTTATAGTTGATCAAAAAAAAATTATAACCAAAAAATTTTTAATGACTAAACTAAGAACACACGTTTTTAAACATTATTGCAATAATAGTCAGATACCCTGATATACTCATCAATGTGAATCTATTTAAAAGAAAGGTATTTTTGTGTAGATTAATAGTCCAGAAAGTATTTTTAAGTTTGGTGTACACTCCGTGATATATTAACAGAATAATTCAAAAAGAGGTGCAAATTATGCAAATCCTAAATGACATTATATCTGCAAAACTAGAGCTGATTGAGAAAAACTAATGACGCCATCATTCATCAGTCATCAGGAGACAAAAATACATAAGGACCGGCCACTTTTATTTAAACATCCAAATCAGTGTTGTGCAGTGTTATCAATTATATTCATACATTAAAAAAAAATAAATACGGATTTGACAACAACATATACAACAACAACATTAAATCTTGTCAAATTCTACAAAAAAAAAACAATTTGAAAATTCTTTGATTTTTGATGAAAATTCTCTTTAAAGGTCTTCACGTCAAAAGTTGCTCTGTTGCGGAAAAGCAAAATTGCAAAATTTTCAGCAAAAAAAAAAAAAATATAGAAAATTAGAAGTGCAAGATTATCACACTAAATTTTGCAACTTTGTGCAACTTTTTACGGCATTGCCAATACAAAAAAAATAGACAAAAAGTACTTAAAAAATCAACCATAAATCAAATTACAACGCAGAAATACCTAAATGTCTTTCTTTTAAATGAAAAAAATAATTAAAAAGAAGTGCTTTAAGATGTTTTCGTTACAAATAAATTAATTGAAAATTATAAAAATTTTAATCAGAAATAATTTTTAGTCAGGCTTAAGTTCAGTAATTTCAATTCTTATTGAATGAAATATTTTTATTAATTAATGTGAGTTTCTAAAGAAGAGAAGAAAAATTAAACTTAAATTAAACTTAGACTTTAAGCTGGGGGAAATACCGATACTTTTCTATATCTAAATAGAAAAATGGATAAACAGAAAATTAATAGTGATACTTATAAATGTGTTTACCAGAAGTAAATCAATTGTATAAACAACAATCATTTATCATATTCCGTTTCATAGAAAATTTAAGTTAAATAGCTGATGTTCATGAGAATCTCTACGCAAGTAGATAGACTATGATGCTGATGAAGTGCGTGGCGTGGCGTGAAAAGTATCGGTGTTTCCCCCAGCTATAAAGTCTAAGTTTAATTTTTCTTCTCTTCTTTAGAAACTCACATTAATTAATAAAAACATTTCATTCAATAAGAATTGAAATTACTGAACTTATTAAGCCTGACTAAAAATTATTTCTGATTAAAATTCACTACAGTTCAATTAAAAATCTAAAAATGTCTCAATTATAAAAATGTTTACAAATTCTTAGCTAGCAATTATAGTTAAAATCTTCAAATTCGAATTTATGATAACAAATACATAACTTTGTTATTTTCAAAAGACCTATGGCTCAAATTGTTATTATAATACCAATTAAAGAATACCAATATTATTAATATTGATATTTGTATTACGGATTTAATTACAGAATTAATCAGGGTAGTTACAACACACAAAAAAGTAATATGAATGATTTTGTAATATTAATTAAAATATTTGCAGTATTAATTAAAAATTTAATAAAATTTTCACCTATAAACAATTTGATAATATGAATTAAGTTTTTTCAATCAAATTAATTAATAGAATTAAATTCTTAATTGAAAATATTAATTGGTGAATACTTTTTTCTGTGAACACTTTGTTTCAGAATTTAAAAACTCTTTTAACAATTAAGAAACATACGAGTACAATATATCTATGCCATATATTGTGATGCTTTATAGACAACTAAACTAAATGGGTTGGTTGCTTACGTCAGAGGGTGCGTGCAATCATGCATTTTTAAACAGTTGTAAGAGTTGACGTGAATAACTTTTTTGTTTCAATAACTCATTTTTTAACTAAATATCCAAATAATTATTTGTAATTGTACCTATCAATTCTGGAAATATTTTTTTTAACAAGAAATTTAAAAAATTGTTGTTGAATACCGGCATTTTTGTTATTGAAACTGAAAATTATTTTTTTTAGTGTGAGATATGTCCTTTCTGCAAAATTAAAATATTTTACCCCCCATAAGTTGAGAAAATAAAATTAAAATTTTTTTCTGTGACCCAGAAGATTAGTCAGTCGGAGTCTGGGTCTTCTGTGTTCTATTTCCAACAAAAACTCTAGTTTTCATACAACTACTTCAGATGAAAAAAGTATTTGTTAGTATTCTCGTTATACTAAAAATTTTATATAAAATTGTAGTTTCTGCAAATTTAATAAATAATAAAAAAAATTATTTTCTAAAGTCGAGTCGATACAACATGCAGTTGTAGTACAAGTTTTTCTGTAGTAAAAATATTTATGAATGTGTAAATAACTTTATTAAACAATTTACATTATAATATAAAAAATTACTTTTATGCCTCCTCTGTAACTTTATGCTATGATTTTTTTTCTCTGCATAGAAAATACTTTTACCAACTAACTAGTTTAATATTAAAACAAGAATAACAAATTTATCGCTATAATGAAAAATTATTACACTGCTTTTGTTTCGAATTAAAATAAAATAATACGAGTAAATAAATTTATCTGATATTGAAGATATCAATCAATATGTGACAGGCATAAATTTTCCTAAGAAGGACATATACAATGCAACCAGCCTCAGGCATACACACACATGACCTACGCAAGTACACACCCACACACACATACAGACAGAGCCTTAATAAGATGTTTTAATGAAAAATCTCTGCTGCTTTTCCCACTACAAATGGTTTGAATGAAATAAATGCGAATAAAAATAAAACCATAAAACATAAAAACCAACAACAACAAGAAAAATATGTTTCATAACAAACAAACAAAATTAAGGTATAAAATAATATTATTTAAATAATTTGTTTAAGAGAATAATTTTCTTTATTTATTTTTTTTTTCTTAGTGTCTTCTTTTGCTGTTGCTTTGGGCAAAAAGAAGAAAAATTTATAAAAATAGAAAAAATTAAAAGAAAAAGGAAAAGAAAGGTCCTTTTCTTAAGGATAAAAATTTATATATGCTTAAATAAGAAATGGTTTTAAAAATAGATCAATAAAAATTTGCTGAAAGTGATGTTAAGCTTAAAATTATAATAATAAAATTCATAATACTCGTAAGCTTTTGTTAAATTTTATTTATCTAGAGGACTTAAAATTCTTTCAGCTCAAAAGGCTTAATATGATTTCCGAAGAAAAGAAAAGTTTTCAAAAGGAAAAAAGTTTTCACCAAAGATTTTATTTCATAAACTTTGTTGTTGTTTTGTGTTTGCTAAAAAGTAAAACGAAAAATGTGTTGAATATAATAATGTTGCACGTAATTTGATACAGGAACATTTTAAATTACAAAAAAAAAAGAAGAAACTTGTTAAAATTTTTGGGTTTTCAAGGAGATGTGATATAATATTTAAGTTTGTTAAGAGGAAATATATTCTTTTTAAATAAAATTTAATTTGCTGAACCTTGCTTTGTGTTCAAATTCGGTGGAAACTGAAAAGTCTTTCAAAAACTTAAAAAGTTTAAGATTATAAAAAAATAATTATTTTATCTTGTAACTTTCACAACTAAAGTCTGCCATACACGACATGTCATGTTACTGCAAAACACGTACATGTCGTGAGTTGCTTTTGAAACGTGGTTTCCATCTGACAAAATTTCAATTAGAACGTGCTCTAGTTTTTTCTGATACACCTTCTGACATCAGTTGTTTTTGTTATGCAAAATATGTCGTCTGAAACAGGCAGCTTTAGCCCACTATTGACGGAATTATGTACATACAATATAAATAATAATAATAATAATAATTCAATCCTTTATTTTTTTAACTCCTACAAGGAGCATAGGGCCGTAAATACAACGATATAAATAGCATGAAATTATTACATGATAACTTGGTGCGTTCGAATTTAAAGAGAAAAAAAATTTTTAAATGGTTGAACTATTGAGCTATTTTACGATTTTTAAATCGAGAACGATATTGGTTTATGCAAAAGCTGTACGAAATACATACAGAGAAAGGAAATAATTTGTTTTGGTTTTGAACTGTGGGACAAGTCGAACGTTGTCGACATCGTGGGACGGGTCCTGTGTCAGGTGTAAAATACATATGTATACATGAATGTGTATGTGTGCATGAATTTCCAGTAAAGAACAAATTTAATCTTTTGTATCGTCAAATCAAATCTGTTGATAGTGTAGGCAGGAGTCTCTTAAGCTTAACGTTTTGAAATTAAACAAAAATATATAAATATTTATTTGAATATAAAAAAATTAATTTTTTCTATCCCATTTAATTTCGTACATGTTGTGCAGTTTCGTGTTGGAAAAATTTTTATGCGCGTGTTTCGTACGTGTTGGACATATTGGTATTCGTATTCGGGTTGTATCGTGTTGGAAAAATTCGACACGCGGATAGTAAGGAGCAATAAACATGCTCGTTTGTGACCGAATATTATAAAATTTTTGTTAAACAGCTTGCAGGATTATGTAGTCCCATAGAAAAGTTGACATGTCAGATGTAAAAAAAAGTATGAAGTAGGAAGCTTGGAGAAGCACCCTACACATAAAAAATATTTCTCCAATCAACCTTTAATTAAAAAAAACAATCAAATATCAATTTAAAATTTGATTGTTAATAAATTTCTTCACTTTTTAAATTTTTTTCAACTAAAGTTTAATTGAATCAATTACATTTTTGATTTAACTTTTAATGAGTAATATTTTTATTTGATTTTTTGTATATTTTCTACTAGAGGAGTAAAATTTGAACATTTGAATAACTCCAACGCAAATGATGCAAGTCGCTAATTAATTATTCCCCCAGAGTCGAACTTCCATTCGGAGGATCTCATTAAATAAGAATTTAATGGTATTTCCATCATATTTATTGTAAACTGCATAATATTTATTTATTAACTTCGGAAAGGTGTAGTAATCCTGCAGGAAATTTGGTGACAATTGATCCAAACGTACTCGTCCTATTAGTTGAGAAAATGCGAGTGTTATCAAAAGTACACGCAAAGAAAAAATATGGTTGAGGTAACCATAATCAAACAGCAAGATACTATGATTGAATTATATGGTTGTAGTTTAATCATATTATTGTCAATGGGAAAGCAAACTTTTAATAATACTATTATCTGAGTTAATAATAATATTATCAAATATGACAACACCATTGTTAGATGTGACTAAAATATAATTGAGACTCACCATATCATGTTCTTATATTATAATAACATTGTTAAATACGACAACAGTATAATTTAATATAATAATAACATATTGTTTTTTAATCATATATTTATTGTTAGATCTTTTGTTGAAAACAGCTGTGCGTTAAATTCGAATCAAAAATAAATTAATATTTTTGAAATTAAATGTATATATAGAAACGCACACTTAAATATGTGTGTATACTCGAAATACGACACGTCTGTATAAAGAGATAAGCATATGTACATACGTATGTATGTTTTTTTATTTATCTACCCTTTTGTTTGTTTATACTTTATTTACTTATTTAACACGACGCGTGCAATACAAACAAAACACTGAAATGACAGAAGATGTTCCTGAAAAAGATTTTTTAACAAAACTATATTGTTAAGCTCTAACCATATCACACCTTTTTATGAATATAATAATGTAATTATTAAATTCAAACATTACTTTGCTTACCGTAACAAAATTAATGTTTAAAATAATAATAACTTGTTTTCAACGACCACATATTTGTTTCTGAGAACATAATATTGTTTTCTCAACCATTCTACAACCATATCTTTTCTTTGCGTGTAGCATAAAAAAAGACACAACGTGTAAACGGTTAAATATTCACCATTTTTGTTGTGTATCGTCTTGATCTTGAGTCAATTTAATTTGGACTCGGTCTAGTATTATAGTAAACGTCACTGAACATGTTCGATGTGGTTGAAAACATGGACCTATGAAAATATAATGCAAAAATATAATGTTAATTGCTCCCTCCAATGTGAGTCTTGAACCAGTCCCGAAACTTTACTGAGATATTAACCTAAGCTTAAGTGGTGCTTGTACTTTACAAATATGAGTGGCCTTGTAGTTTAGTGGTTAGTGTGCAAGCCTGTCATGCACAAGGTTGTCGGTTCGAATTTAAAAAAATGTTCTGCTTAAAAATAAATTATAATTGAATTTGTAACAATAAAAAAATTATAAGTTTTTATTGCTACAGTTAAATGTCGGAATGACATTTATGTATATATAATTTATATTATTCTACAACGAATAGGTTTCTACACAGAAAAAAAAGCCGTACTAAATTTACGTTTTTTCTACTTACTTTTAGTAAGAATCATACTTGAAAATTTAAGTACGAATAGCACTAACATTTACTTAAAAGAAAACGAAACCGGGATTACTTTAGAAAACCAATCCTAGAGTTTCTTAAATTGAGTATGAAGAGCTTAAATTATGTACAAAATTTAAATCAAGTACAAAGTTCTTAAATTGAGTAAAAAACTTATTTATTTATTTATTTACCGTGTGCACTTACTTTATAAAAATATAAAGAAGAAAAAAATTTCAAGTTCGTTAGTGTGCTTGTGATTGAAATTCAATAAAATTAAAAAAAATCAATATATTAAAATAAAAATAATAATTGTACTTCTTAACCGAAAATGTTTTATTTAAAAGTAAATAGGCGCGTGTGATTTTTCTCGTGTGCTAAAGTTTGTTTTTAATAATATATGTATAAGTGAACAAAATAAAACTATATCAATCTTTAAATGTGAATAAATAAAGAATTAAGATAAGTGATGAGTGAACGCAAAGGACGACTCCAAACTGTTAAAGCTACTGGGGGTTTTAGATTACGAAGCTGTTTTAGAATATTTAAAGAGTAAGTAAAAATATGAGATATTTTTTATCGATTGTACGTGTTGTTTTTAACAAGTTCCGTTTCACACTCGGCAATTTTAGTTGAGCAACTTTTAAGTTCATAGGGGAAAGAGGAAAATATGATAGTTCCCATTTTCATTATCTTCTCTTTTATCTTCCATAAGCTCAAAAGTTGTTTAACAGAAATTGAAGCCTTTTAAGCCAGTATAATAAACGCTGCTGCTCCCGGATTGCTTTGCAAATAATAAAACAAAATGCATACTTTGTTAACATTATGAAAATGTCCTTAAAAGATTTACATATATACAGAAGTATATTTTAATCTGTAGTTTTTTTTATATTATATAAATATACATAGATACATATTAGGTAAAAAATAGTAAAAAGTACGAAAACTTTCTGCAACGCATACCCTCATAAGTTCTCATTGATAATTACTTTCTTTTGCTCAACTCGCTGTAAGACCGGACTCAGAAACATGTTATCGCTCTAGGTGACCAAGAACCCCTAGCTTCTTAATGACATAGTTTCGCTTAGAGCACTGATGGGGTTTCACTTTTGGAGCGATGACGATTATAAGTGTTATCAGCTTAGAAACGTTTGCTTTAGTTGAGAGCAAAACACAGATAATTTATTCATTGATGAAAAAGTGACAGTGTTTTACAGGCCAAGTTCCTACTATTATTAGTAAAAAAGAATTCCACAAACTGCTAAAATAACCCATATAAATTTAAAATCTAGCATTTTTTTCTTTCATAGAACTGAAATTTTGGACTCATTTAGCATACTACCATCTCAATTTTCTACCAACAATGTTAGCGATACATGTAACAGAGCAACGTAAAGGATACAATACTTGCTTTTGGTCTTCGTATGGAGGATGGTGAAAGCTTTTCAAGTGAAATAAATTACATGTAGTGTAAAAATATGTATAATAAATATGGACAATAAAAAGTGAAATTAAAAATTAAATTAAATTTCTTTATTCAATAAATCAAGTTAGGATATCTATCTTATTTTGGATTGTTTCAAGTACGGGTTCGAGATTGAATCAACCATATTTTTAGCTTAAATCAATCTCAGATTTTCCTTAGTCAATCTCGTTTTAAGAGTATTTCAAGTACGGATTAGCGATTAAATACACTAAGAAATTTTTGAATCAAGCGCATTTTGAGTTTGATTCAATCCTAGGTATTCTGAAATCAATCTCGTTTTGGGCTTATTGCAAGTACGGATTCAGGATTAGATATGGATAAAATTAAGTATTTAGCACTTAAATAATCCTGCTTGAATCAATCATTCTAAACTTGATTTAAGTAAGTCCGTAATTACTTATGAAACCGCTTTTCATTGATTTAAGTACGGATGGATTGAATTTTATTTTGAGTTCAGTTCAATTAACCCCATCCTAGGCCATCCTCATGTAAAAGTGACTGGTCCGCTTCATAGAAAGTGTTGCAACTCGGACTAGTCCCTATCACTTGGGGACCGGTCACGTGAATAGTATTGTGTCAGTTTGGTTTTAATGCAGAGAATTAATAATAGTAACTGGGCGATTAATTCAGTGAAAAGAATTTTTAATTTTTTTTCGAAGGCTGAAAATGTAGTTATTTCATCATTAACGTTCTTTTGTGTTTTACCATTTCTAAATTTACATTAGTATTGCCATTTTGTTCGATATTGAAAAATACAAACAGATTAAGTATAGAATAAAATGGTTAGGCGGCCCATTAACCTTAAGACTTTAATCATCTCGCTTTATATCACGCCTAGTGAAACATGGCGAAACGAAGATATATTATGGTTTGACGATTTTTAACATAAAATGAAATCGATAGAATTTTAAATAAAGCAAAATATTTTTGTATACCAAATATCATTATTTTACATTTAAATTGGGAAATTCTCGGTTAACCTTATATTTTTTTTAAGAAAACATGGATCTACACACTATAAGTAATACATTTAAGTTGAAATATGCCAAGGTATAACATAAATTAAGCTATTATTCCAAATGAATTTAGAAGTCTAAAAAAGATAAGTCGCAAGTCATAGTACTTTAACTTGCTGAAAAATAACCCAAATTAATTGAGATTTTTACCACGGGTACTTTCGAATTTTCAAATTACGGGGGTGTCATTAACTCAAAATCAGCTTATCTTATCTATCTTACAAAGCAATAACAGCCTGAGATTTTAATTCCAATTATTCTAAATAAATGTAAGTCAATAAGTACACAGAGAAAACAGATTCGTTGCCAATCGAATTTTTGGCGCTTGCACCAACTACATATAATTCTGGTATAACGACTGCAGTTTTCTTGTGGCACCATCATATTTTAATTATAACCCTTAACCAAATAGTTGCAGCAACAGAAAAAATTGGTTAACAGTATTGAATTTGAAAAAAAAGTTATTGGTGTTACCGATAATTGTGTTAGTATAACTAAAACAATATCATAATTGATTCCTGTGAAAGAATAATTGGCCGTCCTTGCTGAAATAAAAATAAACAATAGACACAAAAAAATACATAATTTAACAAATTTATTATTTAACATATTGTCATAAGTTTATTTTAATTGAAATTTATTTTCTGGTGGTGAAGCATGTTTATATGCATTTCTTAAATTACATATTTTAAACAGCCACAAACATGTTATCTTATGCACATACTTTCATAAACCACTTGAGAATTCATAAATCATAATACCTTTGAAAATCACAAAAGTTAATTTTTAATTTTCTGCTATAAACTATGATAGTAAACTCAATCTCGTAGTCAGTTGCAGCAACTGATAGAAAGTGTTTATTTTTACTTTAATATAGAACGAAAATTTTTTGGTTGGTTGGTTTACTACCAAAATTTGGTAGTAAACTCTAATTCATAATATTTTATTCGGTTGTGTTATGACAAAAGCATACGCTCGGTTGATGCAATCAATTTAAGAATTGTCACAATCATATATTTATTACAATTATTACCTTATGGCAATGAACATGGATTGCTTTTTGGATTAATAGAAAATTGATAGTGTGAACTGAAATATAGTTAATGCAAATGGTATTTTATTGGCTCCAACTAATCTTTTTTTTGGGTGTATGTATATATTTATTACTAAAATTCAATTATAAAATGAGTATAAAAATAATATATCATAAGCACCCTCAAAGAGAGAATCGGCTCCCCAGCCCAAAAAAAAAATAGATAAGAAAACGTATGTAAAAAATAAGAACTATGGTCCCAATCAGCGGCAATATCTACAGTATTTAATCATGTTAAAATCATCTACACAAATATAATAGAGCTAACCAAGTTGATGTAAAGAAGAATTTCATAAGTTTGAGTCGAACAACATTGTTTGATTGTGAAAAAATACAAAGTTCCAAAGATAAACAATTCCAACATCGCGCAACTCTCACAACATAAAATCTTTCAAAAATCAATCTGTGTATTCTAGGAATAAAAAGCTGGGGATTTCTAGAAGAATGAAGGAAAATAAATGGGTTACGCAGGGGCAAGGTAAAACCATTTCTTATGACCTTATGAAATAAAACAGGGTTGCGATAATTGACAAAATTTTCAAAGCTACAACCAAGAAAACGGAAAACAAAAGGAGAAATATGATCCCAGAGTCTTACATTATAGACAAATCTAGCAATCATATTTACTATTCAATAACAATACAATACAATAACAATACAATATCCATACATCTATGTTTGCCGATGATACAGCCTGCCTGAGTATGCATGAAAACCCTCGCGAGGCTTCCCGATATCTACAAGAACATATTACACATTTGCAAATGTGGCTGAACTTATGGAGAATTAAGGTAAATGAACAAAAGTGTGTCCATATAACGTTTACCCTAAGAAGAGATACTTGTTCCCCAATTAGAATCAATAATCAAAATATTCCTCAACATTGCCAAGTGAAATACCTTGGTATACACCTTGATCGAAGACTTACATGGAAACATCATATTGACTTTAAGCTAACTCAGATGAAACTTAAGTTATCTCAAATTCATTGGTTGATTGGCAGAAATTCAACACTTAGTCTGGACTGCAAACTTTTAATATACAAGTCGCTTTTGAAGCCAATATGGTGTTACGGTATCCAGTTATGGGGCACTGCTTCAGCTTCCAATGTAGAGAGAATTCAACGAAGACAAAACAAAATTTTAAGGTTAATAACATCTGCTCCATGGTACATTAAGAATTCAAATTTGCATCGTGATTTAAAAATGCCACTAGTGACTGAAGAAATTGCAAAATACGCAGGCAAATATTTAACTAAACTCGAGTCACATCCTAATCCGCTTGCTCGTAATATTTTGAATTTTACTGGACACATCCGCTTAAAAAAGAGAGACACAAGGGCTCTATTACTCAACACTCCAGATGGGATTTCTTGAAAATACTTTTTTTATACTTTTTTATAAATTTTTTTCTTTTTTGGATTATCACTACTTATGTATTAATTATAACTATTAACAAGTTTATGTCCGACAAAGGTCGGTCCTAATAATTATATTTTAGATTTAAGATTTGAATACTTATTGTTAGTTCATATTTGAAGATACAATAAATAAATACATGTATTAAAAAAAAAAATATTTACTATTCGAATCATTTACTATCTCGACATTTGATGCCGATATAACATCGTGGCCATACAAAATCTGCGGCATGAGGAGAGCATGTGCCATTTTATTTTTTACCCCCACTCACTGCCAACGAACCACACACTCTACCAGAAATAATATCTACATATATACAAATAACAAACGTTAATGCATTAATTCCCTTTATTAATCAAAGGTTTTTCAATAATAAAATACAACCTGAAATTAACATGAAACTCAAAATTCAAATTAATAAAGATCATTAACATAAATTTAACTTATGTATTAAATTGCACTTAAGTATAAACATAATTTTATATAAAAATATTTATAAAAAAAATACTGATTTAATTTTTCCTCCAGCTGCATACGGCAACACACACTTAATGCAAAAAACATTATTTATTTTGTATATTTAAGTACAATATTATTTTTCCAAAAAAAAATATGCGGGGCTTATTTGCAATTTCAATTGCAACGAAATACATTCGTAACCGCTAAAGGTACATTTGCATTTGACCAGCTCTTTAAAGCTGCAACAGTTAGGAAAACATTTTATTTATTTTGTATATTTAATTACAATATTATTTTTCCAAAAAATATATATGCGAGGCTTATTTGCAATTTAAAAGATCTGTTTAATTCAACGAAGTACAAGGTACCAAATATTTTTATTTTATTATTAAACAAAAATTTCTTTAAATTTTCATTTCATCAGCTCTTTGAAACTGCAACAGTTTGAAAAACATCCGACAATATCACATAATTTTTGACAAATTAATCAAAAAAGAAATGTGAACTATCAACAACAACAAAGATAAAAAAATCAGCACAAATTTGTAACTAAAAAAAAGTAGAATAGTATTAGTGCAACATAGAATAAAAATATGAAAGAAATTTTCTTTCAAAGTAAAAAGGATTTCATCCGCTTTCATGTGTCAAAACTGACACACAAGTCTAGAAAATCTTATGTTGGCAATTTATCAGGTTTTTTCTATCTTTTATTTCTTTTTTTCTGCTTCAAACTTAATAAAAAAACAGGTTTTATTTTTTTTTTATTATTTTTCTTCTGAAAAATGAAAATAGAAAATAAAATGAACTATTTACTCTCATTTTTAAATCATAATATATTATAAGGAAGAAAAGATGCAGAAGGAATTGCATAGAAAACAGCGCGCGAAAATAAATAAAGCGGCGGTTTCAAACATGCTTAGACATGAACAAGTGAAATAAGCAGGCCATGATATAATAAAATAGTTGCTTTGATGCAAAGGAAACACGGTCATCATTTTGTTAGAAAAATTGTACTCGTATATTGTGTGGCATTGAACTCATCACCAAAGCACTAGAAATGAACGTATGCATGTACGAGTATGTAAGTGATTTATTAAAGAAATATAATTTACTAAAACTACTCCACGCAAATGATAAGAAACTTGTAGTTATGTAGGCAAACATTTCGGTTAGAATTTAATTTTTAGTTTAGTCGTAAAGAAAATTTAGCTAAAGAGATGCCTTGGCATTTAAATTTGCAAAGACTCTTGGCTGCAGCTGCAGCTGCAAACGCATGTACATATGCTTACATGTATGTAGAAAAAATCAATAAAAATAAGCGAAAGTTGGCAAAATACAAAATGTTTAAGTAATATTAAAATTAGCTCACCTTTTGTTTTTATATATTATTTTTGTTTAATTTTATAAAAATCGCTTTCTGCTTAGAAACACTTAAAATAATTTGCAATAGATTTGTTTACACATACACCAACAACACTTTGTTAAACTAATTTATTTTATATTATTTTTTTATTTAATTGTAATAATTTTTTTAATAACTTAGTATTTTTATATTTTTTTCCCGGGGTGCACAGGTTTAATTAAAATTTTTTTTTTTAATTTAAATTTCTAGACTTATTTTTTGCAAACACTAACTTTTCGCCGACACTAACTATTTCGACTTTAACACTTCACATTGCTTTATTTTTTACTCTTACCAATTTTTATTATTTTTTTTTTTTTACATTAATCCGTCTTATACATATGTACGCAAATATTAAGATTGTATTACAATAGCATTTAAATAATTATAATTATTTATTTGAAATTTTTTCGAAATTTGTAAACGATGCCTTAAATTGTTTTTTATGGAAACGTAAAAAAAATGTAATCTTTAATATATGTATATTGTAAATACTTTTTTTTTGCAAAAAAAATTCATTATACACTACTTCACTTAAAGTATTATTACAGTATATGAAGAGAACGAAATTTAAAATTTGCGTAAAACTTTTGCGTTATTAGCAACCGTAACGTGCAAAATTCACGCGAAGACTAAACTATGCTTCGTCTTTCACAGAATCGTAACAGTTTTTCCATAATCCATAAAAACAAACTCCAGCAATCATACATACACACATACTCGTACACCCATGCACAAATATATTTTACAGTTAAATGTACTATAGCCTAAAGAATATCATCCACACACAGCATCGGCAAAATATTAGTGTCCACACAGTACAGAATTAAAAAATAAAATTTTGTTTGTTATCACAAGAGCATCTTGAAAGTCTGCTTTGCACTCTCATTATTAACAGCATCCAACGAAGAAAAGAAGGGAAATTTTCTCAGCACGTGTTTTTCCTATAAATAACAAACGTTATTTTTTGCTCTCATTCTCTAAAGGGCACAGTTACTCTCTCCTTCTTTATAAATAACGGTAAACTAAATAGTGTATGTCTTTGTTGTTGTTTGTTCTGATTATTTTTATTTTGTTTTGTTTTCATTTTTTCCCTTAAACAAGATTTATGAAATTTTTGTATACGATTTCATATTTATCCCAAAATTTTTTCTACTCGTGCCTATTCGTGCTATTGTTGTTCTTCTGGCTTTCATATATTTAGCCTGTTTGTTCTATATTTAATTTTGTTCGTAGTAGGTTAGGTCAGTGACGTATGTATTGTGTGGAGTTTGCATTCAAGTTTATTGTACTTCAATATTGTTTGTATTTATGTATTTATATGTTTATATTTTTGTCTCTTTATTACGACTACAGACAGAGTTACCAGAAAATGAGCGGGAAACTTCCCAGCTGTAGGAAATTTATTAAATTTTTATACACTTCATCACAAATGTCGGCACCACACGAAGTTCATAAGCAGGGCTTGGATTTTTATGCAACTAAAAATGTATTTTAAGGGTTTAACAAATGCATCTAAAAATTAAAAAATAGGCATTTATGTATCTTCGAAACCAGAACCAAAATTAAAATATTATGAAATTGGTTTTTAAATTTTTTATTATTATTCAAAACAGAAACAATATAAAATAAATATTAACTGCCATATTCAGAAAAAGTTATGTTTGTTTACAAAGGTTTGCTAAACAAATTTTGTATGCAAATTTGCTTGTTAAACGTTTTGTAAACCAAAATTATTTTTTTCTGAATAAGACCTTAAGTGCACAGTAGACGATCAAATAAAACCATCAATCCCAGTTGTGTGCGCGAAATCAGAACAGACAGCAATGCTTGCTCTTACTTTGCAAAGAAACAAAACCAAAATTTTAAAGCTTTCAAAGCTGATTACCTTAAATTCAAATATCTCAAAATTTAAATAAATTCAATGAACTGCGAACGAAGGGTTCCGTACGGACACTAGATATGTAATTCAATGCAAATTTTAGCCTATACTTTTGGCATTTTTCTTCGTTTTTGCGTTCTTTTTTCGGTTTTAAGCGTTTTTCTAGGTTTGGTTTTTTTTTTTGGTTTTTTCAATTTTGGCGATTTTTTTAAGTTTTGGGGTTTTTTTAGTTTTGATACTTTTTTTTCTCGTTTTGGCGATTTTTTTTTTGCGTTTTTCCATTTTTGTACTTATTTTTTCATATAAACAATTTATTAGTTTTGGCACCTTTTCCTGTTTTTTCGGTTTTGGCGGTTTTTTAGTTTTGACACTTTTTTTCTGGTTTTGTCGATTTTTTTATTTGGGCGATTTTTTCGAATTTGGTGATTTATTTTAGTTTATTTTTTTTTAATTTTGTAAAATTTTTCGTTTTGGCGATTTTTTTTTTAATTTTTCACAATTTTTTTTCGGTTTAGCGATTTTATAATTTTGAGCTTTTATAGTTTTACCGTTTTTGAAAATTTCAAGAGTTACCCCCCTTATGCAAAAAATATTTTACTTTAGCTTTAAAGTTCATATTAGTTGACAAGCACTTTAAGGCTGATATTGCTTTGTTAAGAAATTGTATGCAAAACACAGCTTTAATTATTTTGTTATTTAATAATAAATACTGGTAACACCACCGTGTTCAACAACCACTTCACAGCTTAAGATGTACAAAATCCAATACAATTTCATTCGGGTAGTCAAATTTTTATTTTATTTTATTAAATACATTTTTATTTTCTTGAAGTAAAGCAACCTAATTTAAACAATATGACCTTCTGACACGTTAGGATAACAGATAAACATTTCTATGAAGTATACGTAAAAAAATATGAGGAACAAAGAATAATTATCACAATTTCTTTTATTCGAATGAAATGAGTATTTGAATATCGAACTCTTTTCGATTTGTTTTGATTGTATGTACATCACTAAAACATTTTTGTACAATTGTATTTATTTTAATACTTTTTTATGGATTTTACCATGTATTTTGCATCAGTTGAATAATTTGATGATGCTTTCCATTACATGACAGAAATAGTAAATCTAAGCTAAGAGCTAACAATTCTAGCTTCATTTTCAAATGTAACATGAATGAATATGTGCTTTATCAACAAATATATTTGGGGTACAAAATACACATTTTGAAAATATCAACTTAAAGTAGTGTTAACAAACGTGAGGACCTACTTTAGAAATTTGACATAATAATTTTTTTAGAATACAACTTTACTTAACATTGCTTTGCAAAGCGATGTTAAGTTTTTTTGTGTAAGACCCTTAGCTTCTTGCGGTTTCGAAAATACATTAAGTTGTCAAAATTACTTAGTCAAAATTACATTAACTGATAGAACACCCTTTAAATTAATTTTTTTTATCTTAGTGTTAATTGTTTTATCTGTTTAAAAATACACTAATTTTACAAATTTCAAGTGTCAATATATATGTGTACATACAATTGTATGTATATTACATGGGATTTGAACATTTTTCGTTGCTCTTATTGGAACACCCTTTAATTTTTAACTCTCATGTATTTGTTGCTGTAGCGGCCAAGGTCTACATACTATGTCTAAATTTTAGGTCCGTAGCTCTTACGGTTCCTAATAAAATAGCATGTGACGGACAGACAGCATCGCGAAAACAATAGGATTCCTTTTCACCTTTGATGTACGGAACCCCAAAAAAGCACAAAAGAGCATAAATTTGAGATCTAAAAAGCGTAAATGGCCCTAACGTGAAAAACAAGTATAGGTTCGAATGAGTGAAGTTTAAAAATGTTTAATATTTTCTAAGTTATTCTTTATTGCTGCAATAGTATCCATCTTTAATGAAATATATCAGACGAAAAGTGTATGCTTTACACTGAAAAAATAAATGCACCAAGTTTTTATTGAGGTAATTTTAAGAAATACACAAATTTCTTAAAAGCACTACTAAGTGCTTTTCTTAAAATTTTTTTTAGTTTTGATATTTTCATTAAAAATAGTTAAAAGCGCAAAAATATGCATTTGTTCCCAAAATACGTAACTATGTGCACGCAAAAATATGCAACTACAAATCGATGTCAAATTACTTAAAAATTGATGATTAGGATATACATATGTATAAATATCCTTATCATAATTTTCGAAGTCTTTGAAGACCCATAAGAAGATTGGTCACCAAAATATCGTCAAACTGAGTAAAGGGTTTAACTACACTTTAGTAGTGCCATCGAACCTGTACTGTCCGGCCCGTGTGTTTTTCCAAAAGTCTCAATTTGTTGGATAGCATTTGCATGAAAGTCCGATAAACTTTTTAAGCTAATATTTCAAAGGGCCAACTTTGAGGGGCGGACGGGACGGACTTCTTAAAACACAACTTCTCGCTATGAAATTTTTTGTATTTTGTGAGAAATTTTTAGATTCTTTAATTGAACTGTAGTGAATTTTAATCAGAAATAATTCATAGTTAGGCTCAAGTTTAGTAATTTCAATTCTTATTGAATGAAATATTTTTATTAATTAATGTGATTTTCTAAAGAAGAGAAGAAAAATTAAACTAATATAAGTAATATAATTTCGTGCTAACCTAAATAGAAAAATGAAAAAATGAAAAAATGGAAAAACAGAAAATTAATAGTGATACTTATAAATGTGTTTACCAAAGGTAAATCAATTGTATACACAACAATCGTTTCTCATATTCCGTTTCATTGTAAATTTAAGTTAAATAGCTGATGTTAATAAGAATCTCTACCCACGTAGATAGACTAGGGTGCTGATGAAGTGCGTGGCTGCACAGAAAAGTATCGGTATTTCCCCCAGCTTAAAAATCTAAGTTTAATTTTTCTTCTCTTCTTTAGAAAATCACATTAATTAATAAAAATATTTCATTCAATAAGAATTGAAATTACTAAACTTGAGCCTAACTATGAATTATTTCTGATTAAAATTTTTTGTATTTTTTTACATAAAACTGAACTGATTTGTGAGGAGGGGGGGGGAGACTAAAAGAAATCAAACAAAAAAATTCTCCATACAACTAACGGCCACTCTAACGTATATAATACTTTGCCAAATACGTATTGTGAATATATATATATCCTAAATTCAAGTTACCAGCATGCAAATGTTAGCTCAACCCATTTATTAAATAAAAACTATTAACTATTTATTAAGTTTTAACAAACGAAGAACCACAATTTGAATATTAATATTTTTAACAAAAAACTTTGTGCTCAACTGACTCACACATAATGGAATCATCAAAATTTCTTTCATTTGAAATTCACGATTTTCCTCCACAAATATTTGACATCTATTCAAATTATACAAAATTGTGTTTGCCTCTAATTTCCTTTAAAAAAAAACACCAAGTATATTTAAATAAGTATAATGTAGTTTTTACCTCACATATTAAATATGTATTAGATTTAACATATTACCAAAGAAAATGTATGCACATACATACATACATACATGCATGCAAATATTAAACAAACAAGAATGAAATGAAAGCTGTCTACTTTCAAATAATCAAGGAGATGAAAAATTCTCCCAAAAACAAAATCTATTGTTAATTACATATGCTTGCACAAGCCAAAAAATCAACACAATTAACATTTGGTAAATATTAACAACGTCATGGCCTAATTTGAGTTTCTTTATATTTCTTTGACATGAAACACACAAACCGAACGAAAACAACAACAACAACAACAACAACGGCAATAATAAACAAGAGAAGTTGGTATATGCAGAATGTGGAGATGCAAAGAAAGAAAAAAATTTCATTATTAGTAGTTAAATTGAAAAATACCGAATATGTTGACGAGGGCAGGCGGGGAAGTTGCTTCGACAAAATGATGTATACATACAAATAAAAAGCGATGGAAAACTAATCTGCAAGCATCAGATGAATTGTTAAATGAGAAAAAAGTAGTAATTAAAAAAATAAAAATAAACTGACTGCGACCAACTGTGAACCGTTAAATATCCTAAATTGTAATTCGAAAAAAGATCATAAGAGAAACCTGAGGATGATTTTTAAATACCTGTGTCCAATGATACCCATTTTGATATAATTCGCCGACTTTGTATTTTTGCTTTTTTTTTTGTTTTTAAAAATTGGCGTCTTTTGGGCGCCATATTGAATTTTTACTACTGTCATATCTTAAGTGACACTCCCAGGATTAAGACAAATCGATTGATGTAAGATCATGAAAATCGGTCAACGCCTTCGATTAATATAGTGCCGTAAAAGAGCAGTCATACATATGCACATACATACATACATACATAGGCTGATAAACGCAATGCCCTTCTTTGCGTCGCGCAGTCGGGTAAAAAGGGTAAATTTAATTTATTTTTTCTATGAAAATTGCACCACAAACAGAAATTAACGGCCTGTCCCACGATGTCACCAGAAATCGTTCGATCGAATACTTATATTGAAAACGAAAAAAAAAATTTCTAATTTTATTGTTGTTTGCAATACAAGTTGTCGATCGAACGATTTCTGGTGACATCGTGGGACAGGCCGTTAAAAAGGAAAAAACAGAATTTAAGGAGCTTTATGCATTGAGGGCAATCATGAATAAAATTCCGCGTAAAATTTTCCCATGGGACAATTCCAACTAATAGCAAGTAATAGGGAAAACAAAAAATTCTAATTGGAAATTTCACGCAGAATTTTATTCATGATAGCCCTGATTATCTAATCCAATGCAATCCATCGTAATTCCTATTACCTAGCACAGGGCTTCAATGGGTTAATTGCTTTCCAATCCTTAAACAAGCCTTATAATTTTTATTAAAAATTTTCATATTACGAAACACATTTAAATGTAATTAAAATGAATCAAGAATAATTTTTTAATCGGGCTTAAGTTCAGTATTTTCAATTATTAAGCAGCCCCATTCATAATACAATATTATTGAATATATTTTATTGTATATATTCGGACCTGTTCTGTAAACCGATCGATTTGAAATCGCACGATTTTAGAAAAATAACTCCGGCCATAGATTTTTTTTTAATTTTTTTATTATATAGATTGTCATATATCATATCTGAAAGAAAATTATCGTTTTTGATTTCAAACACGTCTGCAGGACCTTCATTAATTTTTTGATAACGAGAAATTTACTCGGATTCGGTTTGCAGAACAGGGCCGATTATTTTCGTTTTGAACTATAGCAATAAATGGATCCATAAATGGTACAATAAAATAAAATAAAAAATAAAAGAAAATATTGCCCAATTTTCTTGACAGTGAAAAAGTAAACAATATTGAACAATATTTATGATTTGAACGGGCTAAGGTTCGTATCGTATCAAATCATAAATATAGAAACAAATGAAGTTTGAAAAATAATAATTAAAATTAACTAATAATATTGAACAATATTGCCACCACATTACAAAATCGTCTTGATTATACAACAAAAATCAAAAATATTTTGCTACTTGCCAAAATATTGTGCCACTTTCGAATATGACACATATGTACATTAGCAATATTATTGTACAATACGAAAAATTGCACAATTATATTGCAAGTGGTTGGGCCGTTTCTTAGAAGAAAATAGTTTTATTTATTGCGATAGATATGTATGCGTTCAAACTAAAAAACGCTCGAAGTTTTTCCATAAGATTGCAAAGCAACTTTTTAGGTTGGTTTCCTATAAATAGATTTATATGCAGACACACACACACGCACACACACATTGTGCTAATGCAGTTTTAGCTTTAATATTAAATTGTGATTATACTTGAATGCATATGCTTGTGCTTTGTGTATGCATTTCACTTTAATATTTAAGCAACAAACTTATCACAATTTATTCTTCTTTTATTTCAGCAGCAGCAGCAGCAGAAGCAGCAAAGAACTACAAATGTTTTCAATATTAACAAAAGCTTTACACACACACACACAAACTACTTTGTTAAGTGCAAAAGCATTGCATTGTTTAACACACATTAGCAAAACTAAGTATATGCATACATACATACACATTAACACACACAAATACAAAACACCAACCCAACAGCAATGAAAAAAATATTACTAACGAAATGCGTTGTTTAGCATCAAACTGGGTCGTAAGGAAAATCTCATTAATTTATGATTTCTGTTTTAAAAATTTCTGTATGAGAAAATTAAATGAATAAGGAAAGGAATCTCCTGGCACTTGAATCAATTTACATAAGCAGGACAAACATTTAAAGTTAACTATTCCTTTAGAGTTCTCTTTTCCTTTGAAAAGCAAATGTAATTTTTTTGGTTGGGGAATTTAAGTGTGCTGATATAAAATATTTCAGCAATATAAAAGTTGTTGTTGTTTTTTTTTTATTTATTTTTGATTTACATACTTCTGATAACCACTCGTACAATTCGAGCTGAAATAAAGTCAGCTAATGTAGTAAAATAAATAATAAAGCCAAAAAATAACAAATTCAGTAAGATGCGAATTTGACTCAATCGAATACCAAGGGTTCCGTACGTACACCTCTCATATGAAATACTATACGAGCTTAAGCCTATTTAATCGCATATCTTACCTGTAGTGCGATTCACTAACTCTTTTTAACCACAATTGCATCGTTAAAATAATTACAACGACAATTTGGGTAAAGGTTCCCTGATGATCTGCATTAGCAACAGTGAAATGCGCATAGGATCCAGCTAAAACCCTCAATAATCAACTTCAATGTATTTTAATAAAAAAATATTTTACTGAATAAGTAAAATAATAATTTTGGGATTATAAGTGCCTTAACAAGTTTTAAACTTAAATTGTAAAAATTCCCAATAAAAAACAGTGATTGAAAATTTACCGAATTTGCTATTCAGTAACATGTCAGCTGTGGGATTATTTAAGCGAGAATAAGTTATGTGTTGTTAATTAAATCGACAAAAATCAACAGAAAATATCAGCAATTTAACAATTTTAACAATTCGTTTCTTTTTATACGAATTTAAGCCCGAAACAGTGTTTTCATCTAAATTTAAGCAAATAACTTTTAAATTTTAGACTAAAAATAGTTCATACATAAATAAATAAATAAATTTTTATTAAATTCTGGTGAGTATTTTCTAACACTATGGAGGAGTTACAAGGTTTTGTATGACAAAAATAAGCTTCTACATGGTTTTTTGCTCACTCTCGGCAAATTAAAAATATCGATTTTTTGGAAGCAATGAAAATGTACTTCCGCTAGAATGACTTCCATTTTTTTCACTGGGTTTTGGCGTTTTTTTTATTTAGGCTATTTTTTCAGCTGTTTTTTAGTATTAGCGATTTTTTTGAAGTTTTGGTGCTTTTTTTTTTTGATTTGGCGTTTTTTTCGTTTTGGCGCTTTTTTGGGTTTAGGGGATTTTTTACTTATTTTTGGGAATTATACTTTTGGTTTCTTTTTTTTGCATTTGAGCGATTTATTTTATTTTTGGTGATATTTTTCATTTAAGTGCTTTTGATATTAGCGATTTTTGTTTCGACATTTTTTTAATTTTGGTATTTTTTAGTTTTAGCGTTCTTGAACATTTCAAGAGTTAGCACTTACGGTTCGTTTCACATTGGATATTCGTTGAGCTTCTCATTTATTTAAATGAAAGTTTAACATAATATACACATACATATCTCTAGTTATTCTAATAAAATTTAGGATAAAGGTTGCCTGAGGATCTGCATTAGCAACAGCTAAATGCGCATAGCACCCATATAAAAAAAATTTAAGAATATTGTTAATTATTAATTAATTAAAATATTTGCAAATAATTATGTTTATTTGCAAAAATAGATATAAACTGCACGTTAAAAAGTTGATACTGAGTTATGAATTAAGGCAAGTTGTGAAAATGGCCCTTAATAGTTTTATTTTAATTTAAATATATTTATAAACTTAAGTTCTTATGGACATATCGGTCTTCGTATTGTGTTTACGAATGAAAGCTCAATAGGTCTAGAACTTTGCTTACTCTATGTCGAATTCTGTGATCATATATTCCAAGTATAATAATTTGCTAAATGCTAATGCTAAATTGAAAATTCTCTATCAGTTTTACTCGGTCCAGTATGAGGTAATTTTGCCCCAGCTTTCAATCAGCCGAGATGACGTTTTTTCTTGGGGGGCGGGAAGAAGACGACACCACATTCCTTGACACGAGCCTCTTCTACTTCTCTCATTTTGAGGTTTGATTTGGTAAGTTTTTGTATCAATGCATAATCCTCATATTTTGAAGATCTTTATGTCTATCAGGTATTGTTTTGTCAGAGTTTTATTAAATTCAGAACATAAATAAATATCAATATGTTAAGAAATAAGTTTTTCATCAAAATATTTTTCAGAAAACACATTTTCGAAATAATTGTCAATGGAAGACAATGAAAATGGATATTTTCGAAATAGAATTATAATAGGATATTTTTCAAAATAAGTGGAGGTCGCTGACCAAAGAATTTGGGATAAGAAACTGTTTGAGTTGGAGTTCTAGAAATTCTAAAAAATACTATCCAAGTATTTTCCTAACTGAATCACAATCGATTCCTTGAACAATATGAAGCAAAAAAAAATATGAAGTTCAGGCGTGATTTTTATTGAACCTTTTTAGCATGTTTTATAAGAATTCTAAAAACTTGAAACTTATGCATACAAACGTCTGTATAAATGTATATAGAACTTAATGTTTATTTAAAATGTTTAAAAATAAAACACAGTTATTAATACAAAATAGAAATTAAATAAAATTAGGAATAAAAACAAAATTATTAATACAAAATCTAAGTTTTAATATTTACCACAAGTACCCAATTAATAAAAAAAACCTATTCAAACATAAAAATATACAGCCGGAGTGGTATAGTGTGTGTGAGAGAGAGATGGAGAAAACAATATTAAAGAAAACTCTATATTACGTACAGATTCAGCTGAAAAAGGATGTTTGTCCATAAGAGTGTTTTTTTAAATAAAGAGAAAATTTCCTATTCACTGAGAGAAAAAAAATAAATGTCTGCAAACTACTTGCTTTAAAACAATTTTAAGACTAGAAGCAAAAAAAAAACATAAACATAATATATAAATAGCATTGTTTGGATTCTGCAGGCTTTCAATGTTTTTCATTATTCGCTGCTCTCTAACCCTTTTTGCAAATCTCTTGAAATTCCATTTGATTTGTTGGCGACCTTTGGCCAAGGCTTTTTTAATTGCTACAAAACGGCCTACTTCATTAGGAATTCAATAAATTTTTGATATGTTTAAGCAAGTAGATATGAAAGAAAAGTTAGTTGTGCTTTATTTGTTCTTTCATGAACATTTATTTGTACATTTTGTATTTTCGAGGGTCCAGAATATTTGAATTAACAAATCAATTTTACCTGTAGACTTTAATATCAATTATGACTTTTGCCAAACCAAACACTAGAACGCTGATGATAATGAAGGTGTGGCGGCCTTCGAAAATAGCATGTGGTTAATGTTTGTCAGAATATTTACAATTAATCAAAAAGTCGCCCTCAATCATTTTCTCTTATTAAATGTCCTACAAGAGTATGAGTAATAAAAAAATTAGTAAATATTTATTACTCATACGTCACACAGTGTTACCAATGTCTTCTATACACAGAAAAAACGTTTATTTTATAAGTCACTAAATTAAAAAAAAATTAACTAAAATTTTTACTGAAATAGGACCTATAAGAGAATTTGTAAATGAATTAAGAACAAATTTTTTCGTTATTAAAAGAATTCACTACAAATTCATGAAACCAAATAAAGAAAATAATACAACTTAAAATCAGTTTACAAAACGAGTTTATGATAACTTTGTCTGTGTATATTCACATATATAACAAGTGAAGGTCGTGTTTGTTGGTTTGTTGGCATGTTTGAAACTTATGGAGACCAAAGCCAGTGAACTAATCTTGCTAAAATGTGTACTGTATATTATTACTGATGGTCTGAGAGGAACAATAGTTTATAGATAAATTTTTCAATATTTAAGTGTAGAATAGGAAGTGTTTTTAAAGTGTTTTTAAGTGGGCACGGCGTGGCGTGTCTAATTTAGCAAATATAAGTGTCCGCCCCTATTCTAAATTCATTATAAATTAATTCTTTAATTCGCTTAACTTTAAGAGTTCTAGGTGTGTGCCAAGTTTCGTATACAAATCGGTCAGGCAGAAACACGTGATATACAATATTTATCTTTAATGGGCATGGTCCCGCTTACTTCTTTAAGCACAAAATTATGTTATTCAAATAACCGAAACTTATTGTCAAGTTAAGTGGGAAGAGGATAACTACAAGTATGTTTATATATAATTTTAATACTTAACTTCCATGGGCGTGGCCCCACCTATTTTCTTAAACTAAAGATTAAGTATTTTTCAGATCTTATTTAGCTCAAGGTGTCTGCGTCAAGTTTTGTTAAAATCAGTAGAGCAAAACCACTTGAAATAAATATTTAAGTTTAATGGGCGTGACTGCGCCTATTTATTTTGCTTTAAGATTATGTCTTTTTAAGAGCTTAAGGTATGCGCCAAGTTTTGTAAAAATTGGTTTAGTACTAGCACGTAAAATATAATCCCCTTGTTGTGAATTGCGTCGTCGACGTCACATCAAGACAATAGTAAATATTGTCACTTGCCTTCTATTTATCGGCAACAACGGGATCTTATTGATAATCGTTTAAGCTTTATAAATTAATATCATGTTTATAGTAGACAATTGTTGTCGACAAAGAGTAGACAAGTGACACTTTTTACTGTCTCCTTGATGTGACGGTGACAGCGCTATTCACAGTAAGGGGGAATATTAAAATTAAACAGGCTTGGACTCACCCACTTTTTTGAACTAAATATTGTGAAATTTTAAAAGCTTAAGGTGTGTGTGCTAAGTTTTGTAAAAATTGGTTAAACACAAGTACGTGAAGTATAAAACTTAAATTTTAATGGGCGTGTTCCCGCCCATTTTTTTAAATACGTGATTGTGTCTTTTTTAAAGCTCAAAATGTGTGCAAAGTTTCATAGAAATCGTTTAAATATAAGCACGTGAAATATAATATAAGATTTTAATGGGCGTTTAACCGCCCCTTTTTTTAAATTGTGAGATTGTGTCGCTATGAGAGCCCAATGAGTTTGTTAAGTGTCGTAGCACACGGATAACTATAATATCATAGAATTAAGAAACTATCTAGTAGGCGTGCCCCGCCCATTTTTACTAAAATATTAAATGGAAGTTATACAAAAGAATTTTTATAAAGTAACAAGAGTCACAAAAAATACAGACTAATTGATAACCTCCTTCTTTTTTGAAATCAGTTAGAAATGAGTGGGCGTGGCAACTGCCATATAGAAATTTTTGATTTTGTAACATCTTTGGAACTTATGAAGCTTAAAATTTTGTATGAGCTAATTTCTTTATTATGCATGCTAAGCTGCAACAAATCTGGATTCGACTTCTGGGTGTGGCACCTCCCATATGGAGAAATTATTTGTGTTTAGAGATATCTTTAAAACTAAAATAGAAAGAATTTTGAAATTTTGTCAGATTCACTATGACAATAAATAAATCTTAAGGTCAGTATTTAGAAGTGTGTGATATACATTTAGCAAATCCAGATTCCTCACCTGGGCAGCTTTATGTTACATGCTCCCGCGTAGGAAAGCCATCTGATTTATACATTTATGGTCAAGGAATATATTTTATCTTAAAGCACAAAGAATGATTTTATCATCATAATAATTTAGTTTAGACATTTTTAGATTCTTTAAATGAACTGTAGTGAATTTTAACCAGAAATAATTCTTAGTCAGGCTTAAGTTCAGTAATTTCAATTCTTTATTGAATGAAATATTTTTATTAATTAATTTGATTTTCTAAAAAAGAGAAGTCTAAGTTTATCTTTTCTTCGCTTCTTTAGAAACTCACATTAATTAATAAAAATATTTCATTTAATAAAGAATTAAAATTACTGAACTTAAGCCTGACTAAGAATTATTTCTGATTAAAATAAGTTATAAACGTATTTTTTCTTGAAGCACACCGGGATTTAGCTAGTGACATATATGTAAGTGTTGCATTAGAAGTTTCTTTAAAGCCTTAATAAGGCAAAACGATTCTTAAACTATACATCTGCCAATAGTACTCCAAATAAGGTCTAACTTCTTTTTGTAAAATAAAATTGTATTAAAACAGTGTTTGTGGCAAAATTGATGGCAATTATAACCTTTCCCTGTGCTTGAAATCATTAAACTAAAATTCTTCTTACAAATGAAAAGTTCAACATAAAAGAAAACAAATAAGTAGTTCCCTAAGCATTAAATTAAAAACATAAAATCTATCTATAGCAAAAAATTAAAAATGGCAAAAACTAGATATAAACAACTGAAAAGAATTATACATAAATAATGACCATATATGTAAGTCACATACATATATTTTTGTATTGTATATTTTATTTGTGTGAACACTGACTGACAAGGTAAACAAGATTCATGCAGAAAGAAAAAAACAGCCACACATAAAATATTTACCAGTAATGAAATGAAAAACAACAATATATTCCCAGCACTTATTATTGCTGTCTTGCTGACGAGCAGGACAAGCACGACGACAGTATGAACAACAAATCACAGCACACACTCAGAGCAATAAATCAGAAATGACTTTTAATACTACCGTCTTCTAAACGCAGATCATCAATCAAATCAATCAAAGTTTTATTTTTCTTAAAGCTTGCTGAAATTTTATTACTCGCTACAGAGTGTTTTTTTTATTTTATTTTTTAAAAGTAAAAGTAACATATTACGAGCCATTAGCAGTATATTTTTCTTTAAAATTAATCTAATGCAATTTTCTTTCTTTCCAGCTTTAAGTGAGTGTTAATAACTTAAAACAAGACATATGATTCACATTTGTTAAAGTTATTCACATTTATTAAAATACTTATATGTGACTTTGTTTTTTTTTTGCTGTGGCACAACAGCCTGTACGTATGATTAATACTAATGAATTATATTTTAACTATCATACGCTTACGTGTTCGGAGGCGTAACAAATTTATTTTGCTGATAAATGTATTATTTTATTGTTCACATTTTTCAGCAAATAAGCTTCAAACTCGTGTTTGAGGTTGAAGAATTTTAATTTTTTTTTCCTTAAGATTTTTCTTCTTCTTTTTTTAAGATACTCGTATTATCTAAATATAAAAAATAATTACAAATACAAGCTGACAAACCAAAAAAGTGATGAAGTAGTTTCAAAAACTAACAACAAACAATTCGCTTATTTAATTAAAGAACGTCATAATGGAATTTTTTATAATTAATCCTCATAGGCATACTTCTTGGTATTGTGTAAAAATTTCACACTAATACAGTGTTGTTGTTCGGCCCTAAAAGTTGGCCCTCAAGCCCATATATTCAATGTATTTTTTTAGTTTTTTTTTTGGCTATAAGTATGTATGTATATGTATGAAATAATTTAATATATATTAGCTCTTATTGTACATGCTTAAAATAAAAAATTCCATATAAATATAATTTTAATTTATTTGCTGGTGGTTTAGGATGACTAAATACGTATTTCATTGGCGCTTGAACCAAATCATCACTAGACTTCAATCACAAATTTTGAACAGTCACAAATAAATTTTAATTATTGTATTTACACTTCTGACAATATGTCAAATAAATAAATTCCATATAAATATAATTT
The DNA here is from genome assembly GCA_905220375.1 of Tachina fera. Lineage (NCBI taxonomy): Eukaryota > Metazoa > Arthropoda > Insecta > Diptera > Tachinidae > Tachina > Tachina fera. The sequence goes on along the minus strand of LR999966.1, from coordinate 93,827,671 downwards.
TGTTATATAAAATTTTTGGTATTTTGTTGGTTATTTTCCTTGTTATTTTCTAAAATATTAATTTAGCAAAACACTTTCTTTGAGACTAATTTTGTTGACGTGAAAAGAGCTAAAATATTGCAAAATGATTTTTTTAAAGATAGTCATATGCAAAAAAATTACATTGCCGGGCGCACCCCCTAAAACGCAACTTATCGATATGAAATTTTTTTTGTATTTTTTTTTAAATAAAACTGAACCGATTTGGGGTCTTCTTCAACAGAGCTCTGTTAACAAAAAAACAGAGCTCTGTTGATTTAGAGGCGTCCAGGCGTCTTCTCCAATATTATTTTTTATTCCATCTTCTACGGTTTTTGAAAAAAAATAGCAAAATAATTTTTCAAATTGTATTTTTTGAAATTGTGTTGTAATTTTTACCAAAAAACAGGCTGTTATGACTTTTTACTATTGGACAGTGATCTAGAGGCGTCCAGGAGTCTCTTCCAATATTCTTTTTTAAGCCCATCTACGGTTTAAAAAAAAATGACCAAAAAAATTTTTAAAATTTCAATTTTTTTTTTTTAATTGTGTTGTAATTTTTACAAAAACTGGCTGTTATGACTTTTGACTATTGGACATTGATGTAGAGGTACCCCGTCTCCTACGGGTTTTGAAAAAAATTACTAAAAACCATATTATGACTGTGGGTAAAGATATGGATTTTTTGTGTTGTTGGATGTATGAAATGTTATATCTATATAAAGGAGGCGTAGAGAAGTCTCTCGGTTTGAATTTTCTAGTTTATTTTGCTTGAAAAATTGGGTATTAAGTCCATTTTGTGAGAAAAAACTAATATTGTTAGTTAACAGAGCTCTGTTAACAAAAAAATCAGAGCTCTGTTAACTAATGACGGTTTGTGTCTAGGATTATAAATTTTAAAATTTATCTTCACTCACATTTTGGGGGGTGAGATTAGAAGAAATCAAAAAAAAGTCTCCATACAATTAACGGCCACTCTAATGTACATATATGCCAATTCAATTACCAATTCATTTACCAGATTATGTCAGGCCTGCAACAGCAAAGTACTTTATTGTAATGAAAATTTACAAATAAAACTTCCTAAAAATTGTATTGCCATGAAATTTGACAAGGCAAACTTCCTAAAAAAAGCAGCAGTTAATTTGTCACCACCTGGTACATGAGATTGCCTTGGCATATGCTTTTTCTAAGTATCTCTCATTTATGCTTTAATTAAATGAAATTTTATTTGGAAAGAACTATTCGTATTAATTTTTAAGAAACTTTGTTGCTTTAATTGAATTTAATTAAAGGTACATATCGATGGCTTAATATAAAAAAGGCGGAACTCGAATTTTCGATATTTTATAGGTGGGTGTCCTACCCTGATGCAGAACTTATCCTAGATATAGGGAAGTTGCAAAACCTTCACATCCAATCATACAGAAGTACATATACACAAACATAATGTTACACTTTCAGTTTATTACAAAATATACAACCACACAAACACAATGTAGGCAATGCAGATGCCAAACACAAACAACAACAACAACCATAATGCTTCTCTACAATAATACTCTATAGCAACCGTACATCAGTGCTACCAACAGCAAAATTTCAAAATGCACTTGAAAAGAAACAAAATTACCCCCGATTTAACAGAAATTACACGTGCTGACAAATTAAAGTTTTATTTTATACAAAAAAAAAACTTTTACTTTTTATCTTCCTTTATGCTAAAAACTTGAAATAAGCAACAACTAAAAATAATAAATTCACTGAAGGGCGACTTTGACCCGAGTACGAAAGGTTCCGTACGAACACTATATATGTAATTCAATACGAACTTCGGCCTATATAAAATATAGTTTTGGCACTTTTTTCGTTTTTGGGTTTTTTCGATTTTAAACGTTTTTTTAGTTATGGCGTTCTTTCGGTTTTGGCGATTTTGTTAAGTTTTGGTACTTGTTTTTTTTTCATTTTGTTTTTGGCGATTTTTTTTTTCATATAAGATTTTTTTTTAGTTTTGGCGGCTTTTTCGCGTTTTGGCGATTTTTATCGGTTAATGGCGTTTTTTTTTAATTTTGGCGATTTTTTTCAATTTGCCGATTTTTTCGGACGTGGATGTGGATCATTGTGAACATGTATACAATGAATTTTTAAGAATATATTTTTTGAGTTTTAAGTGCATATTTTTAAGTTTTTAGTGCATATTGAATGCGCAGTAAACACTTTCTTAGAGCATATTTCTGGTTTCACTGATCATAATTTAATCATGATTTAAATTAATTAATCTGTTTAGTTATTGTATATTACCTTTTTGCTAAACTTATTTTTTACTACATATTTATATAACAAATCATTTCATTTCACACTTACCGAATATAAAACGCCAAATTAAGAGGAATGACCGTGTAATGTGCACCAGACTTTTTAAGCTCTGAATGTCTGCAAGAAATGAAGAAATAAAAATATAAAAAAATAAAAATTAAACAATAAATATAGGCGATATAATAACATTAACATTTAAAGATAAATACAAGTGAAATAACAAAAATTTTATTGGCCCACAAAAAGACAAATGAAAAATATTCAGTCTTTTTCTTTTTGGCTTTATTATTTCTTGAATGTAAGACCAAGAGAAAGACGACAACATTTAATAAGAAACAAACTTAAAATGAAAATAAGTGAGACAAAATTTATGGACTTTTAAAAATGCTTAAAAAATGTTAAAGAAAAAGAACAGAAGATATGAGAAAAGACTAAGGCAAAAAAAAAAATAATAATAACGATAACTGTATTTGAAATTAATGTAAATATTTGTTTTCATAGTTTGACTACGCAAAAGGAGCCAAATATATTTATCACTGTGGGTTGAGAGCAGGTAAAAATTGCATGCAATTCTACTAGTAGATATTAGTATTTTAATTTTATGCCCGACAAATTTACAAAAAGCCATATAATATAACTGAAAGCAAATTAAAAATTTTGTAGCGAAAATCCTACAATTCCTAAAAAAATTTTCAAAATCCCAAATTGCATTTTAGCTGTATATGTACCTCGAAAATGTCTAAAACAGTATTTATAACATTTTGCCTTCTTGTCAAAATTTTTATACATAATTCCAAATAATTATAAAATATTTAAAATACATTTTGCGATTTTTATTTTATCTCTTTTTAATGAATTTTGCAAACATTAATCAAATTTTTAATATTAATAAATAACTGAAAATAAATTAGAAAAATTGTAATGAAAATCCCACAATTCTTAAAAAAGTTTTGCAAAATCCCAAATTGGGATTTTAATTTTATACCTGAATAACATCTAATAGCCATATAATATATAAGCATTAAATAAATTTTTTCGTTCTTTTCAAAATGTACATATATACATAATTCCAAATAAATAAAAGAAATTTTTTAATGGAAGTTTTGCGCAGATAACGGAATATAAGCTTTTTATTTCATGTTTTTAAATGAGTTTTTGGAGATATATATAAATTTTTCATTTTTTAATAAATAACTTAAAACAAACCACAGATTGAAATAAAAATTCCACAATTCCTAAAAAAAATGCAAAAGTCCCACATGGGGATTTTTCAGGTTTTTTTCTTTTGTAGTGTCCATATCAAGAGTTGGGTAGGAAAATAAAGAACATATTAGCCAATATAAAAGACGTTTTAAATTCTCGTTCTGAAATTTGCGATTTGGGAAAATATGAATATTTTCAACAAAAAAAAAACCGTCTACTAAAAAGTGCATGCAACTCTACTTACTACAAGATGTTAGTATTTTAATTTTATACTTTAAAAGGATCTCTCAGTATTTATTAAAATTATTTCTTCTTTTCAAAATAAAAAAATAAAATATTTAAAGGGCGTTTTGGGAAGACGACGGAATATAACCTTTTTATTTTATGTTTTTAAAGGAATTTTTGGAAAAATTTATAAAAGTTTTAGTATTAATGAATAACTTAAACCAAACAAATAATTGTAAATTAAAATCCCACAATTCCTAAAAAAGTTTTGCAAAATCCCCAATTGGGATTTTTTTATTCTTTTATGGCGTCCACATCAGAAGTTGGGCAGGAAAATAAAGAATATATTAATGAATACAAAACAAGTTTTAACTTCTTGTTCCCAAAGTTGCTTATTGGGAAAATATGGATATTTTCAAAGAACTTGGTCCACCACGGGAGGCTGTGATTCCAGGGGCAACATAAAAATTTCACGTAAACGAAGGAGTGAGCTTCCACATGCCTTAGCATAGACACTTAAAGGATATCAATAAAATCTACAATTTTGACATGACTGGGTTTGGCCAGGAATTAAATTCGGGCTCTCGATGGCCGTCATTTGTTTTGTAGTCGAGCACTTACTAATTCAGCCAATATATCCTGAAGCGATAAGTTTTGAAAGGCCATTCTGGTGAGAGGTGCATTCATTAATTGCCTCCCAAGAATTGCTTTTTCCACCTATCTAATTTAATATTATTCCTGAAAATCGAAAGGTGCAATGGACAGGACACCCTGCAGAAATTTTTAATTAAAAAAATTTCGCAAAAATTTCAAAGAGAACGTTTTATTATCTACGCCTGCACATTTAAGAATACATATATATATATATATATAAGTATATATATATATATATATATATATAAGTATATATATATATATATAAGTATATATATATATATAAGTATATATATATATATAAGTATATATATATATATATATTTATACATAAAAATATATTAAACATCAGTTTAGCTTATTTATCTACTGAACTTTTTTTTTTCTGCCCACTGTCACTTTAATGGACAGCATTTCTGATGTGATATTATTCATGTCTCAAGGCTTTTAGGTATTTCATTTTTATACAACAACATTCATTCCTTCATAGTTCTATATAACAGCTTTTTTATAATACTCGTAGAAGAAAAAAAAATGGATATAACACAGAAAGCTTACATTTATATTCAAATAAAAAATAGCAACATTATTTCGAAAATATGCTACTCGTACTTTTCTCAACATATTTTTCTAACTAAATATTAAATTTAAATGCAAAAATAAAAATAATAATAAACATGATAACATAATAAATTCAATAATCTTTACAGCAAAATATTAAGCAAAAAAATTAATTTTCAAACAAAATTTATTAAACGGATGGTCTAGTATTTCAAATCAAAGGCAAACGTTCAAGGAAAGCCGACAGCAGGAATGTCAAAGTTAAGCTGGCTGGCAGACAGAAAGGATATCCGGATACATAAAAAACAGTACATTTTTATAGATTCACAAGCAATACTTCAGTCCCACATACAAAAACTCATATGTTGTTGATTGTAAAAAGTTTCCTTTATCACTAGTGCGTGCGTATGTGGGTGACTATTTGAAAGAGGGATGGAGAGAGGTGGAGAGTAAAAGTATTTGTTTTTGTTAAATAAATCAATTAATAAAATTTAAATTCAACCTGTTTTTCCATTAAAGTGTTATAATGTTATTAAATTGGGAATTATCTTGTTGTTTAATGGAAAATATGCATTCGTACTTAATTTATATACAACAAAAAAAAAACATCCAAATATCCGAAAACAGCAATGGCAAAAACTTCAAGCCATATCCGCCTAAATAGCTTAAGTGACACATATTATGGATATCTTTCGTAAGGGCACTGCTACATGTTCAATATATATTAAACGCGATCCAGTATCACTATATTTATTGAACGCGTAGCATGCAGTATTGATGGATCGTGATAAATATCGCAGAAAGGCCTAAATTATGGAATCCAGATCTGGGGATAACGGATCTCGTGATAAATATTGAACGTGTAGCATTTTCATGATATTAGAACGCGACACGTTAATAAGAAGTGAAATAAAACAAATAAAATAAAAGACGCAGTGAAAAATTTAACACATAAAAAGTAAAAAAGTTTATAACATTTGTGTTAAGTTTGTTTTAATAAAGGATAATGGCAGAAGATAGTGAAAGCGAGTGGGTTCTGGCGACGGAATCGGAATTAACGACCGAAAAAATTATTTTGAAAAACTTTATTTTTAATTTGGAGGAATTGCCGGAGTTATGGGACTCGTCGGCTAAAGCTTTTTTTTGGTTTTCACGCGACAGTTTTTTAATAAACGATACACACATGACGCGATAAATATTGAACGTGTAGCATTCGCTCGTGATCCATCAATCCATTAAAATGGATCGCGATCCAAATATCACAATATACATATATTTAACATGTAGGAAGCAGTTCCCTTAGACGAAAATAGATTATTTAAAATCGCAAAAAGTCGATTTCGGTAAATAAAAAAATCAAGTTGAAAATTATGTCGTTTAAGCTTTTTGGGCACTTATGGCTTGATATGTATATACATACATACATATGTATAAAAAGTATTTTATAGTATATGTATAAAAAGTATTTTATAGTAAATTTAAATCCTTAAGTCACGTACACACCTAGTTCATTTAGTTTTTTCCCTTTTGTTGTTATTATTCCTGCAATTGAAAATAAATTTCAATAATATAAATGTTAAACTTAATATAAAATTATTTATAAACCGTTACCTGAAAAACTGAAAATGCACGAGTACATTATCCAAAAATCAAACAAACACAACAACAACATAAACGTGCACACAAAAAGTATATTCATGTCAGTTGTTTGAGGTTGAAAAAAAAGAATTAACCAACTGGCAGCACAATTAATTTATTAACTGTATTAAAGTATATTCTCTGACGCTTTTAAACATTTCTTTAAAAGAAATATCTTTGTATTTCAAATATTTAATGTTTCCATATATGCATTTACGTTTGAAGCAAAACCTGTCTGCATTGAACAAAAAATCTGGGGGGCAAATCACGGCATTCGATATGACTCGTAATTTAAAAATATTTCCATATAAACTCTATTGAAATATTTTTACATTACGAGTCGTATCGAATGCCGTAGTTTTTCATAAGAAAAACTGCCCAAAAAAATTTACTATTGCAAATAACGACACTCGAAACCGATCGAATTTAATGCACTTTCGTTCGATATCGAGTGTCATAATTTGCCCGCTGCATTTGATTTTTAGGATTCCGTACACCAGAAGAGAAAATAAACAATATTGTTTTCGCTACGCTGTCCGTCACAGGCTATTTTCTAGGGAACCGTAAGAGCTAAGGACCTGAAATTTGAACAGAGTATGAAGAACTTTGACCGCTACAACAACAAATATATTAAAAGATGACCCATTTAATACACATACATACAATTATATTTATATCAGAGCTGCTAACAGAGAGATAACTGAGAGAAATGTATAAGCGTATGTGTATTCGTTTGTATAAAAAGCCGATTGATGTTCGGCACGCTGGCACTTCTCTGGGCAGCCTGACACTTGAAATGTGTAAAGTGAGTTTTTTTATACAGACAATTAACACTAAAATGTAAGAAAAAAATCTAAATCAGTAAATGGTAAATGGTATTCTGAATGTAATTTTGATAATTTGCTGTATCTTGGAAACCGTAAGACGCAAACTATTCCAATTTTAAACAACGCTAATACTAAGAAATTCCGAAATTCTAATTCGCCAAACAATAAAAAAATTTACAAAAACCAAAAAAATAGCCAAACCGAAAAATCGCGCCAAATTAAAAAAAAAAATTTTTAACTAAAATAAATCGCCAAATCAGAAAAAATTTTAAAAATTAAAAAATCGCCAAAAACCTAAAAAAATTGCCATAGTAAAAAAATCACCAAAAAGGGAAAAAACGTCTAAACACGAAAAAGGCACCAAAACGAAAAAAAATTTAATATGAAAAAAATCGTGAATATTAAAAAAATCGCCAAAATGAAAACTCGCCAAAAACCGACAAAAAATCGCCAAAACGAGAAAAAGGTGTCAAAACTCAAAAAACGCCTAAATGAAAAAAACGCTAAAACCGAAAAAATCGCCAAAACAAGAAAAAAAAGTGTGAAAACTAATAAAAATCGCCAAAATGAAAAAAAACTCCAAAAAATTTCCAAAACTAAAAAAATCGCCAAAATTAAAAAAAGCGCCAAAACTAAAAGAATCACGAAACAAAAATGCCAAAATTATATATTATGTAGGCTAAAGTTCGTGTAGTATTACATATCTAGTGTCCGCACGGCAGTGATGCCAGAATTCCTTCACCAAAAATGGCTAAATGTAGACAAAAAAATGGCTAAAGGTACTACATGTTTTTGCTTGTGTTTTTTCAAGTTTACAATTCACATGTTTTTTTTGTGTCTGTCAAACTTGATTAATTTACATACGGTTTTTAATTTTTGGTCACCAACTTGTATGTACAATTACACGTGACATCGGCCATTATTGCTTACAACAGCTGATATGTTCAAATATTAAAGCCGCTGGAAATTTCTTTGGTAGCGTTGCTGAAGTGCAGACGTCACTGAAGTGCTGGCGTCACAAATATTTATTTAATTTTTTTCTTTTTAATCGGCAAAATATGGAGCTTGTATCAACACTTGTTATAATACTTTATATCATTGTTATTAAAATTTTAAAATGAGATAAAAAATAATTAATTTATTACTAATGCAAATACTTTAAACGGACGGCTAATGATATCGGAGACATTCAACCGTCGATACATGTTTTCACATGGCATAGACATTTGGTCTAATTGAACATTTGTCTTATGTTTTTGAGGTCACCAACTACATTTTTTTTACCGAATTATCTAACATTTGACAGGAGCAATGTAAAAAACATGTAGTGTATAGGCACCTTACGCGCCATCGAATGCAAAAATCATGAACTTTAAGCAAAAACAAGATGGTATTTCATATATTATTTCTTAAAGTAAATCGGGAACTTTTTTAAAGTAAATAAAAACAATAAATTGAAGTAATAGTTTAAATAACTCTTTTTCAGGTAATCAAGAAACTGCTCATTGAAATCAAAATTGCAATACTTGCAGTACACCATTTATTCATTTGTACATTCTGCAGAATAGCATGATATTCAGTCTTTAAATTTTTGGGTTACTAATCTATTCCTTGCGAACTATTTGTTTATGCTTTCCGTTCATTTTATATTTTTTAAACTTTTATTTATATTTTATTTTCACTAGTGTAAAACAAAAATTACCCTTCTTTGACTGATATTAAAAACAACCAACTACACCCGACAACTTATAACAATATTGCAACGATTATAATCTTATTGTTACCAATCTTTCATATTGTTACGTTTTTATCTTCTTAAAAACGCTTTTCCGTGGACCCGAAGATTTGCAAATGCATACAAGACTCAGTGTAATAATTAGGGTTAATAATGATACAAGTTTTATTTACAAATCCACTTAAAACTAACTTAATCAAGAGCTTAAATAACTAATACAGCTTAAAATACTGAATTATACACAAATATTCACAAGTGGTTACCACTACGCCTTCCTCGCTGTAGTTTACGCACGTATCTTAGCTGGCTGCGCAAGTATTCACGTGACACCTCTGTGTCTGCTGCTAGGCACTTACGAGACTCTCACTCACAGTTGATACACTAATCTCTTTGTCTACCGCTCGTCACATACGAGATCCACTCTGCCGACACTCACGGTTGAAACACCAATATCAACTCCCTGGCCGACACTCACAGTTGATACACCATAACACTTGCTGGCTTTACTTACACCTTTACACACGTCTATTCGCTGCACTGTTCCCTTTACCAGTCGACACGATAGACTCCACAATATCTCAATTCCACGACAGACTTTTCTGGCACTATAGTCTTTTCTATAGTTTCTCCAATTATCAACCCACGTATTGTAAAGCTCAGACTGCTCTTAACTATCAACTTACTACTGTATCGCAGACTATTATTCACTCACAACTTAATTATCAACTGACTTGTTTACTCGCAATTGACTTGTACGCAACTTGTTCGTTCACAACTGCAACTTCTTCACAACTGACTTATTCACGACTGACTTGCCATTGGTTGCGTCGCGCTTTTTATACTGTGCACCAATACCACTAGAAGTTTCAAGCATAGTCCAGACGATCATTATCTTCTTAAATGTTGTTTACTAAGTTCCCAATTAAGTTCATGTGGTAACTATGTACATACATGTGTATATGCATACGTGTGTACATCATTAACTAAGCAATGCGTGGTGGTTGTTTACCTTTTGCCTTTCGTTTGAATTGGCATGTATGTATGTGTGTAAATATGTGAATCTTCTTAATAAGCAGACGCTTTTTGTTGTTGCTTTTGCTTGTTTAGTTGTCACGCATGCTTTTTTAGCTGTTTGCAAGTGAATATGTGTGTACGTTTATTGCTTTAGTCAAATAATTTTAGAAAGTTCTTTGCATTAACCCTGTAGGAATCTCTTTACGTAACAATATAACCTCTTTTAGATTTGGAATTTTTGCTGCAGCAGTTCTTGAGAGAGTATTGAAATATAATTACATAAATACATTTTGTATTCCTCTCTATATCTTTTTCTCGCAAAAACAAAAGGTTTCTGCAACAAAAATTGCAAGTTAGAACTGGAGTTTATTGATATTAATGCCAAAACAATAACATATTGCTCTGTTGTGTTTTTTTTTTGGTATTAAATAGATGTTTTCTTTGTTGCGAGTTCAAAATTTTTTATAAAAATCACAAACAAATTTCAATTTTTATAAAAATAGCTAAAAAAAATAGCTAGATTAAAATAAAAATGGTTAAAAAAAATAGCTAATAGCTAAACTCACTTTTCTTCCGGCTAAGTGGCATGAAATGGCTAAATTGGCATCACTGCCGTACGGAACCATCCGTGCGCGAGTTAAAGTCGCACTTTACTAAATTTATTAAAAATTGCTGAATTTGATACAAAATGGTGTGAATTTGAAGTTAAAAATTTTTAGATATAATATGTCCTTCGCTATCAATATTCAAAGAGATAATATAAAGTCAGACATATACAAAAAAAAGAATACCTGCATAATAAAGTTTTATTGAAATATCAACTTAGAATTAACTAACAATTACCTCATTTCATTTGTTTCAATTTGTACATTTTACAATAACTGGAAACATAATAATTTGAAATTATTTTGTAGCTTATTAAACAAGACTACAGCACAATTATTAACAAATTCCGCTCATTATCATTATGCTCTAATAAATAGTTACGAAGCATTTAGTAGGTTGGATACGATAGCAGGTAAATGCATATCTGCAAATCGGTATTTCAAATGTACGGAAATTATTGCTTGAATTTGAAAAGATTAAATTTCCAAATGAAAATGGAAAACCTGCACTGCTTTGGTTCATATTTTATGAACATTATCATTACAAACTTAAATGCGAAACGTAACGATATGATCAAATGCAAATTAAGATTGATGGGTGGTAAGTATAAATTAGCTTTAAATTGATTTGATAAAAAGTTTGAAAGAAAGAAATTTTTAATTATTAAATTAAGTGTGGGTTTATATGTTTTTAAAGTATTTTTTTAAAGTTGCATTGCATATAATACAACCGTAAATATTTAGCAAAATGAATTTTTCTGCACATAATTTTCACGTCCTTTTTCTTTCTTCTTAATAATTATTATTTTGTTTCTTTTCATCTTCTTTTACAGCTTTATTTTCCTGTTTTTTTTTCTTTTTTTGGTATAATGTTAAAGACAAACATTGTTTCAGTTCTGCTTTGCGTTACGTTTCTTGAAGGTACAAATTCGGAAACGGAAGTAGGTATGCTCTCAGGTGTGCGTAATATTCCACACAAGCAGACATATCCGTTAATTTATGTAAATGCAAAAGCTTACATAAGCATTGAGGAGAAATTATACAATGAGAAGAATTTCAGTTGCAATTATGAAGCACAAGCCTTAATTATAAATACACTTATACATTGCAGACTCATTAGCAACTGCATTTTATTATTTTTCGGCTGGAACATGTTCTTGTAGCGCAATAGTAATATTTAGGAGACTGTGCCTTTAGCTCTAAACTATAAATATGTTATTGAAATTCATTAGCGATTAATAGTTTTTGAATACCAAAGATGTTGAAGAAAAGTATAATAAATATATATAAAAACATTTTTGGAATACAAACAATCGCGTAAGTTCATAAATAATAATAATAATAAATAAATGATAACGACTATGTACACTTAATCAAATTCATGTTGTTGCAACTTGAAATAACTTTGATTTAACATGATTCTTTGTGATATTTCAGTTCTAAATATAATTTGTTTTAAATTGAAATTACTTTGATTGTACAATGATTCTTCATTTCAATTTAACAGTACTGGAATGTTAAATCAACATGAAATAAAGTTGTTTCAAAAGAAAACATTTTCTTTATAGATTTCTGTGAATAATGTTGAATTAACATGAAACACATATCAAGCAAAATCATAATTGTAATATTTTAAATTAATCCTGTTTACGTAGAAAACTTTCGGTAAGTAATAAAAAAATTTCGGTCCAATTTTTTTGATAAATATTTTATTACAAAATGCAAAAATATAGAAGTTTTTTTATAAATGGCGCCAAGGTATTGATTAAATATTTACATGGCTTTGATCATCGAAACAATGTTTTTAATTGGCGCTTATCGTGTTTGGCATATTTCAGCATCGACAGCGACATTTGGGTCTTAGAATAAAGAGCGATACGTGCGTTATTTTTTAATCTAAAGCATGTCAATTTTAAATAAAACAAAAAGTTTTCACAAATTTATCTTAAAATGTTTTATTATGACAAAAGGAAATTTGACAATTATGTGTGAAACAAAATATTGGTCAATTGCTCACCACGGCTTCGGTAGCATATCTCTAACCTATGGTTTATATTTTCAATGACTCTGAGACATTTCGATTACGATTAGGAATCAATTAGATTACAATTAGAAAAAGAATTGTACTGATTATATAATTCCCTCTAAAAGAATTTCTGGTAAATAATTGATTACAATTACTAATAATCGAAAAGTAATCTGAATTACTAGAAATTACAACACATAATCAAAAAGAATCAAAAGTAATCAAAACATAATCTGACCGCCTTCAAAGATTACTTTTGATTATTAATAAATAATCAAAAAGAATTAGAAGTAATCCTTAAAAGTAATCGTATTATTTTTTAATTACTTATGATTCCTTTTGATTATTTTTTTTTAATTTCAAGTAACTTAGATTACTTTTATATTATTAGTAATCGTGCGAAACTGAATATAATCGTAATTTAATCATTACTTCACCTTTCAAAAAAAAAAAAAGTAATCAAATTAGTAATCAGTACGATTACTAATCAACAGCTATGGGTTCAATGTTGTTAATGTGTCGAATTATTTCATCCTTAAGTTCTTAAACTCTTTTTGGCTTATTGACCTACACTTTTCTTTTAAATATTTCCAAAGAAAGAAGTTCAACGGAGTCAAATCACATGATCGCGGCGGCCAATTAACATCGCCGCGACGTGAGATAACACGTCGAAAACCTTTGCTGTTAGCACCTGAAATTCCTTTTTTTTATTTGCATAATTCATTATGTTTGTAAAATTTTTTAAATAAATAAATAAATATAATTCGTTTTAACTTTAAATTACTTTGATTGTACAATGATTCTTCATTTCAATTTAACAGTAGTGGAATGTTTATCAACATGAAATAAAGTTGTTTCAAAAGAAAACATTTTCTTTATAGATTTCTGTGAATAATGTTGAATTAACATGAAACACATATCAAGCAAAATCATAATTGTAATATTTTATTGATTAAATATTTGCATGGCTTTGATCACCGAAACAATGTTTTTAATCGGCATATTTCAGCATCGACAGCGACATTTGGGTCTTAGAATAAAGAGCGATACGTGCGTTATTTTTTAATCTAAAGCATGTCAATTTTAAATAAAACAAAAAGTTTTCAGAAATTTATCTTAAAATGTTTTATTATGACAAAAGGAAATTTGACAATTATGTGTGAAACAAAATATTGGTCAATTGCTCACCACGGCTTCGGTAGCATATCTCTAACCTATGGTTTATATTTTCAATGACTCTGAGACATTTCGATTACGATTAGGAATCAATTAGTTTACAATTAGAAAAAGAATTGTACTAATTATGTAATTCCCTCTAAAAGAATTTCTGGCAAATAATTGATTACGATTACTAATAATCGAAAAGTAATCTGAATTACTAGAAATTACAACACATAATCAAAAAGAATCAAAAGTAGTCAAAAAATAATCCGACTACTTTCAAATATTACTTTTGATTATTAATAAATAATCAAAAAGAATTAGAAGTAATCATTACTTCACCTTTCAAAAAAAAAGTAATCAAATTAGTAATCAGTACGATTACTAATCAACAGCTATGGGTTCAATGTTGTTAATGTGTCGAATTATTTCATCCTTAAGTTCTTAAACTCTTTTTGACTTATTGACCTACACTTTTCTTTTAAATATTTCCAAAGAAAGAAGTTCAACGGAGTCAAATCACATGATCGCGGCGTCCAATTGACATCGCCGCGACGTGAGATAACACGGCCATTGAATTTCTCTCGCAAAAAAACTATTGTTTCGTTGGCTGTGAGATAAGTGGCAACATCCTGTTGAAAGCACATTTCCTTCAGGTCCATTATATTCTCCATTTCTGGCAACAAAAAGTATAGTATAATCTCGCGATAACATAACGAAATGCATTTTGATTGGAACGCCTATTTTCGTAAAAGGCTTCAACAATTTCAAAGCGCTGCTCAATTGTGTACTTCATCATGGTTGAATTTGTCAAACACTGAAGCAAGAGGGAATATTGCAAAATAATTGTTTAAATTATTTATTTTTGTATCACGCGTGTCAAAAAAGTAATAACCCTTTTTCCAGTTGTCGTCATCGACGTCACTTTAACACAATAACAAAAAAATGGAGGCTTGTTTACTTGTTCTCGAGAACAATTTTGTACTACTGACAATCTATTTCCGTTCCCTAATATCTAGAAAATAGCATAAACCTGCAATCAGGAGTCAGTTGCTTTTGACAACGGGTACACAAGCTCCAATTTGTTAGTATTTTCTTAAAGTGACGTCCATGACGACAACTGGAATAAGGGTAAATAAGAGTAGAAAAAATCTTAATTGCCGCTTCGTTCACGAATAAAATAATTTTATTTATAAAACAATTTATTGGGAATTTTATATACAGTCTCGCACATAACTATTGAGAGAGTAGTACTTCTTAACCTTATCACTATTTTTAAGCCATTACGAATAAATTATTACAAATAAAATTTTGATAAGAAATACCTCCTCCTACACTGATTTAACAAATAGCATTGTTTTGTTTTTTTTTTTTTTTAAATATAGTGAAGAGATCGACTATAACACATGTGACAGAAGAAGTCATAATACTGCGGTACAAGAGTATTGGCACACCCAGACAACAATCTCGTTTATGGTCGCATTTTCTGAGATCTGGCAACGATTCCAAAACAAAGATTTTTTTATATATACCATGAGTCACAATAAGTGCGGATGTGTTCGTAAATGCATCACTGCGCTGCAAATGAAAGTTTAACTGTTCTAAACTGGTGCACTGAAGCAGATAACGCATATATAAATGTCAAATATGTTGTAAAACGGATTATCAGCGAACTTGTATTGCATTTTAAATATATGATGCAGAGCAGAGATGCATTTAAGAATACTACTTCCATTATATCTGTCATTGCAACATTTTTATTTAGAAATAACTTGAAAAATAATTTTGTAATATAAAATTTAGCTCAAAACAGATATAAAGTACCGAGTCTCAAAGCAAAATAATAGTGCAAGGCAAATCGTAAGCTGATACAATCAAAATAGTGGAAAGAAGTCGTTTCACAGTTCGAATTACTATGAATCCCTTTAAAGAGGATACAAGCTTCGACAGTGACAATGAATTAGGCCACCATAAAGCTTCAACTGGTCAAGAAAGCAAGTGTATAAACATTGCGGTTTAGTAAGCTTTTATTAATTGTGTTTGAAGTCTACTGATGAGTTGCTTAAGCAGCAACGAAATGCATCTAGACGTGCTTAACCAACAACAAACAAACTTTTTAAATTCGTTATTTAAAACAATATGCCTTATCGTGGTTGAAGAAGACTTGAAGAAGACTTAAACAGTTTTTCTTTAATCTATTACCAAACAGTCTTACGTCCCTTTTCACAATGTATGGTTAAGAGTTAACTTGAACTTTAACTGACAGTTCTCCACACAAAACTTGCCGTTAAAAGGTACGTTAGTCGTATTTGAAATACACCAACCACTATAAGGCAGAATATTACTTTCAGAATATTTTTATTTCAAACATAATGTTTATTGTCGCAACAATAGCTTAACAAATGTTTTTTCTCTGAGTGCATTTCGAAACATTTTATTATATCATAACAGAAAAGGTTGCCCTAACACACATAAATATTTCTGTATTTGTTAATGCTTGAACATGAGTATGCACAAGAGTATGCATGCCAAATAATGCAGTTAACTTGCACTCTACGTCATATTCATCAAAAAAAAAAAAAAAAAAGAGAAAAAGGCATTTTAAAAGTTTACGTTACATTGATTATGATGAATTGATGTTGCACTGTAAGTTGAGATTTAGCTTCAAGTACTCGCACTCATGCGAACAGCTGACGTTAATAGAATTTCAAAGGATTTTTTATTTTTTTTGGTCAGAAAGAAAAATAATAAAACGTGCAAATTCGCAGAAATTACAACAAAAAAAAAATTGCATTCCCACAGACTAAGGCAATATAAAAAAGGAAGCAACAACTAAACTGAATGAATTTGACAGTAGTTAGATACCATCGCTGGTCTTGTCTGTATGGGTAAACGGATTTTAAGTTTTTTTTTGTGGCATACACATACATACATATGTACATCCATACATACAATTGTATTCGTTTTGTATTCTGCTGCAACAGTTTTATAAATTTGTTAAATATGACCAGCTACATCTACATCATCTTGCTTGTCAGTTCGACTTGTGCAAAGTTATTTATCAATTGAATTGTTTTGTTCGTTTCTCTTTTCTATTTTTTTTAGTTAAATAATATTTCCAACAATCGAATACATCTTTCAACCCACAGCAACATTAATAAAGTTGATGAAAATGATGATGACATGGCAGTCATGATATGTGAACAGCGATTTATGGCCACCGTTTTATAGAGTTTAAAAAAAAGAAACAAAAAAAAAAGAAATTAATCTGTGAACATTCGCAGGTTTGTTCAAGAAATAGATTTTGTTTGAATACAACAATACAATACTATACAATCGGGTTGAACGAACCAATTTTAATTCAAAGACACACATTGTCATCAGATTATGTTTTTTTATAATTATTCTATTACAATGAATATTGCATTTTTATAAAAGATCTAGTACTCAGGGGATGGCGGCCTATACTCATGCTAGAACTACTACATAATAAAAATCTCTTGCAATTTCATATTACCACAAATCAATTCACCTCACTTGACCATAAAAATCCACTACGTGATTTTTTTCGCATTTTTGCGATCTCCAATGATTGTCTTAATTTGATTTTGACGAAGCTCTTTGACTAAAATCCATAATTTGGGTAGATATTTCATAAAAAAAATAAACAACAAATAGTATTTAAAATTTTTCCGCAATGAAGCTCTTACCACTTTGTGGATAACTTGTCAAATTTCTCCAGTAAATATTTTATGTATGTACGAGAATTTTCGATTTTACCCCAAACAGTAATGAAATGTGTGGCTTGTACTTGATGAATGTTTCGTTGCAAACGTTTGACCATTTATTTCATTTTGAATGTGCTTGCTTTGTTTTCGCTAACATAATTTATGTGAACGCATATACGAGTAAGTAATTACATTTTTTTTGTTTGCAATACATTTACACTGAGAGAAAATATTACGAGTAGCGCGATTCACAATATTGTGCAAATGGTCTTGCATCGTAGCAACTGCAAAATAGTATAGTATATTGATACTCACCACTAAGAATTGTTAGGTGGTAAATATCAATATACAACATATTAAGCCCAATTCAGAAGCAAGTGCAAAATAGTATAGTATATTGATACTCACCACTTAACAATTCTTTGAGCAAGATTGTTAATTGGGCTGTACTATTTTGCACATGCTACGATGCAAGACCATTTGCACAAGACTGTGAATTGGGCTAATGTTTAATATAGAAGTTATAACTTTAAAAACCAATAATAATATAAATTATTCTTTATGCCAAAAAAAACCGACTTCAATGCAAAGATCTGATAGAAGAAGATAAGAGGTACGTGAAATAAAAAATTAATTTTTAATGGGCGTGACTGCGCTAAATTTTTTAATGGAGGATTGTGTCTAAATTTAGAGCTCAAGATGTGTGGTAAGCTTCGTAAAAATCGGTTAAGTAGAACAGAGTAAAATATTAGAATAAATTTTATTGGGCGTAACTCAGCGAATTTTTTAGGGTTCCGCACACCAAAGGTGAAAAAAGGAACCCTATTGTTTTCGCTACGCTGTCCGTCTGTCCGGTGGTTCATCAGTTAATGCAATATTGACTATGTAATTTTGACAACTTGCTATATCGTGGAAACCGCAAGAGGTAAACTCTTGAAATTTTCAATAACGATAAAATTCAAAATCTGAAAATTATAGAATCCCCAAACCAAAAAAAAATAATCATCAAAAATTCAAAAAAAATCGCCAAAATTTAAACAAAAATTCTAACACTAAACTAAGTCGCAAAATTCGAAAAAAAATCGACCAAATGAAAAAAATCGCCAAAATGAAAAAAACCGAAATAAATCGGCGAAAACGCGAAAAGGCTCCAGTAACAAAATAATTGTTAATATGAAAAAAAATCGACAAAATGAAAAAAGTCGCCAAAATAAAAAAAATCGCCAAATTGAAATAACAAAATTTGCCAAAATGAGAAAAAAAGGTCAAAACTAAATCAGCGCCTAAATAAAAAAAGCCGCCAAAATGAAGAAACGCCAAGAACTGAAAATCGCAAAAATTAAAAAAAAATCGCTAAAACGAAAAAAAATCTTTAAAAAAATAAACCACAAACCGAAAAAAATCGTCAAAACGAGAAAAAAATTTCAAAACTAAAAAAATTGCCAAAATGAAAAAAAACTCCAAAAACTGAAAAAATCGCTGAAACCAAAAAAAAAACTCGCCTATAAGAAAAAAAATCGCCAAAATTAAAAAAATAACCAAAATAAAAAAAATCGCCAAAATTAAAAAAAAACATCAAAAACTAAAATAAATGCCAAAACTATATTTTATATAGGCTAGAGTTCGTGTCCGTACGGAAACCTTCGTACGCGGGTCAAAGTCGCACCTCACTGAATTTATTTAACTTTTAAATTGTGTAATTATAAGAACCAAATGTGTTTTATAGGTTTCGCAGCAATCAAATAAGTAGAATATCAGAAGATTATATTAAAAAATTGTGGGCGTATCCCCGCCCAATTTTTTTAAATGGTAGCAATGGGAAGCTATATCCTCTCAGACAAGAAAGAAAATATTACAATCGGTCAAAAATGTACTGAGTTATAAGGATACACACTTAAAAAAAATAGAGACGAATTGTAAATCTCCTCCTTTTTTTGAAGTCGGTAAAAAAAACAACTTAAGCCTCAAAAAAAAACCTTGGTATAGATTTTGAATCTTAAGAAATTGCTCAGTCTTTTAAGCGAAAATTGTAATATTTCAAAATTCACAAGAAAATATATTATCAAAATATGTAGATTAAAAATATCTGCTTGCACTTTTTTTCAAGTGTAATAATGTTTATAAAGGACCTGCACCAACTTCGTTGTCTTGTCATTCAGCATTTGTGTTTATACATATTTTTTCAAAAACAAATCATTACACAAAGTTCAAAACCAAAGAATAGCACGAATGTAACCGCTCCCTTCCCTTCCCTTCCCTTTCCTTCCCCATTTTTGCTAACTTAAAAGCATATAAGAAAAATGTCCATCATTTTTATTTTCAGTGGCTCATTTGCATTTCAATTAAAAATCATAAATATTCCAAACAATTCCAACTAAGTAAGGAACTGTTAGGAGTTGAACATGGAGACAGATAGAAAATGAGCAGAACTATTTTCGCAAATGAGCTCTACCGATATAAAGCGAAAAAAAATTATTTGAAAATCAGGCAAGCAGCAAAACAAATAGAACTAAAATATTCTGTGGATAACATGTTAACAAATAATTATACGCTTAGATGAACTCATGTTGTGGGGAAAATAAATTATAGAGATTTCAAAGGAAATGTAATAAAGATACTCGTACATAAAACTTTAAACATACTTTCACACAGCAAAGAAATTATACATTTAAAACTTTAAACGGAGTTAATTAATAAATTAAATTTAAATAATGTCTACACATGTAGTTATTATTTTATTTGTATTGCAATGAATATTTAATTAATGAATAATTTCTTGAGATGTATTTGTTACTAATATTTTTTTTGCTTTTAATTAATAAAATATTTTATTTATTTCAATATTTTATTTTTATTTAAAGCGTATCAAAGAGAATGCGATTTTTACAAAAATTTTATTTTGCAAAAAAGAAATTGGAAAATATTAAACTCCAATCTGATAAAGAAACTATTCCTTGACTATAAATTAAATTTTATTTATACCCCAATTCTGTTCTGTTCTGTAGTTTCGTCTTGCCAATAAATGAAAAAAATTCACAGTTGTGATTCTTTAAGACAATTATTATTGATTGTCTATGCTAGAAGGTTCGTGTATATTAGAGTGGTTCGCCATCCATAAAAAAAATGTGGCAGTCAACTCCAAGGATTAAAGCTTATATATATCTTTTTTTATTGTCTCGCCTACAAATACCGCCCTTTCAGTATTTTTTTCACTGTTACGCCATTTTTAGTGCGATAATAACATTTTATATACCGGTCTTCACGGCTACATTTATGTCTTTAATAGTTTTTACTACTACTTCATATTCTAGTCATGCCTTGCGTTCGAAAGTATTTAGCATTAGGGTGACCTCGAACCGAGTTTTAAAAAGTCATGACTATAGTATGACTATTAAAGACACAAGTGTAGCCCTTTCGGAGCCATGAACACCAGTATATAAAATGTTATTATCGCACTAAAAATGGCGACACAGTGAACAAAATACTAAAAGGGCGGTATTCGAAGGCGTGGCAAAAATATAAACCTTATATATTTTTGGAATTGTTTTTATGTTATATTTAATCCTAAGGGATGACAGGCACAACTTTTTTTTTTCGAACCACTCTAGTATATATGTCGTACGATTTTGTTCCAAACCATTATATCCAACACATATCTGTTCATTTATTTTAAAACTATTGTATAGTACTCGAAATCATATGTTTTTTCAAACAAAACTGTGTGACAGGTAAACTTGTTTCGATTATTTTTTGGGTGCAATCCTCGTTAGTTTTACACGATAAATATTCGAGATATATTCGAAATCGATATCATTAACGAAATTATTGGTCAACTGGGTTATTGTGAACATGAACAGAATGTTGATCTGGAAATTAGAGAAAAATTTTCAGCCTTGAAATATGAAAAAAAAAATTGGATTTGGTTTTGAAGTTACATTTATTGGGAACAAGATTTGGACTTAAACAGAGGACGATATTAAAGAAATTGTTTAAAATATTTTAATTGTTTTTAGTAATTGTTCAATTCTTGTTATTTTAATTGATAAAATATTTTATATATTTCAATATTTTATATTTTTTTTTAAATTATTATACAAAAAAGTTTAAAAATATTAAACTCAAATCTGATTAGGAAACTATTCCTTGATAATAAATTAAGGTCTTAAGTTTTTAAAACGCAACGTTAAGCGTTGACAAATTTTGTATGTACAGGCAAATCCCGGTATAACGAACGATATAATGTCAGGCCCATTCGTTTATACCGAAAAATTCGTTATATCGCAAAGATTTTTTCGAGTGTTATTTTAATTATTGTTATTGTAGACATAATATAATACAAAATAAAAAGAATGAAGGTAATTTATTTTCTAATAAGCTACCAAATACAAACTAACGGAATCACATTTTTTTGCATTTACATTGCTGCTGTAGAGTTTGTTTAATATTCTTTGCCGTTCGTTATATCCAGTATACAATTAGGCTAGTATTCGCTATACAAGGTTGTTAATGTAAAAACGTTCGTTATATCGGATTTTCATTACAGCGAGATTCGTTATACCGAGATTTGCTTGTACTTTGTTTTTGGGATTTAAAATTTTTGGTGTTGCGTTTTACAATATTGGGCCCAAAATTTTATTTATGCCTTAATTCTCCTCGAAAATTGTGTCGTCTTGCCAAAAAAAGAAGAAGAAACGTCTCAGTTGGGATTCTTTAAGACAATTATTACTTAGTGTCTATGCTAAAAGGTTCGTGCATACGCTGTACGATTACGATTTTGTTCCAAACCCTGCTTTTAACATTTTAAAAGTTGATAATATTTGTATTTTCATTATCAAAGACCACAACCATTTTTGAAGAAACTTGGGTGTAATCGCCGCTTTTGCTAACGAGCTGATTCGTTCATGTTTTTTTTTTTCAAATTGAGATTATGGCATTCGATATTGAATCATATTTTTACATTGTTAAATAGCAAATGCCATAATTTCAAAATTAAAAAACGTAATCAAATCACCTCGTTAAATGAAACCGACGATTATACCCCTGATTTGCAGCCTGTTTGTGTAATACGTTGACGTTATAAATTTTTAGATTAAAAAACTTTTACATGTTTTCTGCCAACGTTTTACAAAAAGAGGCTGTTAGAGAATTTCAAAAAACAAGCACTCAAAAATATTTTAAAACCAAAACATCCTAAATCTTTTTTGCTGAATCCGGGCACTAATTATTTTCACTCAACTTAATTACTTAAATTGATTTATCGCCTGCAAAAATTTTGCTAAAACAAAAGTTTAGGATTAAAAACTTTTTGCCCTCTAAAAAATTAAATATAGAAAAAAAAAATTCAACTAATAAAAAGGTTTATTAGCAGCATTTTTTTTTTGTTTGTCTTTTGGCATTTTTACTGCGCCAACGCTAGAAATATTTGAACAAACTTAATAACACACACGCACAAATTACTGCCAAACATATAAAAACTTAAATTAATTTTTGTAAAAACTAATTCGTCTCTGCTGTACAAAGGGAACACACACACACACACACATGATAACACAGCTGTAACAGCTCATAAGTTAATAGGAAAAATTTTTGTGTTAAAAGTTGAAAAGAAAATATGTATATAAAAAAATGTGCCTTTAAAAAATGTTGTTGTGGTTGTTATTGTATTTCTCTCGTACTATTTGTCAAAACCACAAAAAATTTCTCTATGGTATTTTAGGTCAAATAACATCACACTCAAGCAATGAGTTAACAAATGCCCAACAAACACAAATATATCTATGATTTGAACGGGCTAAAGTTCGTAACGCTTTTGAAATATATATATATAAATAAATATATTTATTTTATAATATAAATATATTTTTAATTATTTGATGGTCTATTCTCTTGAAGTTAGGAGTTGAAAGGAAAATACAACGATCCGGTCCAATGCAACGCCATTGAGTGATTCAGCAGAAGTCACTGAAATTCCCTCCTCTGAGAGAACATGCATACAGAAATAAAGCTTAAGATCAATCTAACCCATTTTTACGTTTGAAATTGCCACCAACCAAAGAAATTAGTTAAACTAAACAATATGTATAAGTTAAAAACAAAATTATCAAACATTTGTTATACGAGTAGTATAATTGCTGCAGTAACTTTATTGTAGATAAGAAAATTATAAGCGCATCAATAAAAATCTCGAAAAAAACATTACAATACAGCATTCTTTAAGGCTCGCAGTACATTATCCAGCTGAAATCATGCATACCGATAGCTTAATATAAAAAGGGCGTATCTCAATCTTTTTCTTAATTGGGTTTTTAACCTTTTCTGGTAGCCAATGTATAATTACATCCTCCTTCAAGAACGAAGTAAATAATAATCAAAAATTTAAAAGAATTATTTGATTTAAAAAAAAATTTTCTTGCCTGTAAATGCTTTATTTTGTTTTCAGTTGTTTCCAGTTACGCCTTTCTTATATTAAGCCATCGATACACTTGCCTGCACTTATCCCAATGCAAACAAAGATTATATTAATTTTGTTGAATTCAGCCCTTTTACCACCTTCTCAGTAGTATACCACTATGGCACGTTGGGGCCAAAGACGGTCATTTCACGGCTTAATTTAACAAATAAGTTCAAGTACAGTGAAAACTAAAAGAACTTAAACCGCATAAAATTCTACATCACTAGGCAAAAAAAAATGACAAACAAGTAACGATGCTTTTTTAATGACATGTTAAAATTAAAGATTGTGAGAGAAAACTGCTTTTTTAGCAGAAAAAGCTAACAAACTTTATGTAATTGAATGTTATTTACCTCAAATAAGCATGAACCCATAAAGTTAAATTATTTTTTTAAATGTTTTGCTGACTTTTGCAAATCAAAATTAATTGTGGAAGTCCTTTTGTATTAAATGAATTTTCTCAGTTTAAGTCTAGATAAAGTATTTTAATTGCGCTCAAGTGAGCAGAGATTTTAAGTTTTTTTTCAAGCTTGAGCATCGTTGCGCCTCAGAAGTTAAGTACGAAGTAGTAATACCAACAATAAGCGTTTAACGACTTCCGCTAAGACTTTTATTGCTGCTTTTATAAGATATTTAAAAATCTCATGATTTATTACGTCTAAGTCACGCATTAGTCATGGATGAGTAATGTGTGAGTTACGAAAGAGTAACGTGTGAGACACGTGTGCGTTACAGGTGAGTCACGGATGAAGCACGTGTGAGTAACGGGTGAGTCACTTGTGTTACGGGTGAGTTACGTGTGAGTTGCGGGCGAGTCACGGTTGAGTTACTGGTTAGTCACGTATGAGTTGCGGGTGAGTCACGTGTGAGTTACGGGTGAGTCACAAGTGAGTTGTGGGTGAGTCACGTGAGAGTTATGCGTGAGTGACGTATGAGTTACAGGTAAGTCACGTGTAAGTAACGGATGAGTCACGTGTGAGTTACTGGTCAGTTACGGGTGAGTCACGTATGAGTTACTGGTCAGTTACGGATGAGTCAGTCTGAGTCACGTGATATATGTGCATAATGATATTTCAAAAAACAACCTGTGTGATTTTAGATAACTTTCTGAAGCTTGTTAAAAAGTGGATTTTTACATAATCCATATCCTAAGTCATTCAATGGATAGCAATTCATCAGGAGCGTGTGTAAATAAAAAATTCATAACATTTTGCTTATTTTGCTACTTAAGCGCCGTACATATGTATGAATTTTGTTGCTGATTCGGTATTTCTTATATAAAATATAAATATATGTTCATTAATATTTAATTTGTATCGGGGGGGTACCCGTCACCCCCTCCTACACTCTCAAGATTTTGGTGGAATACTCAGCTTGCTTCAAGAGTTGTCCTTATGTCCAAATTTAGTGTGTCTCACGATGATATAGGACAAATAATAATTATTTTGTATGGGGGGTATATGTCTCCCTCACCTATACCACCAAGATTGTGTTGGAACATACAGTTTGTTCCAAGAGCTATCCATATAAAATTTAATTACCCCCACTATTTTAGTTATAAAGATGCATATAAATTAATCAGCGAAAAAATGTACTTTGGCCCCACAGTGTATAAAAATAAGTGTTAATTTATTACTTTCCCATGCTGCAACAAGCTGAATATTTTAACATTAAACTTTTTTTTATTAATTAATTTCTTAAAAATTTTTGTATTTTAACGCATCTACTTGCTGGGAAATTTTCTTATTACATCAGCGATCAGCTGTTATACAACGTTATTGTTTGCTAGTTCACGTTTCACAGAACCCACATACGCATACACATACACAAACACCCACACCCACACCCATGCACTCGAAAACACAGTCATGAGGAAGTAGCAAAAAAGAGGAACTGCAAGAGGAACACAAACAAGTGAACACACCTCGAGCATTTGCAAACAATTCGTCGTCAATTTGTGGAAATAGTTTGTGGACGGAAACATTTACATTTTGCAACAAGCTGGCTGGAAAAAGTGCAAAAAACAAATACAAATACGTATGTAGATAATAATGTTAAAAAGTACGCAGAAAAAAAAATTAACATTATTTAAAAGAGCATAGTGGGGCAGCATGTTCTTTTTTTTGTTATTTTTTTAAAGGAACAAAGAATAATTAACAAAATGTTTAAGCTTGGGGATTATGGGAGCCAATGCAAGGACAAATAATTTTAAAATTCCACATTTAATAAATACTTTTATGGCACCACTGTATACCTCTAAAAAAACCAACAAACAAACGTTAATTTATTCTTGTTTGCAAACCTAAAATAAATGCATTGCAGTATCCCGAACTATTTAAATAGTTGGAAGGAAAAAATACTTAAAAACCAACCTGTCTCTTTGGTATTGAAACTTATTTTACTAAAATAAAGAGATATTTCATGCAGTTTGCTGCCAAATACGGGTATTAGTTAACAAGCATACAAAAAAAAATTAAAAATTGCAACAAAATTTTTCTGTAATAATATAACACGCTGCTAATATGAATAGTCATTTGAAATATACCCCAATAATCATCAAAAAATTTTACTTCAAACATTTGAAATTTAAGTTGAAACTTCTCAAGTTTATTTTTTCTAAATATTTCCATGACTTCTTCAGGGAATATTTTTTTAATTCTAAACATGCATTAAAATTCATTAATTGAATACATATTTGGAAATAATTATAATAATTTTCTGAATATCAATAATCTTTAATACGTCAAATGAAATAAATAATTCACGTATTTTATTTACATTGAAAATATTTTTACAAATGTAAGACTGAGTTTTGCTGTAACTGACAGCACAAATAGGTATAAGATAAGTATCCTTAAAATTATTTTGTTAAATAAATCGCCCTAAAAATATGTTGTATTATAAGTCTCTGATTCGTAAAGCCGACAGCCCAAGCAAAACTTTTGCTGAAATTAATTGATACACTTGTATTTGATGGGTACGCAAATAGTTTTTAGTATGATGATGTCACCTAATGGGATGATAAAGTGTTGTTTTTTTTTAATTATATATGTATATTGATTATTGTTTTGAAATAAAATAATAAATTTAAATTAGTGATTTTTAGAGAAAATCGTCTGATTGTTAGAAAAAATTATAAAAAAAATCATTCGTGTCCAAAAACAGAAATGATTACATTACAATTTTTCTAGTTTCGACATTTTTATATTGTTTTGTTGAATTGGTTTTTAATCTATTACAAAAATGTCGTAGTCGTAGTCGAAGTCGAAATACGCCAACCACGATGAGGGCGTTAAAAAAATTTTAATTTCTATTTCATTCGACATAAAGGAACGCTCACTAAAGCGAAGAAATTTCAAAACAAAATTATTCGATATTTCTTCGATAGTTTCTCGAAGGTGTGACGATAGCCTAGCGGATGTGTGCCAGTCTCTTAGCCTCTCGGTGTCGCGTTCACAATTGAAATTTATTTGCTGGTTGTTAAGCATTGTCTATGTATTTTATTGCTGCTTAGCCAAATGATCACTAGACTTCAACCACATATTTTAAATATAAAACAAATATATAATATATTAAAATAAAAACATTAAAAACTAGATAAAATCTTAAATTAAGCTTCTCCTTTGTTTAAATGAATGTTTATAACATAATAACTCTAGTTTTTCTAAGAAATTTAAAGGTAAGGGTTCTCTGATGATCTGCATTAGGAACAGTAAAATGCGCATAGCATTCAGCCAAACCCTTCAAAAATCAATTTCAATGTATTTTTAATAAAATATATTTCACTAAATAACTAAAATAATAATTTGGGATTATTATTGCGTTAACAAATGTTAAACTTAAATTGTAAAAATTCCCATAAAAACACTCATAAAGAAATTACCTTTTCTGCTGCCATTTTGTGATATCGAAATGAGTTCGATATTGGCTCACTTTTGATATTGTTAGCGAACCTTCGAAATCAAATGATTTGTGAAATAAAACTGAGCGACAGGTAAACTTTTTTCGATTCTATTTTGAGTGTTTTACACGAAAAATATTCAAGATATATTCGAAGTCGTTGACATTAACGAAATTATTGTTCAAGTGGGTTATTTTGAACAAAAACATAATATTGATCTGCAATAGACAGAAAAATTTGCAGCCTTGAAGTATGATAAAAAAAATGGGAGTTGATTTTGAAGGTCGATTAATTTGGAACAACAACAACAACAATTAGGAGTTAACCAGAGGGCGATATTAAATAAATTTTCATACAATTTTAATTATGTTTGCATGGATATTTCGAACGAGTGTGTCCTTGGCTGAAGTATTGAGTGTGTTGACTCCAAAACAAAAAGGATCCTTTGTGATCATTTCCCGGCCAAACTCGGTCATATCAATATCATAGTTGTCTTTTTTATTAGTACGAAGGCAGATCAATAAGTCCGTGACTTTTTGAACTTTTCTCGTAGTTATATGAAATACAACACTGTTCTAATAAACTGGTAGCTGTTAATATCAAATTTTGAGCAAGTGTCGTCATTTTGCGTCGTTTAACAGCTGTTCAAAACATACAACCACGTGTATTTTTCTAAAAATGGAAAAAAGTGAATTTCGTGTGTTCATGAAAAATTATATTTTGCGAAAAAACCCGTGAATCAAATCAAGGAAAAGCTTCATAAATACTGTGGGGACTCTGCACCAACGATTTCAATGGTAAAAAAAGTGGTTTACTGACTTTCGTTGTGGTCGCACAAGTACAAATGACGCTGAATGTTCTGGACGGCCAATTGAAAAGTAAAAGTGCGTGAGATTTTTGATGCCATAGACATCCCACAAGGCTCATTGGTTTCTATTTTGAATGATTACTTGGGTATAATAAATCCTTCCGGAAGATATGGGTGCCACGTTTGATCACAATCGATTACAAACGCATGTGCAGTTTCCATGGCAAATGTCCATGAATTGGGCTTCAAATTGCACCCTCATCCGCCCCATTATCCAGATTTAGCCCCTAGTGACTACTTTCTATTTCCAAACCTAAAGAAATTGCTCAGTGGAAAGATATTTAGCTCCAACGATGCAATTATTTAAAAAACAAAGGCCTATTTTAAGGACCTCGAAAAATCCTCTTTTTTAGAAGGGATACAAAAACTGGAACTAAGTGGACTAAGTGTAGTGAGTTAAAAGAAGATTATGTTGAAAAATAATTTTTTGTTTTGGCAAAAAAAAAACTGTGTTTCATTAAAAAAAAGTCACAGACTTATTGATCCACCCTCGTATATATGATAATGTAGATCATAGTGCCCCCCTTTATCGGTATTTGTGCCACTGAATCATTGGCGAAGTAAGATAACAAATAAAGTAGCTAAACAGTTTATAGTAGTCCGCCTACTTAACACTGGGGGCGCTGCGAAGATGCTTGAAAAACTAACAAAATTCACAATAGCTTATTAAATTAATACATACTTCATCTTCTGTATGCTCTGCACTATCACTTTACTAGAAGAAAGTAACCCACACACATATGTATTTTAGCAGGCATATTAAATGCCTAACTGTCACTTCTCTTTGCATATAAAAAATAAAATAAGCAGTCTTATATACTACTTGCTTATGGAATTACTTTCTTTCTAAAATTAACAACTTGTATATACCGTTTGCCAGCCAAAGCGATAACAATTACGTTGCTCAACGTTTTTAGTTTTATAAGTTTCCTCCCAAGTGCCTCACATACATACGTACATAAGTATGTATGCACCTCACTATCTATGTATGCAACCCCAATTGTGAGTACACTCGAGTAACAGAGTTTAGGTTCATTAGGTTATTATATGAATATCACATATTTAGTACATTTTAAGTCTGTAGTGCGCTTCTCTGTGTAAGCATGTGCATAATATTCCCTTTACTACTAATATAAATGCCAATCTCATTTTTACCTCCATACAACTAATATAAGTAGACAACTTAGCAAAAACTCATCTCCCAGCGCAAAACCGACAATAACACCAACACACACATATTGGCATTTAGATACAATTGTATGCATGTATTTATAAGTATACATGCACACATACACATATAAATTAAAACCCCACACAGCTAAAATTTTGCATGCATATGTACATACATGCCTTAGACATTACCATTATTATTAACGTTATTATTGTCCTTTATCTAAACATGAGTGCAAAGGAAGAGGAGGAATAGTTTCAGTAGTACAACTATCATCAGTATTATCGTCATTTTGAATAATGTTGATATTTTAATATGTGGCTTTTTTTTTCTTTTTTTGGAGCAT
Source organism: Tachina fera (assembly GCA_905220375.1). Lineage (NCBI taxonomy): Eukaryota > Metazoa > Arthropoda > Insecta > Diptera > Tachinidae > Tachina > Tachina fera. The sequence continues at coordinate 93,797,223 of LR999966.1, read as the reverse complement.
AAAAGCGGTATTTTGTTGTGGTTTTTGCGGTTCACATTGTAATTAGGTCAAAGTTACTACTACAGCCATAGCATGAACAAATTATTGACGTTACTAGCTATTTGGTTTAAAATTTATTTATCAACAAATTTACAAACATAAAAGCATACATGCAGACAATATACATATACAATATTTTATTTACTAGTCAGAATTAAAAAGAACTTTTGTAGTAAAAACAACCACAGAAAGGAGAGATTTAGGCTGTCGAAAAAATATATGTACATACTTCTGTGAACTCGTATAAGGTCCAGGATAAGACCGTCAGCATGTATCCACCGAAATATATTTAAAAAAATATACAATAAGTAAATAGTCTCAAGTACAGTAAATGTGTATAATCATAATTGCAGCGCAAACTATTTGTAAGCTCAGATATTTTCAATCAAGCAACTATGACTATAGGCGATGCCACCAACATACAAGATCATCTCTACACTCTCTGCTAAAATACGGTACAACTAAAGGCTCAACTATAATGTGAATAAGCGAACTTAAGCAACTGTGCGGTTACATATAAAACGTATGTGGCAAACTATAATGTACTTATGGAACTTTTCGTCAAGTTTCGTCAAATGTCATTTGCTTAAGTTAAGTGCCAAACTGAACGCACATTCCGTACGGAAAACACTGTTTTTGCATTTTTTTTAAACTCAAGCAAACAGCAGCAGAAAATATTCATTGATTTTAAATATTTTTTTATTGTTTCTTATTTTAAACTCAAAAAGAAAGCAAAACTTTTATTTCCATTCTTTGTTTTACAATAAACATATACACACATACACATGAGTTTATTTTTTTATGTTCACTGTTGTACTTTTTGGTAGGCAAACCAATTAAAACAAGTAATAAAGTGGTGGACATAATTACACGTGAATTTTTAATAGATTAGGACATTCCAACAAGTTAATTTGATTGAATTGCATTCATTTAGTAGTTATAAGAACAAACAAAATTATAAAAAAATTGTGAACAATACCTAAATGTGCAGCTTTGGCTAAGGAATACTTAAGTGCATGTAACTACATTGTGGCCACCTAAAAGTCACATCTGAATTGCTTAAGTATTTGACAGACTTATCGTTCAATTCTGGCATTAGCTTAAGCCAGCTTATTCATATTATAGTTGGGCCTTAAGAATAAAAAGGCGTATCAAGCGCATTGAATCTCTCCCTTGTCTACTTGTAGTCCGGACTAAAAAAATGCAATTTTAAAAATGACAATGGCAAAGTAAGAACATAAAAAAACATGCTGATTATTGAGTTCTTGTTTCAACTGTGATATTAGTTGAACTTCTCATTTGTTTAAATCAAAGTTTAACATAATAAATCTAGTTGTTTTAAGAAATTTTTGGGTAAAGTTTCCCTCATGATCTGCATTAGCAACAGTGAAATGTGCATAGGATCCAGCTAAGCCCTCAATAATCAATTTCAATGTACATATTTTTAATAAAAAATATTTTACTGAATAAGTTAAATACTAATATAGAATTATTAGTACGTTAACAGATTTTAAATTGTAATTGTAACAATTAAAAAAATACGCACTTGACACTCGCGATATTTATTCATTGCTCGGCACCGTTTACATACATTTGTTTATTTTAAATGGAATGGAAAATGGCTTTATGTTTTTGCTTAAATAAAATAGTCCTGTACATATATACATATGTACGCAGGTATAGGCTCAGTAACAGTCAGAATATCTTTATGTTCATGCGTGCGATTATAGATTATACAGTCTATGAATTTTAATTGTAGTTCTTTGTGCTTCGTAATTTAAAAAACAAATGTGTATAAACATTAGGGCGGGTCGATTTAAAAATCGCAAAAACTACAAGGAAAGTCGTATTCTAGGAACCAAAATGAGAAACTTTGCCGAAGGAACCATACCTCTAGAATATATTTAGATGTCCCGACTTTTGATTCGAAGGGTAAAATTTTCATGAGGGGACAAATTTTGAACCACCCCTAGGCGTTCCCCATACAAACATTTGTGATTTCTTGAAATGTTTGCATGTTTGACACTTCAAACGTTAATCTTATACACATCTGCTGGACTGTTTTTCCGGGGTGTATATTTGTTTGTAATAAAAAAGTTTGAGTGGCACTTCCTTTTCACTCAAAAAAAATCATGTCATTTCTAGAGAAGACATTCGCACAATATTATATTCCATTCTTAACGGCATCGGTGGAACTTTAAAGTGAATAAAAAATTTCTATTAAATCTCACACACACTTTTTTGAATTCAAATTTAAAGATAAGAAGCGCTAAATGTAGGACAAAAGTGAAAGCGAACCCTATCGTTTTCGCTACGCTGTCCGTCTGTGCGTCACTGGCTATTTTCTCAGGAACCCTAAGAGCTACGGACCTAAAAATTCAGACAGAGCATCTAGAACTCTGGCCGCTATAACAATAACAAAACTATGGCTAAGAATTAAAGGGTGTTCCAACACGAGCAGCGAAAAATATTAAAATCCCATGTAATATACATACAATTGTAAGTATGTACATACTAGTGATGTAACGAATGTCAATTTTTGATATTCGCGAATACGAATACGAATATTTGAAACGATATTCGCGAAAACGAATACGAATACGAATATTATATGCAATATGAAATATAAAAAAAATGTTATGAAAAAGGACTTTACACTCTTGTTGGCGTACTTTAAAGTTAATAAAAATTACCCAAAAATGTTAATGATCGTCATTAAATAATATTTGAAAATGATTAAAAACACAAATTCCTATAAAAAATTTATGTATTTGTACAAACTAAAATTTTTAATCATTATTTAAATTTCGTTTAGTATTTCTGCATTTATTTATTTAATTTCGTTGGAAAACTATTCGTATTCGTCTGAACTTGGTGAATACGAATACTATCGTATTCGCATCCGCTTGAATTTAGCGAATACGAATATATTCGTATTCGCCTGAAAATGGCCGAATATTTGACAATTCGAATATGAATACGAATATTTTCGTGCATCACTAGTACATACATATGTATATAGACACTTAAAATTTTGTAAGATTATTGAGTGTATTTTTACACAGAGTAAAACAATTAACACTAAAATGTAAGGAATTTAAATTAAAGGGTGTTACAAATATTGACTATGTAATTTTGACAACTTGCTGTATGTTGGAAAACGTAACGGGAAAATTCTTAAAATTTTCTAAAACAGTAAAACTAATAAAACCCAAAATTTTAAAATCGCCAAACCAAAAAAATCGCCAAAACAAAAAAAAATATTAAACTAAAAAAAAACGCCAAAAACCGAAGAAATCACTAAAATAAAAAAAATCCCCAAAATTAAAAAAGTGCCAAAACTAAAAAAAAGATCTAAAACTTAAAAAAATCCCCAAAACCGAAAAATCACACAGCTAAAAAACGCTCAAAACCGAACAAATCCTAAGAACAAAAAAAAATGCCAAAACTGTATATAAGCTAAAGTTCAAATACTGTTAAATATCTACGGCCCTATGTATAAGCAAAAGTTGGCATGAAGTTAGCATAAGGGAAAAAATTGAATTAGGTGTTAACGAGTTACTCCATACAATTTGACATTAATAACGGTAGTATTAACTAATTTTAGCCCACCTCTAAGTCCTAGCATGATTTTTAACGTGAAGTTTCATCGCAAAACTCTTTAAAAAAAAACGCCAAAAACCGAAAAAAATCGCCAAAACGCAAAAAATGCGCCAAAACCAAAATAATTGTTTATGTGAAAAAAATCGCCAAAATTAAAAAAAATCGCCAAAATTTAAAATAAACGCCAAAAACCGAAAAAAATCCTTAAAACGAAAAAAAAGTGCCAAAACTAAAAAAACATCGCCAAAACCAAAAAAAATCACCTATATGAAAAAAACGCCAAAATTAAAAAAAAAATCGCCAAAATAAAAAAACGCCAAAATAATAAAAATCGCCAAAATTAAAAAAACTCCAAAAACCCAAAAAAAAATCGCCAAAACGTGAAAAAAAGTACCAAAACTCAGAAAGCGCCAATAAATTAAAAAAAACTAAAAAAAAACGCTTAAAACCGAAAAAACCCAAAAACGAAAAAAATTCCAAAACTATAGTTTATATTGTTCGTATTGAATTACATATCTCGTGCCCGTACGGAACCCTTCGTGCGCGGGTCAAAGTCGCACTTCACTGAATTTATTCTTAGTTTGGCACTAACGCTCAAAATTTGGCGTACTGAGTCTACAAAAAGCACTAAAAATAGTGCTAGAAGCACCAAGTTGGCATCGATCGTGGTGTTAAGTGCTTGATGATTTTTTTCTTTATTGGATATTCAATAAAATTCTACATATAAAATCGTTTCGTGTATTTTCATGTTAATTTTGCTCAACGCGAAACCCCGCACGAAATTAGATTTTGTTTCACGAACGCTTCGTAATGAATCGTGCGTGTTTGATTGTATCAGAAAAAAACGACACATGCCCATCTGTAGTTTTACAAAAGAAAAAATTTTTTGCCTCTGCCTTTTAACCCTTTCTAGTGCAATATACATATCGTTACCTTAATATAGAAAGGCCCTTTTGCATTTTTCGATACCATTAGATGTTCTTCTATAGAAGTACACAAAAACTCGATTTAAAAAAATTACATTGGGCCTCTCTAGATTAAGGTAACGATATATAATTTGAAATATTTTGAATACATAACCCTAACAATATCCTATACTAATATTCAGATATTCATTTTAATTTTTTTTTTAATTTTAAAACTTAATATGCAAACTTACACACAAAATATTCCATTAGAACTGTAGCAATAATTTCACACACAATCATATTTTATATAAACTTTATACAAACTAATGGCCGGTTTCCCACCTGCGAAAGAAAACGTTCGACTTAAAATTTATATTGAAAACAAAAACAAATTTTCATATTTTATTGTTGTTTTCAATATAAATTTTAAGTCGAACGCAGGTGGGAAACAGACCATAAATGTTACTAAATATTATGAAAATACTCGTATGTACATATATTTATTAATATGTTTCATTGTTGAAACATATCATCTATTCATTCGAGTAGCAACAATAATGCTTTGTTATTCATTGTTCATCCACATGTTGATGAACATGATGAACACTATCATCATCATCATCATCATTATTAAACTCAAGAGCATTTTTGTTTGTTGTGTGTTGATGGCTGGATGTACTTTATGTATGACTGGTGTCATTAATTGGGTTCATTTACCTAAAAAAAACGTTACATGTCTGTGAACAATTGCCCATCAATAAATTGGGGAAACAAATAAATATCTAGTGTTGGGCAAATAAAAATTTTATTTATTGAACTTTTTAATTACGAATGTTTGCAGCACAGCTAAAGTAGTTAAACAAAATTCACCACTAAAATCATTAGTTTATTCAAATTTTACATAAAGTTTGGAGTTGCATGAAATAATTGCCAACAGTTAGAGAAACAAAACTGCATCATCAGAACATAAACACAATTTTGATGAAAGTTTTGAATTTTTGCATAATAAAAGTTCAATGAATAAATTATGGGTTTGTGTTGGTTGATCTTTACCGAATTTTACACACACTGCAGATACAACACATGCATATGTATGTACATATATATGAACACATATGTACATACATAGAGATATTTATTTTTTTTTCGAGATATTTAATAGTTAATTTGAAAAACATCTAGTGCTAAAATTTTTATTAGTGTTCCGTGCACCAAAACTTTGGTGAAAATGTGAAAGGAAGCCTTATGGTTTGGCTATATGTCCCCGGATGTTTTCTCGAGACCCGCAAAATCTACTCACTTGAAATTTTCACAGAATATGTAAAACAGTTACAAAGTCAAGGGTGTGCTAAAGCGAGCAATGAAACATTTTAAAATCCTAATGTTTTACACAGACTACACCAATTAATGCTGAAATTAAAAATAAATAAAAACTAAAGGGTATTCCATCAGCTAATATGATTTTGATTATTAATTTTGACAACCTGTTGTATAGTGGAAACCGTAAGAAGCAAATTCTTGAAATTTTCAAAAACGCTAAATCTAAAAAATCCCAAAATAAAAAATCGCCAAAACAAAAAAGTTGCCAAAAATCTAAAAAAATCGCCAAACGAAAATATCACAAAAAAATGAAACTAAAAAAACATTCCTAAAACTAAAATAAATCGCCAAAAACTGAAAAATCGCCAAAAAGGGAAAATAAACGCCAAAACTCAAAAAAGGCCAAAAAGCAATATGTATATAAACAAATAACTAACTATATAACTAAAAGAAATCGCCGAAAACCAAAAAAAAAAACGCCAAAGCTAACAAAACATTAAAAAACCGGAAAAATTAAAATAATTAAAAAAAATCTCTAAAACTAAAAAAACGCCGAAACCCGAAAAATCGATGGAACGTCAAAACAATTTTTTTTTTGCAAAAAAAAAAAACTGGGTACATCAGGTAAGATATTCGATTATATAGGCTAAGGATCGTACACTGAGGGAAAAGCTGCAACTTAAAAATAAGAACGCGTCATATCAATTCAATAATTGTCCATATAATAGAAAATGTATATTGAGATACTTACAGATAATTAAAATTAATAAATTAATACTGTAAATTACACTGTGCAACACCAAAATTATGCAGGGGCTCTCATGTACCAATTCTGCTTTCTTGGACTACATAGAGAACGAAAATGCCTTTAGTTTTTCTTAGATTACTTTGGAAAGTGATTTTATAACGGTAAATATGGAGAAATTCAGAATTTCAAATTGAGAGAGTCATACCTTCTTTGTTTCCCAATTGATTTCTATTAATTATTCTTCTGTTTAAAGGAGCTAAACAGTTGATAGTAATCCGCCTACTTAACACTAGGGGCGCTGCGAAGATGCTAGAAAAACTAACAAAATTCACAATAGCTGATTAAATTAATACTTACTTCATCTTCTGTATTCTCTGCACTATCACTTTACTAGAAGAAAGTAATAAATGGCTAATTTATAGTGGTTGAAGTGTGAAAAGAAAAACACATTTAAAAAAAATTCCTCAGGCTCGAAGTTGGTTATGAGAAAAAAAAAATTTTTTTAATATTTCACACTTCAGCCACTATAACTTAGCCATTTATTGACAGATTTACAAAAAATATGTCTTGTTTGAAAGATAATATCAGCCGCTTTAAACAAAAGTATAACTAATAGATATCCATTGGGAAACAAAGAAGGTATGACTTTCAATTTGAAATTCTAAAAAACGAATTTTTCTCCATATTTACCTTTATAAAATCACTTTACGAAGTGATCTAAAAAAACCAAAGGAATTTTCGTTCTCTGTGGACTCCAAGAAAACAGAATTGGTACATGAGAGGCCCTGAATAATTTTTTTCTCAACTTTTGTATCACAGTGTTATATTAAAATAAGAAATTTCAATATGACTAGACTTTCGTTAATGTTTCCTTTTAATTCAATATGGTTTTTATTGATTTTAACTGTTTTTTCTCTGGGTGTATAGTATTAAATATGTAGTATCCGCACACAACCCTACGTGTGCGAGTCAAAGGCGCACTTTACTGAATTTTTGCACCTATTATATTTCTCAACTCAACTCACTTAGGTCGTCTAAGAGTCTAACAAATCTACTGTCTCGCTAAAAGGACACATTACTTTTATCTGGCCCTAATACATAAATATTTAAAATTTGAAGTAATAAGCAAATGGGCAAATGTTAATTTTATAATGAAATATATTTACACTAGCACAAGCTTACATGTGTGTGGTTTATCTGCAATTATTAAAGTCTACGTCCCTTAAGTTCTACTAAATTATTATTATCAGGAGCGGAAACTTAACATATTTTGTGGTATTTAATCATTTAAGTGTACATTAATGATAACATTTACGTTGGCATTCATATTTGCAATGTTTAGAGATGTACAAAATCATTGATGTGTGAAACTGATGCGAATGACATTAAGTCTTGCTGCTTTTACTATTATAAAGAAAATACTCGTATTATGGCAAATCTGTAATTTAAAGTCGATTAATATTGAAATATTTAAAATTCAAATAAATATTTACTGAAAGATAAAATATTTTCTATGGAATATTTTAAAAACAAGATATCTTCGTGTAACAGAAGAAATGCCACTACTGGCAAAATGAATCTGATGACAAACTAGTAACGTACAAGTATTCCTAAGCAGAACAATAAAATCATAAAAAACACGTTAGTATTTCTATCATGCTAAGCTTTAACATCAAAAATATAGTTAATAAATGCGAATGAAAACCACTTTTTTCAGTCAATAAATTAAATGGCATCGCATGAAATATGCATTATTCTGAAAATAAAAATTTATTTGTCATTTTTAAACAACTTTTTATCACAAATGCACCCTACAGCAGTTAAATTTATTTTGAAAAATCACTTAAATCATATATGAAGTTCTTTGACGTTTTAAACGTTTTATATAATAACTTTTGTTCATAGCTTTTTTTTTTAATTTTTTTAATTTAAGTCCAGAGATGAATTTAAAGTTTATATGGAAATATTGCGTAATTTCTTTCGATAACGAGTGACGCGATTTGCCCCCTGATTTAAGATCAATTAATAAGTAAACTTCGGTATTTTAATAAATTTTTCTATTACAAAAAAGGGCGGCATTGGCTGATGTAGTTAGCATGTTGTTAAAAAAACGACCGTTCTGGTTTCGAGCCCGGTATCCGACAGTCATTAAATAACAACACCACGTATTTTCCTCATGTGCTATTAGTGTCGCTTTCTACCAGTTGTTTTAGAAAAGTTCAAGTGATGAAGGCATAGTCACTAGTCACTGAACTACACCGACTTAAGCGGATACTAATCCTAATGTAACATCGCAGCGCCCTCCTTCGTCGGTGAAGTACAAAACCAACAAAATGGCTACTAAACATAGCTTTTAAAAAATTCAATACACCTCATTTAACACCAGAGGCGCTGCAACGCTGTATTATTAAAAATGTGCAAAAACAGAGTTGTAAAAGAATGAAGCTTTCCGCTATATCTTCCATCACCACTTGTCTTCTCTATAACTATTCCTTTCCCAAAGAAGGTAGTAGCCATTCAATGCCTTTCTCTTTCAAAAAAATAAAAATAAAAATAAAATCAATTTTTGAGGAGACCAGAACTTGGATTCAGTAACTTTTGTTACGATAACGATTATCGCTCAATAAATATAAGAAGAATTTATCGACTGAAATATCTCGCTATTCAGAAACATATCTCAACGATATTCTTTGTGCTTTTCGCTTATTTTAACATTTTCTATACACAGATACCAAAATATTGAATTAAATGCTAAATAACAAAGCTGGCGACTATTCTAAAAAAACAAATTACGGAATCACATTATCGTTACCGTAAGCGGATAAATATATCAATAAGTATTACGATTGTCATTTCGCGAAAATTTACAGAATCCACGTACAGGTGCTGGTTCTCTCAAGGTATTTTTATTTTGTGGACAAAAGAAGATATATTATGGTATGGGACATACTTTAATATGAAACTATTTAATCCTATGATTGTAATATATACTCGCTTTGTCATGCGATGACTTTTAGTTCTAATATTGGCCGGAGAAGCAACAACACCCACACAACACAATCACAGAAGATAAATAATTAATAAAAAAATTAAATTAAATTCATGTTATTTCAACTTGAAATAACTTTGTTTCAACACGGTTCTGCATGTCATTTCAGAATCAATATAACGTTTGTAGTTTGAAATAATTTCATTTCAATATAACAGCAATTTAATATTAAAATCAACATGAAATAAAGATCGGCCTTGTTCTGTAAACCGAATCCGAGTAAATTTCTCGTTTTAAAAAAATTAATAATGGTCCAGCAGACGTGTTTAAAATCATACATTATTTTCTTACAGATATGATATTTGGGAATATATGAATATATAAAAACTTAAAAAAATATATATAAAAAAAAATATTTCTTTTGCCGAAGTAAGTTTTCTACAATCTTGAGGTTTCAAATCGATCGGCTTACAGAACAGGGCCGAATATTTAAAATATATAAATTTTCTTTGAAGGTTACCATAAATCCTGTTAAATTCAAATGAAACACAATATAAAGCAAAATCAGCACAGACAAATTTTAAATTAAGCATGTTTTTGTAGATTTTAACATGAAATTTTTCGCCGTGAGGAGGCATTTTTTTCCAATCACCTTTATTTCAGTTCTCAACATCGACATCACGTCAATAAAATACCAAACAATTGGGGCTTGTCTACTCGATTTCGATAAAAATTTTGTGCTATTGACAGTCTATTTCTGCTCTCAAGGGTCTAGAAAATATCATATCCACAACGGATAGCCAAGCCCCAATTTTTTGGTATTCTATTGATGAGACTTCGATATTGACAACTGGAATAATGAGGAATTTTTCTGACACCTTCAGTGCTCTTCCTTAGGAACTGAAAACAATTTATAAAAGGACATGAGTATTATAGATTTTTAGTACATTAAAATTAATTGTGATGAAATATATAATATATATCCCACGATGTCGTCAAAAAACGTTCGTTCGACAACTTGTATTAAGAACAATAATAAAATAAGAAAAACAACAAGGAGTGCGAACAATTTTATATTATATTGTTACGTAAAAATATTCCTACAGGGTTAATGCAAAGAATTATCTAGATTCTAGAAGAATTTAACTAAAGCAATAAACGTACACACATATTCATGTGAAAACACTATAGCAACAACAATAGTTGTGTACATAGCTACAGACGTACACGTATACAAATAAAAGTGCGAGCACTTATGGTAACCACCCTGTACTAAAAATAGCACACCGCATTGCCAACATGCAAGTCGTTACTTTGAAAACTCAAAAACTAACGGCCACTCGAATCACCTACGAACATCTAGAAACGGCGACATGAATTTTCTCGATTGTGCTAGAAGACTGTTTAACCATCTGGCTACCAATAAACATACACATCTTAAAAGCCACATCGTTGTGCGCAATAGTTTCTTCCAGTTGGTTTTTACTAAGTACATACATGCATGCATGTTACTACGCCATCTATTAGCGAACATTCTAGATCCGGTTTTGCAGTATAGGAAGAGTTGCCGTATGTGAGAAGTCAGTCAGTGCTAATTGGAATTTAGTGGAGTTCACATCGCTGAAATTAAAAGACCTCGTGCGGTGGATAATAATGTTAAGAAGTAAATAAGAAAAGACAAGTTGTAATTTGTTTAGTCACAAGAATAAAAGGAAGTTCAGTTGCAAATAAGAAAATCGTGTGTTATTTATTTTTATTTTTGAGCAATCAAAAGATCTCACACGTTTAATAAAATTTAAATGTAACAATATGTAATGGGTGATCCAAGTAGAGATACTTTTTTCAATAACCATTTTTTGACAGATCACGTGTGAGTCGTGTCATGCTGTCAAGTAATTTTTGTTTAGTATTGTTTGGGATTTCATAATGGAAAGACAAAGACATACTCCTGAACTACGACATCGCTTCGCTCTATGGGCTGTTGAAAAGTTCCAGGAAGATCCGACGTTGTCGAGGCAAATTTTGTTTAGCCATGATGTTGATTTCTGGCTCAATGGGTTTGTAAACGAACAAAATTGCCGCATTTGGGACGAAGAGCAACCTGAAGAGATTCAAGAACTGCCACTTCATCCAGCAAAAAACAACGGTTTGGTGTGGTTTGTGGGCCGGTGGAATCATCGGTCCGTATTTCTTTAAAAATGATGCCGGTGCGAACGTAACCGTCAATAGCGACCGCTATCGTGCCATGATAACCGACTATTTGATGCCTGAAATTTAAGCTCGTGATCTCGGCGACATTTAGTTTCAGCAAGACGGCGCCACTTCCACCATATCGCATCAATCAATGGATTTATTGAGCGAACATTTCGGTGAGCAGATAATTTCACGTTTTAGGCCGGTCGATTGGCCGCCAAGATCGTGTGATATCACCCCGTTAGACTTTTTCCTGTGTGGATATGTAAAGCTTATGCGGACAAACCCGCTTCGATTGAGGCCTTGGAGGAAAACATCAGACGTATCATTTGCCAGTTACCAGTCGAAATGCGCGAACGAGTCATTGAAAATTGGACTCAACGGATGGACCATCTGTGACGTAGCAACTGCCAACATTTGATAGACATAATCTTCAAAAAATAAATGGCAAAGAATGTTCTTTCAAATGATAATAAATATTCTCCTCTAAACCTTGAGGGAACCTTGAAATTGATCACGCATTATAAATAGTTTACACGATGCGAATTCTAAAAATTACAAAAAAAAATATTTCAGATGAAATAATTAACTTGTAGTGAATACATTACAAACAGTAAAATTGCTTGAAAAAATTTATAGCTGGTCATAAAAATTTTCCAAGTTACGTGGGTTGCGTTTCAACATCAAGTCTTGTTGTTAATTAAATCGCATCCAGAATTATATTTCATATCCTGCATCGATAAAACATTTGTTTTAATAAATTACATTAATAAGCCCGATAACTTGAACTTTCTAAGCATTTTCCGCTTGCTAAAATTTTTCGCCACTGAGTGCATTAATGATATAATCGCTACGTCAATAGACTAAATTGCGGTATGGGCATTTCCACGAAAACGTTCACTTTTTTGTCGCGTGCGACAGAGAGCAATTAAGCTTGTATTTCAGAACAATGTAACTCGATTTTTCTTAAGATTTTACCTAATGTAGAGCTGCTAACGACCTACAAAAATATTCGTATATAAAGAAGTAAAAAAAGTTCAGTTTTCTTTGGAAAAAAAACATAATGGTTTGATGTCGCACGCTACAAATAGTTGACATTCCTATGGAGATGCCAATATGTATTTAGCTTAAGGAGGAACAAATATTGAACTTCTTTTGCATTTAAACCTGCTTTTACCAGTAGCAGAGTCTATTACAGCTTTAAAGTTTTGTAGGGCACACAAATAATTGTCCTTGATTGTTTCGCATTCATTTGATTTTTTTTTATTGGTCGTGGACTATTTTCATTTATTTTTAATATTATTTTTTTTCTGTGCTTAAAACCAGTTGCGTTATTTAATACAAAAATAAAAAATAAATATATAAAAAGAATTTATGTGGCTGCTGTTATTACTAAAGAAGACAACGAATGATGTGATGAATAAAACTTAGCTGAATGGATCTGAAACAACAATAAACTACAAGTGTTTTCAACAAATCAATGTAGTTATGTAAGTATAAATATATGTACATACATACATACATGTGTACCCAGTCACTGTTTAGAAGATTGTTTCAGCAAACTGAGTCTTTTTCGACTACTTTAGTCGATTTAAAACTGATTATTCAGTTATACGCTTAAAATAAGACTCGAAAATGATTCCCAGAACTGCTAAGAAGGTGATTTGTTTAAAAAAAAACAGCAAGCCCATGCAGTAAAATCAATAAAATACAAAGTGTATTAAATGTGTGAACAAAAAATCTATGTAAATGTCTCGAAAATAAGTTGAAGTTGATCAGAATTGCGAGTCATAAAAGACTGTTTTAGAAGAGTCGCGTTTAGGGTTTCACCCGAATGAACAGTCATTTTCGTCTCGAAAACGAGCTCATAAATGTTTATTTTAATCGTGCGGAGAAGTCGAAAGTGACTCGAATATGATCATTAATTTCATAAAATGCTGACTGGGTACGTCTCTATGTTTATAATTTATTTTTTTTTATTTATTTGAGTATTGTATTAAGATTATATTTTTGCTAAGTTATTTTTATTGATATAAATTAGTACCAGTCTGCAGAGCAGCATCGTAAAAATGCTGAAAACGTTTACTATCATTATTCGTTCTAACAATAAAGTTGCCATGGAACACACACACGCACACTTAGATATATTTATTGAATTTAAAGCATACAGTTTGTCTATGAAATATATGCACAACAGCAATGAAAAGTTATTCAACTAACATTTATGATTTTATTGGACTTAAGTTCGTATAGTTTTGTAAGCCAATTTGCATATGATAATTATTAATGAACAAATAACACTAAAGTTAATTGTAAATATTCTGACAAACACATAGTAGAACGGAACACCTAGCTGTTTTCAAAGGTCACTGCACCTTCATTATCAGCGTTCTTTGTATTTGGTCCACTGTGTGTGTGGTGTCAGTTGATGTATATTTCTACTTTATATACTCAGCCTTTATTGCAAATGAAATTATTCAACATACTTGTTTGTTTATTTATTTTTATTTATTTTATGCTTATTTTTTTACTATTTCAAACTTTATTTGTTTAAATATTTTTTTTAATCAGAAATTATTTCTAATTCGAGCTTAAGTTCAGTAATTTCAATTCTTATTGAATGAAATATTTTTATTTATTTTATATAACTTCGTAAATCAATTGTATACACAAAAATCATTTCTCATATTCCGTTTCATAGAAAATTTAAGTGAAATAGCTGATGTTAATAACAAACTCAATCCAAGTAGATAGACTAGGATGCTGATGAAGTGCGTGGATAAACAGAAAAATATCGGTGTTTCCCCCAGCTTTCAAGTCTAGTTTAATTTTTCTTCTCTTCTTTAGAAACACTCACATTAATTAATAAAAATATTTCATTCAATAAGAATTGAAACTACTGAACTTAAGCCCAAATAAGAAATTATTTCGGATTAACATTCACTACAGTTCAATTAAAAATCTAAGAATGTCACATTTTATTTTTAATTCAGAAATAGTATTTTAACATCCTTAAAGCAAACAATTTTATTAATTGGTCAGAAAAAAATTCAAATTCCTTTTTTTTCTTCTTTGTTTTAAGAATATTTTGCCATAGTGCACACATTTAGCAGACAAACTGTATATGCATTATTTGATTTCTGCCATAAAATTCAATCACTTAAAATGAGATATGGTTTACGAATTAATCTTTTCATTTTATTCCAATCAAGTTTAGAAGAGTCCAAAAGTTATTATTGTCTTTTTATTTTGCTCTTCTTCTCATACTAATTATATTACTTCAATAATAAGGCTGATGTTTAGTATATGGAATTATTTTTGTGGTAATGTTTGTATCTTTTTACTACCAATTGACCAACAACTTCTAAACTAGTAATAAAGTCGGGGCAATGTTTGAATATCGATATTTTATTGCGAAAAAATATTTATATGTCCAGGAAAATTTTCAAGCCGTAAGTTCAAAAAAAAACTTTAAAATAATAAATTTACAAAAGAGAAAATTTAATAAAAAAATCAGTGATTTTTTAATAATTTTTATTTTTAAGTTTCTTATCTTTACCGAATTTTTTTAATTTCGAATCTTAGATCAAGTATGTTATATACAAACTAGAGATGGGAGAGTGTCGTGTTTTTTTCCTTCACACGAACACGCGCCACTCAACGCGAAGTGTTCATGTTATACTATTTGATTTCTTCCGTGTTCGTTTCGTTGTGTGTAGAGCAAAATTGACACGAAAAACACGAAACGATTTTAAATGTAAAATATGTATGAATGAATTTCCAGTAGAGAAAAAAATTTAATATTTTGTATCATCAAACACACAACACCAGCACATTTTTTGATATTGCATGGGTCCAGAGTAGCAAGCCGAGCAAAAATTTTCGGCGGCGGCGGCTGAACGGCTTAACGCCGATTTGTTTAAGCATTTGCAAAAGAGTTTTAACCCAGTCTGTTTTTAGAAAAATACGTGAATTATTGAATCACCACGTTGTAACATTATTTATTTTGAAATAGTTTGAATATTGCAGTAATTGATGTCATAAAAAATAACTTCGTAAATTATTTATTAAACCATAGAAACATATTCTAGACTATCAGGACAATTATGAATAACATTTCGCGAGAAATTTTTAATTTTTCAAATTAGAATTTTTTTTCCTATTAATAGTCGTTGCGGGACGCTCCCTATCATATTAAATACGAAATTTGAAAAAGTATAAAAAATAAAAGACGAAATATCGGCTGAGTAATAAGCCGCCGATAAGCCGAGTGGTTCGGCGGCGGCTCGGCTTGTCGTTAAAAATCGGCCGCCAGCCGCACCGGTACGGCTTGCTACTCTGCATGGGCCTCTGAAGCTTAAAGGTCTGTACCCGTAAACCGATAGTATCAGCTGTGGTGGCAGATAGTATCAGTTGGCAGTGCCAACTCGGTGCCATATTTTGAAAAGCGACTCTTGAAAAAAATCAATTAAATTTTCTGACTTTCAATACCATACCAATAATATTTCGTGGTCGTGTCGTGACGTGTTGGAAAAATTTCACACGCGCCCATATCTAATACAAACCATGTTTTTAGCTGTCTTCTTTTTATAAATACTTGGAGCCAGAGTTAACTTGATTTTAATTTTAATACTTGTCATTCTGGATATAAACTGGATAAAGATGTTGTTGTTGTGATTAAATTTAATTGCTTCGGTGGCTTCTTCATGCAGATGTAATAAAATATAATGCAGAGAAATAAGTCCAATACGTTAATAATATGAAATATATATAGTAAAATTAAGTGTGAATATTCAATATATAATAAAGTCCTGCACAAGACTACTTACAAGAACTTTGAAGACATGAGGGATTTTTCAAATGCTTTACTACAGCGAAATCTTCTAAAACAAATGCTAAGCAACACTGTTGGCAAGACATTTGTTTCAGTTATTGCGCGTATAGGAGTAACGAAGAAAATACTTCGTGATTGAAAAATTTCGTGATGCTTGCTTCTTTCATGCGCATGGGCGCGTATACAAACGTTATGCATGTACATACGCAAACACGTTGTGTCTATGATCTTTTATTTTTCTGCGCACATACAAACACACACATGCATTGGCATTATTTGTGTGCGCTTGCCTTAAAAAAACCTCCCTAAAACACATAATAGCTTACCATCTACATCTTACACACACACACTCAAACGTACAATATGTAAAATAACAGCATACACGCATCAACACTAATTCTTTTGATTGTTTGTTATGAAAAAAAGTCTTCGCGACATCGCTTATTAACATTCATATACACGAACACCAATGCATCCATTGTGCTTCGCTTATCATACGACAGCACTTATTATTGGTTTAGTATCACGAGAAGCATTTAAAAAACAAGACGTATTTACATTTCAAGACTGGTTATGCAGGCCTCTAATATATAACCAAAGACAAAATATATGTTTATGTAAATGCATTCATATTTACTGGTTTTTTATTACGATAAATAAAGTTATTTATTTTGCCTTTGAAGTGATATTTAAATTGAAATCGATTAGTTTATATATCATCGTTGAGCTATCATTAATTGCGAAAATTTTAACGCATTTAAATTATTGAATTGAATATCTTAAACAATTCTGACTAAGGTTTTCATTGAATAACAGCTAATAAAATAAGTACAAATGCATTAATTTGCAATGAAATGAGAATGAGTCCCAAAAGAATTTAATGAATCAAGACTAGAAAAACCATCGAAATTCCCGCTCCGTCTGCACCTGTTTGGTGAATATTCCTAGGCAGGCTATCCGAGTTATCGGAAATTGACCTCAAAAACTTAAGCTTTTATATATTGGGAACAGTGGCTGGTATAGCCGCTGACTCTCCCTAGCCAATTTTTGAACCACTCTCACCTCCTCTAAAAATAACTATTATCTCTTTTCTACTTCTACCATTCTCATTCTCTTCCTTTCGTCCTTCCTCCCTCTCCACCACTCTCTCTCTCTCTCTCTTTCTCTCTACCTGTCTATATCTCTATCTTCTTTTCAACTTACAGGTATGACCAAAGGCATCATTTTAATGAAACCAACTGAGCTGGATTCTAACTAATCTAACCTAAACTAAACTTCGAAATGAAATGAATAGCATTATTCGAGACTTACAACCTGTTTTTAGAAAACATAAGCCCTTTCGTTTTTATGTTTCGTTTATAAACAATAACGTTTAAAATTTGCTTTTTTTTATAAAACATTTTCAAAAGCTTTCGCTTTGTCATAAAAAGATCTTTTTAGGTATAACCAAAAAATCACACTCACAAAATTATAGCAGTGAAGTTTTATTCCTTCACAAAAGTAAAATTTATTTTAAAAAAATTTCAATAAAAAATTTTAAATAAAATTAATTTTAAATTTTATGAACAAGGGGGTAAGCAATTTTATTTTTAATTGATTCAAGCATTCATTTAGAAAATTATACACAGCTTAATATAGATTTTAATTGTTTTTCGTATTTTCCGTTGTTATTAAAACTATTATTTTTTCCTTTAACTCATACTTTATTTTGACTCAATGCTAAAAATTTTTGTGATTTGTTTGACAGTTAAATTATGAAAAATAATGTAAATATTATTTTGTTATACTGAATTTGGTAACAGAAATATTACAGAAACAAAAGAAATGTTTTTCTTTATATGGATGTCGAGATTCGTTCTTGTGAAAGTTAAGTTAATTCGATTAAAGAAAAACCCCCATGTGCAAAAAAAACTAACGTATGATTCAAGTGTACGTTAAAATCGGGTTTTGTATAAAAATTTTGATATACCGTGCACTTAATTTTTTTTTGCATAGCGGAGAAAGAGTTTCACATTTTCTCGTTTATTTATTTATTTATTTTTGCAAGTTAAAGTGAATAATAAAAAAAATTTTTTTTCTTAGAGTTTTAACATTTTAACATTAAAAATTAATTAGGATTTTCGTTAAGGTCAAATGAAAAATATGTACACCAAATTTTAATTTACTTTACATAAACAATTTTATGAGTGTAGAAAACTGAAAGCTCTTTTGTTGTCACTCACATGAAAATAAATAAATGTTTTAAAAACGAAAACAAAGTTTTGTTCGCATACACTTATTGATTTTCGAAAAACAGGCTCTTAGTTCATAATCAAACAACTCTCATGCGAAAATACAATAAAAATATCACCCAAATAATAGAAAATAAATCGGAAATATATCATGGGCTTATTATATATAAATTGCCTTAAAAACTATTAAATAAATCTGTCAAGCAGCACATATGTATGTGTGAGTTTTGCGTGCGTAACGCTTTAAAAGAGACGTACAAATAAACATGTCAATGATCATTTGCATTTTTACTCCGAAGCGCCATATAAACTTTTGCTCATCCGCGTAATTCTCCATCATTATTAACAAGAATCATAAACAAACTGATTTTTTTTGTCAATCACAGTTGGAAACGATAAAATGATCAGACGTCAAATGAAAATATTAAAACTTTTTAATTTTCATCAACCAGGGCCGTTAAGGCATACATGTAGCCGTAAAAACATAACTGCACGCACACAACTATGTGATTGATAAGTTTATTTGATGGTCTACAGTGCACTTAAGAAAAAAAATTAGAACAAATATTTGATAAGATAAGCAGATATTTGAGGAATGTAAAAAAGGTTCATCTTGGACATATCCGGCAGGAGAAAGTCCTCTCTAAGGGGCAAAGAACGGCAATGCTATAGAAAGACACACTGTGGGACAAATGTCACAGAAAGTAAACTTCTATATTTGTGTCTCTATTCTATTATAAAAAAAAGTAAAATAAATTTCAAATTCTCAGCTTAAAGAAATTGCAAAAAAAAACATAAATTAATAAGAAAATAATTTTAGTTTTTTAATAAAAAAAATAATTGCGAAAAAAAATTAAATAAAAAATGAATGTGTAATTTCCACAAATCAGGCAGACTCCAGACTACTCGTCTGGAAATTTTTTATAAAAATCACTTAGAAAAATTAGTGATTTCCATAAAAAAAAATTATAATCAAGTCGACCGCGTGCGTTGTGAAAACAGCATGTAATGCTCATCTTTCCTTGCTCAAGTCAACTCAGTTTGGTCGTGTGAAAGTCAATTGAAGTTTTACACTAGTATTGCCGTTCACAATTTAAATTGAACTTTGAAGTTAACTTAATTCATAACAATTACTTCAAGTAAAACATTTGTGTGTTTCACAATAATAATAAAAATAAATTCAGTGAAGTGCGACTTTGACCCGCGAACGAAGGGTTCCGTACGGGCACGAGATATGTAATTCAATTCAATTTTTTTGGTTTTTGAAGTTTTTTTTTAATTTTGGCAATTTTTATTATTTTTGCGTTTATTTTAAATTTTGGCGATTTTAAATTTTGGCGATTTTTTTATTTTGGCGATTTTTTTTTTATTTTTGGCGATTTTTTTTTCATTTTGGCGATTTTTTTTCACATAAACAATTATTTTGGTTTTGGCGCATTTTTCGCGTTTTGGCGATTTTTTTCGTTGTTTGGCGTTTTTTTCATATTGGCGATTTTTTTTCACTTAAACGACTTTTTCGAATTTGGCGATTTATTTAAGTTCTAGAATTTTTTTTTTTTTAATTTTGTCGATTTTTTTCGATTTGGCGATTTTTTTCAGGTTTTGGCGATTTTTTTCGGTTTGGCGATTTTATAATTTTCGGATTTTTTAGTTTTACCGTTTTTGAAAATTTCAAGAGTTTACCTCTTACGGTCTCCAAGATATAGCAATTTGTCAAAATTACAAAGTCAAAATTGCATTAACTGATGGATCACCCTTTAATTTAATTTTTTTTAATATTTTAATGTTTATTGTTGTAGTCTTTATAAAATTACACTAGTTTTACAAATTTCAAGTGTCAATATACATATGTACATACAATTGTATGTATATTACATGAGATTTTAACATTTTTCGTCGCTCGTTTTGGAGCACCCTTTAATTTCTAATTCTCATGTATTTGTTGTTGTAGTGGCCAAGGTTCTACGTACTCTGTCCGTAGCTCTAACGGTTCCTGAGAAAATACCGTGTGACGGACAGACGGACAGCGTAGCGAAAACAATAGGGTTCCATTTTTCACCTTTGGTGAACGGAACCCTAAAAATAATTTGGTTGAGTGAGAGTTGGGTTGACGCTCAGACGAGCAAAGTGAATTGAATTAAGAATAGGGTATTAAATAAATGCTAAAAACTCAGGAGCTGTGAAATATGTATAGTCAACTCCGCTTTACTGGAAATAACCAGAATCCAGTTTTTTCAGTTATTCGATTTTTTCTTAAAAAAAAAGTTCGGATTACTGAAATGTATTACAGTTAAGAGTACTGCTTAAAATCAGAACAATATATTTGAAAAATACAATAAAGTACGTAAGAGCGAAGAGGACAAATACATTTTCGATTTCTAATAAATAAATTTGTCTTTGTTTATTTTTTCACTAAAGCGAAGTAAGTTTCATACAAAACGAAGTTGTGGGCTTGCTTTTGGTTTTCAGTAATACAATATTTTCAGTAAAGCGAAGTCAATAAGATTAGCTGTGTTTAAGATCAGTGCGGGGATTTGTATCTCTTTCAGTTATCCAATTTTTTTCAGTAAAGCGTGTTGCGGTAAAGCAGATTGTACATAATGAAATAACATGAAAATTTTTTTGGCAGTTATTTAAGTTTTTTCTTGTGAAAGAATTTTTTTTTTTTTGTAAAGACACTCTTATTTTTGTTGTTATTTTTTTTTCTATATTCCAAGTTATTTTTAGTATCAAATGTATTTGTTCATTTAAATGATTTTTAAAAGCATATATACATACATATATATTATGCAAATATTTAAAATTAATTCAAATCACCTGCGAAATTTTTATTAAAATTTGTTTAATAAAAAAAATTTTGTTTGATCTTTTCATTATGAATATTTATTACATTTCGATAATATGGTATCAACGAAATGTGAGCAAAAATAAAAGTTGTACTCATGTTGTAAGCTGATTCGTTTATAATTTATATTCCAGAGCAAAGTAATCAAAATGTAAATTAAAAAAATAAATTAATTAATTCAAGCCAAAGTCAAATATTGCCAAACTATTCCAATATTGAGACAACAATGCAGTCAAGCCAACAGAGCAAGCAAAGCTAAGTTTATTCCCTCTAAAATTTAAAATAGACACAAAAAAAAATAAATTTTTATCAAACAACGAATGAACCAACCACCATCAGCCGATATTGTGTTGTTTAAAATTGCCAAGCAATCAAAGGGCAGTGAAAGTTTATTCATTTTTTTTCTGCTTTCAATCCAATTGCCAAATAAATATGTATGTATGCTGACAAAAAAAAAGTAATTACTTTGCTGGTGCATGACTACAAAGTATAGTTACATCTTCTTTTACTACGATGCGTGGTTAAAATAATTCAAAGATTAAAACAAAACAAAAAAGTTCGTGCACATGCATTTGCCGCATGCAACACAACACAAGTAGTTGTTTGTCATGAATATTATTATGGTAATTTGTATAGAAAACCCTTTGATAAAACATTGTCGTATACCAAATTCACACAAACAATTATTTACACATCCAAAGAAATATACATAAATGACTGAATTGATGACAACATTGAATTGAATTAATGTATGGCCAAGGGACAACTGCACATTGAAATGGAATACGCTTAAAGGTGTCATTGAAACACTTTTTGTATGTCCTTTAGCAGTTTACTGTACTGAAATGTTGTGCTCTTCTTGGGTTTGCGCTTAGAAAGTGGCTGTTGCATAAAATGCATCATACATATATGTAAAAAAGAGAATCCAAAAAATTCATGAAAATGTAGAGTTTACGATGCGGAAGTAGTGCAAATTTCGATCCGATCTAATGATTTTTACATAGGGTTGTCATTGCAAGAAGTTCTCTTTTTCGAAGCGATATTAAGAAAAATTCCCTTTTTTGTGTTCTATGATAATATTTTCATCTAGGAAAAAGGGTAAATAGTTGCCTTTTTTAAAAATTCGTTTCTTTTCATACGAATTTAAGCCTGAAACAGTGCTTTCATGTAAATTTAAGCAAATAACTTTTAAATTTTAGACTAAAAATAATTCATAAATTTCTTTAAAAAAATAATTTTTTTTTAGATTCTGGTGAGTATTTTCTAACACTATGGAGGAGTTACAAGGTTTTGTGTGACTAAAATAAGCTTCTAGATGGTTTTTTGCTCACTCTCGGAAAATTAAAAATATCGATTTTTTGGAAGCAATGAAAATGTACTTCCGCTAGAATGAGTTCCATTTTTTTTTTCATTGGGTAACAGATAATGTTGCAGCGTAAATCGCGCTTGTATTTATGTATATGTAATAATGCTTTTAAAAATGACGTGTGTTATTTTAGCTAATTTTCTAAGGCTTGATAAAAAACTAATTTTCACATAATTCATATCGGAAGTCTGGCTGGCAGCGTTGTCAACTTTTATTAAATTTCAAAAAGCACTGAAACCACTAAAAAAGCGCGTAATTTAATATATTATCATATATTTAAAAAAAAATTGTTATACACAAATATGCATATAAAAAATATAATAATCGGTTGACTTTGCAATACATTTTTAAAGCTATAAATTTGAGGCATCCGAAACACATTTTAATTGTATAAGAATCAGTGAATTCTCAAATCAGTTTGACGAAGCCTTTTGTAGTTATTATAAAAAAATTTATGTTTAATCATTTTTCGTCAGGAAACAAACGTATTTTTCGCATTCAATCAAATTATACATATCCGATAATTCTCAACAGAAAACTCGATAGTGGACTAGTTATATTTTCCCTAGACTAGACAAAATTTCGATACTAAACTATACTTGGGTAAATACTTAGGGCCTGTTTCTCTAAATGCGAACGATAAATTCGTTCGAACATTTATATCAAAAACAAAAAACTGAAATTTGTTTTTGTTTCCAATACTAATGTTCGATCGAATATATCGTTTGCATTTAGAGAAACAGGCCCTTCTATTATGTCTTCTTTGTTGCGTGGCAAAAAATTTTTTATATTAATTATGATTTAAATGTTAAAGTTTAAGGGAAACATGGCGCTTATTTCTTCCACCAAGCCTTGTACATACTTGGTAGAATTTTTTTAAATGCTCCATTTAAGTTCAGAGCTTATTTTTTTATATATATGTACATTTCCTCGAAAGAAAAAATAGGTGAGGAAATTTTTCTTCGAATTTTTGGTTTAGTGCCACCGACTCGAAACAAAAAGCACCGAAATGAATTTAAAAAAGCACTGAGCACTAACTTCAAAATTTTTCGCGTCGAAAATTTCAAAAAGCACTAAAAACGGTGCGAAAAGCCCCGAGTTGACAACGCTGCTGGCTGGCAATTCCTCACGAGCGTGCGTGAATAATAAAAAAACAAGTGCTCTCTTTTTGCTCGTTCCTACTATTTCTTATATAAAAAAATAAAGTTTATTAATTAATTAATAATTACTTTACATGGGGTGTAGCTTTTTATACCACCGAGGTTTCGTGGGAGCATAAATTGATCTGCAAAAAAAATAAGCTTTTGGCCCCACTGTGCGTCCGTTGAAATTTATTTGTCACTTCCCTAAACCCAAAAGCTCTGTTTACTTCTGTGTAGGAATATTGATTGCTTGGCTTTTTGGTTTGGCACTATGGTATAAAATAAAACAAAATCCTAATGAGGCTTTGCAGCAAGAAAGTTATAACGCAAAAATAACCGATTTTTTGGTTTAAATTACAAAATTATTCGTAATTGTTGTGTTGAGCTTTATACTGTATATCTTGTCTACTCAAGTCTTGACAGGAAAATCATATCTTTTTTTATGGCAAACTCAGAACTTTAAACTTGTTTTCTTTAAATCAGCTTATCGAGTCACAACCGCCTAAAAAGCTTTAACCGACAAATTTTTTGGAGCTCATTGTTTTTACGAATGTTGATGATTTTACGACCTCGTACTCGTATGATCGATTTTCGTCAAAAAATTAACTTTGAAAATTACGTCGTTTAAGCTTTTTTGACGGTTATTTATGTCTTATCTCTTTTAGCAAAACATCGTTAAGGTATTGTCATTGATTATTCTTGACAAAGTGTTTCATATGCTTATTTAAAACCAAAAATTTTACACATACACAAGTCTTAAATAAAATAAATAATAAAAACAAAATACTGTGAAAAGTTTAACAGCTTCATTGTCAAAAGAATTTACAGTCTGTTGAATTTGTTAATGGGAAAATGACAGCAACAACAGATACAACAAAGAGAATTAAGGGATGGCTACAAATAATAGACCTTCAATAAAAAAGAATTTCCAATTGGATAAAACACTATAATGAGGCCAATTCTATGGTTAACGGTTGGAAAAACTAAACTGGAACCAAACTTTACAATACAAAATATTAATTCTACTTATTAAAGTGAAAAAATAATACAATTTTATATGTTTTATATGTTATAAAAACCTTTTTTTATTTTAATTTATTTTCTACTGCTAAGCATATTCCCTTATGCCGCACGTATTGCAAAAACATAATAAACTTCGTTTTCTTCCGCCATAATTTAATTTGAACGCCTTGACGTTTCTAGGGTATTAATTTGAAACAAATTTGTCCAACCTTAAATAAATTTTGTGTTAAAACACTATTTTGTCAAGTTTTAAACTACTGCATGAACTAACTAATTTAACTAGTTATTTAATTTATACAACGAGAGTAAATTCTTGTCTTGTTTTATTTTGCCCAAAAAATTTCACTTTATAGCACACAGGGAAAATGAAACTTTTTAAAGTTTTAAGTTAAGTTTTTCTTCTCTCTTTTCTTTGATTGCTCTGCTCTTCCTTTCAACTATGTATGTATGTAAGTATGTATGAAGGATAACAAGGGGACAAATGTTTTTAATTTGTCTTTTAGTTATAAAGACAACAAACTAAAGTATATGCGAGTATATTCCATATTCCATCATTTGTTTTAAACTAAACCTATACGTTACGTATTTAACAGTTTCTAGAAGAGTGCATTCTTTGTTGTAAAATCAAAGTGATTGCGATTTAGCTTTTTATCTATCGTTTTTCTTTTAGTTTAAGTAATAAAAGAAGGAAAATTTTATTGATGCCTGTAAGAAATTAAGGTTGAAAATTGATCTTTCAGTTCTGCGATGTTAATCGCTTTCGATTTAAAATCGATTAAAGACTAATTAAAATTAATAAGTGAGGCTTTCTCTGGGAGCACACGTAGCGTCATCATGGAGGAGCTAAGGCAGTTGATAAGGGTTCTACCAGAAAATGGCAAAAGTATCGTTTTAAATCAGTGGTGTCAAAAATTAAACTAGAGTTGTATGTGAGAGAAAAGTTGTCTTATTCGTCTCTGAAGTACATAGAAAAAATAAATAAATATTTGGAATAAATAAAGCAGCTAAAATTAAATAAAAAGGAGTCTATATGAGTGTGCTAGAAAATTAAGAAATAAGAAGAAAAATCAAATGAAAAAGTTGGCAGTGGCCCATATTTTCCTATTTTCACAGGAAAGTTTTTTTTTAAATGTGAATAAGTCGCAAATATATCAATATTTTGATCACATATTCATATATATTTTTTTAAGAACAAACACAACCCGCAAAGCGATTAGCCTGTCTGCAGAAAACACCTAGGGTCTATGGTGGGAATCGAACCCACGACCTCTGGACTGAGAGGCTAGCATCGCTACCACTCAGGCACAGGTACACCCTATATATAGTTTTAAGAATCTCCAAAAAAAAATATTAGGATCTGATAAAAAAAATTGAAGAATAAGAAAAACAATTTAAATTTCACGAGCTATTGGTCTTGAAGATTTTAAACAAAATTTAGTTTAGTGAAGCTGCTCCAAAGATATCAAAATGTCTTTTTAATACATATTCATTTCTTTCATTAAAAGTTTTTTAACATAAAACACATTGAATGTCTCAAAAAGCATTTATGATCATACCTCTTTTTTTCTTTCACTGTATCTATTTAATACATTGACGAATACATAAAAGAGAATAAGAATGTGTGTGACTTTAGCTAGCACTCATTAAATTTAAAACGAATATGTTTAACTATAAACATTTTTTAAATTACGCAGCACAAACTATACCTAATATTTATAGACTGTATGAGCTGCAATCATACGTATGAGTATAAAAATACTCTGACTATTAATCAGCTATACATGCATATATACAGGCTTATTTCATTAACACACACATATAGAGAATGTTTTCAAACAGCCAATTATATGCACAAACATTTTTCATTTAATTTTAATTTTTATGTATACGGTGGCGAATGATGAATAAAAATCCCGAGCATCAAGCTATAATTTTTTTATCCGATTAAATATCCATATAGTGGGTATAATCATACTCAGGCGATAAGTATGAGAGAGAGAGAGAGAGAGAGTCAAGGCGCTTGATACTCATGTGCCTTTTATTTTTAGTTGTAACGTATTTTAGTTTGGTGCATAAGCGAGTGAGCGTACAAATTTTTGCGCTGCAATTTTTGTAATAGGCAGTTACTCAAACTAAGACTATTTGCTTAGGTATTTTAATTGGGCTTAAGTTCAGTATTTTCAATATTTATTGAATGAAATATTTTTTATTAGCTAGTGTGAGTTTCTAAAGAAGCGAAGAAAAATTAAACTAAGTAGCACCCATATTTATGTAATTGGGTAAATATTGTTATTAACATCACTATTTACTTAAGTATATTTTTTTTAGTACGCATTGTCATACTCTGGTTTCTACTAGAGATGTGCAAATCTAGTGATTTTTTTATTTGTGTCACGCGTGATTCACATCAACGACATTTGGTTGCAACAAGATAGCGTAACTTGCCATACCATCAATCGATTTATTGCAAAATCAATTTGGTGACAACTTTGGGCCCTGTTCGGTAAGCCGATCGATTTGAAATCGTACGATTTTAGAAAACTATTGCCAACATTAAAAATATTTTTTTATTTTTTTCAATTCTTTTTATTATATAGATCCTCAAATATCATATCTGAAAGAAAATTATCGTGTATGATTTTAATTAATCATTTCTGCAGGACCATTATTAATTTGTTGAAAACGAGAAATTTGCTCGAATTCGATTAACATACTGAACAGGGCCGTTTATTTCCAGAGTGGTCATGTTCACTGGCGCCATTATCCGTGTAATTTAACGTCGCTGAATTAGTTATTATGGGGCTATGTTAAGTCATTAGTCTATGCCAATAAACCAGCAACTCTTGAAGCTTTTGAAGGCAATATTCAACCCACCATTGACGCCATTCTACCAGATTTGTTTAACAAAAATTGGACTGATCTAATGGACCATGCAACTCGTAGCTCCGGCTTACATATACCGAGAATCACATTTAAAAAATAAATGCCATACATTTGTCAATCAGATTTCAGTAAAAAAAACTCATTCCAACAATATTTCTGTCTTGTATTAAAGTTCTAATGTTCTAAAACAAAAATCACCCTATAGTTTTTTAATAAATTTGAAAACATAAGCTATTCACAGAAAAAAGTATTTAGAAATTAATGTTTTCAATTAAGAATTTAATTGTATTAATTAAATTTTTAATTGTATTAATCAATTTGAGTGGAAAAACTTAATTGATATTATCAAATTGCTTATAGATGAAAATTTAATTAATTTTTTAATTGATACTACAAATATTTTAATTAATATTACAAAATCATTCATATTACTTTTTTGCGTGTTTAATAAATTTTTATTTCACTGTGAGCGTGTGTAATGTTGCAAAATTATTATTATAAATTATATTTTAATCAACGTGATTTAAAATATTGCTATCGTGAGCTTAATTTTACTCACGCCCATATCTCCAGTTTCTACCCAAATCGGTGGAAGAATAGCTTTAGAGGTGCGAACAAAGATAGTGATTGGGGATGCCTTTTGGTGTATCTCTCGTACTATGACTCTTTGCGGTAAGTCTCTTGAGAAGTGCGATATTAGATAGCTTGCGAGATGCTTACTGACAGTCATCGATAACTGTTAAATACTATAAGCAACACATAGTTGCTTTCTTTTTTAATATGCATATTCACGTTAATCTTGGACAAATATGTCATTAAACGTTAAAAAAAAACACTTTCGCTTTGTAGCAGTTTCAGTTTATATAACATTTTATTATTATTATTTTTTTAATTTCTCTT
Organism: Tachina fera; assembly: GCA_905220375.1. Lineage (NCBI taxonomy): Eukaryota > Metazoa > Arthropoda > Insecta > Diptera > Tachinidae > Tachina > Tachina fera. Next base: position 93,768,199 of record LR999966.1, on the reverse strand, counting down.
ACTACCATTTCATACCTTAACATATCTGCTTCCTGTGACATCCTCTCATTTGATAGATGACTACTATAGAGATGTTTTGGATGAATGACTGGATAACATTCAAGATGACTTTTATACAATTAAGACAAACATGAATGCACACTTGCATATACATATGTACATACATACATACATATATTTTCTGTCAAAATGTTGAAGAATATGTTTATCTTATGCCAAAAGAAAAAAATAATAATTTGTTAAACAACATAAAAAAGTATGACAAATTATTACTTCCATATATTGTTGTCAACTTTTGGGCTTCTGTGCTTGTGCATTTGTGGCTGTAGTTTGTTCGTTTGCCATTGTTTGTACATATGTATGGTATATATGTATAAATGTATGTACATATGTACGTAGATTCCAATTTAAGAAAGTTAAACTGCTTTTTGAATATTTATTTTCTTTTTCTTCACTGCTTTTGTTTTAAAGATAAACTTTAGCTAACTTGTATATAAATTTTATTAAAAACTTTTATTAAACAGTTTCTGAACTGAACATATGCATGTGCATGCATATGCACGCACAGACTCTCGATAATTGGGGAATCCAAGGCAAATGAAAACAGAAATTAATAAAAAAAAAATAAAACAAAACTAAAGGATGTGAAATAAACTTTTGAGAAAATAAAATACATACATATGTAATGAAATAAGAAACTTTTTAATTGATATTGAGAATAAAATGCAATTATTTTGCAGGTAATCAAGCTATCACATGCAAAATTAATAATATTAAAAATTTACATATGTATGTGATTGAGTGGAATATTTAAGAAGCTTTAAAAACATCATATTCCATTATGAATTCCCATATCTCTACTTTTCATTAATTAGCAATAAAACTGAATTTGTCAAAAGAAACGTGTGTTTTTAACTCAATTTACTTTATCACCTAAAATTTGCCAATCTTTTATATCTTGTCATAACCATCAAAAACGCCTAAGCGACATTATTTTCGAACATAATTTGTTTTGGCAATAATCGATGAGTAATAAATTATCGTCAAAAAATTAAGTTCGAATATTATGTGGCTTAAGCTTTTTTGGCTGTTGTGGCACGATATGTCAATATCTTTCGGCTTAAAGTGTACTCACGATTTCCATGAAACAGACATTAAAAAAAAAAAACAAGCAAAATTTTTAAAAAAAATTTTCATCAACATCCATGTCTATTATTATGGAGTAAGGGGGTACAATGATAAGGCAAAATTTCTGATCGGTTCAATTCGGTGTACCTAGAGTGATCCCTATTACTTGTACTTCAAATCGACTCACGATCCTCCTCGTGGTGGCTCCTGGACGATATTCGTGACAACCGTCAAGCATCGGCGAGTCGTGAATGGCGTTTGCAGCGTCTCTTCTCCCAGTTGCAGCGGATGCAAATGGACCTTGGTACTTTTACCAAGCACTTCGATATACAAATATGGTACTTACTCAGCCAGTATGTTGACTTAGATGGCAGCCCCATCATCAGATTAGGATACACTTGGCCAATCATCTGCTTATCGGAAAGTCATTGATTAATGAAACCTCAAGAGGCTCTTTGCTCCTTGTAGAAACGACGTGAACCCATATATGTATGTATATATATTAGTATCCTGCAAAAGACCATTTATAAGACCTTTATAGACATGAGAGATTTTTCAAATGCTTTACTACAGCGGAATATTCTAAAACAAGCGCAAAAGAACAATGTTGGCAAGACAAACGAATCGAATACGCTTAATCTTGCACAACATTGTTGTTTAGCGTTTGTTTTAGAAAACAAACGCTAAACAACAAAGTAAAGCATTTGAAAAATCTCTCATGTCTTGAAATGTCTTATAAATGCTCTTGGTTTGGAGCATATGCCAAAAAGTCAGAATGCAGAAAAAAGACAAAGAAGGTTCATATAAAGTTTTCTCCAAGTATACCCGATAGAATTTTTTTTGCCTTCGCACCACTGCTTAGGACGCACTTGTTTATAAGACATTTGTAAATGTAAGTGAACTTTTATGCATAGAGTTAGAAGTTAATATTACTTTATTCTAAAAGTAAAAATACATTTTGTGCCGCATACAGCACTTTTGTTAATTTATTTTAAAAAAGTAGCTTTCTGTGCTCCATACGTTTATTTGAATTTTGTTTTGAATTGAAAATTTTGTTATTTTGTTTATTTTTCTTGCTGTCTAGAGAAATAAGTCGACCTAATATAATAATAATAATAATAATATAATATGTTTAACTATCCATCCGCATACACACATACACAAGAAAAACAAGTAATTGAAGTGTATTTAATATAAGTAATGAAACATTTAAGAAATTTATTATTCGACATATTGTCATAATTATGACAATATGTCGAATAATAAATTTCTTAAATGTTAAATTTTAGATTTTATTTTTCATTTTGCGTTGTAATTACTTTTATTGTTATCCAATGAATTTCTAATTGTATAAAGGTGTAGAAAAATAAAATAGGTTAATATCGAATATAAATTATTTGCTGGGTTTTGTATGAGTTTCAAAGCCTACTAAGCTTATTTTGTCTTTGTGATTTTCAAAAATATTACTATTTTATGAATTCTCATATAGTTTTTGAAAGTCTGTGCATAAAGTAAGAGGTTTGTGACTGTTCAGAATTTGTGGTTGAAGTCTACTGATGATTTGGTTCAAGCGCCAATGAAATACGTATATAGACCAAGCTGAACCACCAGCAAATAAATTTCAAATTAAAATAAGTAATGAAATTAAATGATTTTTGTTATACTCAAACATGCATAATTATGATTTATTTTATTTTATTTTAGTGTTAAATAAGTATATATTAAAACATTTAATTGGCGGCTGCGTCTGGGTGATGATGTTTTAGTTTAACAGTCGGCGTTGAATTTTTCTTATGGCACCTATTTTTTTATTATTCATTTTTTATAGAAATGAAGCAAAACACGAAAGCGTTTACTTAAATTCGCATGTTTTTGTATGAAGAATTTGACGTAAACGCCAAACTGTGGCATGTACAGGAAAATAATACTTATTAAACCTTAAAATAGTTTAAATGGAGCAAAATGAATGCTAAGTATCTCAGAAACCATAATTAGTTTCACGAAACATGTTTTGCATTCAGAAAGGAGATACCCCATAGGTAACTAATTTTTTTAATGGTCGGTGGGTCAAACCAATAATGGGCTGACGATATGTCTTTTAATGAAATGGGTGGTAGCGCGCAAAAGTCATTAACCCTACCTAAAGTCTAATTTAATTTTTCTTTTCTAATTTAGAAAACCACACAATTTCTTAAAAAAAATAATTCATTCTATAAGAATTGAAAATACTGAAGTTGAGCCCGATTAAAAAATAATTCCTATTTAAAATTATTTAAGATTTTGATTAAGGCCTGCAAAGTGAAGGCCTTGTATCTTTGCAGTTGAACTTTTGATCAGATATAATTACGAATACGCTTAATCAACATAAACTCAGTTGCGCATGCTTATAGAATTTTTAATTTCCATATATTGAATTGAACCACACAAACAACAACAAACTCTTTGTTTGTTGTCGCCAAAAAACATGTTTGGAATTATATAACAAAAAAAAACAAAGACCAAATAGTAACAGGATTAATAAAGTTACGGAAAAAGAGAGAACATGAAATACCGCAAGCAATAAAAATTAACATTGACCATTACAAGCTCACTTTACGAAAAAAAAGCAGCACTGGTGAAAGATTACTCACAATAGGAAGTAGTCAGGGACGGATGATTTATTGCAATTTAAAATTTTTCAGTTCTTCTTTTATATTACGATATAATTTAATACCCAACTAACCCAAAAAGCTCTTGCCTGCAGTCCGAAATGATTGAAACATGCACAAAAATTTAATTAAAATTTTTATATTCTATATATTTCTTAAAATAAATTATATATTTAAAAAAAAAAATTGCAGAGCTGTCCCGTCCAATCACACCAAAGTTTTAGTTTGACATTTAGAGTGTTTGCAATAAAATATACTTACTTTAATTTGATGCGGGATCGCAAACGCAATTTTTATTAATGACGCCAACAGTTGTGTTTATTTATAAGACAAAATAAAGTGTGTTTGTTTTACGTCTCTTTTCACAATGTATGGTTAAGAGTTAACGTGAACTTTAACTGACAGTTCTTTATACAAAACTTGCCGTTAAGGTCCTTGTTATCTTTTAACCATACATTGTGAAAAGGTACGTTAGAGTGTCACAACTTTGAGTTGGCATCACTGCTTTATTTGAGCACTCATTTAACAGCTGATAGTTGCTTTTTGTTTAGTTTGCTTTGAAATTTCATTATGAATCGACTAACAGCAGAGCAACGCGTGCAAATTGTTGAAATTTTTAATCAAAATAATTGCTCTACTCGTCAAACTCATCGAGCACTTCTTCCATTTTATGGCGCACATAATCGTCCTCTACAGCAGCTAATTCGAATAGCAATACATAGTTTTCGGACCACATTTACTGTTACTGATAATGTTCATCACGTAAGACGCCGAACAGTGTGCACTGAAGAAGTTGTAGCCGCGTTACAGGAAAGCATTTTTGATGATCCTAATCAAACAACTCGTCACCGTTCTCAGTAACTGGGGGTTGTGTCCTTCCACTTTATAGGAAATTTAAGGAACGATTTTGGCTTAAAAGCTATTAAAATTTAACTTGTGCAGGAATTAAAGCCAAAGGAGTATCGTATATGCTACACCGCCAATTTGGCGAATGGGCTGAAGCAGAAATTGATATTGATTTTTAATTTCCATTAAAAATTTTATTTTCCGATTAAGCCTATTTGTGGTTGAATGGGTACGTAAATAAGCAGAATTGACGCATGTGAAGTGAGGAGAATTCACAAGCTTTTGTCGAATCACCATTATATCCCCGGAAAATTACTGCTTGGTATACTTGTTGGGCTGGCGGAGTCATTGGCCTATATGTCTTTAAAAACAATGATGGTCAGAATGTCAATGTTAATGGTGAACGGCGTAGGAACCAGTGATCAGCAATGAGTAGTGAAAAAGTGAGTAGAGTTGAATCATGACTTATAATTCGTTGTACTAATGCGCACTCATACTTATTGCAATATTGTAAAACTTCATTTCCACTCGAAAGTTTGAAGTGCGCATCGAACTCAAACTTAGCAACATTTATGACGTTGTTGATTTCGACTTTCCTTAACTCAATTCGTTCAGACGATGCAAAATAAGTATGAACATTAAAATACTCATAATGAGGTTATGCGTTTGGTCTGTTGTTTTTTTTTTTGCACGAATTGAATAACAACGCTAAATACTATTATGTGTATACTAGTTGCAAACTGTTTAATGACTAAACTTTTAAATTTGCATATGGATGAGTTAAGTGAGCTGAATCAATGTAAGTAGTATAAGTATTTTGCTGAAATTAGAAATCAAACTGAGGTGATTTATGAGTGTGGTATGAGTATGATGTCGACGTCGCATTCATATTTATTTTAACCTATACTTATAAATCAATGTCATCGTGAGCCTGCGTAAATCAGAGTGCTTGAGTTTAATGATGTATATTCACTTATATTTAAAATGTCATGAGTCAGTATGAATAGCGAAAAAACGATTCATTGCCGAGCACTGGTAGAAACATGATTCGAAATTGTTTCGTACCTCAAATTGATCTTGCTGATATGTGATTCCCACAGCAAGGAGCCACATGCCACACAGCGGGCGGTACAACTAATTTACTCAAAGAAACTGTTGATTAAAAAATAATTTTTTGTAATGGCCCAATTATTTGGCTACCAATATCGTGTGATTTAACCCCATTGGATTATTATCTTTGTGGTCATGTGAAGCCACAAACAATTGAACATCAAAATTCAAAGAAAACTTATATTTAAACATTAATTTCATAAAATTTTCTTTACAATAAAGCCCGATTTATTTATATTAAAAATATATTTTCTTCTAATATTATGATTTAAACTTACGTTACTCTACAACAACAAAAAAACACCCTATATATGTAAAGCAAGTGCTTTAGCCAAAAAGCCACACATGCGCTACAATGTGAACAAACAAAGAACTTGAGAAAAATAAAGCCCCACGACAACTTATAAAGAGACACATGAAACAACGGGCGGGCAAAGCAAAAAAGTATTTAAAATTAACCGGCTTAAAGCATAAATATTGAGTTTTATTTTTAATTTATTAATAAAGTCTTAAAGTCAGTCGTCACTCAAAATTGAAAGTGAATTTTTTTGAAAAAGAGTAAAACCGGCTCTCAACAACCAGCCAGAAAAGAGACCAACTAAACATTGGCTGAGTAACAATTAAAAACAAGAAACTACTCATTACTGGAAACTCAAGGTGGTTTTAATTTAATTTATATATTTTTTATTTTTTTTTTCTACAATTTTGTCTGGTCTTGTTCGTTGTTAATCATGATTTTCACCTTCTTGCAATTTCTTCAAGTGGAACCACAAACAGTTGACGGTTTTTATTACGCCGTTTAAGACGTGGTTCACGCTTTAACTCTCAGCCCCGAAATAAAAGACTGATTTATGTTTTAAGAGTGTTCGGAGTCATATAACCAAAAAAAAGATTAAAAAAAGTAAAAGCAATTTATATAAGGAAATTCAGCTTTTTTCCGATTCAATGAATATCAGTTGAGTTTTTTATTTATATATGTCCAACATATACATATATGTATATAAAAATAGTGCAAGAGAAATATAAAAGTAAACTTGATTTTGAAGAAGTGTATCAATAATACTAATAAAAATAAAAAATAGTCATTATGTCAAATAGTATAAAAATATTTATCACACTTTTAATGCTGAGTTCATTAGCCAATGGTAAGTTTTGCAATCAATGTTCAAGTGTGTGTTTTTTTTTCTTTACAACTCTACTTTTGTTTGAGAAAAGTTTGTTGTAATTGCCAGCATTTATTTAACAAATAAATATTTAAAATTTCCGCATTTTTGTATAAACATTTATTTAATTAAATAATATTTCTTTTATTTTTATTAAATTGCATTTACTTTGTGTACGTACACGTTGCAAATAAATTTTAAAATATTTTGTAATTTGTATTTCTTTGGTGTTTTTTTATTATTTCCTTTTATTTATTGGATTTTTGTTTTATTGGTTTTTTACAACGCAACTAAATCATTGTTGTTGCCTGCCACTGGCTGTTGTTGCTGTTGCAGGTTTTATATTTAAAAAACACATTAATGAGCGAAATTTTAGTACTAATTAATATTTAATATTTTATTTTAATTTCAAAAAAAAACCGCTTATTTCAGCCTCAAATATTAATTTTTCAGGGCCATTAGTACAACTTGGCGATAAAGTTCTTTTAAAGGCTCAGTTAGCTGACTGTAATGTGAAGTAACTGCAACAGTAGGAAACAGCTGATCGATATTGTTTTATGAAAAGTAATGAAAATGGTTATAGAGATCTAATGTAACGTAACCTACTTTTCATATAAAAATATCGATCAGCTGTTTCCTACGTTGCAGTTACTTTACACTACAGTCGGCTAACTGAACCTTAAGGTGACCTTTAAAATGAAAAAAAAAAAATTACAATTGTCCCATAAAATAAATAATAAGAAAAATTTTGTATTGTGGCAACATTGCTGTGCATACACAGAAAAAAATTATTTTTCCTGCGATAAACACTCTAAATTTAAACAAAAAACCAACAATTAATTAAAAATTTAATTTGGTCAGTTAAACTTTTAATTAAATTAAATTTTTAAATAAAGTTTAATTGAATCAATTACATTTTTTGATAACACGTATTTATTTCATGAAATTTTTGTCTGTGTACCGATTTCTTTTGATTGTTAAAAATAAGGCTAGGATTCACTATATCCTACACAATCGCGCGATGTTTGAGAAAATTCTACGCTGGTATGATGGAGTCTACGAAAATATTCAACAGACAATAATAATTTATCAGATCAGGGTTGTATTTTTTCGTAGGTTATGAGATCGTGTAGCATAGTTAGTCATGGCCTTTTTAATGGCAACTTGCTCAATTATTATTTATTGTTATGTGTTTTGTGATATATTTTTTTTTTTTGGTTTTGTGTCATATTTTTTTTTTAGTAAAAAAACTTCAATTGGCTGTAATTTATAAAGTAGCAAGTGTGGCAACCTATGAAGATGTGGCACCTTCAAATGACTAAATGTCATGATGATTGTATCAATCTACAAAAAAAGAACATATCCAGCCCTTTTTTAAATTTTATCGTAAGCGACATGTTATCGAAAATTGACTTTTTAATTCAAATTAAAATTTTATGGGCCTACCCATAGCTTAGAATTATCATAATGCCGAATTGTCTTTTAAGATACAGGCTGCACAATTTAATCGTTAGCGCCAATTTACGTACAAAAACAAATTTGAATATTAAAAAAAACTTTAATTTTTGTCGCTCACGATAAAATTGAAAATTAAACTCGATATCGTGGCATAACCGCCAAAAAAAAGCTTATACGGCATAGTTTTCAAACTAAAATTAAAATTTAAATTTTTCGATTCGTTGCTGCTTGCATGAATTAAGTTTCTATAGGTCTACTTCCTGGAACATCTTGGCCTACACTCATTTAAAATTTAGCTAATGCAGGAATTAAAGTCACGAGACCATGACATGTGTAGTTTTTTCGCCAATTGGACTCAAGAGCAGTTGGAAACTGATCCGATCATTTATTGGAAAATTATTTTTAGCTTATCGATGGGCCTGAGTTTTGGGCTTACCTGTTTTGTTAATAAACTAAATTGCCGCATCTGCAGTGAAAGCAATATAAAACAGACCCTACAGACTCTTATTTCTTAAAAAATTAAGGTAGATCTTAAGTATTAATAATTTACTTATATTAATTTTTTTTTAATACGGATGACATTAAACTGGGAGTGATGTGGTTGCAACAGGACGCCGCTACGTGCCATCTCAAATATAGCAATACAAAGTTTTTATACATTTCCCATGCGTTATTTAAATCGTGTACAGATACAAAGTTGCGAAACATGGTAACCATGAGTATCAATTTTGAAACCTATGCGCTTTTTTCCGATTAATTAATATCTCCACAACTACAATAGTAAGGGTCACTAAGTTTTATATGAGTAGCACTTAGATTAAATTTCATGTTCCAATTCTTGGGTGTAGAGGTGGAGGAGACGGGTATCCACAATCAAAGTAATGATTTTCTTAATATAAGAAATACCGAGGCAGGAATAAAATGTATGTATATAAACGGTGCTTAACCAACAAAGCAAGCAAAAATTTATGATTTTTTTACTCATTCACGCTCCTGATGAATTGCCTGCAATTGAATGACTTCGGATGTTAATTATACAAAAATAAATTTTTTAACAAGAATTTTCAAGTTAGTTTCAAACACACACGATATTTTTTTAAATTTTTAATATATGTATTATATTTAACGATTACGCGTGACTAATGCGTGACTCAAGCGCAATAAATCCTGACATTTGCACATTTCTAATGAAAGATCCATAAAACAATGACTTCAACAACAGCAATAATATTACAAGTCATTTAGATGAAGGGTGGCCTCGCTGCGACACGTCGCCGCGACAATTGAATTCAAGCGACAATTGTATCTCTTCTCTCTCACATAATTCTTTCTCTCGTATTTTTTCTATGTTATGTATAAGCACTGTTGCTAGTAGACCATTTTTTATAACATGCATAAAATAAACAGTTATAATATAAAAATTATAAACAAATAAAGCAAAAAGGGATAATTGTATTTTCGTAGTAAATTAAAAATAAATTCAGTGAAGTGCGACTTTGACCCGCACAGGAAGGGTTCCGTACGGACACGAGATATGTAATTCAATACGATAGTTTGGGCATTTTTTTCGTTTTTGGGTTTTTTCGGTTTTAAGTGTTTTTTTAGTTTGATGGTTTTTCGAATTTATTGGCGCTTTCTGAGTTTTTGGCACTTTTTTCACGTTTTGGCGATTTTTTGTTTTTGAAGTATTTTTAATTTTAGCGGTTTTTATTATTTTGACGTTTTTTTTTATTTTGGCGATTTTTTATTTTATCGATTATTTTAATTTTGGCATTTTTTTCATTAGGTGATTTTTATTGGTTTTGGCAATTTTTTAGTTACGGCACATTTTTTCTCGTTTTGAGGACTTTTTTCGGTTATTGGCGATTATTTTCAATTTTGGCGATTTTTTTTTAAATTTGACGATTTTTTCATTTTGGCGATTTTTTTTCCAATAAACAATTATTTTGGTTTTGGCGCATTTTTCACGTTTTGGCGATTTTTTCGGTTTTTGGCGTTTTTTTCATTTTGGCGATTTTTTTTTCATTTTAACGATTTTTTCGAATTTGGCGATTTATTTTAGTGCTAGAATTTTTTTTTAATTTTGTCAACTTTTTTCGATTTGGCGATTTTTTTTAAATTTTATCGATTTTTTTCAGGTTTTGGCGTTTTTTTCGGCTTGGTGATTTTATAATTTTTGGATTTTTTAGTGTTTTTGAAATTTTTAAGAGTTTACCCCTTACGGTTTCCAAGTTGTCAAAATTGTATTAACTGATGGACCACCCTTTAATTTAAATTTTTTAATATTTTAGTGTTAATTGTTGTAGTCTATATAAAAATACACTAATTTTACAAATTTCAAGTGGCAATATGCATATGTACATACATAATACAATTGTATGTATATTACATGGGATTTTAACATTTTCGTCGTTTTGGAGCACCCTTTAATTTTTAATTTTCATGTATTTATTGTTGTAGTGGCCAAGGCTCTACATACTCTGTCCAAATTTCAGGTCCGTAGTTCTTACGGTTCCTGAGAAAATACTGTGTGACGGACAGACAGACAGACGGACAGCGTAGCGAAAACAATAGGGTTCCTTTTTTCACCTTTGGTGTACGGAACCCTAAAAAATATATATATGACATATTAATTCTAAATTCCCCAAATTAATTTTTATAATAATTAGATCCTTTACGGCAACACTGCTACGAATGAAATAATAAAAAGCATTGATCAAATTAATACCAAAAAGTCTATCCTGACTATTGCGACAAAAAGTCTTCATGTAAACGCGCCTGGATTAGAGAAGGGACTCCAAAAGAGAACGTAAGCTCTAATATTTCGTGCATAACTTCTGAACTTATTTTTTTTCCCTAGTGATGTAGAATTTTATGCACTTTAAACAAGTGCTTTTAGCTTTCACTGTACTTGAAATTATTTTTTAAATTAATCTGTGAAATGGCCGTCTTTGGCATCTATGTGCGCTAATCTGCGGAGTTCGTCATACTTGTCGACTACGTTTGGAGAGGATGTTTACTGTCAATGTTTTGTACTGCCTCGTTATGAAACAATACACTTTGTTCGAAGACAAAGTAATTGACGTTTTGGAACTAAAGGCTCAGTTGGCCGACTGTAATGTAAAGTAACTGCAACAGTAAGAAACAGCTGATCGATTTTGTTATGTGAAAAGTAATGTAAATTGTTATAGAGATGTAATGTAATGTAACTTACTTTTCATATAAAAATATCGATCAGCTGTTTCCTACGTTGCAGTTACTTTATATTACAGTCGGCTAACTGAGCCTTAAGCCATACATACAACTTATATGGGCAAAATCATACATACATATGTACATATCTGTATAAAAAAATATGCTAAACTTTTTAAGATTCCAATAATAATAACTTACAGGTGGAAGCTATTGCAAAAGCAAATATTGCTACAGTGCGTTTAGTAAACAAAAATTCCATAAAAATATCATAAAGCAAATTGAAGTTACAACTAGAGAAGCGTGTTCAAGCAAAGGCTTGTCTCTGGATTCCTCTTTCAAAAGTTTTATTCAAACAAATCGCTCTTTGCGTCGCCACACCTGTAACAATTTTAAATATTTAATTTTTTTCATAATAAAATATTAAATACATATTTACAAATACAAATAATAATAATACTATTTGTAATTTAAAAAAAAATTAAATAGTGTTGAGTAGAGCTGAGCTGTAGTCTGGTGTGACTAGTTTTTTTCTTTTTAATTTCTTTCTTCTCTATTCATACCAAATAGCAAAATGAGCAAGCAACTGGCTGCATACAAATAATTTGCATCCCATATTTTGTTGTTGGTATTATTTTCATGCCACTAAAAATACCAACACCGTCGTCACTATCAAAAGCGGCAGCAGTAGCAGTCGCTTGTATGCACATGCACAAAAATTTTATTTAAAAAAAATTTAAAATGTTATGAACAAACGAATCATGGCTGTATGGCAGTTATGAATTGAGTAATATTGCAAGTGGGTTGTGGTTGGTGTTGTTTATTCACACACACACACACACACTCGTACATACATGAATCTACATAATGCCCAGCAAACATTTATATATAAATTGCATTTGAAAATACATACATAACTTTTATGAAGTTTCTCGAGTATAATTCTTAGACTTTTATTAGCATTGAAAAAAAATGCACCAACTTATGCAAACAAAAATTTACTTTGAAGTGTGAATTAAAAAAAAAATTCATAAAAAATTTTGACTAAAGCACATTGAAGTACAAACAAATTTTTTTTTTTTTGTCATAAGAGGGTTATATTTTTATCAATACTAATATGTCTTTCTTAAATACCAATAAACACGCATTTGAAATAGAGTTGTCAATTATTTGCGTTTTATATTTACTCGAATCAAATTTTTTTCGAATAGACGCATAATTTTAAACTTTTTATAGAATATTTGAACGAAAAGACTTATAATTTTACAATTCACAACAAACAAAAGAACAATTATTTTAATAAAAAACTTAGAATTATTATTAAAACCAACACGGAATTAGTTTAAAAAAATCAAGGTATGTATAGATATCGCTTCTTTATTGCAACAGTGGCATAACTCGAAAATTAGAGTTTTATTTAAAATAAGTTTTAAAACTTTCAATTGTTGTTTTCATTTGTTTGTGGTTTTGTTTTTTCTGGAAGAATTATCTTAGCATTTATATACTTATAATATGATGGTAATTATACAAAGTATTTTGTCACAATTAATGGAATGTGACCAACCGTTTCGACAAGGAGTAATCAGACCACAAGTTTTACGTTTAAGAAATTGTACTTTCTTACTTTATTGATAGATTTTTTAAAATATTGTCAGTTCTTCATCATCTTAGTTGAGTTAATTCGCAGCCATTTTTTTTTAAATCCTAAAGCAATCGTGTAAACAAAGTATTTGCGTACTCTTCTCCGACCTCGAACTCGCAATTCAATCATATAAATACATAAAAAGTTATCGTTGGTGTAAAAAACTGTTAAAGCTATGCACTTTATGTCAGACACAGGAGCTAGAACGTGATTTTCGTAACATTCGTAGCATTTCTCTTGATTTCTTTGTACTTAAAGCGGAGTACAAAAACATACAAAACAAAAAGTTTCGTTTTCTTTTGTTTCGTTCTTTGAAGAAAGTGAAACAAAAAAAAACAAAAACAATGACAAGGATTGCTCAATTTATTTTTGCATATGAGCACAAAAAATTTATTAATTTACTTACTGCTTCTATAAAGAAACTAATTAAAAATTCTCATATTCCTATTTATATTGAAACCAAAAACAAAGCATTCAAATTTGTTTCAGTTTTCAATATAAATAGGCAGACGAGAATTTTTATGTGGCTTCTATAAACTGGCAGTTAATCATACTGAGCTAGAAAAAAAAACAATGGGAAACAAATGCAAACGTTAACATAACGTAATAAGCATACGTACAAAAAAGAAATATTTTTTATTGAAAAGAAAAAAAGACAAAAACTAATTATAAAAAAATAAAAACAAGAATAATCCTGAAGAAGTTAACCAAAGCTTAACGAAATATCGATGTAAAAATAAAAATATAAAGAAATTTATGAAATTTACTGACCTAAAGCTTTAAAAAATAGTTTCATTGAATACAAATATACACAATATAATTTTATTGCATTGTTATTTAACACTTGAAATTTGTTTTATATAGCTAAGCAGCATAACTCTAAGCGTGTGAACTAAAGCACACCGCTCTTCTTTTTGATATAATATCGGTAAGGAAATTATTTGAATATTTGACAAAAATTATTTGAAAAATTCTATATTCTATATTGAAAAATGTTTGTGGGTTCGAACAAATATTTAAAAAAATCATTCGAATATCCAAAAAATTTTTATTGGAATAACAACACTAATTTGGACCATGATAAAGTGTGAAAATACATAATTGAATATATTAAAAATTGTTTCTTGTGGGTTAAACACACCTACAAAGATCATAGTCGGCCAAAGTGAAACTAGAGTGCCGAACTTCAATCGGCTTATTTTAGAAATGAATACACATAAACGAATATATTAATCTCGGCGAACAGCACTGATCTAGATGCATTGGTTAGACAATTAAAATAAATGCAGTGAAGTGCGACTTTTAGCCGCGACGAAGGGTTCCGTACGGACACGAGATATGTAATTCAATACGAACTTTAGCCTATATAAAATATAGTTTTGGCATTTTTTCGTTTATGAGGATTTTTTTAATTTTGGCGATTTTTTTATTTTAACGATTTTGTAATTTTGGCAATTTTTTTCGTATTGGCGATTTTTTTTGGTTTTGACGATTTTTTCGGGGTTTTAGAGTTTTTTTCAATTTGGCAATTTTTTTAGTTTTGATATTTTTTTTTGTGATTTTCGGTTTTTGGCGTTTCTTCCTTTTTGGCGACTTTTTTCATTTAGCGCTTTTTTTAGTTTTGAATATTTTTTTCTAATTTTGCCGTTTTTTTCGGTTTTTAGCGTTTTTTTCAATTTGGCGATTTTTTTAATTTTGGCGATTTTTTTCATTTTGCCGATTTTTTTTATATTATGAATTATTTTGTTACTGGAGCCTTTTTTGTGTATTGGCGTTTTTTTTCGGTTTTTTGCGTTTCTTTTAAATTTTGGCGATTTTTTTCATTTGTTCGATTTTTTCGAATTTGGCGATCTATTTTAGTGTTAGAATTTTTTTTTTTTTTGATTTTGGCGATTTTTTTTAGATTTTTTAGTTTTACCGTTTTTGAAAATTTTAAGAGTTTACTGGAGTTTCAAGAGTTACTGGAGCTTTTTTTGCGTTTTGGCGTTTTTTTTAATTTTGGCGATTTTTTTCATTTGTTCGATTTTTTTTGAATTTGGCGATATATTTTAGTGTTAGAATTTTTTTTAATTTTGGCGATTTTTCTCGTTTTGGCAATTTTTTTGAAAATTTCAAGAGTTTACCTTTTACGGTTTCCAAGATATGGCAAGTTGTCAAAATTACATATTCAAAATTGCATTAACTGATGGACCACCCTTTAATTTAAATTTTTTTTTAATTTTAGTGTTAATTGTTGTAGTCTATACAAAAATACACTAATTTTACAAATTTCAAGTGTCAATATACATACATATGTACATACAATTGTATGTATATTACGTGGGATTTTAAAATTTTTCGTTGCTCGTTTTGGAACACCCTTTAATTTGTAATTCTCGGCCAAGGTTCTACATACTCTGTCCAAATTTCAGGTTCGTAGCTTTTATGTTTCCTGAGAAAATAGCGTGTGACAGACAGACGGACAGCGTAGCGAAAACAATAGGGTTCCTGTTTTCACCTTTGGTGTACGGAACCCTAAAAATTAAACTTAAAAATCCCCAACAAACTTTTGTAAATCTATTTCCAATTTAACAATCGTTAAATAAATATAAGAAGAAGTTACTATGAGTTTTTTAGATTCGATAAGTGTATTTCATATGAAGCACGATGAGCAAATTAAACTTTTGTTTAATCTAGTTACATTATCATTTCAAGTAAACAATAAAGAAAAAACAAAGACTTAAAAGCTCTACAGAAAGCATGACAAAAGAAGTCATCCCTGAAATGTTTGCTGGATGCAAATACACCAGCAATTGTATGGATATGGATGTATATACGAGTATGTATATAAGCATGCGATTACTTGTACATACTAGTGATGCACGAATATTCGTATTCGAATTGTCGAATATTCGGTTATTTTCAGGCGAATACGAATGTATTCGTATTCGCTAAATTCAGGCGGATGCGATTACGAATACGAATATTTTTTCAAAGAAATTAAATAATAATAATAATAAATAATAATAATAATAAATCCTAAATGAAATTTAAATATACGACTAGAAATTTTAGTTTGTACAAATACATTAATTTTTTTTATAAAAATTTGTGCTTTGAATCATTTTCAAATATTATTTAATGACGATCATTAAAATTGTGGGTACCTTTTATTAACTTTAAAGTACGCCAAGAAGAGAGTGAAGTCCTTTTTGATAACAATTTTTTAATATTTCATATTGCATACAATATTCGTATTCGCGAGTATAGTTTGAAATATTCGTATTCGTATTCGCAAATATCCAAAATTGTCATTCGCTACATCACTAGTACATACACTCTTTTTTTATTGACTTTTGCTCTTATCATTAGTGTATCAGTTTCTATTTTATTTTGCAATCTATTTTTTTTTTCTATTTGTGTATGTGAGCGTCTGTCTATCAGTTTGTCATTTTCAGTATGCAGATTATATTCCTATTGCATATTTAAAAGATAGTATAAAAAAAAAAATAAATGTATGTGTAGTACGTTGCAAACAATAAAGTCGATTTTTAAGCTCAACGTTTGGACAACTTTTTTGAAATATGAAGTTTAAAAAAATTTCAAATTGTTATAAACTTGCAAATTGTTTCTTCTAAGAATACATAACGCTCCTTGCCGCCCGCTTTTAATTTTAGTACAATAGAGACAACAAGAAAAAAGTACTTTTTTATATAGTATGCACAGCCCATCTCTAGTGTGGTATAGTTTTCATAACTACATGTCAAGTGTGTCAGTAAAGTTCGTATACGTTTTCATGTATGAAGTGGCATCTCATTTGCTTCATGTGAAATACTATACATATTTTTTTTTTTTTTTTTTAAATATTTTATATCCAATTTCGTTTGTCGCCAAGTATGTGTTTGTGTGGGTGTGTGTGTGTGTGTGTGGAATTTTCATCTCTTCTGTAAATTCATAATGTTTTAATATCTTTTGACATTTTGCCGGAATTTTTTTGACATTAAATATTATTTAATGTTTTTTTATATATGGAATGGTATATGCTCGGTATCTTGCAGTTTACGAGCAAGGAGTTTTCGTTTCGTTAATGAAACTTTTATTATGTATTGAAATTAACGTTTATATAAATAATAAATTTTTACCACCTTCTTATATGTTTTTAACATTAAATGGTAGAAGAGAGATTGTCAGTAATTAATATGCCAATGTCGGTATGTATGTTTGTAGTTATAATGAAATGTTCAATATTTTACTATTAAACAAAAAGAAAAATTTAAAATGAAGGAAACACATTTTTATTTGATATTTAAGAAATACTCGTATTTTAAAAGTAGGAATTCAAGTTTTAAGCAATAATTAATATACATATGTATGTATGTATGTGGTAATGAGGAAAAAGTGCTTAGAGCTTTAAGGATGATTTTTATCTGAAAACCTGTGTTTCATAAAAAAAGACACGGATTTTTACCCTCTCCTTTCAAACTAAAATACTTTACTTACAATTGCTTGCTATTTATTTATTTTTCTTTAATGTAAAATACTTGTCAACACGATTGTTATACATAATTATTTATGAATGCATGTGTTTCCTTTTGAAAGTTTATGAAAAAAAAAGACCACAAAATGTTAAACGTGGCCTTGGCCAGCCAAAAATGTTGAATTACATTTTTAAAGTGAAGAAAAATATATATTCATATGTATGTATGTATATATAAGAAAGTATAAAAAACCAGACAATCAGCTTAAAAACATAAACTTCATGGTCAATGTTTGATATCGGCAAGCAAAGAAATTTTGCAAAACAAAAACAAAAATACATCTTAATACGATTGAATAAGAAAATTACGAAATAAACGAAATCTCCTTAAAATAACTAAATTTTTATATAATATATTATTTCTAAAAGCTTTTTTTTTAACAAAAATATATTCATGTAATATTATAAACTTTGTGGTATGAACTTTATACTATAGTCTTTAAATATGAGAATGTAATATGCATGACATTGAAAATACAGGTATGTGTGCTTTTTTTGTGTGTGTATGTGGGGGGAAGTTTATTACTAGAGGTGAGCACAAGATGTTTGCTTGCTTAATCTTCATGGTGTACAGCAATGATTTCAGTTTCTTGGCACAATTTTGCAAAATAAAATTACACACATTCTTATTCTCTTTCAGTTGGTCGTCAATGTGACAGCGCTGATAACACATGCGTAGCGGGTGTATTAAATTCTTTATAGATACACAGAAAAAACTAATTTTCCATTTCAAACACAAAATTCTTTGAATCAAATGCTAATTTTTTCAACTTAGGTCCTACAAAGAATTTTGTAAATTCAAATGCAAGATTTTGTAATAATTTGTTTGAAAAAACCTCGATTTTTTCAATCAAGAGATTGTCTGATTCAACAAAAATTTTTAATGTAAATAAAAAGTAAATAAAATAAATAACTGTTGTGTACAGTATGCAATTTTGTTACAAGTATTACTTTATATTAATTGTATCAACTTGAATTTTACACTCCATATTGTTTTTTGTTTTGCTTAAAACAAAATTGGATCAAACTATTTACTGGAATAGTAAAAAATATTTACTGAATCAAAATTTTATTTCAAACAAACTTTTGTTTGAAAATTTTTTGGGAATAATTTTTTCTGTGTATACAGAGAAAGTAGAAAAGGTGGTATTCGAAAAATATTCTATGATCCGTAATGCTTTTCGCGACATTCAATGTGTTCTATGTTACAAAAAATTTAAGGACAAAAATTAATATGTATTAAAAAGACATTTTGATTTTTTTTTGGAGCAGCTTCACTAAACTGCATTCAATATCAAAATTTAAAAGACCAATAATTCGGGAAATATGGGTCATAGCTAATTTTTTTGTTTAATTTTTTCACGTTTCTATCGGAAAAGTTATTTAAAAATTTATTTATGGAAAATTTTCACAGATTCCCATGAAAAGTTCACAACCCCGTAACTCGCAAAATATGGGTCGCACCCACCTTTTTTATTTAATTTGAATTCCTTATTTTTTAATTAATATTTTGAGCAGCTTTACTAAACTGCATTTTTTCCAAATATTTATTTTTTTTCTATGTACTTCAGAGATGAATGGGACAACTTTTCTCACACATAAAACTATAGTTTTATTTCTGATATCACTGGTGTACAGTATTAAATTGTTGTCTCTCTTTAGTGCTCTTGATTTTATTAGAACACTAAAACTGGTATTATATTTTAGCAAAAGTTCGCAACAGGGTTTGTTTATCTGCCAAGCTACAGCATTGCATTAGTTATTATAGTGTCGAAGCATATTTCACTAGTGCACACCGAATGACAATTGCAAAATGAGCACACAAGTGTAAAAATATGTGTATGTCTAAAAGAAGAAACAAATAACGTTTTTTTTTTTTAGAGTGTTAGTTCGCATGCGATACTGTTCTAAGTTTTATAATTTATTAATTTAAGACTAAAAAATAAAATCAATAAATAATAAAATAAAAATAATCTGCCTGCCCCACGATGTGGAAAGAAAACTTAAGAAAACGAAAATAAGTCACTCATTTTCTTCTACAAAAGTGTTCCACTATCTTTCGACTTATCGTTCGATTGGCTTTACGTTTCTAACGTAAGCCGTTTACCCGTGGTCAAAAATCCATATTGCCACTTCAACAAATTCACACATTCATCGTCAAATGGGAATAAAAAATCGTTCAAATTTGTAAATTATGCTTTAAAAAATGAAACTCTGTTATAATTGAGTTTGCAACAAGTGGCAGCCAAAAAAATAATTATAAAGAAAAATAAACAAAGAAAACAATTTTTGTATGTATGGACATATGAATATGTGTCTGGGCCCAACTTATGTATAACTAGATTTTTTTGGTAAATTGTCCTTCGTCTAGGCCTAAGGACTCTCTCCTCAAAGTATGCATATACGAAGAAATAACTTCTAACCCACTGGCATTATAACTGGCGGAAGGGGTGGTAGGCATAAAAACTTTCTCATTGAAGTCGTTTTCGAGCATGTGTACATACATATGTATATTTATACGTAGAGGAGAATATCACAAAGACCGGCCAAAGGACTCTCAGACATATTATAGTCATTGAGCAAAACCGCTTACCTTTCCTACTTCAAACCTAAGAATCAAAACACAGTTCATACTCTAACTTGTAGGCATTTGATCAACTCATAAATGGATTTAATTACTAAATCAATGCAGTCAGCATTTTAAAATTTATTCTGCGCAAGTACACGGGCCTTGCAGTGTTCCAGTGGTCGTTTGTTGTCGTTCTTTTTTATGGCTTCAACAATTTTACTTCAGTGAAGTCTGCCTTATCGTTAGCTTCAACATGAGTCTAAGCCAAAACATTGGCTGACCAGCAAACCGAGCTGGGATTTACCTTTAACAATGCAGTATGAGACCGCCATGCGGTACAAAGCAGGCAAGAATAATACCAACTGAAGGGGATCAACATCATGAACGATGACGACCAATTAATCTTTATTCTGCTCAACCAATGTGGCGGATGAAAGTGGGCTTAATTGGATTGCGCATTCTTAACCTCAGCTTTGGCTTCGACAATCTTCTTCAAACATTGCTTTTTGGTAATCCCGATTCCGGAACGGTATTTTATCAGCATTTTAACATTTTGACTGCGGTGTTATTGTCCAAAGTTAGAGTGAACTGATGAATTGGTGGTGGCACCTTCAAATGCTTTTGGTAAACAGCCTTTTGACTTTGAACACGAACGGGACAAATACCGCCTAGGTTGACTGTTCTTGGGACAATCTCAGATGTGAGAAGAAAATGATTGAAACTGCCCAATGCCCTGTTAGGCAACAAATCCATTGTCGGCTAAGCTGCTATTTGATTCATTCAATGTCAAAGCAAAATATTTAAAAACAAATTATTTATTTTATTTTGCCTCAGTCGACAATAAAAATACATGTGCCTACTTTAATCAATTGAGTTCGTATAAATGACTGAAAAAATTGTTATTGGGGCACAATTTTGTATTGAAATGCTTACGTTATCGTTCGCACTCATTTTCTTTCGACTTGTCGTCCTAAGGGCTTTTAGTGGAGCGCAAAACAGCTGTTGGTCGTTTAAAATGCTTGCGAACGAAAATGAGTGATATCCTGGAACAGGCAGAATATCTTTGACAATGGATATGTATATGTAATTGTAAAAAAGTTTGATTATCACTTAATATTTTATGAAATTTTGAGTTTGTGAAATGAAGTATTGTGCACTATAAAGTGTACAATAAAAATATTGCTCAATTGACACAACTGTCGATTTAGCTGTTGTACAATGGTTTTGTGTGTTTTTTGTTTCATTGTTTCCCATTTTTGCATTACACTCAATTACGATCACCACTACAAACAATATTCGCTGTTGAACAAATACAATAATGTGCTTTTTTTCACGGCTTGTGCTCACTTCTATTTATTGCAGTACAAGTGTGTGTGTGTGCTTTATGGCGACCATTATTCCTCTGGTGTTCTCATTTTATTTTTGCTGTTTCTTTTTTCTTATTTGTATCTTATTTTTTCCTAGTTCCCGATACCATATTTAAATAACTCACGTTATTAATTTTTTTTCTTGTATTTCAAGTTAAACAATAAAATAAATAAATAAAACTGGTTACAGCATACAAATTAACTCGACATGTGTACTGTCTGTTGTTTTAAGCTGTTTGCACTGCTCAAACCACTTTCTTTGTCCGGGTTTTCAGTTGCTGTCATTAGCGTTAAAGTTTGGCTGCTGTATTACTTTTGCTCTTATCAATGATGATGCTGATGAAAAAAAAACAGATTTAAAAAAATTAAAAATTGTTTCATCATATATTACGAATTGTAATCCACACGATTATGTAAATACATACATATATTTAATGTTACCACACTCACACATATTAAAAATTATTAATAATTGAATTAATTATTTGTGATATTGATGCAAATGTATAATATGTGCACAATAAAATACACAGGTAATCAAATTTTTCAAAAAAAAATTAAAAATTTTAAAAGATTTTGCAATGTTTCATTGCACTTATAGAAATTTTTTTTAATTCCAGATTTTAACAAGATTTATCTGTGTGGGTGAAACTAAACTTTGAAATTGATAACCCTTGACACAAACCTTGTTCTTCAATAGAGCTCTGTTAACGTATTAATAGGGTTCTGTGAAGCTATACATACTTATATTAATGAATCTGTGGAAATAAGGAAAAAGCGTTTAATTCATATTTGACTGATTTGCAGGCGAGCACTTTTAAGCGTTCAAGCCGATTTTTAGAAACTAATTTTTTTTGCAGTCAAATTGGGAAATTCTTTGTTAGCCTTTATTTTTTTAAGCAAACACCGTTTTTAGGGTTCCGTACACCAAAGGCGAAAAAAGGAACCCTATTGTTTTCGCTACGCTGTCCGTCTGTCCATCTGTCCGTCACACGGTATTTTCTCAGGAACCGTAAGAGCTACGGACCTGAAATTTGGACGGAGTATGTAGAACCTTGGCCACTACAACAACAAATACATGAGAATTACAAATTAAAGGGTGCTCCAAAACGAGCGACGAAAAATTTTAAAATCTCATGTAATATACATACAATTGTATGTTCATATGTATATTGACACTTGAAATTTGTAAAATTAATGTATTTTTATATAGACTACAACAATAAACATTAAAATATTAAAAAATTTAAATTAAAGGGTGGTCCATCAGTTAATGCAATTTTGACTATGTAATTTTGACAACCGTAAGAGGTAAACTCATGAAATTTGCAAAAACGGTAAAACTAAAAAATCCGAAAATTATAAAATCGCCAAACCGAAAAAAATCGCCAAAACCTGAAAAAAATCGCCAAAAATTTAAAAAAAATTGCCAAATTGAAAAAATCGACAAAATAAAAAAAAAATTCTAGCACTAAAATAAATTGCCAAATTCGAAAAAATCGTTTAAATGAAAAAAAATCGCTAATATGAAAAAAACGCCAAAAACCGAAAAAATCGCCAAAACGCGAAAAATGCGCCAAAATGAAAATAAATCACCAAAATTAAAAAAAATCGCCAAAATTAAAAAAAATCGCCCAATTTAAAATAAATCGCCAAAATTTAAAATAAACGCCACAAACCGAAAAAAATTCTCAAAACGAAAAAAAAGTGCCAAAACTAAAAAAATCGCCAAAACCAAAACAAATCACCTATATGAAAAAAACGTCAAAATTAAAAAAATCGCCAAAATAAAAAATCGCCAAATTAAAAAATCGCCAAAATAATAAAAATTGCCAAAATTAAAAAAACTTCAAAAACCAAAAAAAAATCGCCAAAACGTGAAAAAAGTGCCAAAACTCAGAAAGCTCCAATAATTTCAAAAAACCCCAACTTAAAAAAAACGCCTAAGACCGAAAAAACGAAAAAATGCCAAAACTATAGTTTATATTGTTCGTATTGAATTACATATCTCGGAACCCTTCGTGCGCGGCTCAAAGTCGCACTTCACTGAATTTATTTATATTTAGTGCTACGAGTATTATTTGTACAAAACTTAATCTATTAATCTTTTTCTTTTTCTTCTGTTTAAAAACCTGCATAAAAGTTTATCCACTCAAAAAATTACTTTCGCCTTTTTCGAGTGTACATATAAACTCATACCATAATAAATTATTCCAATCATTGTTGCAAAAGAAATTGATTAACAAATTTAATAAAACAATTAATTAATTGTTTATGCTTTTGCAAATATATTCCCCTCAAATAATTTGTAATTTAAATAAGAAATGTGAACGACAAAAACGATTACATTTGAATATTTAATTACAATACATTTGTGTGTGTGCATACATAATCATGTGTGTGTGTGTGTGTTTTTGTATATAATTGATACAAACAGTATTACAAATATTTATAAAACCCATTTATTAATAAATATCAATATTTGTCTTAAATAAGTAAACATCATTACAAACACATACACACAAACATTTAACTACACTTCCTGCAAAAAAATCTATGTATTTAATGAAATTAAATATTAAATTGAAATTGATTGCTAAATGTTAAGTATTTTTTAAGCAAACAAGTGAGTGATATATTAAATTATATTTGTAAATTACTTTTATAAAAATGCATCCAAGGGCCAAGTATACGGGGTTTCTCGAAAGCAATTAAATTTTGATATGTGCGGATTTTTTCATTACAGGATCTTTTCTTAAGCGATTTCTATCTTTTTTAAATATAATAAAGTGTGGGTAAAATATCATGGATATTTTTTATTCATTTCATGTATCTATCGATGCCTTTATTACATAGAGCAAATGGCGCGCATCTGAAATGTTCAGTTTTCCACGAAATTTGTAGCGATGATGCCAAAAGCCTAAGTATGTGCAATGGCACATACTTTGCAATCACAACTCACACAGAGAAACAGAGAAAAAACTGCCTAATAGAATCAAGAAGATTTTCGCTATGAAACGTTTTTAGGCCCAATAACTTTTAGGGACAATAACTTTAACTTGTAAACTTAATCTGTGCAATTGTGCATTTTGTAGACATTAAGTTCTTGCTTTTTGGCTTTCTTTAGTCATTTCTAGACACACACACACACACACTTTTTTAT
Organism: Tachina fera; assembly: GCA_905220375.1. Lineage (NCBI taxonomy): Eukaryota > Metazoa > Arthropoda > Insecta > Diptera > Tachinidae > Tachina > Tachina fera. Next base: position 93,743,397 of record LR999966.1, on the reverse strand, counting down.
TTTTATATTAATGCATAAATATGTTTTTAAATTAAAAATTGCTTTAAATTTTCTTATTTTATTTTTACTAAATGAACTTTTTGACGTTTGTCTCAAATTTACATAAACTGTTTTACGAAAAATTACAAAAGGTGCGTCTCGCAAGTTTGCTCAATTAGACAAATGAAAATTTTAAGAGATCTCATGAAAACCCTTAATATTAACGTTTCACGTCAGTTATTGGAGCATATAATGCTGCTAGTTCATTTGTGGAATATTCAGTTTCTAAATTTTCGCTGTTTGAACGATCAAATATTGATGCAATTGTTGAATTTTTTAAGTTTATTTTAAATTTCTTCATTTATTCTACTTTTCTGAGCACAAATTTTTTTACCGCATCTTCAATTAATTCAACTTTACATGTTAAATAATCAAAACCATATAATTGAGCTGTAGTGTCAACAAGACAGACATACTACTCGTATGTGTGTAAAAATATCAATTTAGTGCTAAAGTTTTTTTTAACTTTAAAATTTCCTTAACTTTGTTAATAGAAATATAGTATTCGACAGCCCTCCACCACGCTCCCCATCTAATTAACATAGGCTGTGGGGGTAGTAGTATCCCTGATATTTTTCTTTAAATGCTGCAACGGGTAAAGGAGCTTTTAAAAACACTTTCTATCCACATGAAATTAATACGGAACCAGTAAATAGTCCAAAAAAAATTATTACACAAACATTGTTGGGCTTAAAAGGGCTTTCATGCCATTCTTATTGTCAATACTTTTGGTATTTTTGACTTGAGCCAAGGTATTCAATTTTCCAAATGAATTGAATTTTATTCCTGTTGAAATTGTTTTTGTTTTCGTTTTTCTCTTTTTTGTTTTTACACAGTCGTAAAAACTGAAGTCTTTTTACTTTGCAACTAATCAAAAATAATGAAAATAACTAAAAAAAAGTATTAAAAATATGCATTTATACTGAAATATGCAAAAATATGTATTTATTACTAAAATATGCAAAAATATGTATTTATTTTAAAATATGCAAAAATATGCACTAACAAATCGATGGTATTTTGTCTCAAATTTGTTTACTCGCAAAGATATTTTATTTACGTTACATGAAAATCCTTTCCCTAATGGTAACATTAGACAAGATATTCAAATTAAAAAATATTTTTTTCTTTTTTTAAGAGAGAGAGAGAAATTGTAGTTATGCTATTAAAATTAATTAATTAAAGCTGCTTGGTGTTGACATCTGAATAACCGGTTTCCATTACAAAAAAAGCAAAATTTTCATCCCTGAAATGCCGAAGTATATTTATTTGATAAAATGTCTTTATTTAATTTCAAAATTTGGCTTGTTTTTATGGTTAAGCAATTGTCTATATGCATTTCGTTTCGGCTTTAGGAACTCGTCAGTAGACTTCAATCCGAAAAATTTTCTACTTAGTCCCAAATTACACTATGCAAGTCTTATATTGCTAAGCTGATTAGTTAGTAAGGGGAGAGAAACGAGGAAAATAGAATCAATTATGTTCCCCTCATCTCTTTTTCCCACAAACTAATCAGTTTAGCAATAAGACTTGCATAGCTGGATTGATACACCAAAAAAAAAATTTTTTTTAAATCTACATCAACTGACACCACACACAGTGCACCAAACACAAAGTGCCCTTCGAAAACAGCTAGTTGTTCCGTTCTACTAAGTGTTTGTCAGAATGTTTACAATTAACTTTAGTGTTATTTATTGCTTAAAAATTATCACATGTAATTTGACTTACAGAGCAATACGAACTTTAGCTTAATTGTATTATAAGCATATGCCATAAAATTCTATCATAAGTTTTGGAAAATTTAACTCGAATAGCAGATATTAGTCATTTAGCATATTTTTTCCAACTTTGTTTAAAATAATTTTTCTTCTACCATACATACCAGCAATATTCATGGGTCATTTATAAAATACTATTGTAACATTCACATACATACATTTATTTAATTTAATAATTTTCCCTTTTTATGAAAAAAGAAATGCAATTGTATTAAAATTAATGTTATGAAAAAGTGTCATTCGTACATGAGTGTAAGTAAATCTGTCGGTGAAAGGGAAATAAAAAAGTCTGCAAATAATTCGTACTCAAAAATGCATAATGGCCTTGTGTTCAGTGCACATGGATAATATTAAACTTCTTTTTTTTTTTGTTCTCTTAATAAACTCCACTCAATTCAGATACTTTTACACAAAATAAATTGAACATTGGATACTTTATTTATATTTTGTACATGATCCTGATTTTTTTTTTCTTTTGTTACAGATTTTTTTTCAAAAACACGTCGAAATGTATAAATTCATTTTAATTTTCATTTTAATTTTTTTTTGCAATATGTTGTTGACGATGTTGTTGTAACGGTTAGTGTTGTAGTATTTATTTGTTGTTAAGTTTACTGTTGCTGTTTGTTTACCCATTCACAGTTAATTTCGGAAAAATGTTTTAATAAAAAGTAAAATAGGCATAAATAAGTATGCAATAAATGCAAAAAAAAGGCAACAGTAAAAAAAAAAACAAAGTGGTGGAAAATAATGCAGTGCGGTAAAGTGTTAAGGGTGTGCAGTTTAATTTGTTTTTAGCCTTTGATGAAATACAGTGAAGCCTGCTGAAAATAATTATAAGACTTTGTAGTTTTTAAAAGCTAATTAAAATCATTTTCTCGCGCAATATACAATATCTTAGTGTAAAGCTTTAGGCTATTTTAAATGTTTAATATTTTCCTGGTAGATACAAATTTAATGACTCCCAGCATTTGTTGTCTGCCACTGTTTCACTTTTCGCACGAATAATAAATAGGCGAATGGTGTTCGTTGTTCATTTAACAATAACAATTTTTATACAATTACATACGCTAATTAAAATTTATTATTTGGTAAGAAAAACAACAACAACAAAAACACCAGCCACATAAGTTTTTTTGCGGCTTCACTTTTATAAATTAAAAAATCTGGCTCTTGGAAAAAAACGAATTATTCGGGGGAAAAAAAGGGGAAATAAATTTGTTAAATCTGTGAAAACAAATCAGAGTGTTTTGAAGCAAATTAAATCGAATACAAAACAATATGTCAATTAATGTAAAAAATTTAAACAAAAAGAAAACTTTCATAGAAGACTGCATTAACAAAAACAATTTAAATTTATTCGCAATAATAATAAAAATTCTTTAAGAAAAAAGTAATTTTGTAATGCATTTTTGATGTTGTATGCAACTACCAAATCGAAATTTTCTGTACTTTTTAACCCACTTAAAAAAAAGGTTATTAATTCGCCGGAATTTCTTTTTTTGTATTATTTTACTTCATATCTCGGTACCTTTTAGACCAAATATAAAAATAAATTTTTGTCTGAGATGGTAAAGCTTTCATTCGGTCCCACTGTAAAACATGTGGGCGGGTATAAGCCACTAATTTTCTTTCTCTTTGATTTTATGATATCTTATTCATGCGATTGCTACGAAACTTGGCAAAACATATTAGGCTCTCGCAACGACACCATCTCAAAGTTGAAACAATTGGCGGATCCACGCCCACTAAAACTTAATATTTTTTTAAATGCTTTTACTTAACTGATTTTTTGCGAAACTTGGCACACACTCTAAACTATAAATAAAACACAATATGGCATTTTAAATGTGGGCGGGGCCACACTCGTTTAAATTTAATATTATATTTCACGTAGTTGCACTAAATTGATTTTTACAAAACTTGGCATACACCTCTTAAAAGGACACAACTTTGCATCCAAAGAAGTGGGCAGGGCTACGCCCATTTAAATTAAATATTATATTTCACGTGCTTCAATTTTACTATTTTTTTGCGAAACTTGAAACACGCCTCAAACTCTAAAAAAGACACAATCTTGCATTGAAAAAATTAGGCGTGGCGATGTCCACTAAAATTTTATATTATATTTCACGTGCTTGTATTTAATTGATTTTCACAAAACTTTGTAAACACTTTGAGCTTTGCAAAAGACATAATCTTAAATTCAAAAAAGTGGGCAGGACCATGCCTATTGAATTATAGTTATATATTTCACGCGCTTCTACTCCATCGATTTTTACGAAACTAGGCAAACACCTTGAGCTTCGAGAAATAGTTAATATTGTGCTTAAAAGGTGGGCGGGGCTACGCCCATGAAAGTTAAGTCTTAAATTATATTTACTTCTACTTATCCGGCTACCACAAAACTTAGAAATAAGCATCAACTCTTAGCATGACATAATTTTATGCTTAAAGCAGTGGGCGGGGTCATGCCCATTAGAGATTAATATTATATAACACGATTTTCATGAAACTTGGCACACCTTGAGCTCTGCAAGTGACGCTGTGTTGAAATTAGAAAATGGGGCGTTCACTAATATTTATCAATTTGGGCGTAACCACGCTCTTTAAAATATAAAAAGGGTGCAAAAAAATTCAAAAATAAAACTTAAAAAAGAAATTTAAGCGAGTTCAAAAATAAGCTCTACAAAGTTAAAAATAATTTAGATTCAGTTAAATAAAAAAGTTTTATACGTGCTATTGAAGGCGGTAGGAGCTAAGTCCCCAATGAACTGAGTCCCCAAAACATAAATAAACTAAGTCCCTAAAGTTTGGGGAGTTAGTTCGCTATGAACTAAGTCCCCAAACATAAAAATGAACTTGGCCCCCAAAAATTTAACAAAAAGAGAACTAATTCCCCAAAAATTGTTTTTGTTGCCATCCATATAAAACTTTAGGGACTTAGTTAATTTATGTTTTGGGGACTTAGTTCCTACCGCCGCTATTGAAAGTCGATGACAATAAAAATGATAACTAAACTTTAAAATAAGTAAATATATAATTTGCTTAACTGATGGGCACCGACTTCGAATGGCATTATGGCTAAAAGATATAAAAATATTTTATTTAACTGAATCTAAATTATGTTTAACTTTTTAATGCTTTCTAGAAGTCGGTTTAATGTTTAAGAATTCGTCTCGATTTTTTTTAGGTGTGTATATTCAATAACTCAGTACATTTTAGACCGACTGTAGAAATTTTTTTGTTGTCTGAGACGGAATAGCTTCCCATTAGTCGCATTGTAAAAAAGTGGGCAAAAACACGCCCACAATTTTTTTTAAATATAATTTGATGATATTCTACTTATTTGATTGCTGCGAAACCTATAAAACACATTTGGTTCTTGTAATCACATAATTTGAAAGTTGAGAAAATGATGGCTAGGCCCATTAAAATTTATTATACTATTTCAACCAATTTTTGCGAAACTTACTACACACCTTGAGCTCTAAAATAGACACAACCCAACAATTCAAAAAATGGGCAGAGTTACGCCTATTAAATTTAAAATTTTATTTTAAGTGGTTCGTTCTACTTTAAAAATTTGAGAGAGACTTGAAACGCACCCTGAGCTTTGAAAAACACACAATATTTCATTTAAAAAATTAAAATATTAAAATTTAATTTTTATCTCACGTAATTTTTCTTGTCTTCTTTTATCAGATCTTTGCGTTGAAGCCGGTTTTTTTTGCAGAAAGTTTAATTTTATTAAGATTTATTAAAAATAAATTACACATTCATGCGTAATAATAAAGAATTTTATGTGTAGACTTAAAAAAGAGATGGTATGATTAATTCATGCTGAAGTTTATGACTGACCAATTTATTAAAAAATTGTTCTAGTTGTAATCTGAAGCAATAATTAAAATTTAGACAACGAAATGCAGCAGTCTTATGTCAGAATATTGAAAAAAAGCATTAATATTAATAACTGTCGCAAAAGCTCTGCTTTCAATATGAATTTCTATAAAATTTATTTTTTAAGCCATATATAAATTACACATGTCAATTACTGAACGTTTATTTAAATAAGAATTCACATAAATTTTTCATTTACTCGAAAAAATAAAGAAGCCATAAATTCATTAACTTGATTACACATATGAAATATATGTATTTCTTAAAATATTGCGAATTTTAAGCTTTCACAAATCACTTTTTTTACAAACGCAACTACAAGTATATATTTTAATATATGTGAAGATTCGGTAAAGTCTTCTACTTGAATTGCATAATACGATTGGAAGTTTTAATCCATTATTAAAAACGCTACAAAAAAAAGTAAAAAAAAATACAATCAGTATTTCATAATTTACTACTCATTATTGTAATTACAATACCAAAGTAGTGTAGCAATGAAATTAAAATCCAGAGAAGGTATTTACAAAAAAAAAAATAAAAAGCAAAATCCTTTAAATGTTGGTAATTTGGGTCAGAGCAAACAAAAGAAAATTAAACAGAAAATGCATACGAGTTGAAAGCAAATGCATATGCGAGTTGAAAAAAAAATCGTATAACTGCAATTGGTTTATCGCGGTTTTATTTTTACCAAACGATACATGCCAGGATGTAGAAAAAAAAGAGCGCATAACTTTGTTCGTTAAATAAATATTGATACCAAGCGAGCACGGACAAAAGTTTAACCATAAACAAGCAAAAAAAAAAAAACTTAATGCAGCTAACGAAATTTAAAAAAAGGACGACAAAGCCATCGATGCAAATTGGGCGCAACAAAAACAAAAGAAAACGTTGCACAAGAAAAGTTACATTGCAAGCAAAGAAGAGAAAAAAAAACCATTCTCGGTTTATGCCAGACCAGCAGGCGATTAAGCCTCATATATAATTATGTTTAACAAAAATAAAATAAAAAGAGATGGTTACTTTTTATTTTACACCAAAAAACTGCGTAAAATTATGCAAGAGTTTGTTGTTTTTATTTTCGTACATTTTACGAAATTTATGTCACTTAATTTCTTTGCCCGTTTTTTCGTCTTTTTTTTTTTTTTTTTTTTTTGTTTCTTCAGCATTTAAACACTTAATGGAAAATAACTTATTCACGCTGTCGATTGCGCAAAGACATAAATCACTGGCACAAAAAAAGTCAACTGCCCTAAAATGTGAGAGGCTTTAAATGTTTTATTTTTAGTTATTTAATAAATTTTTTAAGCCAGAGATGCCTGGTACTTTTTTGTTGTTCCCAAAAAAAAACTTTTGAAAAAAATTTTGAAAATCCGCAATGATCCAAAAGAAAGAAAGTGTCTTGAAATTATAAGCTTATGTTGCGCTGCAGGACAAATAATGGGTGATTTTTTAAGAGCCGTCTCAGAAGATCGCTCAAACTATCCATAAAATGGAAGAAATGCACGGATGCACCTTCTTCACCGAGTATGAATTTTGATAATAAAAATAATAAATTATAGACCAAACAGAACTTGTTTAACAGTAACATGATACACGAAAACAGCTGAGTTGCCAAAAAGAAAGTTGCTAAAAAATTACCTTTTATTGTACACACTACACTACAAAACAAGTTGCATACGTTTAATCCGGGCATGACATCGTAAAGCAATGTTGCCTCCACTATTACAGATGACAACTATGTAGTTCGTATAAGCCACTTGCAGCATAGTGCATATAGTAGAGGTGAGCATAAAACATTTGTTTGCTCTCCCTCTCTCTCTCTCTCTCTCTCTAACTTGTAATGCTATTGCTTTATTTATATTGGTGTTGAAGCGAATCCCAGCATACCATTATCGGAGCGCTCTTATATATGAGCTCATATATGAGCGATTTTATGAGCTTCTGTGAGTTTCTGAGCTCATAAACGATAGATTTTATGTGATTTTTATGAGTAATTTCTGCACGCTGCCAGATAACGGTAAATTCCAGCTAAGCAGAAGAAAGAAGTTACACAAATTGATTCATTAGTGAATATTTTTGGAAGCGTAAAGACAAAATTGTGAGTTATTTTATAATAAATATAAAAATAATACATAAATAAAATAATGAAAATAGCAAGCTTAAAAGAAAGCAAATTAATAATAAGTGAACTTCGTTCAAATAAATTAAGAAAAGAAAATCCAGCATGTAATATTAAAGTCATAAAATACTCTTTTATGGATAAAATTTAGAGCTCTTTCATGAGTGACCAGTTTATTGGAAAAAGCCACTCAAATATGAGCGTTTTATGACTGTTTATGATTATTTTATGAACTTATTTTGAGCGTCAGCGCTCCGACAAAAGAGTCTTTATGAGTTCATTTAGAGCGCATATGGTAAGCTGGGAAACTACTCTTTTATGCATAAAATTTAGAGCTCTTTCATGAGTGACCACTTTAGTGGAAAAAGCCACTCAAATATGAGCGTTTTATGACTGTTTATGATTATTTTATGAACTCATTATGAGCGTCAGCGATCCGACAAAAGAGTCTTTATGAGCTCATTTAGAGCGCATATGGTATGCTGGGATTGCACTAATGCCCACAGATTTTCCATAGTGTGAAATGAAATGAAATATTGTTTATAGTGTAAGAATATGTGTATGATGTGTGAAAGAAAAAACAAGCAATGATCCGCTAAGTTTTACAATTTATTAATTTAACAATTTATAGAAAATAAAGAATCAAAATAATATTATTTATCATGGCACTACTGTCTATTCAATGATTGTGAGCGTTTTTTCACTGTTCTCCACATTTGCTTTACATTCAAATTACAATTACCACTACAAACCATATTCGCTCTTGAAAGAAAAAAAATACAATACTCTACACTTTTTAATATCTTATGATCACCTCTAGTACATACAGAGAATTATTGTACGAGGGCTACTATTTGTATGCCGGGAATTGGCAGCACTAATGTCAATAGCTAAAATCTGGCAAAACCGTAATAAAAATTTAATTTTTTTTTAAATAAACGTACTCACAATTTTTTTTTTTTTTTTTTTGAAGTGAGTGCAGAAAATCAATTTAAAAAAAGAAATGGAAATTTCGAGAGAGTTTTCGTTGTAATATTTTTTACAACTTTCGAGGTGGATTATCTCAACAAGAATGTTTCTATTTAAGCTCTAAACACTTAGACGACAGCAGGCAGCAGACAGCAAAGTGTCAAAAATAAAATACATGTGTTTAAATGAAAACAATTATTTTGACGACATCACAGCAGCACGACTACACAACAGCATTTGCTGCTGCTGCTAACTTAGACTAATTTCTATTTTCGTGAGCAGCAAAGAGCAAATGCAGTGCTGCCACTATAAATATAAATTGGAAGAAATAAGAGCTTAAAATTTTTCGTAATATTTAAAAGAAAATAACATTACAAAATTAAAATTATGAAATAAATAGATGTGTTTTTACATTTTTACGTGATATTAGTACGTTTTGAGTCAGTAACTTTAATTTTATTTATGTAAAATATATATCTGGCTGATTATATATAGTGTTGCTGCTGCCTTCAAAATAATTATGTAGCTGACTACACGGCAGCATTTGAAGCCAACTTCATTTGAAGTCGTGAAGTTGTGAAGTGTGTTTGGAGCTTAACTCAGTTCTTTGTACGGCGATAAAGCACCATCAAAAACCATAGTGTATACCTGGTATGGTGAATTCCACGAATTCGACGAAATCCGTGAAATTCGTGATAAACCGACTTTTGTGTCACAAAACATCGATGAAGTGCAAAAACTGATAATGCAAGATCATCATGTGACATATTGGCGGTATTCAACGTTTGTTGTGAATTGTCTTGCGTAAATGCAAATGCAAACTATCGTAGCTTTTCTTTGGATTACGAGTGTATTTGCTTGTTGGATTTTAAGGAAAAGCTACGATATTTTGCATTTACACTGACGCAAGACTATTTGCATCAAATATCGAATACCGGCATTGTGAGATAGAGGCAACCTTGTATATTAGTTCCACTTCAATTCATTCGATTTTGCATAAACACTTAGTTGTAAAAATAAATTTGTTCGCGTTGCGTACCCCATAATTTATCAGTCGCTCAAAAAAAGGTTTGCGTCAAGTGGTGTAAGGAAATGATTAATAAGTTTAACCGTGGTGCTTCATCATGGAAAACAAAACAGCAATCTACCGTTTGGATATTTACACAGGGGCTAAGACCAAAAAGAAGCACAGCTAAGCAAAGGTTCGAATGTTTCTTCTGCCGTATGGTTCATGTGGCCACTTTTCCGCTTGAGCAATTTTGAGTGGTACACGATCGATTCTTTGCCGGAAGTCTTCGGAGAAATTCCTACAACCAACCCCCGAAGACGAATCATTCTGCATTGTGAATGACAATGCGATCTCTCACACCTTTCAACAAGCAAGTGAATTTTTGAGCAGTCCAAACTTCGAATTGATGACTCATCATCCGTACAAAGTCAAAGTCAAGTCCAAAACCCGAAATTGCGACAAAAATTATTTTCAGCATAATAAAACTTGGTATAGAGAGAGATCCTTCTTGCTAAACTAAGCATTTTGAAAAAGTTGGTTATTTTGGAAGCTGCAGCAATTAATAATAATAAGAAATATTAAGAAATGTCGATTATATCTCACACCCTATTTGATTTATTTTTGGCCCAAAAATGTGAAGCGCTTAAAGAATGCTTACAGCACTAAGGTTGCAGTGGTGAGCGCCTTGACTACCAAAGGAAATTATGACTGAGATTGTGGGTTTTAGAGCAGTTTTATGATAGATATGAATATGATAAATTTTTCTGGTGGTCATTAGAGTGTATTTTTTTTTTCAATAATAAAATTTGGCTTCTGGCAATTTTCTGCAAAAAAAATAATAAAGATAAATAAATAATTTCATTGACAATTTTTCCATAGAAATTTATTTATCTGCTGAAGACTCATTGCCTATAGAAAAATTATTTTATAATTATGCCAATTACTTTTTTATAGTCACATTAAGCTAACAATTTTTCTATACTAAACTTTTGTTGTTGAAAGTTTCCCTTTAACAATTTTTACTTAGATGTCAATTTGTCTAAAGAAACATTATGCTAATTACTACTTTTCTTAAGATGTTTTATTATTTTTTTAATAAGATTGATTATAAGTATTAAAATATTTTCTATTTCAATTATATTAAAAATATATGTATGTACACAGAAAAAATTTTGTTGTAAAATAACCGATAAGATGAAATGGCTACTAACCCCAGCTTCAGCAAAAATGTAATATGCCTCATTGACACCAGAGGCGCTGCAACTCTGCATTATTATATAAGAAAGAGTACAAAAAATGAGAGTTGTAAAATAATGAAACTTTCCTCTATCTCTTCCCTCACCACCTGTCTACTCTATCACTATCCCTTTCCTAAAGAAGGTAACACCTAGTAATAGTAGTCTGTATTTGCCTGAGCGTTACTTCTCTTTATTAAAAAAAACAAAAATACAATAAAAAAAATAAAAAATCTTAGAACAACTAGAGATATTGGGCTTAATTACGAGTGTCGTATTTCGACTATGCCTACGTTGTTGCAACGTTCTTTAATCTAGTTCAAAATCGTCGTAGCCGAAGTCGTAATACGACACTCGTAATAAGACCCATTATATTATTTATTTTTTTTTAATTTTTAGTGCGTTTTGTTGCTCATTTAGTATAAGAAGGTCATAACTCAAAATAACAAGTTTGTTCTGAGAATGCCTTTGAAGTTTTCAATTTACACACAACTTTATGGGAAAATAAAATTTTATTTCGCTTCCAAAAAAATTTTATGAAATTGTTACACAATATAAAGAGCGATATGAGGATTAATTCTGCATGATTAACTCAAAAGTTCCATGCATTTTTTGAGTTATGACGTTCTTTGAGTAAATGAGCGAAATGTTAAACTTAGTGCTAAGAATACAACTGGGACGAACGAGAAATTTCGTCAATGTCGACGAATTCGTCGATAACAATTCCCTGAGTAAATTCGTCGTGTGAAGTACAATAACGACGAATTTACTCAGCGAATTCAACTCTTAAATTGCAACAATTTCCAAGGGAAAACCTGGTCAAAATTACTTGGGTGGCAACACTCCATTCTTGAATAGCTGTTGTTGTTATTTACATTTATTTTCATTACATACTTCTTACAACCACAACCCGAGCTGAAAAAAAGACAGCCAATGTAGTAATGGAAGAATAAGAAAATAAAAATTTTGATTATTGAGTTTTTGTTTCAATTTTGACAGTAGTTGCAATTCTCATTTATTTAAATGAAAATTTAACATAATATCTCCGACCCTTAATAATCAATTTTAAAGTATTTTTAATAAAAAAATTAAATAAAAATACTGCATATTAGTGCTTTAAGGAATGTTTAACTTAAATTGCAACAATTTTGAAAAAAAAAACACTAAGAAAATTTTTATTTGAAAATTTCCTTAAGCTAGACACATTTTTAAGCATTTAAGCATTTATTTTTTGTTTCCTTTTTTTATAAAAAAAAACGGTTGTGTGGCACTGTGCAAGCGAATAAAATAAAATAAAAGCCTAGAGGTCATATAACATAAGTTAACTTTTTATTAATTGAAATTTTATGGAAGTAAAAATTAGTTTTTAAATTTTTTTATAGTTTTTTTTTTTTTGCAACATACGTCGGTCGGTATGTAGTCTGGTGGTTTCCATTGTTTTAATTTCTAAAAGTTTAGTTTTTTTTTCGGTTTATTTTCATTTACTGAAAAGTCTTTATGCAAGTGTTCGCATTTAAAGGATTCCACACTTGGAAAAATTTCCAAAATAAATTTATATTGATGAATGTATATTCAAGCAATACAAAAAACTATATATAACAAAGTAAAATCGAGCTAATGCTTTTGATTTAATAGCAGTAGAATCATGCATAGGTTTGGTTACTGGAGAAGCAAATCGCACTTTTAGGTCTACAAATTTGTAATGAAAATCTTTTTCGATATAAAAACGTTATAAGTTGGCATTAGTGTTGTCGATTATTCGTGTTTTATATTTTTAAGAATAAAATTTCACGATAAAAATATATTCGAATGACAACAGTACTAACTAGTCAAGACCGTTTTTTTTTCTTCTTTTTGATTCATCACAAAATTCCAGAAATTTTATAATTTCAACAAACATTTTTTTCAGTGTACTATCATTTTATAAGTAATTTGAATTTTATAAATATGTATGAGTGCACATACATACATATTTAGCAACACTGTAACTTTTTATTTCTGGTATAAATGACTAACTGTACTCGTATATATGATGTACGAGTATGTACACTGTTTTGTATTTAATTGCAGCTTGTAAAAGTAACTAATAGATACTGCCTGCATTCATGTAGACTGTATTTATGCATGTCTATGTATGTCTGAATAAGTAAATGAGTGTATTTGAGAGCAAACAAAAGCAAACAGTTCTACTAGTTTGCTTTTTTTTTTTGCATAATCTCAAGGCTACAGGGAAGGCAGCAGAAAACCAAAAACTCTATTCCATAACAGATACGCATGCTTTGGAGAAAGAAAGTTTTAAAAACTTTGCCCCCTTCAAGCAAACAGAAAATAAAATTATAAAAGGAACATAATTTTCCCTTTGAAATTGAAATATTTCAAGCTTATTTTTATAGTCAGATTGTAAGAGTTTTTTTTTAATTTTTTTGTAACATTTGAAACTTTGCTGTTGCATAAAAATGTAATTTAATGTAAAGAATTTTAATTGGAATAAATGTATGAATATTTTACAATTTACTTTTGATTAGCAGTTCTTGATTAAGAAACATTTTTATTTCAAATAACTTAATATAATATAAATTTATATAAATTTTTTTTTATGGTTTACAGCTCAAAAGGAAGACTTTCAGTGTCCCTCACAAATTGCAAATGGCAATTATGCAGATCCTGCTACTTGTCGTCGGTTTTATCAGGTGAGTTAAGATGAATTGCAAGATAATATATAGCAACCGAACTTCAAATTGCAGTTAAACATATAAAATAAGAAACCCTGCTCGAATCAAAGTTACGGCCAATGATTTATTTAATTACACTGTGTCACAACTATACAGGCATTAATTTAGATATAAACCGCAGTGAAACTGTGTTTTTTTTGTGAAAACTGTGAAACTGTGTTTTAAATAATTTTTTTTTCATATTAATTATTTTATTGTTTTATTGTTTTAATCAGAAATAATTTCTTATTCGGGCTAAAGTACAGTAATTACAATTCTTATTGAACGAAATGTTTTTATTAATTAATGTGAGTTTTTAAAGAAGAGAAGAAAAATTAAACTTAGACTTTATAGCTGGGGGAAATACCAATATTTTTCTGTGCAGCCACGCACTTCATCAGCACCCTAGTCTATCTAGTTGGATTGAGTTTGTTATAAACATCAGCTATTTAACTTATATTTTCAATGAAACGGAATATGAGAAATGATTGTTGTGTATACAATTGATTTGCCTTTGGTAAACACATTTATAAGTATAACTATTCATTTTCTGGTTTTCCACTATTTCATTCATCTATTTAGGTTAGAACGAAGTTATATTACTCTACCTAAGTATGTATGTTTATCTATAACCCACATTATTTAAAAAAATTTTTCATTCAATAAAAATTGAAATTACTGAACTTAAGTCCGAATAAGAAATTATTTCTGATTAAAATTCACTACAGTTCAACTAATTCTAAAAATTTCTCCATATAAAATATTGGTGTGATACATATTTATTTAAATACAAATGAACTAGAATGAATGTTAATAAGTTGATAAGGCTACTTTTATTCCATTACCAAAGTATACTTAAGTATTTACTCTTACTTTTAGTAACTGCTTATACTCGTATGTACTCATTATTGTAGCACCAACAATTCGTATGCTCACATATTTGCATTCAACCAACTTTGACTAAAGCCGATTTCAGCACACAAGAGTGTCTCCACTTCATTTATGCGAAAAACTGAAATACTCAACAACTATTAATTTAAAAGTACATGCTTATTGTGCGTATTCAGTGTATGTCATTATTATAACCGAAGCATGCTTATACTCAGAGTATGCATATTTATTCGGACAAAATAAATGTACTCATAATACGCAGAGTATTTACTTACTTACGTCCCTGTTCGCAATTTTGTGTATGGTTGGAAAATGTGCTTTATCGCTTTGAAAATATTAATCAGATAAGTTGGAAGTAAAAATTATCATAAATATATATATAAAACTTAAAACAACTGATATTATTCTTTTAAGAAAAATCCTAAAATTTGCAAACAAAAATCGTTATAAAATGATATTTAGTTATCTGTAAAGTCTTAAATGTATTTCTAGTAGAAATTTTTTGGGAGAAACGTTTTTAGCACTGTAGTGAAGAATTATAAAATCGAACTTTCTTTCTCAGCAATGCAATTTCTTGAACACCATTGCCATTTAAGCATTTTATCTAGGATGACCGCAATAAAACAATGTCGGAATTTTGCTCGTCTGGAACCCAGAAAACGATTTCCCTTTTTCAGATATTTAGATAACCGAAATTTGAGCTCGATTAAACGACGTTAATCCATGTTAATCCATTTCAAAGTTTGAAAAATTCAAATCCAGAACGGTAAATAATAGAAACACGATCAATATCTCAAAATAAAGCTAATGTTGTTCTTTAAAATTAATATCAAATACATTATTGTTGTTAAAAGATAAATTTTTCCTTTTGTTTTTTTTTTGACAAAAAATTTCAATTTGTTCAAACATAGAGCGACGAATGACACACGTTAACGTCGTTTAATCGAGCTCGAATTTCGGTTTTCTCAATATCTGTAAAGGAGAGTTGTTTTGTGGGGTTCAGACAACTAGATTCCAAAATTTTTTTTCTTCCTCTATGAGATCCGTTCACTCTAATACTCATGTATAGCCGAATAAATATTCAGAGTATTTTTATGCTTATGCATATAATTTTAGCTGATACGGCGTATAAATTTGACTTTTAGTCGTTTAAACTGCGTATTTTAATGAATGTCTATGAAAATAGTCATTAGTTGTTCATACCCAGCAAAAAAAAGAGACTCCAAACAAGTCATGAAAATGTAGAGTTTGCGATCTGGAAGCAGTGAAAATTTCGATCCAATCTAAAGATTTTTACGTGGGCTTGTCATTGTAAGAAGTTCTCTTCTTCGATGCCTGGTCACGTAATTGGAAGCGATATTAAGAAAAATTCCCTTTTTTGTGTTCTATGATAATATTTTCATCTAGGAAAAATTGTAAATAGTTACCTATTTTAACAGTTCGTTTCTTTTTATACGAATTTAAGCCCGAAACAGTGCTTTCATTTAAATTTAAGCAAATAACTTTTAAATTTTAGACTAAAATTAGTTCATAAATTTCTTTAAAAAAATAATTATTTTTTTAATTCTGGTGAGTATTTTCTAGCACTATGGAGGAGTTACAAGGTTTTGCATGACTAAAATAAGCTTCTACATGGTTTTTTTCTCACCCTCGACTCTCGGCAAATTAAAAATATCGATTGTTTGGAAGCAATGAAAATGACTAGAATGACTTCCATTTTTTTTTGACTAGGTAGCTATACGTATTCAGTCTAGGCTTGATGAGTATATTTGTGTATTTAACTGTACACATTTACAGTTGCTTGAATGCGGGCCAATACTCAGAGTATATACTTAAAATGATACTTAGCCATTCTCTAGAAGCAAATTACGGCATTCGATGCGGTTGTATCCATACGAATTTCATTGAAATATTTTGTAATTTCGTTCGATATCATGTGCCGCAATTTTCCCGCTAGTTGCTATTTCTAATCGAGCCCTGGATTATTTTCAAATTTTCAAGTATATTTTTAGTCGATATTTAATTTAATTTAATAATTTAATATGCATGTTATTTATTGTTTTTATTTCTCTTATAGAAAATTTTAGTGTATTGAAATTGTTTAATAATAATACATATTTTATTTTAAATCAAATTCATTTTAGTGTTGAATAATTTTTTTTGTTAGTTTAGACAAGAAGAGGATTTTTATGATTTTACTGTATACTAGCTGAGCCCGGCAAACGTTATCTTACCCTCAATTATTATGATTTGTTTAATACAAATTACTTCACAAAATGGTCACTTGTAGGGTCAAAAACAAAACAAAAACTTAGTGGGTATTGATGCGGACCTGTGTCAGCTCCACAGCTCTTATAGTTCCAGAGATCAAGCGTTACATTACAAACATACACTACGATTTTATATACTCGTATTGATTTAGTGCTTACTGAATACTTTTTGGAGCATAATTTAAGTTTCCTATCCTATATTGAGGTCTATTATTCCAAACTAAACGTTTTTGCTAGACATTAAAATAAAAATTATCAATGCATTTTATGTGATACTTTATTTCTTTTCAAAATAAAAGAGGCCAAAAAACCTTTTGCAAGTATTATATCTATCTTACTCGTAATTTCTAATTTACACAAGTCTTTTCCCTCTTCTTTCAGTGTGTTGACGGTTTTCCCTATTTGAACCGTTGTCCTTCTGGTCTCTACTTCGATGATCTACAAAAGTATTGTACATTTAAAGATGAAGCCAAATGTGGTCCTTTACCAACAAGTAAGTTTTGTTTAAAAACTTTTCATATTATTTAATTAAAATAAGTGTTTTGTCTAGCATAACCATAATAAAAAATATATATAACTCAACTTGTAAGAATGTAAATGAAAACCATTTCAAATGTATAATGATTTAATACAACCTTATACACATGTCCGGCATGCATGTAGATATTTTCGGAATTTTGACTAGCTGACCTAACTAACATTTTTAAAATTTTACAGGAAACCAGCTTTTATAATTGTTTCATACATACACATGCATGCTTATGGATACGTCTGAAATGTTTTTACTTTCAAAGGCATACAATGTGTAGCAATGCGTAACACATGGAGAAAAGTTTCACGGTTTTACAACTCTGCTTTTTTTGCTCTTTTCTTTATATAATAATGCAAAGTTGCAGCGCCTCTGGTGTAAATGAGGCGTATTAAATTTTCAAAGCATTATCCATTAGCTTTTAATCTTTAGAATCTTGCTAACAGTACAAGGAGTCAAGAAAGAAAGCACAAGAAATTATGCGATTAGAAATAACATTTCGCACTTAATCAACAAGAGGATACTAATTAAAAATTTAAAAAATTTCAGTAGAGACGGAAAACTCTTTGTGGTTATATTTTAAGGGAATTTTAAAATCCGAATACATAATAGTAAGCAAGCTCTATTTGAAAATATATTATCATTGTTTTTATTTTAAAACCTTGCAATTATTGGGGAAGCATATATATGTTTTGAAAAAAAGTCACAACTCCAGCAATTTTATCATAAAAACAGTCACATTTCGAATTAAAATCCTAAAGTAAAGCAAATTTTATCCACAAAAGAGCTATCGGAATGCGCTGAAATTTTTACAGTAGATATATATTAATGTTGTTAGTTGATTTATTGCAAAAAGTGAAATTTTAAAAATTTTGAGTTAATACACTCTTTTTGATTGAGTGCTACTTGTGAAATAAATCAAAAACATTTAATACGATAACACTGATTATTACATCCTAGAAAACTGCAAAATTTTTAACTTTTTATTAAGAAAATTGCAATTTAGCGTTTGTTTAAAGCAAAAATTCACACTCGTGAGTGATGATACAATAATTTGAAAAAAATTATTTATTTCTTGAATTTTCTTTGAAAAGTGCAATAAAAGTAAAAATTTTTTTTAATGAATTATATTTTATTTTAATAAAATTATTTGCCAAGTTAATTAAGACAAGTAATTTTTTTAACTATCTGTTCGTTAAAGCGTAACCGTCCGATAAATCATACATATTGTAAACTTTAAAAAATTTCTGTTATTTAGAAAACAATGAACACAAAAAATTAAATTTATTAGTTATTTTAATTTGAAATTTATTTGCTGGTGGTTTAGCTTGGTCTATATACGTATTTCATTGGCGCTTGAACCATATCATCAGTAGACTTCAACCACAAATTTTTAACAGTCACAAATTTCAAATTAAAATATAATTATGACAATATGTCGAATAATAAATTTCTTAAATTTATTAGTTATTTAAAAAAACTTTCATATACGAAGTTTGCAATACCGGAGTTTCACTGTTGTTTTAATTATGTAAATTTTTTTAAATAATTTTCTTAATTCATAACCACAAAAATATTAAAACCTAATGCGAATTTGTTAATATATGAAAACATAATATGTACTACCGAGGTTCGCAATAGCGAAACTCTATCGTATAACCTTCAAAAATTTAGTTAGAATTTTTTAACTATTTTATTTTAATAAAATTATTTGTCAAGTTATTTAAGACAAGTAAAACTTTTTTTATTAATTCTCTATTCGTTAAGGCTTAACTCTCCTGTAAATCATAAATATTTTATACTTTAAAAGTTTTCTGTTATCTAGACAGCAATGAACACAAAAAATTAAATTTATTACTCATTTAAAAAAATCTAACTTATGAAGTTCGCTATACCTCAACTTCTCTTTTGTTTTATTGCTAAAAAAAAGTTTAGATAATTTTCAACTAAAATTTTTTTAAATATTTTATTTGATTAAAATTATTTGCCAAGTTGTTTAAGACAAGTAAAATTTTGTTAATTCTCTATTCGTTAAAGCTTAACCGTCCTATAAATCATATATATTTTATACTTTGAACGAGTTCTGGTAGTTAGAAAACAATGAAAAAAAATTAAATTGACTACTTATTTTCAAAAAAAAAATATTTTTTTTTAAATTCAATAGTTATTTAAAAAAACTTTTATACATGAAGTTCGCAATACCTAAATTTCACTGTTTTTTATATGACATAAATTTTTTAATTCAAATATCTCCAAAATTCTAAAAGCTAATGCGAATTTGTTTATATTATGTGAAAAAGTAATACTACCGAAGTTCTTAATAACGAGACTTTATCGTATTTTCTGGAAAAAATTAGCTTGAATTTTTTATCTATTTTATTTTGATAAAATTATTTGTCAAGTAATTTAAAACAAGAAATTTGTTTTAATTATCTATTCGTTTAAGCTTAACTGACCGTTAAATCCTAAGCATTTCATACTTTAAAAGATTTATGTTACATACACAACAAGTTCGCAATACCTGAACTTCACTGATTTTTTTAATGATATAAAATTTGTTTAATAATTTTCCAAATTCAAGAATCACAAATATATCAAAAGCTAATGCTAATTTCTTAATATTATATGAAAAATTAATACTAGCGAAGTTCGTAATAGCGAGACTTTATCGTATTTCCTTGAAAAATTGAGCTAGAATTTCTTAACTATTTTTTTTTTCGAATTCAGCAGCCAAAAACCCATATGGACTAAGCATCAAATAATTTTGTGCAGCTACATATATTCGGTTTTCGTACCACTGTGCTGTGCAGTGACAACGTGTTCAAAATACTATAATACGTATGAGTATGAAATGGAGCGGGCAGGCCTTGTACTTTCAAAAGAAGGAGTATAGAGTTATTTTAGATGACGTTAGTTTTACTTCTTTTTGCCCGCTGAGTGCAAGTAGCAACAAGTCATAAAAATAAAAAGAAGTAAAACATCTCTCTCTTTCTTTTTCCCAAAAAAAACACAACCATCCATACGCAAACTTAAGCACAAGTAAGACATTCAAAATTCATATGAATGTCCTTTGTGTTTGTAAAATAAAATAAAAAAACCCGATACCAGCCATACACTATAAAACTAAATCTTACCAACTTCAATATTTAGAATTACACATACACATACACAGATATGCATATTAGAGCATCAAATCTTGCCTGCTTTTGTATCAGTATAAAGAGCAAAAGGATGTTAGAGATTAGGAAGCAATTTCCAACAAATGTCGCATAATTCATTTATGGAACCTGCCTTAACATGCTGAAGCACATAAGAAGAAAAAAAATAAATTAAAAGAAAGATGTACACATAATAAAGAGAAAAGCAAAAGTAGTAAAAAGGATACATTTTAAAGTTGAAAAAAAAAACAAAATAATTTTTAATATTTTTCTCTCATTTGTGTGAAGAAAAAAATACCACCAGAGTCTTTCTTTACTAGTCTTTATTACTTTTATCCATATTTCTTATACCTTGCACATACATATGTAAAGTGAATTAGAAAAGTCATTCCTATTTTTTTTCTTTGTGTTTAAAACAACATTACTAAAGGAAATGAACAACAACAAAAATATTTGAATCTTTATCATCATTTAATCCCTACGGTCTGTATGCGCTTCACTTTGGAGAAATAAAAAAAGTGTTCAAGCATTAATAAAACAGGAAATAGAGCATATTTCAATCCGACAAAAAATAAAAAAAGACCGGAAGTATACGAGTACATACAGTGTTACAAATATTCCTAAACATGTGAGTGTGTGTGTGTGTGGGTTTGTGCACTAGTGCTACTGCAAATACTTTGTTCTAAAGTTTGCAAGAACCAAAAAAAAAATACAAAATAAAAGGAAACGTAAACATTTCGTTACAAATAAGAAACAAAGAGCAGCCTACAAAAAAAAAATATTAACAAATCAGCAAAAATATCAAATGAAACAGAGAAGAGATTGGAAGCACAACATTTGCCATATAGAAATATTTGATGCAGTATTTCGGAGAAATGACAAATCGAAAGGCTTGGTTTTATGCTTTAAAGTGAAATGGATTATTGTAGGATTTTAGAGATTTAGAATTTATTATTATTACAAGTTCTATAAAGCCCATATAAAATTAATAGTGTTAAGGGCTAAATGTTTGCAGTAGCTACAAATCAACAGATGCCACAAAATGCTTAAACATCTGTTGTGAGTTGAGTATAACGTACAAGGGATTTTATTAAGGGCTTTGTATTTTTAGATTTAAATCAAATAAAGTATATGCGTGAGATATCAGAGAAATTTTGCCATTATTTAAGAAATGTAAAACCGTGCAAATGACCAACGGCAGCTTCTGTGCATAGCGCGCATACGAAATATCCACTTTTCTATGACTCGAGCGCATGAATCGAGAGTTTCGTTGGCTGAAGTAGTTGACTACAAGACTGAAGGTACTGACTTCGAGCCCGTTCTCCAACAGTCAACAACACCACGCGTTTTTTTGATGTGCAATAGTGTATCACTTGTTGTAGGAAAAGTTCATGTATTGAAGGTATAAACACTAGTGATGAGCGATAACGTGATTTTTTAATAATGTTGCTCATGATGAATGTGATTTCTAAATCGCTCTTCTTTTAAACTGTGACTGTGATCACAGCTTAGCAGTATTTTGTTTGTAGCAGTTCTGTTGTTATGAGAAATCTAATAAGAAGAGCAGTGAAATTAAACTGTGACTGTGATCACAGTCATCATGTGATCATTTCAGCTCTTCTGCTTTAACAGTCTTTATTAGTATTGGTATTTTGATAAATACTAATAAGAAGAGCGACAAGAACAAACAATTAGCAAATCAACCCCGTCCAAATATTGAGATTTTCGTATAAGAGGCAGATAGACAAACATTTGCATATATGAACATGTGAGATGTACATAGTTGCCAGAAAAGACTATTTGACACGATTTGACGATTTTTTTATCGACCTTAGCTGAAGGTATAAAAAAACAAATCATGTGGTAGCCTTATCTAATGTTAAGTGAGCATATAAGAACAATCACATTTTGTATAAAAGAACTTTATTTCCAAAACCTGTTACTTGATAAATTCAGTCACAGTTGTGATTAGTGATTTTTCAATCGCTGTGTAAAAAGAACAGGTTTAAAAATATCGCTCAACTCTAATAGACACTAATCGTTTAACTTTATCGATTTCAGGGGATATTAATTCTAATGTAATATCAGAGCAGAGGGCGCTCTGTAGAAGAATCATCGGCGAAGTAAAATTATCAATAAAATGGCTACTTAGCACAGATTTGAAAGTTTAGTACACCTCATTGACACCAGGGGCGCTGCAACTCTGCAATTATTAAAAACGTGCAAAAAAGACAGAGTTGTGAAATAATGAAGCTCTCCTCTATATTTTAATTCACCACCTGTGTTATCTTGTGAATGAAAAAAAAGTTCTCTTTAAAATCATGAGTCTCGATTTGAAATAAGATTTTTGATTTGGATCCTGGAAGGATTTGCTTTCTCACATTCACTATGTGTTGATCTTTTGCAAGTTGTTTTTGGGCAGCCAGGTCTTATATATTTTTGCGGATTTCATTCGAGAGCTATGTTGGCTATGTCTCGTGTAAGAATGTGCCCAATGCATGTCCACTTCCTGTCCTGAATAGCTAAATAGCCGTAAGGCGTCTCAGGGAAAATATGGAGGCTCAAAAGAAAAGGACGCTTATGACGACCATAAAAAACGCGAAAAGTTTGCCTTTCGTTATAACGAATAGAATGCAAAATTTTTATAGAAAAAATTTTAGTATTTGTCCGTTTCGTTGAATGAAACGAGGGCGCATCAATAAGTCCGTAACTTTTCAAACTTCTCTCGTAGTTATATGCAATGCATAACTGTTCACATCACCTACCACCTGTTAATAGACTACTGTCAAATTTTTATCAATTGTCAACATTTACTTTACGTTTAACTGCTATTCTAAACATACAACCTCGTGTATTTTTCTAAGAATGGAGAAAAGTGAATTTCGTGTGCTCATTAAACATTATTTTTTTCGAAAAAAAAACGTTAATCAAACCAAGGAAAAGCTCGATAAATACTATGAAGACTCTGCAACATCTATTCTAATAATAAAAAAGTGGTTTACTGACTTTCGTTGTCATTTGTCCTTGTGCGACACAAGTACAAATGACGCTGAACATTCTGGACGGCCAATTGAGGTCATTACAACACCGAAAATTTCAAAAACAAAATCCACGAAATGGTGTTGACCGATAGAAGAGTAAAAGTACGTGAGATTGTTGATGCCATAAGCATCCCACATGGTTTAGTGGATTCTATTTTGAATGATTAATTGATAAAGCTTTCCAAAAGATGGATTCCGCGTTTACTCACTATCGACCACAAGCGCATGTGCAGTTCCCATGGCAAAAATCCATGAATTGGGCTTCAAATTACTCCCTCATCTACCCTATTCTCCAGATTTAGTACCTGGTGACTGCTTCCCATTTGCAAACCTAAAGAAGGTGGAAAGAGATTTAGCTCCAACTATGAAATTATTGACCAAACAATTGCCTATTTTAAGGACCTCGAAAAATCCTATTTTTTGGAAGGGAAACAAAAACTGGAACTAAGTGAACTAAATGTACTGAGTTAAAAGAAGATTATGTTTGAAAAATAAATTCTTGTCTTGCAAAAAAAAACTGTCACGGACTTATTGATCCACCCTCGTACATGAATGGTCTATGGTAATTTAACATATTAAACAGAAAAAATGCCAGCCAAATCGGCAGCTGTAACTTCAACATTATGGCCACTATTAATTGTCAAACTTCGAAAGTACCTATTGCAAAACACTTTATTAAATAACTAACATGTTTTCTGGAAACATGATAGTAAAATCATAATAAAAAAATTTTATTTTTGCATTAGACACACACAGAACTCTTCACAGAAACCTGTTTTAATTCATTTCACTTAAAACATGTTGTTTGCCTTTCTTAACAAACACAACAACTTAAAAAAAAACTTTAAAGATTTATCTGCAAAGAGACGACAGACTTTTGAGCAAACATTTGTTACAAAGTAAAAAAGAAAAAAGAGAAATATCTAAATTGCAAGTTAAAATGAGAAATAGAACTTAGTCTTAGTACTGCAAGTCTCAAAATAACCCACAGCACAGAAGAAGACTTTAATAAATTGTTGGGGAACGTAAAAGTTTTCAAATAAAATTCGATATAATTTGTCAAGTTTATAGCATACAACTGCCACAAAAATGCATTACAAAATGATCAACTGTGCGGTGCACGAGTAATAGTAAAGCAAAGAAAACTAACAAATTTTTGTTTTTCTTTTTATTAAATAAAGAGAAAAGTTTTCCATGTCTGTTATTTAAACAAACAAACAAATAAAGTATTTATGAAAGAGATCATAAAATTAAAGTTTAATATACATATACATGGGCACTTCCACGACAATATCTACTTTTTTGTCGCGTGCGACAGCAAGCATTTAAGATTGTATTTCAGAACAAAGTGATTAGATTTTTCTTAAAATTTGGCTTAATGTAGAGCTGCTGAATGAAGGCCTACACAAATACATAAAGAATTAAAAAAGGTTTCGTCTCTTTGAAGAAAAAAACAAGCATATTTGTTTGGTGTCGCACGCTACAAAAATTTAAGATTCCTATGGAAATGCCTAGATCTGAAAGAATGTAAGGGAAGACTCACAAAGGCGTTGCGTTGGGCAGTGTCATGAATGTTTTAATTTTTGTCCTAATCTACTGTTTTCAAATTTTCAAAATAAACGAAGAAGGACATAATGGCCCACAATTATTATCGAGAAACTTAAAGTTCCAACAAATAAAAAGGATTTTCAGGAGCGAATTAATACTCAACTGGAAGATATAAAGGAAAATGACATCAATAATTTGTGGAATAATGTTGAAAATATTTTAAATACAACGAAAAACCCCCACGGAAACCGATTAGCAAGAGAAACAGAATAGTGGAATACAGATGAAATTCGAGAGCTTTGGAATGAAAGAATTAATCATAAAATTAGGGATAAACATAGAGAGTAGGAAAAATACTGGAAGATGAACAAAAAAGAGGTGCGGGAGGCGACACGTGCTGCAAAAATTGACATTGTTTCGAACAAACTTTTTAATTAAAAATTCCCAGTGAAAAAAAATGGAAGTCATTCTAGCGGAAGTACATTTTCATTGCTTCCAAAAAATCGATATTTTTAATTTGCCGAGAGTGAGCAAAAAACCATGTAGAAGCTTATTTTAGTTACACAAAACCTTGTAACTCCTCCATACTCACCAGAATTTAAAAAACAATTATTTTTTTAAAGAAATTTATGAACTATTTTTAGTATAAAATTTAAAAGTTATTTGCTTAAATTTACATGAAAACACTGTTTCGGGCTTAAATTCGTATAAAAAAAACGAATTGTTAAAAAAGGCAACTATTTACCATTTTTCCTAGATGAAAATATTATCATAGAACAGAAAAAAGGGAATTTTTCTTAATATCGCTTCCAATTCAGTGACCAGGCATCGAAAAAGAGAACTTCTTGCAATGACAACCCTATGTAAAAATCATTAGATCGGGTCGAAATTTGCACTACTTCCGCATCGTAAACTCGACATTTTCATGACTTTTTTGGAGTCTCTTTTTTTACTGGGTTTCTTTACAAAAACATTTGGTAATAAAACGAGTTATCTGGAACTAAATATACATGCGTATTACATACAAGTGCGATTAAAGCCAAACTCTCGGTGGGCAGCTCTGGATTAAATATAAGCAAACACGTAAATATGTATATGTTCACACGTGTGTACGTACTTAACGCATTAACTAATTGTGCGATTGAAAAAAAACATTGAAAATGCTGCCGAGATTGTCTAGACGTTGCTGTCACATTCTGGAAGCCTTGTGCGAAGTATGAAAATGGCGACGCATCTGCTGGCAGATCAATAACCAGTCTATAGTCAGTCCATAGTTCAGTCTATCAAAGAGTCGGTCTAAAGTTTAGTGGTTGATTACACAGAGTTGACTATTAAAGAGTTCAAGTCATTGTTGCGAAGAAAAAGTAAACATCAGTTAAAAGTGCTGATAGACGTACATAAGTGTATAAACTTTACACTGTAAACTAAAGCAGTGAGACATTGTAGTTGTATTAACGTAGAGCGTCAACAGAGTGACCCTTGTGCGTGACGAACAGCAGAGAGATGGGAAATTGCTGCAACACAAGCGCAACCAGTGTTGTTAAGAGACTTGTACTCGTACTTATATACAAAAGCGGAGTAGACGTAGTGGTATCCAGTTCTGGTACTCTTAAGTAATTTAAGTTGTGTGCGTGTATTTAAGCTCTTAGTTTATTAGTATAAGTGCATTTGTTTGTAAATCAAATAGTATCATTCTTAACCCTAACTAGTACACTGTGGATTTTTTATCATTTGTAAATCAGCGAGTCCACATACTCGAAAATCCCAGGAAATTTAAGATTTAACAAATATATACTATGACCTAAACATTCACAAAATTGAAGCGGTGTTCGATTTGGCGGACAGAAAACAGATTGGGAAAAACTTTATATCAAAGCTTTTCACTGACAATCAAAGAACGGCTTTTGAATCTAATGTGGAGAAGCCAATAACAGGAGCACCATTAACAAGAAGCGAAGTGGAATTTGCTACAAATTCCTTACAAGTCAGAAAGACAAAACGTCTTAATACAGGACAAAAGCGTACAATTTCTAGTCAAACTTTTCAATCACAAATTTACAAAAACCATGCCCTCATTGAGGTCGAAGTTCAAAGTTTGGAAAATTCACCGACTTGCCTGCAGTTGAGAAGAGAATTCGTCAATTTAAAATAAATAAATATTTTAAATTACATATGTATGTATATACCAAATTTTTCGTTAAAAAAATGTAACCCTTGTGAGTCATGCGGGTTAAAATGTGACTTATTTTTTTTCACAGGGTGGCGTTGGCTAAGCTAGTTAGTACGTTGACTACAAAGCCGAAAGTCCTGGGTTCGAGCCCGGTTTTCAACAGTCATTAAATAACAACACCACTTAGTTTCTTGATGTGTTTCTTTGTATCAGTTTTTGTAGGAAAGTTCAAGTGATGATGACATAGTCACTGGTGACTGGTCACTGGTCACTGGTCACTGGTCACTGGTCACTGGTCACTGACTTCAGCAGATATTAATTCTAATGTAAAATCAGAGCGCCCTGCTCTCAAATAACCAATAAAAAAGCTACTTAGCGGCGCTGCAATACCTGAGTGTTACGTCTTCTGTATAACAAAAAGATATTTCATTTATTCTGAAAAAAGCATCTGCCTTCCGTATCGTTTTCGCAACTTTTCCTGTGAGTACAGATGTTAAAACTCATGCTACACTTGTTTAAATTGAATATATTTCTAAGTATTTTTCATTTAAATTTTTAAATGCATATGTATATATATTATATTAATTATCTCTTTCAGTAAGCTCAACATTTACATGGAAAATACTTTCATTCACAAAAGAATTTCTATTGAGTAAATTTTCTACATCTAAATAATTTTAAGGAAAATTACTTAAAACGAATATATGACATTACAATAAGTTTATGAGAGTACAAATACTCGTACATTGCTACAAATAAAGATTATTTTGTCTTTGAAAATTCTTGCAAAATTTTCTTGAAAACATTTTACAAGAAGCAGACAATAACAATAACAATAACGAAGATACATACATACATACAATAAAACAACAAAAACAAGTTGTGTTAAGTATTCTAAGAATTATTTAATATTTACTGCGTAAAGTTACATGGACATTCCACAAAAACCAATTAACATACATAAAAGATTTAATACAATACGAGTTTTGCCCAGCAGTTTTGAAATTAGAAAAGAACGCACGCACGGTGTCATGGGACACCGGGTAGGAACGTAGTTCCTTACGTTTTATTTACCTTTAGAAATTGCCACTTACTGCTTAGTGGGTTTATTTTTTATAATTATATTATTAATATATAGCGTTTGTGTCCTTCCATACTCAAATCTATTTATGTTTTGAATTTTATAAAAATCGATAGATATTTTCAAAGAGGAATAAATTTTCCCTTATCCCCACGTGCTTCTAGTTTTTAAATAAATGTTTATCCTATGTCTTCTTGTAGACTCAGATTTATCTGTTTTGAATTTTGTAAAAATCGGATAGATAAAGTTAGGTCTGGATTACTATAATATAAATAAATCCATTCATTTTTACTCCTTTTAAAAATAAATCAAACAAGAAAACTACTTACATTGTGCTTCTTTTTTTTTATTCCCAAACAAAACGTTTGTAAAAAAATACACACATTTTTGGGAGGGAAATCGGATAATCGAGGCCTTTCTGTAGTCTCAAAGAGGAAGAAATTTTCCTTAACTCCCCTCGTGGTGCCAATTTTAAAAATGTGTAACCAAAATCGCATAGATAGTGTCAAAGAGGGCGATATTTCCCCTAAACTCCCTTAGTGGTCTTATTTTTGAAAAAATCTGCATTCTATTTGTTTTTTTAGACTTAGATCTATCTACATATATTTTGAATTTCATGTAGAAATTTTTTTAAATTAACTTTTTGGCGATTTTTAGTTTCGGTGGTTTTTCTTATTTTTGCACTTTTTCTCGCTTCTGTGATTGTTTTGGCGGTTTTTTAAGTTTTTGGCGATTTTTCGGTTTTTGGCGTTTTATTTTTATTTTAGATTTTTTTTTGGTTTGAAAGTCTGGCGTTTTTTTTTTTTCGTTTTATTGATTTTTTTCAGTTTGGCGGTTTTTTTAGTTTTGGGATTTTTTTTTTCAAGTTTAAGTGATTTTGAAAAAAATTTCCAGAGTTTACCTCTAACGGTTTACAAATAGAGGCTTGCGTGAACAGTCTTGAAATATAGATACGTCTTGTTTTTTAAATCTATATTCGTCGCATGTATTATATTAAACCAATAATAAATGCTGTCGTATTATAAACGAAGCACAATGGTTGCATTGGTGTTCGTGTATATGAGTGTTAAGAAGCGATTTCGCGAAGACAAGAAGAAGATAATAAACAATCAAAAGAATTAGTGTTGATGCGTGTATGCTTTTTATTTTGCATATTGTACGTGAGAGTGTGTGTGTGAGACGTAGATGGTAGGCTATTATGTGTTTTAAAAGGGAGTTTTTTTTTAAAGCCATCGCACACAATTAATGTCAATGCATGTGTGTATTGTATGTATGTTTGCAGAAAAATAAAAGAAGATTTCTCTGTAGTAAAGCATTTGAAAAATGACTCACGTCTTTAAAGTTCTTATCAGTGGTCTTGTGCTGGACTTTAGTTTACAAGTTGTCGAAATTACATTAAATCATAGAATAGCCATATATTTTTATTATTATTTTTTATGTTAGTGTTAATTGTTGTAGTCTGTTTAAAAATATACTAACTTTGCAAATTTCAAGTGTCTAAATATAATTGTATGTGGAATTTTTAAATTTTTCGTTGCTCATTTTGAAACACCCTTTAATTTTTAACTAAAGTTCTACAGCGTAGCGAAAATAATAGGGTTACTTTTAATTTTTTGTGCACGAAACCCAAAAAAAAAAGAAGGAAATCGTGCATAATAAGGTGATGAGAAGGGATACTAAAAGTAATTTAAAAAATAGACATATATAATATTTTTGGTGAACGTTATTGCTTGTGTTAACAAAACGTGCAATTCTAACTTAACCTGAAATAAATTACTTTTTCCATAAATCTGTTTAGAATTTATTATTAGTGAAATTGATTTAAATAATGTTCCGAAACTAGATTTTGGCTCGTTGAAGTAACAGGTACAAACTTATTGTAAAAATTTACAAAAAATAATTCGTTCTTTTTTGTGATATTTAGTTTTTTAATTTTTTTCACATCGTGGCAACTCCAAAAATTTTCACTATTACAAAAATCAAAAAATCCTTACAGGTGAATGAAAATTGGATTGCTCATTAAAAACTCTTAAATTGCAAATTTCATCTATAGCTGCCCAAAACTTTATTTGAAATTAACTTTGACCAAAAAAGTAGCTCAAATTACCCAAGGTGCGCTGCGCTGGTGACATCATTGCCCTTATTTCTTTAAAAATGAAGACGGAGCTCCAGTTACCATAGTAAACAGAACTTTATCAAATGTTCCTTTATTTTGAATGGAAAAAATTTGTTGAATGTATTTAGTCGAAAAAAATTATAAAAAAGACCAGAGTCAGAACTGCAGGGTAATTGTTATTTATTATATGTAAATGCATGTTAATATTTTAAGATTTAATTTTTATTTACTTCTTACGTTTTATTTTAGTTTGCTCAGATAGACAAAAGCCATAGGAATATATACAATGTATATTATATTAAAGATTTAAGTTACTATTCACATGCCGTGAGACAAGACAATAATGTACAGTTCATCACAGTTAAAGAGTATCAAATCAGTTGAAATGTGATGTGGGGATTTAAATAAGCTAGAGCTAGAGCACTATCACGAATGACGGTGTAGAGTGTAAGAACAATGATTGCTAAGCTTTTGAAAAGAGTAACAGTTGCCGACATCGACGTCACTTTAACACAATACCAAAAAATTTGGGGCTTGGTTACTCGCTCTCGAGAACAATTTTGTGCTACTGGGAATCAATTTTCATTACCCAAGGTCTAGAAAAAAGCATAAACCTGTCAGGTGGAATCAGTTGTTTTCGACAACGGGTACATAAGCCCCAGTTTTTGGGTATTGTGTTAAAGTGGCGTCGATGTCGACAACTGGAATAAGGTTGGTTAATAATTGAAACTTGTTTATGATCATTTTAATCGAAAAAACAAACGTTCATTTGCTGTTAATCATATTATGATCACGTTAAACCTTACATGATTAGATTAAATCATATAAGTACAGATACCCAGCAGAAAATTACACATTACGTCAGAACTATTTAACATATAGTGACTTACTTTACTGATTACCAAATTTCATTACTCGCTTACAAATCACATTACCCAAAATTTAAAAAAGTATGTACAAGTTGCTAAATGAGGAGAATGTTTTTTTTTAGATCAAATAGATTACGTGAACAAGTTGGCAAAGAAAAAAAAAATTAGTACTTCCTAAGAACCGATTATTTAAGTCTCACAGCTTGTTGAAATCAATCAAGTCCAAACTCGATTACCTTCTTTGAAATTTTTTGCTGGGTATATTTTTGTGAATTTTGTTAGGACTATTTTGTACAACTTTTTAATCAGTTAAATCCCCGTTCAAGGCTACTTGTTGGAAACCTAGTTATGAAAAGAATAGGGAGATACGAGTATTAATATATTAGAAAAAAATATTTCTTGTATATATATTTGTTATCACTATTATATTGATTAAGAAAATTACATTTAGAATTTACGTGAATCAAGTACAGCCGAATCCGCTTTATCGCAACACGTTTTACTAAAAAAATGGGATTATTAAAAGCGATACAAATCCCTGCATTGATTTTAAACGCAGCTAGTCTTATTCACTTGGCTTTAGCAAAACATCGCTTTACTGAAAATAACGTATTACTGAAAAACAAAAGCAAGCCCACAACTACGTTTTGTATGAAACTTACTTCGCTTTAGTGAAAAAATAAACAATGACAAACTTATTTATTAGAAATCTATTGTATAACTTAAGGCTGAAAAAATTTTGCATGTTTTGTCCGTTAAAAAATTAAATGGCAAAATGTATTTGTCCTTTTCGCTTTTACGTACTTTATTGTATTTTAATATTATATTGTGCTGATTTTAAACAGTACCCTTAATTGTAACAAATATCAGTAATGCAAACTATGTTTTAGAGAAAAAATCGGATAACTGAAAAAAATTGGATTTTGGTTATTTCCAGTAAACCGGAGTCGACTGTATGTATATTTATTCTTGTACTGCACTGTGTGGATTATTTACATGAATTCAAGGTAGATATGTATGTAGAGATTCCAGTTTGAAGCCAATTAATTCTTTGGTCGTCTTTGTTATTCTTTTGTCATACTTTTAAAACACACAAATAATTCAAGTCTTTGATATTTAATTTAAAAAAAAAACAATACAAAAATTTAATACATGAATTAAAAAATTCATATTTTTACATAATTTATAAAATATTTTAAGCTAATAGTATTAAGAGATTTAAAGACTACGTACGCTTCAACACATACAATTTAAATAATGAAAATTTAAGAATTTTAGCCAAATAATTTTAGTTATTGTAGAAATAAAAATAAAAACTAAATTTTTCTTATTATTTAATAAAAGAGTGGCATAACTTAAGTATTTAGTTAGTTGCTGATTCTAAGGACCATTAATAGAATCCAATTTTTAATTGCGGTTGCTGATACCAATCATTTATGTTTAACTGTTTATAAATAAGTAATTTAATAAGCAATTTACTGACAATGTTAACAAACTGTTAACGAAACACCAAAAATAATTATAAAAAATCAATTAAAATTTTATGAAAATTCAGTAAAGTGGAATTTTGACTCGCACAGGAAGGGTTTCGTACAGACACGAATACTGTAATAATAAACGAACTTTAGCTTATACATATAATCGATCAAACTATACAATAAGCAACTATCAGCTGTTAAATGGTTGCTCAAATAAAGCAGTGATGTCAACTCAAAGTTGTGACACTTTAAAAAAACACGCTTTGCGTTCTGTTTGAAATTAGGTTGAAAAAAAATTTTATTCAAATAATTTTTAAAAATTTAATTAAATTTATTAAAATTGTTCGAATGAAACTACTTTAGCCTATATAATCGATTATCTTACCTGTGAACATTTAAAAAAAGATATGTCTGGGTTTTTTTGCGTTTTACCGATTTTTTCGGGTTTCGGCGTTTTTTTTTCGTTTTCGAATATGTATAACATTATCCGCTAGAACAGCAAACATATGACAGTTAGAAATTAGAGGATCTTCCAAAGCGAGCAACGAATCATTTTATAATCCTAATGTACACTCAAACCTCGTTTTATGCGATTGATCCGTTCCAGAGAAAATCGCATAAATCGAATTCGCATAAAACGATACACTAGCTCCATACTAAAATTAATGATTCGTCCCTGAATTTTGAAAAAACGCATAAATTCAAAGTAAAGCATTCAAACTCAAACAAAATCGCATAAAAATAGTCAACAAAAAAGTAATACATTTATTAAAAAAAAACAAATAAACATCAATTCAATACGTACTTAACAAAGAAAAAATGTAAATAATTGAAGAAATAAATTATATCTCATAATCAGAATCACTAATATGGCGTGTGCCGAGTTTCTGAACTGGATCTATATCGCTTTCATCACTAGAGGAAACAAACACATCTATGGGTAGATTACTATTTTTATCACTACAAATGTTCTCACTTTGGCTGAAAGAACATCAAAGTTTTCAGTCAGTTCTTTCTCCTTAGGTACTTGTTGAAAAAAAATTGTCATAGGTTTTTGTGATGTCGATTTTTTTAACTCTTTTTGTAACTCTCGATATGCCGAAAATGTGTTGTTAAGCCCATGCTGAATTTTTAGTGCCCGTTCCATATTGGGATCAATATTAAGAATTTCGCTCTGTAAGTCTTTAACTGAATGATATTTACACTAAGTCACAGCGCGCTGCAATAAAAGTCACAAGCAGTGTTGCCACAACCAAAAAAAGCGTGCAAAAAAATTCAAAATCACACAAATTTGAATTCGCATAAAAAAAATTCCCATAAAACGAGGTTTGAGGTAATATACAGCCATTTATATCTAGACACTTGAAATTTTCAAACTTACTGTATTTTTATTCAGACTATACCAACTAACATTAAAATTAAAGGGCATTCCACTAGTTAATGTAATTTTGACAACTTGCTGTATATTGAAAACCGTAAGAGGCAAACTCTTGAAATTATCAAAAAAAAAAATAAATAAATAAAAATTCCTAAAACTATAAAAAGTCATAAAGAAATATCGTAAAATGGAAAAAGCCCTTAAGGGAAAAATTTAACCAAAAATATAATAAAAATAGCCAGCCAAGTAAAAGGAGGCCAAAATTACTAAAAAAAAATGCTAAAAATCGAAAAAAATTTCCAAAACAAAAAAAACACAAAAGATAAATAAATCGCAAAAACTAAAAAAAGTACTGTAAAAGAACGAAAAACTCGCCATAACTAAAAAACCACAATACTAAAATTATCACCAAAAAACAACAAAAAAATCACAAAAAAAAAACAAAAAAAAACTATAAAAAAAGAGTCAAAACTAAAAAAATCAATCAAACATAAAAATATATTGAAAAAATAAACAAACAAAAAAATGGCCATAAACCAAAAAGTCTCCAAAAAGAAAAACCCTCAAAACTAAAAAACAATGTCAATACTAAAAATTACTCCGAAACCAGAAAAAATCTACGAATCCCGAAAAATCGCCAAAAAGTAAACAAGCGCCGTACGGAAATCTTCGTGTGTGAGTGAAAGTCGCACTTTACAGAATTTGTATTATTCTACTGAATTAGTACTACATTGGCTAATTAATAACAAATTTTTTTTAAATCGAGATTTTGGCTTTTTTCCATACAGTGGATCTTCTTCTATCGAAATATAAAAAAACTCGATTTAAAAAAAAAATTATGAGTTAGGAGGGTCTTCCTATATTAAGGCAACGATATGTAAATGAAAATAAAATAAAAAACAACAACAAGTACTCGTATTAATTGCTTTCGCATGAGCAGTGTGTTGCCAAACCAGTATTTTCGACCCGTTGCTGCCAAGTTTATAATTGGTGTTTATTTTTTTGGGAAATTCTTGGTTGGTTTTCATACAAACAGAAACAGCTGTTTGTACAGTTTGTCAAATAAGTGTTGAACAAAAAATACAAAACAGTCGTTAAGCAGCTCTGGGTCGGAGAACATCTCTCGCGTCATCGTAATTATTTCTTAAGTGCGGTCAGGCTTGTGTGTGTTGGTTGGCCTTCGAGAGTTTTTTGTCTCGCTCGCACTGGTTGACTGGTCTGCCACGGATAACCGTATAATCTTGCGGTTTTTTGTGGAATTTCTTTAACAACCACGTTGCCTACTTCCTATGTGAAGGCATAGGTCGTGTACAGTCAGTCACAAAACCTTATAAAATACTGTTAATACCATCTTGGGCATATGGTCTACGTTACTCCGCCCATATTTGTGCAACACCATATTATGCAAATTTACTTTGCATTAATATGTTTACTAAATAAATAAATAAAAAATACAAAAGTACAGCGACAAATACATTTATTTCTGCGAGAGATTTAAGATTTATTTAACTTTTATTAGACAACATTTTTGTCAAAACCTAAATTTATTAAACTTGTACACTAAGAGAAGAAACATAAATTCAGCTAAGTGAGTACTATCATTAATAATTCTTGATTGTATAAATGAAATGTTTCATTAGTTAAATGAAAGTTTTCATTATATGCATGAAATTTCATAATAGACCTGAAACTCAACCAATTATTCTTCATTAATACAAAGAATTCTTACGTTAACTCGTTATTAATGACAAAGCTCATTGATCCAATGAAGGTTTTCCTTTCAGTGTGTAGTCTGAACGATAAAGTCAGCTGTTTATGGTTTTAATGTTAAATTTAGTGTGTAAAACACCTACTTTTTTACTTTTTCCAAAATTTTTTTTTTTTTTTTTTTTTTTTTTTTTTTTTTTAATACATTTATTTATTTATTGTATCTTCAATTATGAACAAAAGTGTTGTTATTATTTCAAATGCAAATTTGCTTGTTTAACAATAAAAAAATTCTTAGAAAACTTTAAACTTTTGCATTTACATTTGCTATTTTATTCTTCATTACTTCTTTAAATAATTCCCAAGACACGGGTATAATTTAATTGATTTTTATGATGCTGAAAAACTGTATTTTACTTTTCTTCTAACATTCTGTGTTAAGTAAGGCGAAGTACAAAAAGTCTCTCGCAAAAATTATTTATTTATCGAGCAATAATTCTTTAAAGATATATTGGAACTATTGTCCTACAACTCGCTAAAGCATTAAGTGATATTGAAATTTTAAAGACATTGAGAATATGTAGTCTCACAAGCATCTCGAACCTAACAAACCATAAAACCCCTAACACACCATCAACTGAAGAAAACAACATCTAACAATAAATAATCTAACTCCAATGATAATGTGACATTAATTCTCATTTTTATTGCATTACGAAAGGAGCAAGAAAAACGCACATAAATGAAATGAAATAAAATTAAATAAAACGTATTTTATTGTCTTTCAATAAACAATGAATAAATTACAATAGAAAAACCATACAAACAGGTTCAAAAGAACATCGACGGCAACTGCAAATAACGCCGTAAATTAATATCATTAGCATAAATAATCATTTATAACAAAGTATACGTATACTCGTTCATAAAACACAAAATAAACATAAAATATAATCGTATAAAAAATAAACAGGAAATAAAAATCTATTTCCAACGCACACATACACACACATTACATTAGCCACTGCAATCAATACACACACACACTGTATAGTGCCACACTCATACATACATATGCTTTTGCTACAGCAATTGGATTTCATGGAAAAGCTTTTCAAGCAAAGTATTCTAAAGTGTTATATCTCTGGCGTACAAGTGTAATTTCATCAGATTTTGATTAGATTTTAATACTGGAAGAAATGTCAGCATATGGAGGTGTTTGTCATTTACGCATAAATAACATCAAATGACTTTTTGGCACTTAAAAGAATGACAAGAGAAACAACACTTACAGTAGTGCTTTTTGTTTTTGTTTTGTTTTTTTTACACAACAAAATATACTGCACAGTGGGGCTGCTAAAATATATTTAAGATAATCTGGTTAATTTTAGAAATTGTCTGAAAGCTGAAAATTTGCGCAACAAAATCAGCTGTCAGCTTTCTAATAAAGTAATCGTCTGATAATTAGTGGCAGCGGATTTAAGTATAGACCACAGTATCGAGTATTGGCTGTTGAACGAATGAATGAGTAGAACTAATAATAAAAGCACGTTCATATGGAAACATTCAACGACTCTCTTTACACACATTGTTTATTTTTACGCAGCAAAAATAACTTAACTTAAACTTAAACTTATAAAATACTCCGACTACACATGCGTACATACAGGACTATTTTATTTATGCACACACATAAAGCATGTTATCAAACAGTCACACACACACACACACACACACACACACACACACACATTTAACATTCCATTTTATATAAATAATAAAAATAAATAAATAAATATATGAATGCGGTGACGAATGATTAATAAATATCCCGAGTATTATGAGTATGTATTTTTTTGTCCGATTAAATATCCATTAGCCTGAGTATTAACATACTCACACTAGAAGTATTAAGGAGAGTCAATGCGCTTGATACGCATGTGTGTTTTTATTTTTAGTTGTAGCATATTTTACTTTTTCACGTAAACGAAGAAGAGATGATCTTGTACTTTGGAATCGGCTATAGTCCTATTTGCCTAATCATTACGCACCCAGTAAAAAAAGAGACTCCACAAAAGTCATGAAAATGTAGAGTTTACGATGCGGAAGTAGTGCAAATTTCGATCCGATCTAATGATTTTTACATAGGGTTGTCATTGCAAGAAGTTCTCTTTTTCGATGCCTGGTCACTGAATTGGAAGCGATATTAAGAAAAATTCCCTATTTTGTGTTCTATGATAATATTTTTATCTAGGAAAAAGGGTAAATAGTTATCTATTTTAACAATTCGTTTCTTTTTATACGAATTTAAGCCCGAAACAGTGTTTTCATGTAAATTTAAGCAAATAACTTTTAAATTTTAGACTAAAAATAATTCATAAATTTCTTTAAAAAATAATTTTTTTTTAAATTCTGGTGAGTATTTTCTAACACTATGGAGGAGTTACAAGGTTTTGTGTGACTAAAATAAGCTTCTACATGGTTTTTTGCTCACTCTCGGCAAATTAAAAATATCGATTTTTTGGAAGCAATGAAAATGTACTTCCGCTAGAATGACTTCCATTTTTTTCACTGGGCAACTAATAATATTAAAATTATTTATTTCTGTATATTTTTTTTTTGAGTACTCATTGTCATTAATTTACAGTTAAAAATATTTCGCAAATATATCTACATCAACTGGCACCACACACAGTGGACCAACACAGAAGAACGCTGATGATGAAGGTTTAGTGGCCTTCGAAAACGGCTGGCTGTTCCGTTCAACTATGTGTTGTCAGAATATTTACAACTAACTTTGATGTTATTTGTTCATTAATAATTATCACATGTAATTTGACTTAAAAAAGCGATACGAACTTAGCCCGTTCAAATAAATCATAAATATAGAAACAAATGAAGTTCGAAAAGTAATAATTAAAAATTAACACAACGCTTTAAATTGCACTTTCGAAAACCTTAGATTTGTTGTTCTTTGCTCTTGAACCCGTACATTTCGTATAGTTTTAGTTTGCCGTTTAGAAAATATATTTGCGTTAGTCCCATTGTGCACAATGAAATTGAAGATGAGTTGCATACACTTACAAAAAAAGAGCTAGCTAAATTGCATATAGCATTTTTTGTTTTTTATCAAATTGATTTTATATATTCACTGATTTAGCGGAAAAAGCCTCTAAGGTCAACCGATTTCCCATGTTTTTTTATTTTGAAACCAAAAACAAGGCACTCAAATTTGGCAGCTTAACTTTCTTAAAAATTTCTATGAAAAGCAATAAATTTTTTGAGTGATTTATATTTTCTACACCAATTGAATGTTTATAATTTTGCAATTACAGCTACAGATAAAAACTTACTGCCAGTTTATCAAAAACAATGAAAAACGTTCGTCTCGACTATTGACTATCAGACACACACAAATTTTATATTGAAAATGTACCGTATTACCCTCAAACTGTATTACCACTTCAATGTGAATTTGCAGTTTGTAATTGATCTTTTAATACGATACTGGGGGCTAACAACTCAGTCAAAGTTTAAACGCTAGTTCAGTTCAACTTAACTCAAATTTATATGTATGTA
The DNA here is from genome assembly GCA_905220375.1 of Tachina fera. Taxonomy (NCBI): domain Eukaryota; kingdom Metazoa; phylum Arthropoda; class Insecta; order Diptera; family Tachinidae; genus Tachina; species Tachina fera. The sequence continues at coordinate 93,703,819 of LR999966.1, read as the reverse complement.
GTTTAAACTCAACAGGAGTAAATCAGTGAACTATGCCTTATGAGTAGTTTAAAAAATAATATTGTGGCAGCACTAGAATACATGTCAAAAAACAGCTGTTTTGCAGCTATAAATTCCTTAGACAATCAAAGAGGCAAAAAAGTTAAAAAAATTTAACTAAAGATCGGCAAATTTTACTGAGAAAAGAATTATTTTTATGCTTGGAGAAGTAGAATAGTATAAAAGAACAATTAAGTGTAATAAAACAGATATAATAAGATCTGAAGAAAAAGTATAATCTTGGAGAAAAAAAAGTTGAGTGCTCTTTTAATGCAAAACATATGATATGTAAGTAACAAAACCATATGGCCCCAGTATTGGTAGTTTAAACTCACAATTTTATTCGATTACATGTGGTTCAAATACTGTTTACTAGTTTAAACACATTTTAAACCAAAAATAAAGATTAACTTGCACTGATTTATGAACCTTTAAACAGGAAGAGGCTCGGCTGAAAATAAAAAGAAACGTTAATGTTGTTTTACTGTTGTTTTTGTATATAGACAGCCGACAATTGTTGATTGTTAAGGGAATATATTTGGAAACTTTGTTATTAACAGATACATATATATTAGGGTATTCAATCGGTTAACCGTTAATCGGTTAACGGGTTAATTACTACCCGATTAACTGAGCAGTTAATTTAAAATGCACTTTTTTCGATTAACGGTTAAACCGGTTAAATTCAGTCGATTAACCGATTAACCGAAGTAACAAATTTTTTCACATTTTGTAGTATTACAACTTGTTTTTTACGTAATAATTATTTGTTTTGTCTCATTTAAAAAAGTTGAGTGTTTAGAAATTATTATTTATACAAACATAGAAGTATGTTCAGTAATCCTAACTTAAGTAAAACTTCAAAGCCTTTGGACTCTTTTTTTTATTTAGTACCGAAATTAACCGATTATTAACCGATTAAGTTAAAACATAGATTAATTAATCGAGCAATTAACCGATTAAAGCGTAACCCCGATTAATTGAATAGCCTAATATATAATACGTTTATAAAAATATTGCAAATAGGGATTTTTTTTTTGATTTTTTAAATCGTCGTTAATTTAATTTTAACTCACAAAAAATATTCCTTATTAACGCTCTATTCGGATATAACATGTTTGAGGTTGCCACGCATACAAATTTTTGTTAATAAAAAACAATAAATACATGAATATTGCCCAATAAACAATGATAAAAGCAAATAATGATAATCAAAACAACCCAGCTAAAAAATATGTATGGAGCATATATGATATCCCATATATGGCTCGGATCCGAAAAATGAGGGTATATGGGCATATATGATTATATATATTCATACATTTTCATACATGTATGTGTAAATTCCCTCCACAGTATGCAAAGTTCATACTCATACACTATTGATTCACAAAAGCGCACTGCTGTGCAATAAATTAAATTACTAAAATTAAATTTTTTAGACTTGAAAGAGAGGTTGTATTTAATGAAACATTTGTTTCGACAAATAATTCAAAACGAACTAAAAGTCATTTCATTCATCAAAAGGTGAATCAATTATTTAAAAAACACATAAATCATATTCGTACATAGCATTTAGCTTAAGAAATCAGATTAAAGACTAATGCAATTATGTAATTATAAAAGAAAAAATAATCCATCTAACAATAGTTTCAATACAGTAATATGAACTTTGTTTCTTATCTAGAGAATTTTGTTATTTTCTATAAAATTAATGACTGGATTATCCTTTTGATTATTTGATATATTAAATAGGGCCACAATGTATAAAATCATACAAGAAAAAGTTTTTCTTTTTTAAACGTTGAGGGTATGCATATGTATAAACTTTGATGTATTTTCTAATGGATTTCCTATCCAGCAGCGATATAATTCCAAGCTTTTTTGATTGCAAAACCGATCTTATGTGAGATATCATGTATGTATACATTCTTATATGGCTCCATATATAAAATCTTATATTTATATATGGATCCACATATGAAGAGCTTCATAATTAAATTTTCATATATGAGCTCATATGTTATAATACATTTCATATATTAGTCCATATATTAGTTCATATATAATAGTTTTGCCATATATAATCCCATATATTTCCATACATGAATTCATACATATTCATATATAGTTATATACATTCATATATTAAAAATATATGGACCATATATAATTTTTTTAGCTGGGAAATAATTATTCCATGTTTTATACACTTACGTCCCTTTTGACAATATACGATTAAGAGTTAACGTGAACTTTAACTGGCAGTTCTTCATACAAAACTTGCCGTTAACGTCCCTGTTGGCTTTTAATTGCACATTGTGAAAAAGGCCGTTACACTATTTATTTTATCGATATAAGTAAGTTTTCTATGGAAGTGCTACCAAGTTTTTGTACCTTTGTCATGCCGTATAAACAGTGAGTTAATTTATTTGCAAATATTTATACATATTTGCAAATTGTAGTGCGCGTATAAACGTAGCAATATTTCTTTGAGTGTTATTCACAAACGTAAATGACATTTATCTTAAAATGAAATACAATCAACTTTAAGTGTATTTGTAAAGATGCAATTTTTACTGGCACTACTAAAAAAATAGTATCATGAGGTGGTTTTACTGTAATATGGAAACAACTCCGTGTTTACAGTACGCTCAAAAAGTAAACTGTCAATAGTAAATTTTAATGTTAAGCATATATTCATATTTATACATATAAATTACTATGTAGTTTCTTACTTCAAGAACACATTTTATCCAAAAATAAAATTTTGCTGTCAGACATTTAAGGACTGGGAAAATATTTGTTTATGTGTAATATGTTTTTTTTGACTGTATGTACGCATGCATGTGTGTTTGCCATAGTCTAAAAATAGAACAAGACAATTTCATGTATTATGCAACAAAGTTTGTTTTTTTTTTGTTTTTATTCACTTTACAACAAGGAGACTAAAAGACAACAATAACAACAATGAAAGTGAGTAATCGAAAAAGATGAAGATTTGATTCAATTGATTGAAATTACTGAAGTATAAAATGCATTTTGATTTTCCTAAAATGTCAACATGTTAACAAATAACAACACTTTGGCACTCACACACACACACACACACACACTAAAACAATTGTAAGAGTTCATACAACACACGCACATTCGTAGCCAACAAACTATTTTGAAGTGTAAAGACATGTAAATCCAAATAAAAAAAGAGAGGAAATTTTTGATTAGAAATTAAAGAAACTTCTTGATGTTTTATTTTTTTCTTCTTTTTACCCTAGATTTGCTGTAAAAGCTGTTTACTGTTTGTGCTAAATGTAATTATAGGGGTAACATTTCTTTTTTGTGTGTATAAATATTATGTTGGATTTACATAAGAGTACATACACATTTACGTTTGAATATTAACATAGTATATATAGGTCATATTGACCATGTTCATATGTATATGGCAATTTCTTAGTTACAGACTTAAATCTTAATCTCCAATGAATTGATAGTTGGGGATTTAATGATATAGAACTCTGACCTAAAAACATGTTTAAGCAAATAATATAATAAAGTACAAGCTCATGATCTGGATGCCTAAGTCTGAACAACAAGAGATTACATACAGATAATAAAAAAAGTATCGTCTTAAGTACTCTTGGAGTATTGGCAGTTAAAAAACTGCGAATGCTAGCAGCTAAAAATAAAAAACACCCAAAATGCAAATATACGTTTAATTTTAAACCAAATACAACTATAACTAAAAATTATAGACTGTATGAGTTGCAATCGCATGCATGAGTATAAAAATACTCTGCCTATTAATCGCCTACACGTGCGTATTTACAGGGCTCTTTTATTTACACACATGCATGCATTTCTTAATGCATGATTTCAAACATTCACATATATTTTCCATTCCATTTTATAATAATTGAAATTTATTTGCTGGTGGTTAAGCATGTCTATATACGTATTTCATTGGCGCTTGAACCAAATCATCAGTAGACTTCAAAAACAAATTTTGATGATTTGGTTCAAGCGCCAATGAAATACGTATATAGACATGCTAAACCACCAGCAAATAAATTTCAATTATTGTAGTATTTACACTTTTGACAATATGTCAAATAAATTTCATTAAAATTCCATTTTATATATAAAAATGTATGTATACGGTAGCAAATGATGAATAAATATCTCTATGGTGCCCCTGTGGCTGAGTAGAAGCGAGGCTAGCCTCTCAGTCTAGAAGTCGTGGGTTCGATTCCCACCATAGACCTTGGGTGTTTTCCGCAGACAAGCTAATCTCGCTTTGCGGGTTGTTTATTTATAAATAAAAAATAAAAAAATATATAAAAAATCGTGCGTATGTATTTTTTTTTTTGTTTTTTATTTTTGGCATAGTAAGATTTTTTTTGTATTTATGCATTTTTCCATAAATTCATTACATAATCTTCTATCGAAATATAAAAAATCTTGATTTCAAGCAAATAATCAGTTACGCCCTTTCTATATTAATGTAACGATATGTATGTACATTGTACTTATCTATATATTCGTGATAATTTTTAGTTTCAAAACAATATATCGCTAATCAACAAAATTAAGGTTCACTCACACACAATATAAAAAGAAAATGTAATTTCTTAAGCAGAACAAAAATAAACAAATTAACTTACATGTGCATAATTAGACAAACGACAATGGCATGAAATTGTTGTAAATTCAGATATGGTAAAATTGAGTTTTCATTACAAAAAACGCTTTCAGCATATTTTAATACGATGAATCAAAACAATTCACATATTCCATTTGCACTGAAAACTGAGTATATAAAGCAGAAACCTACATCAACTGACACCACACACACAAAAAAAGAACGCTGATGATGAAGATGTGAGGACCTTCGAAGGCTTTAGCCTAATTAAATCATAAGTATAGAAACAAATAAAGTTCGATCAATAATAATGAAACTTTACTATATTTATGATTTGATTATGATTAAAGTTCGTATCGCTTTTTTTAAGCCAAATTACATGTCATAATTATTAAGGAACATACATTTAAATGAAATTACATTTTCTTGTTAGCTAATTTGTTAAACAATTTTATTTAACATTTAATGGAGTTTAAAAAATTCCTGCGTGTTATCTTAATAATTCTTAGTATTGCCATACCGAAAAAAACAAGCAAATGATAAAATATTCTAGGCAAATTCCTTAATATTTTGAGTTGGCAATACCCCCTGTTTTATTTTCGCAAATAATAAGTATTGAAAATACTGAAGTTTTGAGACCTATTAAAAATTTATTACTGATTAAAATTATATGCAATTCAATTAAATAAAAAATAAATACATACATACATATATGTATACATATGTATCGAATTTAAAAAAATTTAATAAATATTGCTTATAAATAAAAAATATTCATTGACAGCCATTGAAAACATTCAAAGTAAAACTAAAATTGTCAAAAGAATTCAAACATTCTTACACAAAAAAAAATTGCTTTATTATCAATAAAAAAAGATTTTAATATTCTTATTCTTATGCTTTATTTGCAGCACCCGCAACAATAACCGAAGCACCTGCTGACAAGGCACAAAAGTGCAATACCGAAGAATGTCAACTGCCATACTGCTATTGTTCAAAGGATGGCACCCAAATTCCTGGTGGCCTAGAAGCCGATAAGGTGCGTTGTAAATATTTATCTAAGACATACTACATATTTCCCTTTATTTTGCAAACTTTGAAATTTTAGATGCAATAGAGAAAATTCAGCAACAAGAGAAAATACTTTACACACATGTATCATTATTAACAAGGATATTATTATTATTATTTTTTTTTTGTATCAAAAGATTTAGTAGTTAGTTTCCTTCTGCAAATGCGTTCTTAGAAGGGAGATTTTGCTTTTTCTTTTTTTTTCTTTTTGGGACAATGCTTTATACTTAACCATTAAAAAGAAGGAATATACTAAACTGTAATAAAAATGCAGAAGCTTATATGTATGCATTCTAATTTAAGGAAAAAAGATTTAAAAGAAAATTTCGTGAGAGCAAATTAAATGCTTGAAGAAAAGGTATAACAGAGTTACGAACTCGTTTTTTTTCAGGGATAGTAAAACAGGGTTCACAACAGAGAGCGACAAAAAAAAAGCCGGCAAACACAAAAATATACATAAGAAAATACTCAGACAATTAATCGGCTACACATGCATATATACAGGGCTATTTAAAGGGACATTTTCAAACAGTCACACACACATTTTCCATTCTATTTTATGTACACAAATTATGAATATATATTCCAAGTATCATGAGTATATATTTTGTATGTGATTAAATATCCATAGAGAGAGATTCCATGTACTTGTACTTGTGCGTTTTTATTTTTAGTTGTAGCGTATTTTAGTTGCTCGAAGTAGAGATGCTATAGTCACAATTGATTGAGAAAAAATTCTTGAAAATACGAATTGTTTGCGCTAAAATTATGTTATATGCAGTTACTAAAATTTCGACTATGTATTAATTTTTTTAAGTGCTTATTGTTATTCTCTGGTTGAGATATGACAATTTTGGTTGAGCAAGTTTTTAGTTATATTTTCCTCTTTAAAAGTCAAAAGTTGCTTAACTAAATTTGTCCTACATGAAGTCCGTGTAAAGCAGTGAAAGAACAACGTATAGGCTGGTCGCGTGGTTTCAAATTCCAGCGCTAGCTGGATTTTAAAGTGTGAGGGTGGCGTTGGCTGAAGTATTTAGCATGTTGATTACAAAACCGACCCCGCATCCGACAGTCATTAAATAACAACATCACGCATTTTTCTGTTGTGGTTTAGCGTAACTTTGTATCTATCAATTGTTGTACGAAAGTTCAAGTAATGAAGGCATATTCACTGGTCACTTAACCATACGACTTCAGAAGATACTAATCCTAACTTAACATCAGAGAATCCACCTTAACTGTGTAGCAGAATCATCGTCAAAGTAAAATAATCAATAAAAATCGCTACTAAACAAAGCTTCAAAAAAATTTAATATGCCTCATTTAACACCAGAGGCGCTGCAAAATTGTATTATTAAAAAACGTGCAAAAATGCAGAGCTGTAAAAAAACTAAGCTTTCCTCTATCTCTTTCTCCACTTCCTTTCTTTTCTATCACTATCCCTTTCCTAAAAGTATGTTAGACTTAGTAATAGTAGTAGGCATTTATTGCCTAAGTGTTACTTTTCTTAAAAAAAAGAAATTTATGCCAGAGATGTTTGCGAAAAAAATTTCCACGTAGTGGACCTGGTACCAACGATGCATCGATAAATTTTGAACTTTGTCTACACTTTCGTTTACAGCGGCGACATTCTCGTCACTGCACACATTCCTTCGACGTGTTAGTTTTATTGCATCATTTAGAAAGTATGAGATATGGAATCCATTCAGAGTTCAAAGGACGCGATAAAAGTTATGAAGTCATCACGATCGACTGATCGTCGATATATTTATTTATGATGATTTCCCAGAGTATACTGATCATAAATGTCGAAAAAGTGAGCGTAGTATGACAATATGTTTGACAGTTAATCCTTCTGAAACGTCCTTAAGATTCAACTGAAGTTGAGGCATAAGCTTTCATTGCTGTTCTCAACTCCACTCAGTTTGGTTAACTGAAAGTCAATCCCAATTTTACATTCGCAGTGACATTCACAACTTAACTGATGGTTGAGTTTCTAGTGTTACTGGAGCAATAAAAATTTATTGTGATTCACAAACCTATAATATACATACATAATTAGATTGTGTGAAAGTTGGGTTGACTCGTAGACAACAAAACTGATTTGAGTTGAGAACGCGAATAGCAGCAACAAAATTTAAAAAATTTGGAAAATTATTTGAACTTTCTTAAGAATCTGTCTTATACGAAATATTATTAATCGATTGCCAATCAATCCTTAAAGGACTGTTCAGAGTATTATACTTTGTATTAATCCACTTCAAAAAATCACATAATACGTGTAAATATGATAGTGTGAATGCAAAATGTCATGACGAACTACAAATAATAGAATAAAAATTTGTCATTCCATAAGAGTTGATTAATTATTTTAAACTTTTCTAATAGTAAGTTTGCACCGACTTCAAATCAAGTAGGTGTAAGTGAAATCACTTCGAAGTGTTTCCACCGAGCTTGTGAGTGAGTGATTTGTTGTTCGAATTTTCGCATTCAATTTATGCACGTGGGCGCAGCAGCTGTAATGTTAATTTTATCAACATGTAGTTGACATTTAAAATTGAATAAGTATTCATTAATGTCATTTTTACGAAATTGTCAATCACTATTGATGGATGACCCAAGGGATGGAGTTTGTAATTTTAAAAGCAACGCAGGGCTGCATAGGTAAATCCAGTTCGAAAAATAGTCTGTTCGACATAATATAAAATAAATCATTTAGGGGCCATTTTCACAACTTGCCTTTAGCTAAAGATAGGATTTTGTCTCTCCGATAAATGGTTTTGCATTATAAAACCTTCATTTATTATTTTTTTTTTTATCCAATAAATATTGAGGGTATTAATTGCAGTTTTTTCCTCGTTGGAAAAATGGAAAAATGTAATTTTTTACAACAAACACAAGGAAAAAAAATTCAAAATTTTTTTTTTAATTTTTTTCCCTGTGTTTCATGTAAAAAATTACATTTTTCCATTTTTCCAACGAGGAAAAAACTGAAATGAATACCCTCATTGTAATTATTGATAATAATAACAATAAAAAATGTAAGTTGTAATAATGCAAAAATATTTATCGGACAAACAAAATCCTACTTTTAACTTAAGGGAAGTTGTAAAAATGGCCCTTTAGTCGTATGCAAAATGTATTGTAAATCATGTTTAAATTAACATGATTTGTCTAAATCATGTCGGTGGAAACGTACCGCTACAAGAAATGAATGACAGAAACTAACACAAAAGTAATTTTTTCACAAACACAATTACAACAATTTTATATTGAAATCAACAGTGACAGTCAATTGCTCTACTTGTTCTACTATAACATGTATGTAAGAGTGAAACATTTAATGTACATATGCCAAAAATTAAAAAAATCGCATTTTATTGCAAAATATACAATTCGTTCGGTCTGTGAAAATGTATTGAAGTGTTAAAAAAAGTTAAGTAAAAATAATATTAAATAAAAGAGATTTCCAAAGTTTAATTAAATATACATGCATATATGTATATTTCTTTTCCATATTTTAGGTATATATATAAAAACTAATGCGTATTGGTGATTGACAAAAGCGTGAAAAGGATAGATGACCCCCAGGTTATTCAATGTTTTTGATTGTTTTTAATTCTTTTTAATATATAACTTGTGTATATCTTTATTTTTTGTAATAAAAAACAATTAAAATAATATAAAAATTGTGTTTATTAATATAATTATGCAGGTTTGATGCTTATATACATCAAGTTTTAATCAGGTAATCGTGACCAACACATTCATCACCAATGACAAGTAAAAATACAGCAGAGTAAGCAGGTCAGCTATATATGTTTCATAGTAGACATTTTTAATTACTTAGACAAAGATGCAAAAGCACACGTACACAAAAGTTTACATCACTTTTTCCACATTGCCCTTAACAAACTGATAGAAACTTAGATAGATAAAGGCAACCACTCCCAGTCAAATTACCGGTTCTTGCTGGGACCATAAACGATAAGACTTTTGATCTAATCAGGACTGCATTTTTACAAAATCAAGTAATAAGAAAATTGACAAGGCCTCTGTTTCGAAGACGTTGCCGAGCCGCCATTTTTTATTGTGTTTTTACTTGGTCTTAAGCCGGCTCTAAATTTTCAATATGTTTATCGTTTTAAAAAATATATCGTATCAGTTATGCTTTAATGTTTGAAGAAATTTTTTGATTTTTATTTTCTTTCTTTTATATAAATCGATTACCTTAGCCGCCAAATATTATTACTTCAAATATTAATCGTCGCAACGAAGCGATTAATGTAGGCGCGTTAATACTGAACAGCTGTTTGATTTCTACTTGTGTTTTTCATTTTATTGGAGGTGTAAACACACATTCGATTTTTTGATATTAGAGAAGCAAATGTCGTTAGATATCTTTCTCGTAAAATGTGATGAGTCTTCCTTCATACTTGTATAACACTCTGAGCTACTCAGACAACATTAATTACTTTTTTTAACTCGATAATTTTATACTTTTAAATAACTTTTTCTTAAACAATAGCCATCTTATAGTTAGCAACTAGTACAATTCTCGTATCAACTGCAACTTCTGCCGCCATATGCATGCACTAAAATATGTTTCTATTTCTGTTCTATACATTTAATATTGTTGTTATCCATTTGTATTTTATTGATACGCTTTATTTATTTGTTAGTTTTAAGCAGCAATCTTTTGCAAAAGGAAATTTATTTATTGTGCAAGGATTTCTTTCTTGTACAACAAAAGCGAACGGATATTTTATTTTGAATAACTAACTGCAAAGATATAACAAGGAATATTTCTTTAGAAAAAATATTTTACGAAAAATTTCATTTTAATACCAACTAAAAACAGTTTAGTTGTGCTGTACATAGTTTGCCAATCTAAGAATAATACGAGCGAGTAGTTTGTAAGCGAATGTTATTTTCCTCTGAAATGCTGGCTGGCATCATTTTGTTTATATCACTTGACATCCTGTTAATTTTTTCAATGACAGTCTCTTCCTTGTACAATTTATTTGCATAGCTTTACTATTTGTATTTCTCATAGTTATTGTGTATGTTAAGAGAATTTTACTAACTAAATGTCATTAAGTTTACTTTGTATGAAATCAAATAGAAAAATATGCTAATATTATTTTTTTTCAGTACGCTTGTATTTCAGCTAAAGTTATAAGCTGATATAACAAAATGCAAATGTTGTTTCATTAAACGCAATTGATTATATAGAAAATTATATTAGAATACAGAACTGACAGGTTAATTAAATTTAAACTTAATTTGATTAAGTTTAAACAAGATGTGCTTGCATAAAAAATATTTATCTGCCACAAACTGTTTTCCCACGAATTTAGTTAAAATATTAATTAGCTTCTGTTTTCGAATGGTAATAATGTTCTTTTTATTAACCCTTTTGCTTAGCAACCACCGAAAATTGTTAAGTTCATAATTTTTCCCCAAATTCCGAATAAAAAATTATAAAAGTTACATTTACAATTCAGTGATTTTATAATCATCTCTTTTTTATGATTCGTGTTCCTAGTTTCTCTTTCCATTAATGAATTAATTGAAAGCACATATACTTTAAAATAATACACTGCAAGAAAAGATCTTTTATAAAACAAATTAAAATAATATAAGAACCATTGGAATAAACTTTCATATGGTATACAAAAATTTAACATCAGTCAATATAATGCTCGATGCCAACTTTCAATTATCTAAGAGCATTTCTTATAGTTTTTGCACAAAAATGCTTGAAGCCATCCCACTGTGCGTTGCCCGAGTAGAACATCAATTTCGAGAAAAATTATTTTTTTGGCACGTTGTGTTGAATGATTATTCTTTCATGGTAATTTGGCAAAAAAAAAAAAAATACTGAATAAATTACAGCGAATTCGATCGATTTAGGCGCTACGCAGCAAAAAAAATTGTCTTGACATTTGAATGCGAAAATCACAGATTCTATAAAAAATATTATTGAATGTTCTGTGATGCGGATCTTTGCATAGTCGACTCCGCTTTACTGGAAATAACCAAAACCCAAATTTTTTCAGTTATCCGATTTTTTCTCTAAAACACAGTTCGAATTATTGAAATTTGTTACAGTTAAGTGTACTGCTTAAAATCAATACACACAGAAAAAAAAATTATGTAGAATTTTTTGGCAATGATTTTGCTTCATATATGTTTCATGTTAATTTAACATGATTTATAGTAATTGTCAAAAAAAATTTTTCATTATGAAATAACTTTATTTCACGTTGAATTAACATTTAAGCACTGTTAAAATCAAAATGAAGAATCATGCTGAATCAAAGGTATTTCAAGTTAGATCAACATGTATTTAATTTAATGTAATAATTATATTTTATTAATTATTTAAGTTACGTGTGGTTGACATAGACATCAGAAAAATTTTTGTATATAAATTAAATTTGCTTCCCCGGCCAAGATTTGAACTCGGAACTCATAGCTTACCCTTGTAGCCCCAACTTTAAATATTCTTAAGATACACACTAAATATTTACCATCTTGAATTAAATTATAATTCAACATTATTTCTTATCATTTAACATACAATTTATTTTTTTATTTTTTTTTTTTAGTTTCATTTAAAATAAAAACAAAATGCTTTGACTTGAAAAGTTTTAGTTAAAAAATAAATACAAACTACTTTGACTTGACTCTAGGATTCGAACCTGCGATCCTGCGAATGCAAGACTAGTACACTGCACTAAGCACAATAGTGTATTGCAGGTATGAACCAAGCAAATAAACACCAACACACTCAAACAACATCGTAAATTTAATATGATTTGAATGAATTTGAATTAACCTTTTGGCATATTATAGAATAGAATAGAATAGAATAGAAAAATACAATAAAGTACGTAGGAGCGAAAAGTACAAATACATTTTGCCATTTAAATTTTTAACGGAAAAAACATGCACAATTTTTTCAGGCTTAAGTTATGCAATAGATTTCTAATAAATAAATTTGTCATTGTTTATTTTTCACTAAAGCGGAGTAAGTTTCATACAAAACGTAGTTGTGGGCTTGCTTTTAGTTTTCAGTAATACGATATTTTCAATAAAGCGATGTTGCGCTAAAGCGAAGTGAATAAGGCTAGCTGCGGTTAAAATCAATGCGGAGATTTGTATCGCTTTCAGTAATTTGATTTTTTTCAGTAAAGCGTGTTTCGCTAAAGCAGATTAGAAAACTGAAAATATATTTCAAGGATTTCGTTTCCGTTTCCGTGTTTTCTCCACAATATCCTACAGGCTTTTTCTCGAGAACTGTAAGATCTATACAACTGACATTACACAGTGCAAGACGAAAAAATAAAACCATATACTGACAAAAATACCAAAAAAAAAAGGATAAAAAAATAAAATAAAATACCAAAAAAAAAGACCAGTAATTCCCAGTTTTGCCCCAAGTCATGCACTTTTTTTGGGCCCCCAAAGATTTGGGGCCTAGGTGTCATTTTTGCATTTTCTCAGGCTCATATCTTGTAAACTGTTCAAAATTTTGATTTAGTCTCTTCATCTTCAAGATCAAAATCGCAAAATATTAAACAAAATCGATTGTTTTTTACCCTTTTCCCTCTGTTTAGGTCCATAGGTAGCAAACCGTTCAAAATTCAAGGAAACAATCAACTACAAAAATGTACCTAAGATCTCAATAAAAATATTTGGAACATACGAACTTCCAAGGCATGATTCTTAACAGCGTTTTCATTAGTTTTTCCTCGGTGTAAAAAATATGTAAAAACTTGGAATCGCTAACGACAACTTGAAAGTTACTCCCCGTGTAAGAACCCATTTTTATATGTTGTGTACGCACACTCGCGCATACAATTTTCTTAATTTATATTAGAAATACGCTGTCTTCGTGCTACAACTCTATTTAGTTTTACACATTTATGTGCTTTAAGTTGTTTTCCATAAAATTATGGTTTAGAAGTTTCACTAATGACTACAAATTAATAAAGTGTGTATTTATATGGTTAAATTATAAGAGTCTGACGGTATCACTGAGAGCAAAAAAAAATATACGGTTATAGATTTTCTCTTATCACATTAACATACACTTTGCATATAATTTTACAGATAATAACTAAATAACTTTTAATTACTGTTAGTTTGTACCTAAGTGAACCACAAAAGTGGTTAAGTGATAAAGTAATGTTGTTTAATTGGAATAAAATATGTAGAAGCTTTTAACTCAAACAAAAAAGAAAGCTCTTAAAGGTTGGAAAGTAAAAATTTTATGAAATGCAATCGTTTGTACACAAAAAAAATTACATTTATTTTTTTTAATAAAAAAAAAACGAAAATTCAATTAAAAATTAATTAGTTTTCAACCAATCACGGAAATTTTAGTGTTAACTCAACCATTTTAGTTAAAAATTTTTTTGATTTTTTTTCATTAATTAAAAATGTTTAGAGATTCAATTTAAAAATGTATAAAAAATTTTATAATTTAAAAAAAAGCAATAATATAAAATATAAAGAGAAAAGAGAGGTGTCTTATGACATCTGCTTATAGCTTTGCTGCTTAAGCCACGTTCAGACTATTATACATGTATTAATACTTTTGAGGAAAATGCAGCTCTGACATGTTGAGTTATTATTGTTTTTTTGAAATTTTTTAAACAAATATAAGACCAGGGATGCATTTTCGTCAAAAGTATTAATACTTGTATTATAGTCTGAGTGCCCCTTTAGTTATATAAAATAAATTTTATGTGTGAAATAACAATGCAATAAAATTATATTATATGATGATGGCAAATTCTCTGCAAATATTTCAAAGGGTTTCCATTTATTTCCCATTATTTTATTTTCTAGCGGCGAACGATTAAATTAATATGCTGTTTGTGGCAAAACATGTGCAAAAACAAAGCAAAAACAAATTAAGCAAACGTTCTCATTGGTTTGTTTTGTTGTTGTTTCACTCACTTCAAACAACGCAACAAAACAAAATCAAACAATTTATTTCGTTTATTTTCGTACTCTGCTTTTAAATACAAAGAAATCAAAACAAAAATAAATTTATAACTGTAACATAGTGTCGATTATTTTTGTTACGAAAATCACGTCCTAACTCCTGTATCGCGCAATAAATAGCAAAGCTATAAGAAATATATAAAGAAGTAGATGCCACAAAAAACGTCAAAAATGGTAAGATTTTAACAGATATAAACCTGTATTTGAAGTTCATATCCTTGTGGTGGATCGGCAGAGAGAATTAAGAAGTCCTTACGTTTTACGTAAGAATATTTGTTACAGCCCGATAGAAGTTATGTTAAGGCTTGACTGTCAAACGAATGTGTCATGCTGCGCTCACGTTTTGACATTTGGAGTCAGTATAGTCAAATTGTCATGAATAAGTTGGCGCGTGAAAAAATTCTACCAAGTTGAGCAAATATTTAATTCCATGTTTTTTCTTGTGTGACGTATTATCCGTTTCAGAACTTTTTATGAATTTTTGCATCTATTTGTTACTGCATATTTTTGCATATTTTACCCTTTAAAGTATGTTTTTGCATATTCCAGTCTTACAAGCATACTTTGAGCATTTTTTTACATTTTTAGAGCATATTTGACGTTTTTAGGGCATATTTTTATACTTTATAGAATTTTTTTGGTTTTTATTTTAATATGCATGGTCAATTTTTTTTCTCCGTCTAAATCTCATAACCGAAATGTGTATGATGTAATATAAGTTTTTAATAAATCAATCACTCCACAATTATTCAACTCTCGACGATTTAATAAACATATTGGAAATTTATTTTATTTTTGCCTTATTTTATATGCAGAAATTATAGTGTTGGTCACACTGAAAATTAAATCCAGATTTTAATGTTAAAACCATAAACAGCTGATTTTGCATTCACACTGCAAGTTTGTTAAATTGAAGTTTTAACTCACAGACTGTCTAATGACTTTGTCAAAAATAAAATAAGTCTCCAACAGAAATGCCTGTGCTTGCTATTGTATTTTTTTCTGCTTTTTATAACACTTATTTGACAAACTGTACAGCAACTGTTTGGGTTTGTATGAAAAACTCGGAAGTTTTACAATGCGTTGTAAAATTTTTTTATTTTGGAAATAAATATTTTAAAATTATGAAACTAGTAACACAAAATGAAGAAGTGCTTGGAAATAAAGTTATTGTATATAAAAAATGCACAAATACATCACATAATTAAACTTTTTTATCGTCGGATCGATGTTAGTCATGTCGTATATTTTCACTTCCCAGAGGTCATTGAAAATATTTTCGTTATCTTCCTTCAAAAAAAATCTTTTTTCCATAATTTTTTGTTTATTGTTTTAGTTGAACATCTTTCAAGCGACATCTATTGTTATTCACTGGCATAAACATTATCAGCTGCTTCTGGCCATTTTGACTTGGCAGCACTGAATGAAGCACAGCGAAAAAAGGTTGTATATCATAAAAGCAACTTAAAACCAATTCTTAAATGGTTTTAAGTTGGTTTTAACAAAAACAATTTGTATTTACCATACAAATTGTTGTATTGTTTTAACAGTTAGTTTTAACTGTCAGTGTGAAAATACTATTATTGAAATGTTTAATTAAAAATTTATATTTTTTTGAAATATATATTTATGTATGTATATTATTTTTAAAATCATATTTCGAGCACATTTTTGAGTTTTTGGGGCATATTTTCAAGTTTTTAATGCATATTTATTGAGCATAAAACAATTTTTTTTAGAGCATATTCCAGGTTTCTCTATTAACCCCCTGTTTCTACAACCTAGACGGACGACTTGAGTATAAAATTTATATGGAAAGCACTCATATTTTTGAGTGATTTTCATACAAATTTTCTAGACGAGTCGTCTGCCTCACTTGTAGAAACTACATATAAGTAATTTTTCTTTGTATATTATAGCAAAATCTTTTTACAGTCAAGAATTATATTTATTTATTTGGCATTAAGGCCAACTAACCAAAATACGAGTAGATTGCTTAATTCAGAAAATCCAATTATGCATTTTGCTCAGTTTTAAAAGTTGACATGACATACACTTCAATATAAAATAATGAAATCATTGTCGGTAGATGTTTTACTTAAATACACAACGAGAGTATTATTGTAAATAAAATAATGTGGTTTTTTCTTTAATCCAATATTATGTTCATAACTCCATTCCTTCTTAAATGTTGTAATGAAAATTAACTAGCTTTTTTGTTTGTTGCAATAATTTGATGGATGTCATCAATTGAACAAAACTATTATCGATATTTTAAATTACAATTACAAAATTTGCATTTACCACATGTGATATGGCTGATTAATAAATTTAATCTCAAAATGTCGTATTCGATACAAAAACTGCAACATTAAAGTGCATGTCAAATGAATTTCAACTACACACAAATACACACACACATACATAAATACTTTCTTAGTTGTAAGAACATAAATACATATACATATGTACGTAATATTCTACTCGTACGTATCGTAATGACTTCCCAAAAGTAAAAGAAAATGAGTTGGAAGGAGAGAGAGAAACACTAAAGAAATTTAACTTAAGCTTTGGTATTGGTATGCATTACAATTATAATTGGAATGTAACTATTTTGTATATTAGCTACATATGTAAAGAATATTCCAATAAAGATTGCCAAACTTTGACAGTTGATAAGGGCCAATTTTTCAAAGCTAAATCAACATCTGCGGATGTAGCGTTCAACAACATGTGCAGATGATAAATGAATGGGCTCTGGAACAGCTGGAAACTTAACTACATTTTCTTCGAAAAACAAAACCACGCTTAGTATATAATAATATAAAGGTAAAACCACATTTGACGTTTAAAATTAATTAAGACTTTTACCCATATTATTTGAATACTGTCTTTTTGTAAACAGAGAGGAAAACGTTGCCAGACACACATAATGGCAACTTTTATTTAGGAATACTTTTTGAAATGTGTAATTTGACATGAAGATAACGAAATCTGTCTGTAATATGATCTAAAAAAGTTAGAAAATGTTTGATTAATTATTTATTTCACCACATAATAAAAAAGCCTGATGGCTAGGGATATAATATCATTCATAAAAACATCGATGTTACACAACGAGTTTTTGTTGAAGCAGCATGAGGGCAAAGTCTAATAAAGTTACCAAAAACTGTTACGAAGCAGAATACTTGAAAAAACTCGCTTCCATGGCGAACATTGTAAAAATACGAGAGAAGTTGCAAAATCGGAAAAAAAATCCTTAAAATTGATTTATTAGAGACTGTTAAAAAGAAAATAAACTCGGAAATAACGTGAAAAAATCGCAAGCTCCCGAAAATTTTCTAAATGCATTGAAGAAATAGCTTACACTGTAAAGAATAACAAAATCGCAGAAATCAAATAAATTGCAAAAAAAAAATTTGCTAGAATTGCAAAGATTGCAATTTCTAGAAAAAAATTTTTGTATAATTTTGATTTCGTAATGAAAATATTTACTTAAAAATTCAAACAGTTGGTCATCGTTCGACGACCTAAGAAATAAACCGTCGCCAGTTAGCTACGCAGGGAAACTTTCGGCCAACTTACCGATTGTGTGTATTTGCATATACACAAATATTTTTCTTATTTCCTACGAAGAATATTCGACGCTCCGACATTTGCATTTGCGGTAAAAAGCTTTGAAAGCTCTATAATTTATTTTTTGTTTCTTCGCAAAGTAAGAGCACGCATTGTTACCGCCGAGATCTTAATGGCTGATCTGATTTCTTCTGTTCCTGTTGGTGTGAAAGCACAAAAGCTCTTCTTTTAAAAGTTTGCACATTGTGCATATGACTTGGACGTAGCCAGAACACAAAGTCCCGCCTTTGATTCTGAAGAGGTGCATATGCTGTTCAGTTAGGAATTTCCTAGCAGCTGTTAATTTTTTTGCCGTTCTATTTTTGCTGTTGCCCTTGTTGGTGCTTCTGTATTTTATATTGCTGTTTTTTATGAAATAAAAAATTTTAATTTTTTTAAAAATTAAACAAGAAAGTCAAACAATTAATCAAAAACTCGGATTTCATAAACTAATAAGGTAGCATTCATTTTGAGAGTAAAGGCCCAACTATAATATGAATATGCTGGCTTAAGGTAATGCTTAAGCAATTCAGATGTGACTTTTAAGTGGCCACAATGCACTTACATGCACTTAAGTATTCTTTAGCCACAGTTGCACATATAGGTATTGTTCAAATTTTTTTAGTAATTTTGTTTCTTCTTATAACTACTAAATGAATGCAATTCAATCAAATTAAGTTGTTGGAATGTTATAATCTATTAAAAATTAATTAATTATATTATTATATTAATTAATTATATCCACCACTTTATTATTTGTTTTATTTGTTTTGCCTACCAAAAAGTACAACAATGAACATACATAAATAATCTCATGTGTACGTGTGTATATTTGTATTGTAAAACAAAGAATGAAAATAAAATTTTTGCTTTTTTTCTGAGTTTAAAATAAGAAACAATAAAAAAATATTTAAAATCAATGAATATTTTCTGCTGCTGTTTGCTTGAGTTTAAAAAATGCACAAACAGTGTTTTCCGTACGGAATGTGCGTTCAGTTTGGCACTTAACTTAAGCAAATGACATTTGACGAAACTTGACGAAAACTACCATAAGTACATTATAGTTTGCCACATACGTTTTATATGTAACCGCACAGTTGCTTAAGTTCGCTTATTCCTATTATAGTTGGGCCTTAAAAAATAATTGGGACAAACGTCAGAAGGTTAATATGGCGAGGAAAAGAGAGAACGGTTTTACATTTATATTATTGTATCATGCCTGAATGAATGTGCACCAGAGAACTGAATGAGTTGATTCACTTTTGCTTTCCACTCACTTTTAAAATGCTTTTGTTGTGTTCTTCAACATCAATATGTACAAATGATATTGCTCGCAGAGTTGTCTATCCAACAACTGACCTTCATTAACTCACACTTTTTTTTTTTTTTTTGATATAATAATAAAAAATTATACTGATATTAAATTATTTGTATAGTATTCAAATAACTTTTAAAAGCACGTTGACTAGATGAAGTCTTAAGTTAATAAAACATGGTGTATTAATTAATATTTTTGCTCGTATTAAAATAATTTATTTTATTTTATTTTCAAAACAATCATACTGATTCATTGCTTTAGTGGATCATATGAATCAATAGAGATTGCAAGCAGTGGCATGCATTTATTAACAAATTCGACTCATTGATATGAATCATGCATTTAATTTTTTTGAATCTTAAGTGCTAGCTCAATATTCAATTTAGAAAATGCAAAATTATGCGGTTTGATTCGTAATCATGCAGATCTCTGACGTGTACGTCAACAAACAAAATTGTTGAATTTGTGTGGATAGAATCTATATGATATTCAAAAGCGTCCAATGCATCCAACAATACACTACTCGTAATCTAGTAAAAAGCATATTACCTCAATATCTTTAGTATATAGATTCTTTGGAAGCAGTTAAAAGGTAGATCCATAAAAATTATTTCCAATTTTATTTTTACTATTATCATGTAACACAAACTTTTTTTACTTAAATTTCAAGATATGTAACGCTTAATGAAAGACCTTATACATGTTAAAGCTTATTTGCTCTGTTTTTTAACAAACTGAAACATCTCTACTATCATACTCAAAACAAAAATCCCATTATATAAAGAACAAAATTCTTTAAAACCTTTAAATCACTTAATCTTTTTTAAGCCATAAACAATATTTCTTTCACTTCCCTTTATTACTCTTAATGGCAGCAATATCAATAATAATGATGCACTTTAAGAAAAAACAACGAAAACAAAAGCAGAAAGAAAAAAATCACTATAATAAAAATGACCCCAATATAGATTACTCTCGTTTTAATTTTATGAATAAGACCACAGAATGGAAACCCCAAAAAAAGAAACACACACAAGAAAACAAACAAAAGATTAATGCACTTTTGCGGTAGCAGGCTTAAAGATACTTCTCTTCTTTTTTTTCTTTTTTTTTGGAATTGGTATGCTCAAATATGTTAAAAAATGCTAAAAAGAAGACAGGGAAAGACAGAGAGAAAACCATTTTATTATTCGAGCTCTCGAACTGTTACTGCAACAACTGAATGACAACAAGACATCAAGAAATCCATTGAAAGTGTCAAAATACAGTAAAAATATTTTGAAGCAAAAAGAAACAGAAAAAAATTAAAAAAAAATATTTATGTAATAGAAAGGCGTAAATGTTGAAATCAAAATCATTCAACTGCACTTAAAGGTTATTATAACGAGTACAAACAAGGAAAGGAAAAAAATTACCAAATGAACTCAACAAAAAAAAAAAAACAGTATAGCAACCAAAAGAAAAATTAAGGTGCATTTAAATTTGTTTAGGATAAGACTAACTAACGACTTTGCAGTTCACTATAGTTAGAAGCAAGGCCAGGATTTTTTCACAGAAGGAATTTCCATTATACACAGAAAAAAATTTATCAATGTAAAATTATCATGCAAAAATTTTGATTTCAGATCATATTAAATCATGTTAAATTAAAATTTAAATCATGATAATATATATTTATTATGTATCTAAGGAATATTTAATTTACTACCACGCGAAGAGTACCGAGTTAAAATCTTGGCCGGGAAAGCCAATTATATACTTACAAAGCATTTTTCAGATACCTGTTCCAATATACCTAAAATTAAATTGATCCCCAATTCAAGTGGAATTACATTTGAAATCCAGTCACAATTTTCAATTTCCAGTGTTTAATTACAGTTGAAACACAGTTAAACTCAATAGCGAATCAGTCAGAATTACAGTCGAACAAACCAGTACCTTTACAGTGTAATTCTAGCCTTGAATTCCAGTGGAATTCAAGTTGAACCGAACCTGTTTTTATACTTGAATTCAAACATGGAATTAAGGAAAATTTTAAAATAAACACCAAAATTCAAATTCCTTTTTTTTCTAATAATAATTTTCTTTACATCTGCCTTCCCTATTGTTTTCATGATTTTACTCGCCTTTGTTTTCCAAATTCGCTTTTATTTTTTGATATTTTCACCACAATTTCTGTTTTAATAATAAATAAATTACGTATTGAACAAATATGTATAATGTTTGATTTTTTATTTAAAATTATTTTCAAACTTGAAAATTACTTGAAAAAATGCTTGAATTCAACTTTGATTCCAGTTCAATTTCAAGTGCTTGTGTTTTAATTTTTTGAGTGCTTATTGGGTCGTTTCAGCGTGAAACAAATTTGATTCAACATAGTTCACCATGTTTTTTCAGCTGGAATTAACATGATTCCTCATTTCATTCATTCATTCATGTTAAATCAACATGAAAGAATGTTATTTTAAAAGGAAAAAACCAATTTTATGTGATTTTTCTTAATATATATTTGATAACAAATTTATATTTCTGTAACAGTTCCCAATAAGTAATTTTGCTTAAAATCAAATGTAAATCAATAGTAATTCAAGCCACACAATCAATTGTCAAGGGTTGAATTATGCTTGATTTATACTTTAATTCAATAGCATTCTCCAGTAAAATGGGAACTTGAATTCAATTCGAACATTTCAATTGTATTACAGTTCAATTCAAGCCTTGAATTATACTGTAATTCAACCTTGTATTACAATTGAATTCAAGTATATTTTAAGCTTCAAAAACAATGCTTTTGAAATAGAATGAAAAATGTAATCTACAAGTTTTCTTACAATTATTTTCTGCATATCTAGCTTCACTATTGTTTTCGCGATATTAATCACATTTTGTTTGTAAAAAATAACTTTTTTATTTATATTTGATATTTTTATAAATAGAATAATTATATTATTTATATGACAAGGATTGAACATGTTGTATGTTGGTTGATTTTTTATTTAAAATTCTTTTCAAGCTTGAAAATTACTTGAAAAAATGTTTGAATTCAACTTTGTTTCCAGTTAAATTTCAAGTACTTGAATTTTAATTTTTTGAGGGCTTATTTGGTTTTTTTAATGTAAATTTTTATAAAATAATCGTATAAAAATTTAGCAGAAAATCGCCAAATATTATTTCTTGTTAATTTTTCTCATCCAAATTCAAACTGGTTTAATTACTATAATTAATATAAGAAAAATCAGCAAAATCAAATTTATTTCCGAAACTTCTCATTCACCAAAACTAATTTCCTCAATTACAAAAAATTTTGAAGCTCAATTTTGTTGAAAAAAAACAGTCAGAAGAATTGGAAAGAAATTTGTTTATCTCCAGAAAAATCGCTTTGTCACCGATTAAAAAACAAGTTGAAAAATCACCAAGTTTGGCGAGAAATCGCCTTAACTGACAACTAGACCTGGTCCACACTAGAGACCTGGGTAAACGGTCTTGAAATGTAAATACGTCTTGTTTCTTAAATGTATTCTCGTGGCATGTATTATACTAAACCAATAATAAATGCTATCGTATTATAAGCGAAGCACGATGGTGTTCGTGTATATGAGTGTTAACAAACGATTTCGCGAAGACTTCTTGTTCGATACAAACAATCAAAGGAAGTAGTGTTGATGCGTGTATGCTTGTTATTTTGCATGTTGTACGTTTGAGTGTTGGTGTAAGATATATTTAGATCCCTACAAGAAACGGCTGATGGAAATGAACACAAACAAAATTTTTTCACTAATACATTTCATTTGCAACAATTTTTCATTGAATTTAGTAGTAACAGTCAATTGACTAGTAATTTTATTTATTAATTATAGTTGCTTCACTCTAGCATATATGTTAGAGTGGGACATCTAATGTACATATCAGTTTTATTTAAAAAAAAATAAAATTCATTCTGTCAGTGAAAACTTAAATTTATAAGTGTTAATAACAAAAACTAAAAAATTTTAAAAAACCCGATAAATATAACAAAATGCGATATCTTCTAAAAGGCTGCACCGTTTTTCTTAAAACATAGCTAAATGGACGCTCTCGATCAAACAGAAAAGATCTATATCAAAATCCGTCCAGCCGTTTGGTCTGTAAGTGGACACGGACAGAGACAAAGATACACATTACAAACTTATAATATATCTTATTTTTGGTCGGAAGTTAAAAAAGATAAGTAAAACCAATAGTGAATAAAAGAAATTTACAAACTTTAATTAAATATATGTTTATTGCTTTTTAAAATATTAGATAAGTATTTCTAAAGAGCAAGATGCGTTGGTGGTAAAAAAGTGTGAAGAGGGCTAGATGCCGCCTAGGTTGTTCTGTTTCTGCTAATTGAGTTAATATTTATATTATCTATTTATTTGTATTTGTTAAAGCGTTAATTTTGAAATAAATTTGAAATTTATTTAAAAAAAAATTGAAAACAAGTTTTTTTTAAATATGATTTATACATTAGTCAGCTCTGACGATATTTACATCAGTACTGATTTGTCAGCTCTGACGATGTTTACATCAGTACTGATTAGTAATATAATGTGGAGTGAGCAGTCCATATATATGTTTTACTAGTTCATCAGAGAGAAACAAAGTCACACGTACACGAATGTTTACATCAGTTTTTTCATATTGCCCATAGCAAAATGATAGAAACTTCTGATGTATAAACCCATCAGAAATGTCCATCAGATGATGCATCAAATGACCGTCATTGTTCTTGTAGGGAT
The DNA here is from genome assembly GCA_905220375.1 of Tachina fera. Classification (NCBI taxonomy): domain Eukaryota; kingdom Metazoa; phylum Arthropoda; class Insecta; order Diptera; family Tachinidae; genus Tachina; species Tachina fera. Next base: position 93,679,350 of record LR999966.1, on the reverse strand, counting down.
ATGCTAAGCTATTACGTCTTTAAAGGAGGTTTTAATAAAACAATGGCAGAAGCAAGCATCACAAACTCTTCCGTCAGGAAGTATTTTCTTCTTTACTCTTATACCTGCAATAACTGAAACAAATATCTTGCAACAGTGCATTTCTTTTAGAAGATTTCGCTGTAGTAATAAAGCATTTGAAAAATCATTCATGTCTTAAATGTTCTTATAAGTGGTCTTATGCAGAACTTTAGTCCACACTATTCCATATTTACTGCAAAGCTTTGGAGCTTGTTGCTGAAAGGTGAAAGACGAAATATATGAAAAAATATATCTGTGGCAATACGAAAAAAGTGCTTAAAGGCTCAGTTAGCCAACTTTAATGGAATGTAACTGTAACGGTAGGTAGGAAAAAGCAGATCAATATTGTTCTGTCAAAAGGAAAAATGCAGATGCGTGCATTCCGGTTGCTTTACATTACATTTCCATAACCATTTTCATTACGTTTCACAGAACGATGTCAATCAGCTGTTTCCTACCGTTGCAGTTACATTTTACTAAAGTCGGCCAACTGAGTCCTGAGTAATATTTTAATTTTTTGTAGGAGAGCACTCACTTTTAACTTGATTTCCAGCAATTTACTTCTTTGACAGTTCAATTGGGAAATTCTCTGTTCAATTTTGTTTTTTTTTTTTTTCAAGAAAAACCATTGTAGAACGATGCTAAATAATACATTAAATTTTAAATATAAAATATATACGCTGAATTAAGCGATTATTCTATATGAGATTATAAGTCGAAAATATATAAGCAGCGAACCAATGCGCAATTATTTTTTTCTTAATTTTTTTTTAACTAATTCTACTTTACTCGTTTTTTATGTAGTTTTTACACAAAAGCCTAAATTTGCAGGGACTACATTTTGTAGGGCATTCAATAGACATCCATTTCACTTCGCCAAATAGAGTTTATTTACTTAAAGCGCAAAAAAAAAAGAATCGCATAAAGCAAAATTCGTAAAAAAAAATCCAAACAGAAACGAGCATTGAAAGAAAACCACTTAGAATAAGAAGAGTAACACCGCGTTAGTATTTTTTTTTTCTCCTTATTTTTTAACATTCTAGTTCACCAAAATGATTCTGATGAAATGTTATTGAGCATCTATCTATTCAGGGGATTATTTTTCACTGACACTAAATATTTATTCCACTAAGGCAAACACAAGCAGGCCCAGTTTATTTTCGCCCACATTAAGTGGAGTGAATAAAGAATGGCTAAAGTATTTTTCTTATGCGCATAATAGAAGTGCAAATATTATTTTTATTTGCATAATTTTTTTCCTTTTTTCTTTTGCTTTTAGCGCATTCAAATTGTATGAGTGGCTTATGCATACATTGAAATAAAAAGAAAATTTTTTTAGCATATTTTTAATAGAATTTATAAAATTTATTTGTCTGCATGGTTTTATGGGCAATTTCTTTCTATGGGTCTCGATTCAATGATACTTTCGTAATGGATCATTTAAGTGATGAGCAGAAGTAGTTTTATTGGTTTTCTAGTTAATTTTATCTCATGTCTAATGGTTGTAAAAAATACAACATTTTAAAATAAATGTTGCTGTAAAAAATATGAGAAATTATTATATTGTGTGTACAATTATTGATTTACCTTTGGTAAACACATTTGCACCACTATTCATTGTCTGTTTTTTTAGGGTTCCGTACACCAAAGGTGAAAAAAGGAACACTATTGTTTTCGCTACGCTGTCCGTCTGTCCGTCTGTCCATCACACGCTATTTCCTCAGGAACATTAAGCTACGGACTTGAAATTTGGACAGAGTATGTAGAACCTTGGCCGCTACAACAATAAATACATGAGCATTAAAAATTAAAGGGTGTTCCAAAACTAGCAACGAAAAATGTTAAAATCCCATGTATATTGACACTTGAAATTTGTAAAATTAGTGTATTTTTATATAGACTACAACAATTAACACTAAAAATATTAACAAATTTAAATTAAAGGGTGATCCATCAGTTAATGCAATTTTGACTATGTAATTTTAACAACTTGCTATATCCTGAAAACCGTAAAAGGTAAACTCTTGAAACTTTCAAAAACGGTACTAAAAAACCTAAAAATTATAAAATCGCCAAACCAAAAAAAATCGCCAAAAATTAAAAAAAAAATCGCCAAAAATCTAAAAATTATAAAATCGCCAAACCAAAAAAAATCGCCCAAAATTAAAAAAAATTCTAACACTAAATAATAAAGTCGCAAAATTCGAAAAAATCGTCCAAATAAAAAAAATCGCGAAAATGAAAAAAGCGCCAAAAACCGAAAAAAAGGCTCCAGTAACAAAATAATTGTTTATATGAAAAAAAATCACCAACATGAAAAAAATCGCCAAAATTAAAAAAAAATCGCCATATTGAAAAAAACCGGAAAAAATTGTCAAAATGATTGTCAAAAAAAAAAAAAGAAACGACAAAAACCGAAAATCGCCAAAAATAAAACAAATAGCCAAAACGAAAACATCGCCAAAAAATAAAACAACCGAAAAAATCGATAAAACGAGAAAAAAAATTCAAAACAAAAAAATGCCAAAATTAAAAAAAAACTCCAAAAACCATAAAAATCGCCAAACCCAAAAAAAAATAGCCTATATGAAAAAAATCGACAAAATTAATAAAATGGCCAGAATAAAAAAAAACGCAAAAATTAAAAAAAGCGTCAAAAACGAAAAAAAATTCCAAAACTATATCTTATATAGGCTACTAAAGTTCGTATTGAATTACATATGTATCTCGTGTCCGTACGGAACCCTTCGTGCGCGGTCAAAGTAGCACTTTACTGAATTTATATATTTACTATTCACGTTAACTATTTCGTATTCTATTTCACTAAAAATTTATGTTAAATAGCTGTAGTGCGATTTACTAACTTTTTTTTAATGATAATCGCATCGTTAAAATAATTATAACGAAAATTTATCAAATTTGCTATTCAGTAACATTTTTGACAATATTCGCTATATTTTAATGTCAACTGTGTCGTTATTTGAGCGACAATAATTTATAATAATAATTATTGTTAATAATAATAATTAATATAATAAATAATAATAATTCTTCCATTTCCTGCAGGCCACCGATTGTTACCGAAAAAATTAAATAATTTTTTTTTGTCAAATCAGAAAGATATACAATACTTCCAACAAATTCACTTTTGTTAACTTCTTTCCAATTTTTTACTTTATCCTTTTATTTTTAGGTTCCTCAAATAATTATGCTGACGTTTGATGGTGCCGTCAATTTGAACAATTATGAACATTATAATAAAATCTTCAATGGAAAACGAAAAAATCCGAACGGCTGCCTTATACGTGGAACGTTCTTTATGTCTCATGAATACAGGTAAGCGACATGTAATCGAAAATAGACTTTTTTATTGAAATTAGAATTTTTTGGGCCAACCCATAGTTTAGAATTATCAAAATGCCAAAATTTTTGATAACTTTTTTTGTTTGAGAGAAAAAAAATTGTTTTGGTTTAATTAACAATAATATCCAGTCATAGTCGCCAAAAAAAAGCTTAAGCGACATACATATTTTTTTATTTTTTTATTTATTATTATTATTTATTTAAATTTATTTTGTTTAGTAGATTAATTTTTTCTTAATTTTTTTTTTTGTAAAAATCGATTATTTAGGATCGTTGTTAATCGATTTTCATCAAGGAATGAAGTTCGATATGTTATTTCCCAATTTGACCATACGATAACAATACTCAAACAGAAATATCAGCAATACCTATATACTTCTCGAATTAGAATTCAAGTTAAAATTAATAAAACTCAAGTCGAATCATTTTTTTATCATACAAAATTACACTGCTATAGATTATTAATATTTCAAATTGCATTCCTACTCATGCATATAAGTATGTTAATTTTGTATTATTTTAATGGTAACTAGATATCAAAACTTTTACAGTAAAATGAAGACAACATAGTCTAACTTTTACTAAAGAAAACAACAAAGAATATTAAGCTACTAAGCTAAAAAAAATGTGTTATTGTGCGACAAGCAGAAAAATTATTTTTCACATTTTCAAAATCATTTCAGCAATAATGAGTATGTATATAGTTTAGACTAATTTTGAATTTAAAAGAAATAATAATTGAGACAAATTTAAACAAATTGGAATTTAAAATGCTCACTTCCGGTTTTGATGGGCGTTACGTGTGTAAAGAAATTTGTACAACTCAAAAATTTTTGGAGATCCCGTTTTCAAGCTCCTGCAATATAATTAGATAATGCTAGGCTTATTTTTATAAACAAAAAATTAAGCAAAAAAAATGTGCCAAGGTTGTACAAATTTTAATGTTAATTAGTCATTTCCGTTTAAACCCTGCGTTACGTATATTAAGAAATTTGCATAACTTTTAATCTTATAAAGAGACTATTATCAATTTTTATAAGTATAACAAGGATATTTTACGCTAGTTTTGGTAAAAAAAAGAATATAGAAAAAACCATGCCGAGGTTTGACAAATTGTTTTATCGGTTGGTCATTTGCGGTTTTGCTCATGAAAAAAATATTATTTTTCATACATAAATTTTTTTTAAAAGGTTCGGTCCATTTTGAATTAGAATCGCATATTTTATTCTCTTATATTATTTCTAAGCTCGAAAAAATAATTTAAAGAAACAATATTTCAAAAACGGCAACACTTTAACCTCACTGTCTCTCTCTATATACATATGTACATATCTCTCATTTTTTTTAATTGTATATCATCTCTATCTCTATCACGGCTGCCAGACTTGACGATTTATCATCATTTTGAGGATTTTTGGTGCCGAAAATAGCAAAATGACGATTTGACGATTTTTTCATTAAAACTTGCGATTTTTAAAAAATTCCAAATATGGCAGTTTTTTTATAAAAAATTTACTATTGCAATTCATATATACATATGCATACCTATTCAAATATTTTGGTGTAATTTTTACCACTCTTTATTATATATTGATCTCTGTGTAAATTGATATCATCAAAAAACATATATGTGAAAAAATCCAAGCTCCTAACCGAAATTTCGGCCATCAAAAGTACTGAGATCAAGACTTGAATATAATACTTGGCAAAAGCTTTTATTATTTTACCACTGAGGGGAATAAAGTTATAAGGGGTAAAAACAAGACAATGGTTTTAATTTCCTAATAAATATATAAAATATAACATATGTATACATTATAAAAAATAAATTTTTTGATTTATCCGATTTTTATGGCGTTTTATCGGGATTTTGACGATTTTTTGATAATTTTATCTGGCAGCCCTGATCTGTATCTATTAAACTATCTCTATATCTCTATCTGTTTGTGTCTATTTTTCCTCAATATCTTGCTATACCCCACTCGCTCTCTATGCTTCGCAATCTCTAGCTCTCTAGCTCACTATCACTCGACATTATATACCCATTGAAATCAGTGTTCCCAGTTTAGGGGATTTGTCCCCGAATTGGGGACTTTTTTTCGCGATTGGGGATGAAAATTTCGTATTGGGGATCTGGGGATTTGTTGGGGATGTAAACAAATTTAAGGGGATTTTCGGGGGATTTTTTGTGTAACTGATGGTCAAACAAGAATGATTTTTGAACTAAGAAATATGCGTTTGGCAAGTCTAAAAATGTGTGTTACTAGTGTATGGTTCCTAATAAAGAAGAAGTATCATTTCAGATTAACGAATAATGAACGCTACCAAAACAAAACTACGCAACAAAATGCAATACAACCTTTTGAAAGCACTTCTTAGAATAAACACACACTTTAAAAATAATTCAATTTGTTGTGACAAATTTAATTCTTCTGCTGAAATGCTAAAACTTTTTAATACAAGTACTATGTACAGCAAAGTTTCTGAGGCTGGTGAATAAGACGATTTCGATTCTGAAGTTTTTGAAATGGTAAACTTTGGTTAAAAATTTGTTTATACTGGTGTAAATTTTAAACTATGTGTAATTTTTTCTTTACAAGTTTTTCATAAGTACAAATTAAATTTATATGAACGTAAATATACTCGTATCTATCGATAGAAATGAATTTCATTGAATAAAAATTTGTTATTTTTGTCATTATTTTTCTAATAAAATAAAAAATATTAAAAAAAAATTAATTTTTTTTCACAAAAGAAAAAATTTTTACACAAAATATCAATTTGGGGATTTTTGAGGATGAGAAATCAAAAATTGGGGATAACCTCTAGAAAAAAACTGGCAACATTGATTGAAATCTACTACGAGTTATGCCACCCACATATCAAGGAATTTTAGCAAAACAAAAAATTATTTTGTCGTAACCATGCAGATCTCTGGTACATACAAACTTACACACTGCATTTCACAATACGGATGAGTAATGGAAAATCTTAACAATAAATATAACTCATACGCCATCGTATACGAATTCACTTCACCATGTTAATAAAATTAAGGAATGCAATCACAATGGTGTGCCGTCTTCCAACATACTATGTACATACATATACGAGTATTATGAAAAAAAAACTTAATTTTAGTTGTTATTTGTACTCATCGCTTTGTCAAGCCAACTATATTTTTCGGACAAACGATTTATTTAACAAAAAATCTGCCATGGACACAATGCACCACAGCAAAAATGAACTGTTTACTGCCCTTGTTTTTCAACAAAAGAATATTTTTAAATATATATGAATACAACTTCTGAATACATATTTGCTTAATTCACAAAACTTCTTGTATCTCTGTATCGATTGTATTGTCATATTAAATACAAGAGTAAAACATTTGTTGTATGAAATTTTCATATAAAAATTAAATACACTATTATACTTTTATTTCATATTTTTTTAAAATGTTGTATTCAGAGAGAGGCTCTCTGAGAGAATTTGTATGTAGCTTGTTCTTCTTTTTTAATTAAAAATACAAAATACATTAATACACTACACAGAGTGTGTTCACAATTAAAAAACAAAAAGTGTATTTGATACACAAATACACGATAAAGATTGTTGTGAATTAAGCAATTATTTTTTTTAAGTGACAACTTACACTCTTAAACACACAAACAAAAATATAAATAACGAAAAACACTATTTCTAAAGTTTCTGTTGCAAAGCAAAACATTTTCAAAGTCTACCATAAAGCAAAATAAAAATGATTAAATACATTTTTAAGTGCTTGATATTTATGAAGACTTCCATTTATCTTTGGTAGAAATTAATATTTTTTCTTTTCCACTACAAAATTATGATTTAATGGTATTTTTTTGCTTATTTTCCGATTTACTGCACCAAGACCCTTTTGTTTGAAGTCATATTTACTGGTTGAGAAATAACAAAAGGGGAACACTCCCTTATGAAGCAATAAAACAATGCTTTTACATATAAATGATTTTTTTATTTTGTGAAATTTATATTACAAATTATTAAAAATATGCATTATTATATTTACTCGTATGAAAAATAAAAATATATAAAGATTTTTATTCATAATGTAACTTTATAGCCGTTGTTGAAATTCTCATACCTTCTCCTTAAGGTTTTCTATTTTATGCACAATTGTGCATAAAATAGAAAACCATTAAGTTTGTTAAAGAAAAATTACTTTGTATTGCAGATTTGTTGTTGTAAAATAATTTCAACTATTACAAATTGCCTGTATATTTTGCCTTTAATTTATTTCGTTAAGAAAAAGCAAAAAAAAATACGTTTTCAAAGGACATGAAATATCTTTGTTGATTTAGATTTTCAGAGCATGCAGAATGCATGAAAAATATTTGGAAAAAGAATTTAAGGAGATTTAAACAAATACTTGAAAAATGCAACTACGAGCATATGTCTTTGTCCCTCTTAATTTTGTATGTATGTACATATGTATATTGTATATATATACGTATGTAAATATATAAATAGTTTGCAAACTTGTTTTAAAAACTATTACTTTCCTAAATAAAAATGTCATCTGAATTGTTTGGATCTCTATCATTTAAGCAGAAAAAAAACTGTTGTTAGGTCGTATTAATAATTTTTAGTTTATTTCTTTGGACGAAATATTTCTGCAGACAAACCGTATATAAACCCAGAGAAAAAACAGCTTAAAATCAATAAAAACCATATTGAATTAATAAAAAACATTAACGAATCTGTAGTCATGTTGAAATTAATTTTATCTTAATATGTGTACATTTTCTATTATATTGAAAATTATTAAAATAATGTGACGCGTTCTTAGTTTTAAGTTGCAGGTTTTCCTCGAGTGTTAAGACAAGTGTTCACTTGCATAAATAATAACTGGACTTTAGATCAAAAGTTGTTAAAATTAATTGTTAAAGCTAAAAATTTGGCACTGTATGGCATCAGAAATCAGCAAAAAATATTGCCAAAAACACTCGATTGGTCTCGCTGCTTTCCATGTCGCACTATCAAACACCCCCCCTCTCTGTATTTATCACACTATATCTTTCTATATTTCGCTCTGTTTCTCTCTCTCAACCGCTCTTTATCTCTATCTCACTCTGTATCGCTCTATATCTCTCATCTCCCCCCATTTATATTTTTCTGTCTCTCTCTATCGCACTATCTCACTCTATATCTCTCTATCTCCCTTTATATTCCTCTATTAATTTCTTTCTCCTTCTTTCTGTATTTCTCTATATCTCTCTATCTCTTTCTATCTCTATCTCTCTTTATCTTTCCCTCTCTCTCTCTCTCTCTCTCTATTTCTCACTGTTTCTCTCTACCTCTATCCCTAACCATATCTTTACATCTAGCTCTATTTCTATTTCTATCTCTATTTATATTTTTATTTCCCTTTCTATTTCTATCTTTATCTTTATGTCTATCTCTATCTATATATCTATAACTATCTCTATTTCTATTTCTATTTCTATTTCTATTTCTATTTCTATCTCTATTTCTATATCTATCTCTATCTTAATCTCTATCTCTATTTCTATATCTGCCTCTACCTCTATCAATATCAATATCTCTGTCTATTCCTCTTTCTCTATCACCGCATCAATCGCTATGTACTGACATTTCTGTATCCTTATATCTACATATATCTCTCTCTATTGATCTTTCTGTATCTCCGCATATATCTCTATATCCCTCCCCTCTATCACCACCTCATAATCTTACCATCTCAGTATATATATATATGTGTATCTGTTTCCCTGTCTCTCTATCTATCCCCCTATCTCAGTATCTCTCTCCCTATCTCTCTAACTCCCTATATCTCTCTGCCTACCTGCCTATCTCTCTCTATCTATCCTCCTATCTCTCTATCTATCTCCCCGTCTCTCTGTCACTATTTGCCCTATCTGTCTCTCCATTCATCCTCCTCGCTCTCTATCACGCTACACCCCTCCCTCTCTTTCTATCACTCTACCCACTCTCTCTCTCTCTTTTTCGATCCCACCCTTTCCTTTAACTCGCTTTGTCCAAATAGCCTCAAAAAAATCAAAACTTCTTGTAGAAAAACTTTTTTAATTTCATTTCTGCATAATCCTGTTAGGTTAATTTTTTTTAAATATTAAAAGTTTGTAGGTGGTTGCTGTTCTTAAATTAAATTAACAATATTTCATTCTTATACAAATTCTTATATAAATTTATGCTTTTGTTTTTGAGAAAAGAAAAAAAAACCTTTATGCGCTTACACTCAAATAAAAATAATAAACACGCTCCAACTGAAACCAAATTTTATGCAACAAAGAGATGAGTTCATACCCCGCTACGCTTTCTTCTGATGAGAAATAGATAATTTAAATGGGAAAAATAAAATCCAATCATAAAACAAAAGAAAAGCATTTATGTGTAAAATTGTATGAAACCATGATTTTTGTTTTTCTTGAAATAGAAAAATATGCTAAAATAAATAAAAACAGGAAAATAAAGCAAAAAATAAATAAATCTGTATGGTACAAAAGATTTTGTAATTGGATTACAATGATCTCACATATAAAGAATATTTGGTGGTTGTTGTATTGTGTTTTATAACACATACGTACATAAATAAATACATGTGAAGCTTTCAAACAATTATTATCGCGTGAAAAATATCTAAATACAAAGTTAACTATGGAAACACAAGTAAGCACGACAAGGCCGTTTACAGAGGGTGCCAGAAGGGGGGCCTTTAATATTAAACTCATAAAAATAAAATAAAATCAACACTTACCCTTTAATATTTGTATGTTGTGGAATGTGTTCGTTCGGTGATACATCTGAAAAACAATAGAAGAAATAAAAGCTTGCATTTTTATATTACGAAAATTTTAGTTGCTTAATTTAAAAGAATAATTTTTTTAAATCTTTTAATATCACAGAAAAAAATGGATGTATTCGATATTAACAATTTAATATCGATTTAAAGTTTAATTGCATCAATTTAATTCTTAATTACACATATTGATTGATCAAAAAAATTTCTGTAATTTTTTTACTATAATTAAATTATCTAGATATGCATCAGTGAACTGTATAAGTTGATTCACTTTCGCTGTCCAGTTACTTTTACAATGCTTTTGTTTTGTTTTCTAACATGAATATGTAAATGATATTTCTTTTTGCAGAGTTACCTCTCTAACAACTGACTGCCATTAACACACTCTTTTTTTTAGTGCTATTAGTAAAAATCAATATAAATTCTTAATGTTTTTTATTGTTTTGTATAGCAATCAAATAATTCACAAACGCATGTTGACTAGATGAAGTCATAAGTTAATAAAACATAATAAACATAAACGTAATTAATAGTTTTTCTCGTATTAAAACAATTTATAAAATAAAATGGGGCTAGCTATTTTATTTTATAATATTACATAAAACTATATTTGTCAGAAGGGGTCTTAAGAAGTATTCAAAACAATCATACTGATTCATTGCTTTAGTGAATCATCTGAATAAATAGAGATTGCAAGCAGTGGCATGCATGTTTTACCAACAGTCTCATTAATGTGAATCATGCAATAGCATCATTCATTATTTTAATGTTAAGTGCTAGCTCAATATTCATTTTATAAAATGCAAAATTATACTGTTTGATTCGTAATCATGCAGATCACTGATTTCTATGTTTTGTTCACTTTGGAGGTATGAATCAAATAAAAATTAGTTTAAGTGTATACAAAAAAAATGTCAATATATTCAGTAGAAATTCTGATACATCAATATACGAGTAATACCGATATCTCTAGCTTCAGAAAATAGATTTCACTTACAGACAGACGACGGAGATCGCTTAATACACTACCCTATTTATAAAGACCCAGAGCATATATGTACATATATGTATTAAAATCCTGCTCAAGACGGGGGATTTTTCAAATGCTTTACTACAGCGAAATCTGTAAAATAAAAAACTAAACAACACTGTTGGCAAGATATTTGTTTCAGTTATTTGCAGGTATAGGAGTAAAGAAGAAAATACTTCGTGACGGAAGAATTTGTGATGTTTACTTCTTCATACGCATGGGCGCGTATGTAAACGTCATGCATGTACATAGATACATACATAAGTTGTGTGTATGCTCTTTTATTTTTCTGCGCACATACAAACGCAAACATGCATTTACATTAGTTGTGTGCGCTTGCTTTAAAAAAAACCTCTACATCTACATCTTACAAACACACTCAAACGTATAATACGCAAAATAACAAGTATACACGCAGCAACACTACCATTTTTGATTGTTTGTTATGAAAAAGAAGTCTTCGCGACATCGCTTGTTAACACTCATACGAACACCAACGCATCAATCGTGCATCGCTTATAATACGACAACATTTATTATTGGTTTAGTGTAATATATGCCACGAAAATACATTTAAAAAACATGAAGTCTTTACATGTAAAGATACTTTATGGTATCGAAATTACACAGGGAATGACAAACCTATTTACATACATATATATATCTTTACCATTTTGTTTTTGAAGGATATAAAAATTTAGCAAATGAGCTTCGATATAAAATTTTGGTTTTCGCACAATATTAATTTTGATGTTCGTGTTTAAAAATTGATTACTTAAAATATTTGTGCCTACTATTTTAATAATCCTGAAGGCAATTTCTTTCTGTAACGTAAATAAACTAAAACTTACTCTTCTTGAGAAAGAAAAGGATAGCTTTAAAAGCAAATTAACATTGATAAATTAACATATAAGATATTTATTATTCAACATATTGTCATAAGTCTATTGCAATTTGAAATTTATTTGCTGCTGGTTCAGCATTGTCGATAAGCATTTAATTGTTGCTGCAACAAACCGTCACTAGACCTCAACCACATTTTCTATATTCTGAACAGTCACAAACCTCTTGATAAATAAATTCACTAAACTGCGACTTTGGGTCGCACACACAATTTAAATCTTTTAATATCACAGGAATAGAGTACATAATATGAAAAAATTTTTAATATCTATTAACAATTTCATAACTTCAATTAAGTTTTTTCACTAGAATTAATTGAAGCAATTAAAAGTTTAATTGCATCAATTAAATTATTATTTACACATATTTATTAATGGATTAAAAATTTTTTCGGTTTTCGGCGATCATTTTTTTTTTGTTTTTTTACAATTTATAATTTTACTTTTAGCGATTCTTTTGTTTTTACTGATTTTTTTTAGTTTTTGTAGATATTATTTTTTTGTATTGTATAATACTTTACTTTTACTTTACGCGATTTCTTCGGTTTTTGTTTTATGTTTTGTTTTATGTTTGTAGTAATTTTTTTCGATTTTTACAGATTTTTTAGTATTGACGCTTTTTTCAGTATCGGCGCATTTTTCGTTTTGGCGTTTTTTTTTGTTTATGTGACTTTTTGGGTTTTGGCCATTATTATTTTTTGTTTTTTACAATACATATTTTTACTTTTAGCAATTTTTTTTATGGCATTTTGTCGATTTTTTGGGTTTTTGGCGATTTTTTCGATTTTGGCAGTTTCTTAGTTTTTTTTGGCTACCTTTTTTTACTAAATTTTTTGTTTGATTTTTTACAACATATAACGGGTGTTTTTTTAAAGGTATAGAGCTTCGAATTGAAATAAAACACAAGAAAATCGTTTTAATGTCCATCAATTTATTGGAAGGATAATTTTATGCCATTAATGTTTAAATATGATTTCGAGCTGGCTCGAATAAAGCCAATTCTACAGGTCCAATTTTCAACCACTTTTTCGAGCATATGGGGCCGTATGTTGGCAATAACGCCACGAATGTTGGTTTGTTGGCGTAGACGAGCGACTTCACATATCCCCAAAGAAAATAATCCAATGGTGTCAAATCACACGATCTTGGTGGCCAATTGACAGGTCCATTCCGCGAAATTATGCGCTCATCGAATGTTTCCTTCAATAAATCGATTGTGACGTGCGCTGTGTGGCATGTAGCGCCGTCTTGTTGGAACCACAACTCATCCATATTCATGCCATCCAATTCGGGAACAAAATAGTCGGTTATCATGGCTCTATACCGGTCTCCATTAACGGTAACTGACTCTCCAGCATTATTTCGGAAGAAGTATGGCCCAATGACTCCACCAGCTCATAGAGCACACCAAACAGTCAGTTTTTGTGGATGTAATGGCGTCTCAAGGGTCTCATATGGATTCTCTTCACTCCAAATGCGGCAATTTTGCTTGTTGACGTAGCCATTCAACCAAAAATGAGCCTCATCACTGAACAAAATTTTGCGATGAAAATCTGCATCGAGATCAATCTCATTTTCGGCCCATACACCAAAATCACGACGCATTGCATGGTCTCGCGGCTTTAATTCTTGCACAAGCTGGATCTTATAAGGTCGCAAGCCAATATCTTTGCGAAAAATCTTCCATAAAGTTGATGGACAAAGCTCCAATTGCTGTGCACGGTGGCGAATCGATTCATTCGGGTCCTCTTCAACACTTTGTCCTACAGCGGCAATTGTTTCTTCGGTGCGCACTGTTCGACGTCTCTGCGGATGCGTATTATCACATAGAGTAAACGTAGTGCGAAAACGATCCATGTTTAACCGAATTAATTGCTCTGATGGACGATTATGTCGACCATAAAATGGACGGAGCTTGCGGTAAATTTCGCGAACTGAACCATTATTTTCGAAATAAATTTGCACGATTTGCAAGCGTTGTTCTTTTGTCAACCTGTTCATGATGAAATGGCAAACCAAACTAAATATTAATCACTTGACAGCTGACAAAATGGCAGCCAGTTAAAAAAGTGATGCCAACTTAAAGTTCTATACCTCAATAAAAAACACCCATTATTTCATACACATTTATTTACGCGACTTCTTAATTCTTGACTTTTATTTATCTTTTGGGGCTTATTGTTTTTGCGATTTTTCCGTTTTTTTTTGGTGTTTTTTTAGTTTTTGGCAACTTTTTACTTTTTTAATACTTTTTTGCCTTTAGCAATTTGATTTATTTTGGTGAAATTTTTACGCGTTGTTTGGCGAGTTTTCATTTCAGCATTTATTTTTATTTTCGGATATTTTCTTTTTATCATTTTGGAAAATTTGAGGGGTTTGCCTCTTACGGTTTCCAATACACAGTTGTCAATTTACATTGTGTAAATTACAATAATTGATAGAATACCTTTTAATTCTGATGTTTTTTAATTTATGTTAATTTGTGTAGTCTGCATAAAGATACAGACACTTACTTTGAAAATTTCATGTGTGTATATAAATTGTCCGTATATTGCACATGGGTTTCAACTATTTTCGTTTCTCGCTTTAATTTTAATTGTAGCGAAAACAATAGGGGTCCTTTTCAATTTTGTTGTACAAAACCCTAATAAAAGACTACAAGTTAATTTAAAAACGAATGTAATTTATTAAATGTTGAAAATCAAAGGAATTATCAAAAACTAAACTTGTTACTTTTGACATTTTCCTGGCTCTAATTTTTATTGAAACACTGACCTCAAACCCCTACTCTGTAAAGGAAGGGCTTTTGAAAGGCCCCATTCTTACCAAGTTTTCTCTCCATCCACCATCGGAAAAAAAGTTTCATTTCTTCTACTTGAGCATACGACTGCTGGAAAATCAATGGATAGCTTTAATTAAAATTTGATTATTAACCAAGCTAATATTGAATGCGGGAAGTGTATGTATGAAAGCAAAACCACAAACTATATGCAGGTTATTTTATAGCTTCATACAATTTACCAAAAAAAGTAATAAAATTTTACATTTATATTGTACAGTGTCTCAAAAGAAAATTAATCGGAGAGGTGGGCGGGGTGGTATGCCAAAAGTTAGAATGGCTCTTGGGAACCGAGCGATTTGTTAGTGTAGAAGTGTTACAGGAATGGTGATTCAGCGACATTAGCGTGTAGACAAAGTCACTGCGGTATTCGAGGTTTTTGTCAGTTAAATGATGCGCTAAGTATACCTCTCATTCGAAAATAAATCAACAAATTTGGAGAGACTGGTTCAGGAAAACCCCAAATAAGGGCGGTTTAAACCAGGGTTTATGTGAGGATCCGAATCTTTCAATTCGGAAAAGCGCAAAGCTGTTAAGTAATGATTACACTATGCAACAAATATTTATGTATCTTTTTGCCATAACCTCAAAAATAAGAATATGGCACTCATTTATTTTTCTTAAGAAGCGTTTTTGATATATTCGCGAAAAATATTTTTTTTTTGCAGTTTACAAAGATATCTTAAAAAAATTTGAGAACTGTAAAGGAAAAGTAATGGGAATTACTTGATATTACAAAAAATAATCCAAAAGAATCGAAAGTAATCAAACAATAATCCGACTACTTTCAAAGATTCTTTTGATTACTTTCGATTCTTTTGGATTATTCTTTGTAATTTCAAGTAATTTAGATTACTTTTCGATTATTAGTAATCGTAATCAATTATTTATCAGAAATTCTTTTAAAGGGAATAATAAAATCAGTACAATTCTTTTTTAAATGTAATCTAATTCATTACTAATCGTAATCGAAATTGAACAGCTCTGGTTATAACCAAAGAAGATGGTTCCAGCAGGACTGGGTAACCTTATGCAGTTTTTCCTGTGGGCTTTTCTCAAATCTATGGTTTATAAAAATAAACCAACTACTCTGGCGCTTTGGAAAGTAAGTATGCGCTACGAAATCGCAAATCGTCATTAGAAATTTAAGCCTTCGACTAAATTAATTCCGTGACATATTTACGTGACTCTAGAGCCATATGCTTATGTGGCTTTTTACATTTCGTATACATAACAACATCAGCCTAAGAAGACTGCAGGACTTACAGAAGAAAAGTAATAATGAAGGAAATAGAAAACAAACAAACTCTGCTGCAGCAGTAAGTGCGTTGAGTATCACGCGATGAGTTTGAGTTCGAATCTTGTTCGGAGAGGCCAACACACGCATATTTTCCTGATGTCTGTGCGAATACACACAATTCACTACAGTAAATTATATTTATGTTTTTTCAAATTCATATAACTTTGATGTACTTTGTGTTCAGTAATTATTCGGAAATTATTTCAGTATGAAAATTCCGTTGTTTCAACTGGAAATAACTTTGATTCAGCATCTTTCTTCATTTTGATTTAATAGCACTGAAATGTGTTAAATCAACATGATATACAGTTTTTTCAAAAGGAAACATTTCCTTGAAGATTACCGTATATCCGGTTAAATTGATATGGAACACATTCCTGAAAAATTTTAAAATAGCCTTGTTCACGTAGAGTTTAATGTGAAATGTTTATGTGTGTATGTAGTTCAGTACTTTAAACTTATCACATTAGGAGCTTTTATCTTTGGACAAAAGTCTTAATTCATTTACTCACCAATCCACATTTAACTAAACCTAATACTCTCAATTGCTAAGAAATATCATCAAATTCCAAAAAATTTAATTAAGTCCTTGGCATTTTAAATACATGATTTAAATTCCACACACAAAATGCTACAACTGCAATAGTTTATGTGGTTGTTTAAATCTTAATTTAAATTTTTAATCTCATAGATATTGAAAATCTAATTTATTTATTTCAACTCTGGCTCAACCTAATGAACATCATACAAAGTTAGCAAGTCCATCAGTCATACACTCACTTTGCTGCTTAGAAAACTTATTTTGTTAGTGGTTACTGCAACCTCAGGAACAAAAAGTCACTGCAAAACAATTTTAAAAAAAATGAGAAGAAGATTATAATTTGCTTTTAAAAATCTAATTAAAGTTTTAAATCAATTTTTTGCTTCGAATGAATATAACAGCTACATAACGACAAACAAACGTTCATCGCAATAGTTGTCAGGCTAACAGCAACCAACAACAAAAACCATTAGATTTTTTGCTGTTCTCTGTTAAAACAAGTTTTAAAATAAAGTTTAAAATGATTAGAGTAAGTATGTACGAGATATAGAACCGCAAATACATGTGCTTACACTTGCATACATACACGAGCGCACACAAACACAAACTCACACACACACACGTACACTCTCTCGAGTAGCCGGAAATTTGTTAACAACTAAAAACACCAACCTGACAACCAACATGTTAAATGAAATCAAAATATTAGAAAAAAAAACTTTTCTTGTGAATAATTCAAACTGGCAACACATGTCACAATATATTTACCTCTAACGCAAAAAAAAAAATTGGCATAAGCAAACAACAAACTACAAATTATGTTAAATTAATAAAAAAAAATAAAATAGAAATAAAAAAAATATTAAACAAGTGATGAAATTTTGTAGCAAAAGTTTGTTTATTTACACAAAGCTGATGAGATAAGTTTTACACAATTGTTGTTCTTTTTGTAGCTGCTGAGAAGCCATAAAATCTACAACGAATTTTTGCACAACGAATTTTAGCTATTTTTTTAAGAACAAAGACAACCCTCAAAGCGATTAGCTTGTCTGCAGAAAACACCCAGGGTCTGTGGTGGGAATCGAACCCACGACCTCTGGACTGAGAGGATAGCATCGCTACCACTCAGCCACAGGGGCACTTCAAGTATTATGAGTAATTTTCGGAAGAATACTCTTGAATTTTTAACTGATTTCAGAAAGGAGGAGTTATCGATTCGTCGGTAGTTTTTTTTTTTTTTTTTTTTAATGTTTGTTTTGAGACCAATTTTAAAAACTCTGAGGGTATAGCTTGCATTTTGTAGTATTTAAATAAATTCAGTAAAGTGCGAATTTGACTCGCGCCCGAAGGGTTCCGTACGCACACTAGATATGTAATACTATATGAACTTTAGTCTATATTATATATGGTTTTCGCATTTTTTCGTTTTTAGGATTTTTTCGGTTTTTAGCGTTTTTTTAGTTTTGGCGTTCTTTTTGTGTTTTTTTCTTTTTGGTTTGGACGATTTTTTTAAGTTTTAGCGCTTTTTTTAGTTTTGGCTTTTTTTCGTTTTGGCGATTTTTGCGGATTTTGGAGTTTTTTTCATTTTGGCGATTTTTTCATTTTGGCGACTTTTTTCATTTTGGTAGTTTCTTCGGTTTTTGGCGATTTATTTTAGTTTTAAACTTTTTTTTAGTTTTAACGGTTTTGAAATGTTCAGGAGTTTGACACTTATGGTTTCCAAGATGCATTAAGTTGTCAAAATTACATAAGCAAAATTGCATTAACTGATAGAAAACCCTTTAATTTTGATTTTTGTTTTAATATTAGTAATATTATTTTTTTTTAATATTTCAAGTGTCGACATACACTTGTATATACATATGTACGTAGATATATTACATGGGATTTTAAAATTTTTCGTTGCTCGTTCTGGAACTGTCTGCAAATTTCAGGTCGGTAGCTCTTACGGTTCCTGAGAAAATAGCCTGTGACGGACAGCGTAGCGAAAACAATAGGGTTCCTTTTCACCTTTGGTGTACGGAACCCTAAAAAGGACGGTCAGACGCCAACAAAATTCTTTTCTTTGATTCTACGATCCTTTACTTATTCGATCTCGTACTGACACAATCTCCAAGTTTATAATATGGGTGGCGCCACGCCCATTAAAATTTTATACAATATCTGATGTGCTTCTGCTTAATTGATTTTTATGAAACTTGGAATACACTCTGAGCTCTGTAAAATACGCAATTGTATTCAAATAAATGGTCAGGGACACGCCCTTTAAAATTTTAAATATTTCACAGCCTTTTGCTTCGAAGATTTTGAATTCAAAAAAGTGGGCGGGGATACGCTCATTTAAATTTAATGTTATATTTTATGTGCTTCTGCTTCGGCTAATTTTTGCAAAACTTGACATACACTTTGAGCTCAGTAAAAGGCTAAATTTTGCATTTAAAAAGTAGGCTGAATCACGCCCATAAAATGTTAATATGAAATTAAATGTAATTGTACTTATTCGAAACTTCTTATACGAAACTTGGCAAACAGTTTTTTATTTTTTTTCGCTGAGAGGGTAAAGCTTCCATCTGGGGGAACACGGCCACTAATTTTTATATTGTATGATCCTTTACTCATGCGATTGTTGCTACACGTAGCAAACACCTTTAGATCTCGTAATGACACAATCTCGAAGGTTAAAAAATGGGCTGAACCACGCCCACTAAAATTAAATTATTATCTCACGCTTCTTTGTGCTTCTGCTTGACGGATTTTGGCGAAACTTGGCATACGTCCTAAGTTCTGTAAAATACTCAATCTTGCACCACGAAAAGTGGGCGGGGACACGCTCATTAAAATTTAATATTACATTTTAAGTGCTTCTGCTTAACCAATTATTGCAAACCTTAGCATACACTCTAAGCTCTGTCAAAGAGTCAATCTTACATTTAAAAAGTAGGCTGAACCACGCCCATGAAATTTTTATATTAAATTAAATCTACTTTTACTTATTAGATTCCTACGAAACTTGGCAAACACTTTCTGCTCTGAGAATTACATCAGTTCTTGCTTAAACATTCGGGAGTGGCGGGGCCATGCTCATTAAACCTTAGCATTATATTTAATGTGCTTCTACTTGACATATTTTTATGAAACTTAGCACACTCGAGCTCTGGAAGTGGCGCGAGATGGTGGGCGCGGACCACGCCCCTGAAAATATAAAATGGTACAAAAATTTCAAAATACAACCTTTAATTAAAATTTAACCGACTTAAAAAATAAGAACTAAAAAGTAACTTAAAGTTAGATTCAGTGAAATAAAATATTTACCTGTAGTGCTATTATACTATTATTATTATAAACGCAATAATTAATAAATATAAAATTTGCTAACCTGATTGCGACTTCGAATATCACTTTCGGTAACACAACGTGCCATAACCAGTGTTGCCAGAATTTCAGAGCCTAAAATCTGGAAAATTTAACAATTTTTCAAGAAAAAATCTTCAAAATCTGGATTTTATTTTTAAAATCTTCAAAGCTATTTTTAAAACAATTTTTTTATATAATATCAAACAAATTTACATAAATATGGATGTATATGTGTTATTTAAATATTTTTTCACTAACCCATATTAATAAAATTTAAACTCGGCTTAAAATGTATTTTATTTAAATTTTTTAGAATTTTTTTTTAAATAACTTTTAATCACATTTTATTTTTTATGAATAGAAAGAAGCCTTTAATGTTCGAAGAATTTGCATTTCGTTTCTGGTTAAGAAACTCATCAGCAGACTTCAACCAAAAACTTTTTGAAATAAGGCAAAAAACTTTATATGTTTATAGAACGAAAATCAATGTGTTATTAAGAATTACGTACACAAACATAAAAGGTAATATTCATAAAAATTATTGTGGGTTACAAAACGTTTAACAAACAAATTTCAATACAAAGTTTGTTTTCTAAACCTTTTGTAAACCAAAACTAGTTTTTATGAATAGGACAGAAAAAGCTTCAAGCAAAAATCTTTACAAGATAACATCTTCGATTTAGTGACATTGGTTAAAGTGTACTGTTTAGTTTGACGGAATTTCCGCACGCAAAGTTTACTTTGCAAAGTCTTGAGTTTTTTAAAGAAAAAATAATATAGAATAAGACCTCTTTTCTCTTCTCTCCCACAAACGTTAGACTTTGCAAAGTACACTTTTTTGTGCAAAAACGAAATCTCTAAACTGCGAATCGTTCACACATAAAAGAAACAAAAAGTAGTAACAGCAATAAGAAAAATGTAAAAAAATGTCATGTAATTGGAGTTGAAAAATCTGCGTTTTTAGGCCAAAAATCTTCAAATCTAGATTTCGTCTTTTTGGAGGGTAAAAATCTCCAAATTCCAGATAAATCTGCATTTCTGGCAACCGTGGCCATAACCGACAAAATAAAGCTTAAGCGACATAATTTTTAGATTACTTAAAATCGTAAATAATCGATTTTCCTCAAAAAAAAATTTAGTTCGCAAATTATATCGCTTAAGATTTTTTTCGGTAATGGCATGACTTATAACAATGTTTTATTTCTAATCTAAATCATTTTTAATTTTTTATTTTGGAAGTCGGTTAAGTTATTTTAATGCTGTTTTCTTTTCTAGAAAAAGTTCAACATTTTTTAACTTTTTATTAAGAAAAATTAAATTTAGCTTTCGTTTAAACAACAACCTTACCCTCGTTAAGGAAGATGCTATAATTTCTATTAAATTCTCTATTTAATATAAAAAACACTTTTTCTGAATTTTCATTGAATAGGCAATATATGTAGAAAATTTTCCTACAAAAGAAAGTTTTATTTTATAATTTGTTTACGAATTGTATTTTTTCACAAAAAAAATACCTAAAAATTAATTATTTCCACCCCAAATACTTTTCATTTTCTAAATAAATATGTCTTAACTTAGTCACGTTTATGTAATTATTTGAGGCGCACTAGCTTAATTTTCCGATGGCCTTAATTTGTTTCGGCATATTTCCGGCTTCTGAGTTCTATCACTCTCAAGAGAAAACATTGTTTTTCAAATGTAGTTTTGTGTAGTTTTGGTCACCTGTGTTATTGTATTAAAAAGTAAAAAAAATTAACATCACTATTGGTCAGATAATATTACGAGATGAATGTTTCCTTATCGTAAAGCTTTAGATGGAATAAGAGAGCCGGGGTGTTTTATGAAAGTAACAGCTGTTTCAGTAGATTTATATGTAAAAAGCCTTCATACACAAAAAATTTAAGGTTATTAACAAACTTGTATATGCTTTGTGATTTTGTTAAAACAGTTTCCTGTATAAAAATGTTTTCGCAACATTTTTTTATGCTTAACCTGCTAAGGAGCAATCGTTAAAATTTGCATAGTTTACCTGAAAATATGATTACATTAAGAAAATCTTAGATGACAATAATACGACACTCACGCATATGCACGGGTTCATTTGATAATCTCCCGGGCGCTTAAAATAATGAAACTTAAAACATAAGCAGAATTCATCAAGCCCGCGTGGCCACTCCCTTCAATACCAGAATTAAAAATCAAAATTAAATAATTTAACTCAAGATATTTTATTGAAACTTTGCCTAAATATTGCACCTATGGAAGCCTATCATTATGTTTTCAAAAGTAGGCGTGACCACGCCCATAAAATCTTAAACTACTGTTTCATATTTATATATTTCTCATTATTCACCTTCTACGAAACTTTACATGAATTCGCCATAGGAAAATATTGAGTTCAAAAAAGTAGGCGAGGACACGCCCCTAGAGAGCTGAAATTTGCTATACAAGTCGTCTGAGCTGAGTAGCGAACTAGAAAGACCTGAAAAAATTTCATCATATTTTCTTTTGTTTGTTAGGGTCAATGTTGCTTTTAGAGCTATGCTCTTTATGCCAGACACAGGAGCTAGGACATGATTTTCGCAACAAAAATAATTGGCACAATTACAGTTATAAATTTATTTTTGCTTTGATTTCTTTGTACTTAAAACCAAAGTACGAGCATAAACGAGACAAAATAACATTCAATAAGAATTGAAATTACTGTACTTAAGCCCGAATAAGAAATTATTTCTGAAAAATTCACTGCAGTTCAATTAAATCTAAAAATGTCTTATTTAACAAATCATGGGCAGGTGACGAAAATATGTTTACTTGGCAACACAGTTCATAATGCAAAAACAATGTAACATAATAGCCGCTACTATAATACCAAAGGTAAATCAATTGTATACACAACAATCATTTCTCATATTCCGTTTCATAAAAATTTACGTTAAATAGCTGATGTTAATAGCAAACTTTACCCATGTAGATAGACCAGGGTGCTGATGAAGTGCCTGGCTGCACAGAAAAATATCGGTATTTCCCCCAGCTATATAGTCTAATTTAATTTTTCTTCTCTTCTTTAGAAACACACATTAATTAATAAAAATATTTCATTCAATAAGAATTGAAATTACTGCACGTAAGCCCAAATAAGAAAAATTTGTTTATGTTTTGAATGTACGTTGGCGACAAGAACGATGTCGACATCGTGGGTTTGGCCCTAAATGTAATTGTTTTCAAATATTTGGGGTGAATTTGACATCATGATATAATATAATTTATTTTTTTATATAGCTAAGCAGCATAGCTCTGATCGGGTATACATAAGACACATCTCTTCTTTTTATAAATTATAATTGATTTTGTATTTAAGAAATTTTTTATTCAACATATTGTCATAATTATATTTTAATTTGAAATTTATTCTATATGCATTTCATTGTTGCTGTAACAAATCATCAGTAGACTTCAAGCCTACTATGGTTATTTTTCTTGTATGATTTTCAAAAATATTATTATATGTGAATTCTCAAATAGTTCTTGAAAGTCTGTGCATAAGATAAGAGGTTTGTGACTATTCAAAATGTGTGGTTGAAGTCTACTGATGATTTGTTACAGCAACAATGAAATGCATATAGACCAAGCTGAACCAACAGCAAATAAATTTCAAATTGATTTTTAATTATTTTCAATAGTTCGTCAAGAAATAAGCTGAAATTATTTTTTTACAAAAATAATTTTTTATTAGTTTTAAAGCTAAATTTTTCTTAACCTCTTCAAGGGTTAAAAACCTACCAACATACGAAACTGTTTCCTTTAAAAAAAAATTTCCAACACACTTACTTACATTAACAAAAGGTTTCTGTGTGTTTATTTTTTTTATTATAACATTTAAATCTCAACATTTATAAAAAGTTAAGGAAATCAAAGTTTAACAATTTATTATTAAAAGGATGTAAGAAAAAGTAGCCAAAACAACCTTTTTTTAAGAGGAAGGGGTGGTAGAGGATAGAGAAAATAAAACATCATTATCATCACTCCTGTGTCAAATTGTTTCAAAAATTATTGTATTGTTTTTTCTGTTTTATTTAAGCACCGGAAGTAAGAAAACAATCTCAAGATATGTTAATTATGAGAAATAAAAAGGATTAAGATAATAAAAATAAATAACTTTTAGAAAATATATTTTGCTAATAGCAAAATTATGTGGAATGATAAGAAGAGATTTGTACATAATTAAAGAATATAAAAAAAGTTTAAATCACCAAAGTTTGCTATTTAATTATTTCTTTTTGCCTATTTATGCTCAAATGCAATAAAATAAGTTAATGCGTGGAAATGTAATGATAAGAAAGAGCCTTATTATATTATATTGACTGCTGCTAGAAGAAAATGATAATGTTGCAAAAATAATAAGAACAACTTTAAAAAATATTAAGAAATCAGAGTTTACAGTAAAAAAAATATATTAAAATGTGAAATAAAAATATGTGAAACGATTGCCGAAGGCTTTGAAAATTTGTTGGGGAATTGCTATTTTTAGCAAAAAAAATTATTTTATTGTATTTATATAATCGTAAGCATGCAAAGTTGTTTGAAAATTTACTCGCTCTTTTACCCCAAGCATATTTGTACAATGTTAAGGATTAAAAGGTTTCAAAATGTCATTAAGACTGACTGCTGTGTAAAAATATGTACGTATTGAAAACTTATTTGTTGTTTAACTGCTGCACAACCAAAAGCCACATGATGATGATGATGATGCTTTCAATTTTAAATCCAAACAACAACAGTGTTCCAAGCCCAACTAAGAGTAGTGTTAACAAAACTTTTCAAAGCATATTAACTGGCTGAAATTGATAACGATAACAAGAGCAACAACTGCCATTAAAGAAAACACAATACAATGAATGTAAAACACTTGCACTTTATTTTCCACTAGAAAGGGAAAAAGAAGTAATAAAAAAAAGAAAACTTCGAACTTCATGTTTTACGCAAAACCTACCCAAAGCAGAGAAGAGCAATGAGTAGTGAAGAAGTGAGTAGAGTTAAATCATGACTTATAATTTCTTGTACTTATGCGCACTCATACATACTGCAATTTTGTCTTGAATCATATTCACTCGAAAGTTTGAAGTGCGCATCGAACTCATACTTAAGCCCCGTTCAGACTATTATACAAGTATTAATACTTTCATCACATTTTACGATACAGAAATCTAAATACATTCGTTGCGACTGTCAAAAAATTTAACGTAAAATCACATATTGTGTTCACACCATTACACTTCAAATAAAATGTGAGATACAAGCAGAAAAAAACAAAACAGCTGTTCAATGAAAATGTCTGTGCTATTCATTGACTAGCGGCGACAAAGCAGTTTAATGTAGGCGGGGATGCTGCCGGCAGCATCCCCGCCTACAGTTAAAAATATTCTATGTAAATAACAGATAAAAGTTAAGAAAAGATATTATAAAAACGCTAAAAAATTACGTCAACGAAATACACTTCCATACGATTCACTTATTCAAAATTTTGAGCCAATATACAAATGACAAAATATTACATCAATGACGACTGGCTATCGGCGGCGAAACAGCCGACTTGGAAATTTGGTTTGTGTGAAAATGTAACCCTGATCTAATGAAAAGTATTATCGTTTAGAATATTTTCTAAAAACGAAAAAGTCTTATGGTATGTCAAAATTTGTATCGTATTATTTGCCACTTTGATGACATTTTGCATTCAGACTATCACACTTGCACGTATTATTTGAATTTTTGACAAGTATAAATACAAAGTATAATAGTCTGAACGCGGCTTTAGCAATATTTATGAAGTTGTTGATTTCGACTCTCCTTAACTCAATGTCTATAGACGATGCAAAATAAATCAGTATGATTCACAATGTGAACTTCGCACACGAACATTAAAGTTCTCATTATGAGGTTGTGTGTTTGTTTTTCTGTTGCTTAATTTTTTTTTGCTCTAATTGAAAAACAACTATATTTACTACTATTGTATACTACTTGCAAACTGTTTAATGACTAAACTTTTAAATAAACATACATACATGCATGAGCTAAATCAATGTGAGTAATATAAGTATTTTCCTGAAATTAGAAATCAAACTGAGGTGCTTTGTAAGTGTGAGTGTGGTATGAATATACATAAATGTCAACGTCGCATTCATATTAATTTCAAACTATATTTATCAATAAATTTTATTGCTAGTGTGCGTACACCAGAGTAGTTGAGTTTAAACGATATCTAAGCATTTATATTTTAAATTTCATGAGTCAGTATGAATAGCAAAAACCCGATTCATTTGACGATCACTGGGCCAAAGAACATTTAGGTTCATAAAAATATCTACTTATCAGTTTATTTTATTTATTATCCCTGTTCCTTTAACTCATGAATCACTTTCGCAGAGACATGATAAAAATGTTTTGTTCACACAAAAACTACTCGTAATTTAATTTTTTCTTTTAATCACATTTTCCATACTTAATTTTAAACATCTATTTAGCATTTAACATTCTTTGTTCGGACATGAACACTTCATGAATAATAATAAGAAGAAAAAAACACAGACGAACCAACAGAATCAACAAATAACAAAGTGTCATTTTCAAATCTCATAAGTAACACTGCAATTAGAAGTTTTTTAAAGCCACAGAAAAACCATGCAGTAAAAAGCAAAGCACAACGGCAATAAAAGTATCAAGCAACAAAAATGTCATGAGACTAAACAATAGAAACAAAACAAATAAAAAAAAAACTTAACACTGTAACACAATTCGAGGTTGGATATTTTAGTTAAGTGATTATTTTGCTTAAGCCGGTGTACGGCGTACTGTAAGAGTTTCTTATGCATTTTGGCTTTTTTTCAAAATTTGGATTTTTTTTAATTTTTAACAGAAAAAGTTCAGTCGGCAAAACTACAGGGTAGATTTTAAAATATATGTATTTATGTGTTTATGCGTCTTTTTTTTTTGTTAATGAGTGTGCTTTCATGTGTATGTGCGGGTGTGTAAAATCATACAAAGTTTAACTAAACTTTAAACCATATGGACTTGAAACATATATAAAAAAGAATATCTAAACGAACTAATTTAGCCAAAGTTAGATTAAAGAAATTAACACTGTTCTCATTTAACTAAATATACTCGTACTTTAGTGCTCTAAAACTTTAATGAACACACGATGTGATAATCTTATTGAAAAAGTTAAAGTATGTACTTATAAACAAAAGTGTTTCAAAAATATACAAGCAAATAATTATTTCGCTCAAATAAAAAAATTTTTATAGAAAGTATATTTTAGTTAATACTCGTAACTGGGAATAGTTATGGTATATGGCAAGAAATGTCTTAAGGATATAGAGCAAAAAAAATAAAAAAAATAATGCTTACATTGAATTCCTGGAAGCAGTCATAAAAAGCGAACTTTTACATATTCTTTGTATTTAATTTTAATTATTATTGTTCGAACTTCATTTCTTTCTATATTTATGATTTGAACGGGCTAAAGTTCGTATCGCTTTTTAAGCCAAATTACATGTGATAATTACACAAGTATATACGGTTTTGGATCTAAGCAACCAAAAGCTGCTTCTAGGGTTATTTGGGGCGCTGAATCCGAATCTGCACTCTGTTTTTAGGGTTCCGTACACCAAAGGTGAAAAAAGGAAGCCTATTGTTTTCGCTACGCTGTCCGTCTGTCCGTCACACAGTATTTTCTCAGGAACCGTAAGAGCTACGGACCTGAAATTTGGACAGAGTATGTAGAACCTTGGCCACTACAACAACAAATACATGAGAATTAAAAATTAAAGGGTGCTCCAAAACGAGCGACGAAAAATGTTAAAGTCTCATGTAATATACACACAATTGTATGTACATATGTATATTGACACTTGAAATTTGTAAAATTAGTGTATTTTTATATAGACTACAACAATAAACATTAAAATATTAAAAAATTTAAATTATAGGGTGGTCCTTCAGTTAATGCAATTTTGACTATGTAATTTTGACAACTTGCTATATCTTGGAGACCGTAAGAGGTAAACTCTTGAAATTTTCAAAAACGGTTAAACTAAAAAATCCGAAAATTATAAAATCGCCCAACCGAATAAAATCGCCAAAACCTGAAAAAAATCGCCAACAATTTAAAAAAATTGTCAAATCGAAAAAAATCGACAAAATTAAAAAAAATTCTAGCACTAAAATAAATCGCCAAATTCGAAAAAATCGTTTAAATGAAAAAAAAATCGCCAATATGAAAAAAATTCAAAAACCGAAAAAAATCGCCAAAACGCGAAAAATGCGACAAAACCAAAATAGTTGTTTGTGTGAAAAAAAATCGCCAAAATTAAAATAAGTCGCCAAAATTAAAAAAAAATCGCCAAATTTAAAAAAAATCGCCAAAACGAAAAAAATCGCCAAAATTTAAAATAAACGCCAAAAACCGAAAAAAATCCTCAAAACGAAAAAAAGTGTCAAAACTATAGTTTATATTGTTCGTATTGAATTCCATATCTCGTGCCCGTACGGAACCCTTCGTGCGCGGGTCAAAGTCGCACTTCACTGAATTTTTTTTTTATATTGGTTCTAGTTTTCGAGATATTAAATAAACACATTTTTTACAATTTTTGACAATTAATCTCCATTTTATTCATTAAAAAGTGTTAAATTAGAAATTAACCGCAGTCGAACTGAGTCGCTTGTACTGTTTGGGATTAAAATCCAAAAGTAGTCGCTCATTATGCCTCGTGCAAAATTTCTTGGTATCGTTTTTCGATTTCCCCAAATCTTTGTGTAGTCGCTCTCCTTGCTTGTCGCTTGTATCACCCAAGTTTTCAGGAAAAAATTCGAGATGGGAATGTAGAAAATGTATCTTGCAATAATTCTGCAACAAACTCTCGATTATCTGCTTGAAATCCGGGGATTTGCGGTTACCCAGAAAGTTGTGAACAAAATCTTGAAATAACACCCGGTTTGCTGCTTCATTGGGCGTTAAACATTTTAAGTTTCTGTCGGGCATTAATTGTGGCGTGCGACATTTTGGGAAATAACTTGGTCAACTACTCAAAAGCCGGTCCTTAACGGTCGAGCGCTTTGACAAAGTTTTTGATAAGGCCAGCTTTATGTGGAGAGGTGGCAAGAAAATGTTCTGTGGGTTCACAAGTGGTATAGAAGAGACGTTTTGTTTTCCTGGTTCTGGTGAAATCTGGTGAAAATAATTTTTCTTCAAAATTTAATTGAAATTTATTTTTAAACCTTTAAATTGCCACAAATTTTCCATGTGCATGTTTGATACAGAGAAACCAAAATAATAAAAACATGCATTTCTGATAACATTGATAATAGCTTTGCCACTTTTTCTGATCATATAACATCCGCAAACATAACAAAAATACTTTGAATCTGGTTTTGCATTTTCGCACGTTTTAGATTTAAAAAAAAAGTTAAAAATACAAATTAAATAACAACATGCCAACATGCGCAAACTCACAAACTAGAACAAATTTTGAAAAACGAAACCCGGATTTGAATTCAGCACTTCAAATAACGTTTTGACGTTTGTTCTCAACTGCTCTGATCCAAAAGTAGACGAAAATTTATATACTTGTGTAATTAATGAACAAATAACACTAAAGTTAGTTGTAAATATTCTGACTAACACATAGTTGGGCCCGAAGCCCCATCAGTTTTTCACTGTATGACTTAAATATGCTCAAGATTTAGCAAACATTTTAACAACTACATAAATCAAAAATATATTTTTCGCTAAAATTATGGACCATTCCATAGTATTTTATACACAAATTTAAATAAATTTTTAGTTGTACTTTTTTTGTTTTTGTTTTCACAAGTGTTACAGAAATGGCACACTGTTTCTTTCTAAAAAATATAATTTATGTAAGTTTTAATTATTATTGTTCGATATTTATAATTTTACTAGGCTAAAGTTCATATCTGTAAGCCAAATAACATGTGATAATTTTCAGGCAACAAATACCACAAAAGTTAGTTTTAAATATTCTGACAAACACTAGCAGAATGTAACAACTAGGTGTTTCCGAATGCCACTACACCTTCATCATCAGCATTCTTTGTGTTTGGTCTACTGTGTGTATGGTGTCAGTTGATGTAGATTTCTGCTTTATATACTCAGTCTTCAGTGTAAATGGAATATGTGAATTCTTTTGATTCATCGAATTACAATTTGCTGAAAGCTGTTTTTTTTACCATCTCTAAATTTATACCAGTGTTACCATTGTTGTTTGTTCTTCATGCAGTGGACATAACATAAATAACGCTGATGATGAAGTAGTAGTAGTGGCCTTCAAAAACAGCTAGTTGTTCCGTTCAACTGCGTGTTTGTCAGAATATTTACAATTAACTTGTGTGTTATTTGTTCAGTAATAACTATCACATGGAATTTGGCTTAAAGAGCGATACGAACTTTATTTAGCCTAATCAAATCATTTATATAATTATATTATTTTTGTGGGGAAACCCAGTATAATGATATAAAGGCCCAAAATGAAGAACTTGTGCATCATTCGTTTTGTCTTCTTACCTGCTAAAATATTTTTAATATCGATTTGAAGTTAGTAACTATCGTAAAGGGGAATTTTTCACGTTTTTTTATTTAGAAAAATTAAGAATTACAATTCCTCTGATCTGTTTTTATACCGTTTTCCTATGTGTGCAACACTTTCGAAGTTAAAAATTAATGTATGAAGGGAAAAAAGTATTTTTTGCATAAAAATTAAATTTTTTTTTTAAATTCATAAAAAATTAAAAAAGTGTCAAGTCTAATTTAAAAAAAGAATTATCAAAAGGTTATTTGATTTTTATGACTGCGAAGCAATAAACGCTAATAAATGTGCGTGAACAATTAAAAGGAAAAAAGGATAGTGGACTGTTTTAATTATTTGGGGTTTTCCGGTGACTACCTGTATGATTTTTTTTACAGAAATTGCACCCTCATTCATTATTTGGAAAGTTTTGCACAATTTGAAACGTACTAGTGGTGAATCATGTATAAAGCCAGGTACCCTTAAAACATGCGCCCATTTATAAGTACCTGCCAGTAAAATATTGAAAAATACGTAATATTTATAGTTGATCAATTTTTGTCATTCAGCCAGTGCCGACGAACGCGAACAGTAGAAGTGATTTTTCTCTTCAGTTTTTTTAAAAGTGAATAACAAGAAAACATAAAATATATAAATATGGAAAATAACAAGTGCCCAAAATTGGATAATTTTTGTTAAGTTTGTGGTCAAATCGTCATGAAAAAAAAACAAAAACTATCGACAAAATTTGTGTACTGAATGGTTCAAATTTTACGCCGAACACAGTGTGCAAAAGTTGTTATAATACCCTTGTAAATTGGATACATGGAGGAGGTGCAACCTTGTCTTTTATGAAGCCAGTAATTTGGGTGGAAGACACAACTGGATATGATGAATACAGGTGCTACGCATGTATAAATTTTCATCCTGGATTAAACAGACAACAATTGAAAACAAAAGTATACACTGCTGCATTTACTGCCGCCCTGCTGATGTCGATGCACCTAAACCTCCTGATAAAGCTCTATTAAAAACTCTTCATAATCTGTTTTAAAGAGTTTCAACACCCTACTAAGAGACTGCTGTTGGCTAAAGCAGCTGGTGCGTCGTTTACAAAGCAAATGACGGTCTACGAAAGCCTGAGTTCAATCCCTGGCCGGACCAAGTTATATCAATATAATTGAATTTTCTGGTATGCATTAGTATCTATACTAATGCATATTGCAGCGCCTTTCTCCGTCTATATTTGAAGCAATTAGTCGTCTGTGTAGAAAAATAACTAACTAATAAAATGGCAGCATAGCTTAAAATAATACTCCCACTTATCACCAGAGGCGCTGCAACAATGCTATAGAAATTAAAACAAATGCCCAATATCAGAGTTTTAAAATTCCTTCGCCTTATGTTCTTATACTCTCCCTTTCCTAAACTTATGTTCAGGATTGAACATGGACCTTTTGTTTCGATCCAAATAATCTGAAAATGAACTTTTTCTCTCAGCAACCTGTCAAACCTAAGCTAACCTTATATCTTTCTACTACTTTCATTCGAGTCACAGTAATTTCATATTTTAAAGCAATAAGCCTAAATCTCCTACAAATCACACAGGAAACCTTCCAGTCTTTCAGGCCAAAAACCTGCCTTATTACCGTGCTCTCATTGTCTTTGTCTGGTTAGTGTTAGAGTTAAAAAGAGTACTGGCTTCAGCATAAATAGACTTTCCTGGCACTGAACATTCTTAAAAGCCAACTAACTTTCGAACCATTTCAATTAATTTCAATCCATATTATTTGCTCCATTTATTTAAATTATACTAATACATAATCTTTTA
Organism: Tachina fera; assembly: GCA_905220375.1. NCBI lineage: Eukaryota > Metazoa > Arthropoda > Insecta > Diptera > Tachinidae > Tachina > Tachina fera. The sequence continues at coordinate 93,646,718 of LR999966.1, read as the reverse complement.
GGTTTTATTTAAATGCCCATTGCAACCAGTAAGAGAAAATATGTTTAAAAAAAATTAATTTCTTCCAACAAGAATATTTATTATTATCCTCTTTCTAAACAAACAAAATTTCCTAATTCACATTTAGAAGAAAGAACACAACAAAAAAATGCTTTTAAAAACTTTAATCATTTACACATAAATGTTACCATAAAATCTAGTAGAAAAAAAAGCTTTACAAAGTGATCCATTAAATACTTAACCTTTTATTATCATCATAGTTTGGGGTCAACAGCAGGAGAAGGCCTTAGACCTAAACCAGTAAGAAGAGTTATGAGAAACAACATCCACATAACAATACATACATACATACGTATAATGTATAAAAATATAAAAACGAGTAAATATCATGTTTTGTGAGTTTTGTGAATTAAAGTAAGTGCGAAAGTGAATATGAATGTGAATGTTTGAGGTTAGTGCGTGCATACATACGAGTAAATATGTATGTATGTATGTATGTGTGTGTGCAGTTTGGACATAACAATTCTCCTAAATGTCAAATACTAAAGTCACTTTTTCTTTTTGTTGTTTTTTTTTGTGTGTGGTAAGTTTTTGTATCAGTCGTGCAAAGCCCTAAGGACATCATGATGAAGAGAAGAAATTTAGATGCATTCAACCAAAACACAAAAAAAGTTTTACTGAAGTAAGGGGACAAACAACATCCACACATACACATGCATGCATACGATATGTTTTTGCTTTTGTGTTTGTTTTTTTCAACATGGGAATATTTGGTTATTCCTTGTATAAACATGCATGCAACAAACGGTGGCACATATGATCACATGAGCAGTGTTGCCATATTTATTTTTCAAACATCTTTAAGTCGACTACAAAAATATTTCTTTTTGTGATTTTACTCAAAGCATATTAATACTCGTATACCTTGATTTTATTGAAGTGGCCAAATTTTTCTGAGAAAGATATATACATATATATTAGTGGAAAGTAGATTAGTATAAAATAACAGAAAAAGAGTGTAAGAAAACAGATCGAACAAGATCTGAAGAAAAAGTAGAAGCTTGGGAAAAAGTTGAGTGCTCTTTAAATGCAAAACAAATGGTATGTAAGTAACAAAATAATATGGCATGCATTGGTAGTTTAAACACCCAACTTTATGCGTTTACAGATGGTTTAAATACTCCACTGATTTATAAGTTTGCTGGATTAAACACATTTTAAACCACAAATAGAGATTAACTTGTACTGATTTATTATCCCTCAGGAAATAAGGTTTTATTTTTTGAGTGCTTAATTAAACTTCTTATTTAATTACGATAGAAGTATGGTAGCACTACAAAATTTCCATATCCATTCCAGTAACAACAGTTGTTGAATACAAATAAAAAAAGTTAGGTTATCAACGTTTAGAAAATTAAAATTGCATTAAAACACATTTTATAAAACCAAAACAGCATAAGAACGTATTTATTCCATCATATTAAACTATATGTATATGTATGTGTCGTATGTGTTTTCAATAGACACACACAATCTCAAAAACGTATAGTATGCTGATAAAACTTAAATATTATTTAAATACAGATTAGGTGATGGTCTTAGTAGGGCTGACATACGTCCTGGTTCTCCAGGATTTCTCCTGAATTTAAGCAAATAGTCCTGGTGTCCTGGTTTACTCATAAATTGTTCGGTTTTTTTACAGGAATATTTACCAGCAACTACAATAAATTTAAACGAGAGCCACTCTGATTCAATTTTTTTTTCAACTACGTGATTGAATTTAAATGAATTTTTTATAATTGTTTATTGTTTTGTATCTATTGTAATTGTTGAACTTAATTCTGCAATATATAGTGGGGTACACATTATCGAACATAAGTGACAGTCAAAAATTCATCAGTTTTGAATGATTGTGCTCTCGGTTCAGACTATCGATCATGTTCGAAAATCAAACCTGCATTCAAGAAAAAAATTGGACACACAAAGGCAGAAAAAACAAATTAGATGCGCATTATTGCTAACAAAATTTTTTTATAATGAATTTTTTTAATGCTTTCTTATCTCTAAAAACTCCTTGTACGATTTTGTGTTAACATTTTGTCTTTAACATCACACACAGCCTTGCATTTCATAAAAATATGAAAATTTATTTAAAAAGCAATTTTCCGCATCCATCTTGTGTTGTTTATGCTACAAAAATATCTCTGGACTGACGATTTTTGGTACACACTATCAGTCAAAAGCCAATATGGCCGCTGACTGTTACTCAGCCACAAAAAATTATGTGATTGACATTTGACAGACGAAATTCGTGTTCACAATATGACCAATTAAAACTTTTTAGCAAAACTGTCACTCATGTTCGATAGTGTGTACTAAAGTCCTGCACAAGACCATTTATAAGACATTTCAAGACATGAGAGATTTTTCAAATGCTTTGCTACAGCGAAATATTCTAAAAAAAACACTAAACAACACTGTTGGCTGTTGTTTCAGTTGTTTGTCTTGCTAACAGTGTTGTTTAGCGTTTGTCTTAGAATATTTCGCTGTAATAAAGTATTTGAAAAATCTCTCATGTCTTGAAATGGTATTGTGCAGGACACTAATGTGTACCCCACTTATGGTTGATACATGTATCAAAATAAAAATTTGTTTCGAGTTAATTTTTAAGGAATTAGTTCTTAAAGTATATATACAAATGTATATATAAGGTTCTGTTGTACATTCGTTTGAGATTTGTATGAGTGTAATTATTGACGGGCTCATACTTCTGGCAGCCCTACCTTAGTAGCTAGTGCTTCTACCCCTGTATTGTTATTGTATTTATCTATATCAATATTAATAAATAAATAATTAAATACACAAGGTTGGGTATTTAAATATGCACTGAAAAGCACAAGTTCGTATTTAAATAGAACCTAAAAATAATTACAGTTTGATTACCAATTCAAAAATTGGTAATTAAAGTACCGAATGCGATATTTTTAGCTAAGAAATCTTTTTGGTTGTTTTAACATCTCTAAAAACTTCAAAAAAAAAGATAAATCTTCACACATGGCAACACTGCACATTACCAAGAACTGAAAGCAAAGTTTTGATGTCCCAGTTAACGCAAACTTAAGAGTTTGCGAAAGGGATTGTTTTTCATTTAGATTTGTATTAATTTGAATGAAAACATTTTTAAATATTTAAATACAGTCTTGTCAAAATTGGGACAAAATATTTGATTTGGCATTAGGAAATTTCATATTTCGCTGCATAAGTCGATGATGCAACGAGATGATGTAAAATTATACAAACAAAGCATCATATTCACCTTAAATCTTCCATGTCCCTACCGAAGCTAACTATGAAAAAAAAACAATATTAACCTGAATCCTTATAAAGAGCCCGATAAAATGTATAAGAAGACTTAATTATACTAAATAAATTCAGTGAAGTGCGACTTTGACCCGCGCACGAAGGGTGCCGTACGGACACGAGATATGTAATTAAATACGAACTTTAGCCTATATAAAATAGAATTTTTGCATTTTTTTTTTTCGTTTTTGACGTTTTTTAATTTTTGCGATTTTTTTATTTTAGCGATTTTTTTAATTTTGCCAAGTTTTTTCATATAGGCGATTTTTTTTTGTTTTGGCGATTTTTTCGGTTTTTTTTTTTTTTATTATGGCAGTTTCTTTAGTTTTGACGCTTTTTCTCGTTTTGGCGATTTTTTCGGTTTTTAACGTTTTTTTATTTTTTGGCGATTTTTCTTTTATTTTGGCGATTTTCTGTTTTTGTCGTTTCTGCATTTTGGCGACTTTTTTCATTTAGGCCCTTTTTTAGTTTTGACATCTTTTTTCTCATTTTGGCTATTTTTTCATATTAAAAATTATTTTGTTATTGGCGCCTTTTTGCATTTTGGCGATTTTTTCAATTTGGCGATTTTTTTTAAATTTTGCGATTTTTTTCACTTTGGCGATTTTGTTTTTCATATTAAAAAATATTTTGTTATTGGCGCCTTTTTCGCATTTTGGCGATATTTTTCGGTTTTTGGCGATTTTATTCTTATTTTATTTTTTTTTATCTTGGCGATTTTTTTCGTTTTGGCGATTTTTTTTACATTTTGGCGACTTTTTTTTTGTTTGGCCATTTTATAATTTTAAAATTTTTTAGTTTACCGTTTTTGAAAATTTCAAGAGTTTACCTCTTACGGTTTCTAAGATATAGCAAGTTGTCAAAATTACATAGTCAAAATTGCATTAACTGAAGGACCACCCTATAATTTAAATTTCTTTTTAAATTTTAGTGTTACTTGTTGTAGTCTATATAAAAATACACTAATTTTACAAATTTCAAGTGTCAATATGCACATACAATTGTATGTATATTACATAGGATTTTAACATTTTTCGTTGCTCGTTTTGGAACACCCTTTAATTTTCAATTCTCATGTATTTGTTGTTGTAGCGGCCAAGGTTCTACATACTCTGTAGTGAATTTCAGGTCCGTAGCTCTTACGGTTCCTGAGAAAATAGCGTGTGACGGACAGCATAGCGAAAACAATAGGGTTCCTTTTTTCACCTTTGGTGTACGGAACCCTACAAAAGCAAATTCCAAAAACGTAAATATTAAATTCCCTTAAGTTCCCGTTGAAAATTTCCCGGGATTTCTAAAAAAATAATTACCGGGAATTCCCGGGATTTTTTTTTCCGCGTAGAAACTCTAGTTTGAATGTAAAATTTAGTGTTGGCTGGGTACAGTCATTAAAAAATCACACACACACACACCCACACATATATTTATAATTGCATGCAAAAGCCTTTTCACATTTGTATATGTGTGCATTTCAGTGTATGTAGTTGTAATATGTGTGTAAGTTGAAATTTAGTCCTTTAATTGTTTTACATCTGCTTGTATGTACGTACATACGTTCTTATATTTGGAAAGTTATTCCTGAGTGTTGATTTTTTTTACTTCGTACTTTTGCTTTTGTGTAGGCCTTGCAGTGCAACGGGTGTTTCTTAAGTAGGTGTTATTTTTGCTGTTAGTTTTTCTAATTAATGTATGTAAATGAAATAGTCTATAATAACACATATTTAAGAAAAACCAGCCTTCTTAAAATTATTTTCTTTCAAATATTTCCAGCTTCGTGCCATAAGCAATTAAAAGCTTTCTTTGAGATACAAGTTCTAATAAGCTGCTTTCCTGCTTGTGGGTGTTTTTAATACAATACAAATGCATAATATACGAGTATTTCTTTTTCTCTAAATCTGCAGCATCCTGTTGAAATGTAATTTTAGCTTTTGAAGCCAGTACAACAAACATTACATCATTGTCATGATTTTTGTTTTAGGGTCGTTTTTTTCCTTCTTCGTTTTCTATTGCTATAACTCTTGTTGATGTTTCTATTGGTTTGTATTATTTGCCTCTTTTGTGTTGCTTTGCTGACATTTCTTACTTTTCATCATCATCATCATCATTATCACCATCGTAATCATCGCCATCAACATGACTTCCTGGCCACTTGTTTTCTTCATTTGGTTTTTGTATTTATTATTTCCAAGTCATTGTTTGTTGTAAAGCTCCATTTTAGTTTTACATGCATACCACCCGGCTGGGCTGCCCTTTTTGTTGTTTCGAGATTCAACAACAAATGTTATTTTCTCTGGCTTTTCTTGACTTGTCATTACCAGTTAACATGTTAAAATGTTGTCAAAAAAAAAAATAAATAAATTATTTATGATTAAGATTAGACAAGATATTCAAATTAAAAAATCTTTTTAAATCAGACAAATTATTGTGAGAAGGATTGATGGCAGGATTTGGTAGTGTGTGTAGTTATGTTAAGAAAACTCAACATCAGTCGAGGAAATTAATTAATTAAGGCTGGTTGGTGTTGACACATCTGAATAACAGGTTTCCATTACACAAGAAAGTGCAAAATTCTTAGAATAGTGGCAATGGAAATAATCAGCAATTCTGTTTCTTTGCCATCCACTTCACTTGGTTTTAATTTTTGTTTAACTTTGGCGGAATTAAATGGTTTGTTTGATAATTAAAAAATAATATAAAACAATTGCTGGAATTAATAAATATTTTTTTTAATTTTGCTCCCATACAAAATGCTGATATCAAGTATAGATCGCCCACTATAAAGAACTATGGGCATACCTGTAGAATTCTCCTGTCTTTCGCAATGACCAGAAATCTTCTCAAAAATTTTTGCTTGAATTGAGATTTTTTTTAAATTAATTTTACGAAAATATTGAATAATTATGGAATTTTCGTAAAATTAATTTTTAAAAAATCTCAATTCAAGCAAAAATTTTTGAGAAGATTCCATAATTCCATAATTATTAAAAATATTTGCTCAATGAAATAGTTGCTCCCTGAGGAGCAACATTTCTCTATCGTGGGATACCTGTAGAATTCACCAGTTATCCACAATGACCAATAATCTTCTCGAGAAATTTTGCTTAAAATTTTACTTTTTCCAGATTAATTATTCGAAAGTTCTAAAATTATTTCAATGGTTAACAGTGCACTGTTTGTTAACTGGCAAAAGGACTCTGCTAAAAATTTTGGTTTTTGTCTCTGCTAGTTGAATTTAAATTTACCATATTTGAATGAGTTAATATTTTAATTATATTTAATTAATTATTATTATTATTATTATCACATTAGAAACGCAATTTTATGTCTAGGATACTGCATTTGGACCATTCCGTCACTTCGTGAACCAGATTTTCGCATAATTCCCATAAAAAATGTGGTCCATAATAGGTCTTCAGTTTTTTCCGCCCGCATCGTCTCCTTCCTACAAAAATTTTCTTTGAAAAATGTTAATATAGTTCCAGACATTCTGAGTATGCACGTGTTTAGAGTGCTATGTGGTCCATAGAAAGTGACCATGTTTGTACGCCCGCATCGCCTCCTTCCTAAAAAAAATTGGTCACTTCTTGGAAAATCTTAATGTAGTTGAGCAAATTTAAAATTTTTCAAAAATCTCCTGAAAACTCGAACTTCCAGAAATTCTGAGTATGCAAGTTTTTAGATTACTATGTGGTCCATAATAGGTGACCACTTTTGTCCGCCCGCATCGCCTCCTTTCCAAAAAAAAGTGCGTAACCCTTAGAAAATTCCAAGTTGAAAACTTGACGATATTTGGTTCAAATTCATGTGTTTCAGTAATAGGTTCATGGGCTTCAATAAAGGAACACCTTATCTATAAATTTGCTTTATTTTTTTTCCGTCTCGGTTGCATCATTTAATGGAAAAGTCCTTTGGAAAGGCATTAGTCGAATTTTTATAGCTTAACAGAGCTCTGTTAACACCTTAACAGAGCTCTGTTAAAGCACGAGGTTCAGTTTACGCTTTGCTTATTTATAACAAAGAATCGTAACTATATTTATGATTTGAACGGGCTAAAGTTCGTATCGCTTTTTAAGCCAAATTACATGTGATAATTATTAATGAACAAATAACATCAAAGTTAGTTGTAAATATTCTGACAACAATACATAGTTGAACGGATCAGCCAGCCGTTTTCGAAGGCCACTAAACCTTCATCATCAGCGTTCTTCTGTGTTGGTCGACTGTGTGTGGTGTCAGTTGATATAGATTTCTGCCTTATATACGAAACTTTCTTGCAAATGGAATACGTGAATTGTTTTAATTCATCGTATTTCAATTTTGCTGAAACATGTTTTGTAATGAAAGCCCAAATTTACCATCTCTAATTTACAACAGACTTACCATTGTCATTTATTCTTTACTAATTATGCACATTTAACATGTAACTATTTTTCACAATGCCGAGTATATTTTTTAATTTTGGTTATATATTTTCTAAGATATTAATAATTAAATACGTATGAATATTTTTTTAACTTGATAAACTTGCAAATAACTTTTTTTGTTATTATTTATCTTGTTATTTATATTGAAACCTTTTTTATTTCGATCATAATTTCCCAGTAAAAAAAGACAATCCAAAAAAGTCATGAAAATGTAGAGTTTGCAATCTGGAAGTAGTGAAAATTTCGATCCGATCTAATGATTTTTACATAGGGTTGTCATTGCAAGAACTTCTCTTTTTCGATGCCTGGTCACTGAATTGGAAGCGATATTAAGAAAAATTCCCTATTTTGTGTTCTATGATAATATTTTCATCTAGGAAAAAGGGTAAATAGTTGCCTTTTTTAACAATTCGTTTCTTTTTATACGATTTTAAGCCCGAAACAGTGTTTTCATGTAAATTGAAGCAAATAACTTTTAAATTTTAGACTAAAATTAGTTCAAAAATTTCTTTAAAAAATTAATTTTTTTTAATTCTGGCGAGTATTTTCTAACACTATGGAGGAGTTACAAGGTTTTGTATAACTAAAATAAGCTGCTACATGGTTTTTTGCTCACTCTCGGCAAATTAAAAATAGCGATTTTTTGGAAGCAATGAAAATGTAGTTCCACTAGAATGACTTCAATTTTTTTTTGCTGTTATTATTATTGAAATTTATTTGCCTTTACACTTCAGACAATATGTCAAATAAATAAATTTCATTATAATTTATTATCTTTTTCACATTGTTATGTCTCAGCCGGAATAATGTTTTCACAGCATAATTTAATAAAAAACAAATTTTATTATAAAAATTTTTTAACTACTAAGCCCATCGAGTTCAAAATGTTATTATGCTATAATAACCTCAGAAAGACTTATCGATTATTTCTAATTTGACTGAATTCGAATAATACGTTTGTTTCCTGACGAAAAATTATTAAAATAAATGTTTTTGTTTGGCTTCGTCAAACTGATTTGAAAATTCACTGATTCTTATACAATTAAAATGTATATCGGATGCCTCAAATTTATAGTTTTATAAATGGAATGCAAGGTCAACATATTATTATATTTTGTATATGCATATTTGTGTTAAACAATTTTTTTACTATATTATAATAATTAAAAAACTAGTGCTTTTTTACTTAAATCCCGCGCTTTTTATGTGGTTCCAGTGCTTTTTGAAATTTAAAAGTTGACAACGCTGCTAATCAGCTTAGCAATAAGACTTGCATAGTGTAAATTAGGACTAAGGCTATGCGGTAGATGTTTTAGTTTCCCAACGACCTGCGAATGCCTGCTGCTACATGATCGCCTACTTAACAACTAAAAGGACACACACAAATGTGTTCGAACGTTCTTGTGGACATTATCAGCAAACAAGACATCGGCAACTCTTGAGACGTTTTTTTAATTTAATGAAATTTCAAGAAAAAGAATTAAAAATTTAAAGTTTCTTTTATAATATGTATGTCAATTAAGCATTTTCTTACATGAATATAAAAAATAAATAAAAAATAAACACACAAAAAATTCATTATTCCTTATTTTGTTTTAATATAAACAACAATTAAATTTTTGTTTAACAATTTTCATTCTCTCCTTTATTAAAACAATTATCGTAATACTTTTCTTGATTTTATTTTTTTTGTCACGCAATAATTAATTTTGGTTTTTCTTTTGCGTTTGTAATTTCTTTTCTTTCCTTAAAATAGCAACTACCAGCAGATACAACATCTTGGCTATGCCGGTCATGAAATTGCCACCGAAAGTATTTCACAACAGCAAGGTCTCCAGGACAAAGGCTACGAGGAATGGGTTGGTGAAATGATTGGTATGCGTGAAATTTTACGCCATTTTGCCAATGTCTCAGTTAATGATGTTGTTGGTATGCGTGCACCATTTTTAAAACCTGGCCGCAATACACAATATAAGGTAAGTGAGTGAACGAACGAGCGGTATGTTGAATCTGTTGAATATTCAACTCTGCTTCTCAGCGCATTGATGTTGCACTGTGGGAATAATGAAATAATAAACAAACAAAAAATTGGTTTTATGTACATATTTATGCCATGATTTTCATCAACAAATGAATTTGTTGATGGCCTTTTTTTCTCAGGTAGAAAAATAACACTGAAATCCCAATGCTGGAGAAACAAAACAAGTGTCAATGATTTTAAGTTTTATTTATTTTTTTTTGACATCAATGCTGCTGCACACATTTTAAAAACTCATCATATATTAGAAAACACATTTAAAATACAGTATGACAAATCATTTGCTTCTTATTTGTGTATATATTTGATGTGATATGGAATTATTTATATATGCAAAAATTTGCTTGAATTAGTAAATAGTGAATCAGTATTATCACCAGGGACAGGTGTTCAATGCAAATTCATGGTTTTCCCCTTAACACTGATTATGAAAAAAAACGAAATATGTATATGTACATGTTTTTGCATAATTTATTGATTAGTGCATCTTTTGGTGTAAAATTTTGTTAAAAAATTTTAAATGTGCATTAACCATAACAATACAAAACAAATGATCGAACCAAACTTATGGGCAACACTGTATTTCATTATAGGTGACTCGCCATAACACCAAAGCTATAACCATAACGATAGAGACGAATTGAATTTTGGTTTTTCGCCGTAACCATAAACAGCTGATTGCTGGTTACACAATTTGTTGTTGCATAACATAGTGTCTACTCCTGATGAATTTGTATCATGATGAATGTGAAATTAATGTCATAATGAAAATTCATTACGTATAGACTCAATTTATTAATATTATGGCAGCGTTTGGATATAATCATCAGACCTCACGGCCTGATGAATTCATCTTCATATCAAATGTCATTTTATATGTTACAGTGTATTTAACATTTATTTTTTTAAAATTTTTCATTTAAAAAATTTGGCAAAATTATTTGTGACCAAAAAAATAAAAAACAAACACAAATTAGATATTTTGGCAAGTATTTTGCAAATATTTGTTTTATTCATCAGGATATAAAATCATCAACATCTACCCCATTGTGCTGATATTAATGAGAAAAAGTTACAGTTGCGAGTTATGATATAAAATCAGCAGGTGTGGACACTGTGTAAGTGAGAATATAAACAGCTGTTTATGGCTATGGCAACACTAATAGCCGAAACAAATATATTTATAGTTAATTTTAATTATTATTTTTAGAACTTAATTTCTTTCTATATTTATGATTTGAATGGGCTAAAGTTCGTATTGCTTTTTAAGTCAAATTAGATGTGATAATTATTAATGAACAAATAACATCAAAGTTAGTTGTAAATATTCTGACAACACAAGTAGAACGGAACAGCCAGCCGTTTTCGAAGGCCACTAAACCTTCATCATCAGCGTTCTTCTGTGTTGCTCCACTGTGTGTGGTGTCAGTTGATGTAGATTTCTGCCTTATATACGAAACTTTCTTGCAAATGGAATACGTGAATTGTTTTGATTCATCGTATTTCAATTTGCTGAAACGTGTTTTGTAATGAAAGCCCAAATTTACCATCTCTAATTTACAACAGACTTACCATTGTCGTTTATTCTTTACTAATTATGCACATGTTAGTTAATTTGCTTATTTTTGTTCTACTTAAGACAAACTTTTTTGTATATGGTCATAGTTATGGCTACGGCCTTATGGTATGACACTTCTAATTAAAGCTTAAAGCTTTATAAGCATTAAAAACGTTCCTCTTCGCCACACCTCCATTCAAAGATTAGCGGCGAGATACGAGTATTATCATTAAACGTTTAATAAATTGCTCGCCTTTTGAGCTCAATCTTTTATAGGAAACTAATTTCAAAAAAGAAATGGCCTTACTACTTATTATGTTTATTATTTTTTAATGAAAACCATAAAAATATATTTCATTTTAAACAAGCAATATTTGATATGTTTAATATATGTATGTATATACGCTTATTACAGTTGTATTAAATTAATGTGTTTAATGAATGACTTGTTTTTCATTTTTCCACGCCACACTTTAAACCAATAAAAGGAGTGACCATAAACATGATGCATAAAAGAATTTATTATTATGTATTTAATAAAAAGATTTTTTTGTTGTTGGTTAAGCACGTACAGTAGCATTTCGTTACTGCTTAATACCCTAAGCTTACAAAAGCCAAAATAAAAAACAATATTTATAAAATATTTATAGTATTTCGTCAACTTAAATCCAATTCAAAATAGAATTTTTGATTGATTATGATGAACTAACCAAAATATATCTTTCCGTAAAATTTTACTCGCATACATATATGAAAAAAATACCGATTTTATTCATTATCCAATTAGGCACCTCACTTTATATAAATCGACTGGCAACACTGATTCAGTCCGTTGTAGGTATGTATGCATTAGGGTATTCAATTAATTGAGTTTTTGTTTAATCAGTTAATCGCTCGATTAAATAATCAAGGAATTCGTATAATCGGCTAATAGTCGGTTAGTTTTGGATTAATCGGTTGACCGATTGAAAATAATTTTCATAAATTTATTAATTTCAATAAATAAGATTTTAAGATTTTATTTATAAAAAAAAACCATAACCTAAAAAAATAAAAATTGTCGAATTAAATCTCATGAGGAAATATTTTTTTGTTCACTCGCGTTAAATTGAACACCGCAATAATGTGAACACGGCCTAATGTAACCACCAGGGGTCTGTCTTATCGCAGCTTTCGATAACGAGCTGCCTGTATGGTTTTTTCAGTTTGAGATTATAGCATTCACTATCGAACAATATAATAACATGGTTTCGTTTCGAATGTCATAATCTTGTTATCGATAGCGACGATTCAGTAAGTTTTAACGATCCGACAATCGTAATTTTTCTCTATACATTTTGTCGTTTAAAATAACGATTGTATGATTCTGAAACTTATTTTTAATGATAGGACGCAGCTGATATTTTCTGTTGATTTTTGTCGATAAAATTAAATAATAATAATAATATAATAATAATAATAATAAATTATTGTCGCTTAAATAACTACACAGCTGACATTAACCTACCGCAAATATCGGTAAAAATGTTACTGAATAGCAAATTCGTTAACTTCTCGTTATAATTATTTTAACGATGCGATTATCGTTAAAAAAAACTTAGTGAGTCGCACTACAGCTCTATAATTTGAACAACAAAAATCAGTGCGATTAAGCTTAAGAAAAGTTAAAACGTTAATATTTCTTTTAATTTTACATAAATTTAATTTAGTATTTTAATAACGCGAGGAGAGCTGAACTTGAAAAATGTGCGGCGCAAATGCTTCAAGTACGCATAAATATTGTAGGCTTAAACTTTTACTGGTTGAAAAGGCCAACTTCAATTGCCTTATTGAATATAATAGTTCCAAATCAGCCTGGATGAGTTCAGCAATTTAGTTTTTCTTTTGAATATTCGAAAAGGTGAATAATTCACAAATTATTTTTTTTTTAGATTTTTTAAAGATGATAGATATCATCTAAAAAAATTGTTTAGTAATAGTATTTGGTCCAAATGTGTGAATGATTTTTTTATTTAGCTTTAATAAAGCTTTTAGTACAGCTTCATTTTTCGTATATAAAAAGAACCGATTACTTGTTTCATAAAAATGTATTTTTTATGAAACAAGTAATTATCAAAATACTTCAAAATACATTAAATTTAGTTTAAAATGTTAATCGGTTAATCTACCGAAATTTTTAATTAATCGAACAGTTAATGGGGTAGCAATTAATCGGGTAACCGATTAACGGTTTACTGATTAAACGATTGAATACCCTAGTATGTACATATATTGTGCGTAATCGTATTTATTGCACACTTTAATTGTGCAATTTTAATTCAATTTTACCGACTCTAATTGTAAAAATAACATATAATTTTTTGCGTAGAATTAATTAAAAAATTGTTTATTTTAAAATGTATTCTTTTAACACTCTGCCAATCATTTATACGTTATTCCTTAAACATTTGACACCCGTTCAACAACAAACTACCTGTATTGCAGTAGCCAGTAACACTTTTATCGATAATTAAAAATACATTAAATGATACAGGGAAAATAACGACGAGAAAATAACGCGAAAATAGTGTGAGTGTATAAGAATAAATATTTATAATATTAAAGCGAAATATAATAAAAAAAAAACAAGGATAAAGTTTGCAAAATGACCATTTGCTTGCAAAATGAATACAATCGGGTAAAAGTTATACCACAAAATGAAAGAAAATAAGGAAAGAAAATAATTTTAAATAAAATGTGATTAATTTGACGAACCACAAAATATTTTAGATTCATGACGTAAAATAAGATTGGTTTTGGAAAAGCAAATTATTTGCTATCACTGATATATTAGCCCAATTCACTGTATTGTGCAAATGGTCTTGCATCGTAGCATGTGCAAAAAGGTATCGTACAGGTTTTTCCGATTTTTTCCCACCTATTACGCCAAATTGATTTTTAAAATCGCTAAAATCAATTTCATGTAGTTTTTCTTAAAGGGGTCCATACACACATACTGCTTGCAGCTACTGCCGATGAACCCTTGGTACACGTGTGTGATTGATATTTTACCACAAAAAATAAAATAAACATGCGTTTGAGAAAAAACGTATTTTCTTTACACATGTTTTTTTTCAAAACTTAGTTCTTGTTTGTTTTATTTCCTTTTTTATTTGTTTTACTTTCTTTTTTTTCACTAAAACTTCAAATTTAAAAAAAATGCATATCAGAAAAATGAATAAATTCATTTTTGTTCATTTGAAAAACTGTCAGCAATATGAGTTCATTTCAAAATCAAAACTGTTTTGATTTTTCATACTGCATTGTCTGTGTGACAAATACATTAACAAAAATTTAAAATTTACCAACACATGCATAAGCATGAGCAGTATGTGTGTATGGGCCACTTAATATACATTTGATAATAATTTTGTTTATATATAACAATTCATTTTAATGTAAATTTTTATAAAATAATGGTATACAAATTTAGCAGAAAATCACAAAAAACTATTTCTTGTAAATTGCTCCCATCCCATAAAAATCGCGAACAAATTTATTTATCGCCAGAAAATTCGCCATGTTGTCAAATTAAGAACTTAGACGCAAAACAAGTTGAAAAATCGCCACGTTTGGCTAGAATTCGCCATATCTGGCAACCATGGTATAGTATATTGATACTCACCACTAAGAATTCTAAAGTGGTGAGTATCAATATACTAACCATTTTGCACATACTACAATCAGTGATGCCTACTTTTTTGACTCTAAAACACATAATAATTTTAAAAGAGCACAAAAAAGCGTAATTTTTAGATCTAAAAAGCGTAAAAAGCACTAACGTGAAAAACAAGCGAAAATTCAAACGACTGAAGTTTAATAATGATTAATATTTTCTTAGATATTCTCTATTTTTGCAATAGTATCATCTTTGATGAAATATATCATACGAAAAGGGTATGCTTTACACTGAAAAAATAAATACAGAAAGTTTTTATTAAAGTAATTTTAAGAAATACACAAAATTAATTAAAAGCACAACTTAGTGATTTTTCTTAGTTTGGCACCAACGCTAAAAATTTGGCGTTTTGAGTTTTCAAAAAGCGCTAAAAATAGTGCCAAAAGCACCAAGTTGACATTGCTGGCTACGATGCAAGATCATTTGCACAAGTTTGTGAATTGGGCTATTATACTTGAGATTTTACTGTACTGAAAGTATTTTTTTTAGCAGGATTGCAATCTCAGCGGACGATATATTTGAATATTGATTAACATTATCATTATTGTCACCAGTTTTTTTTTATACAAGGTGTCAATGTAAGTGGATTGCTCGCAATGAGCGAGTATGCATATGCAGGTTGTTCATATCCATTTAAGTTAATAAGCAAAGAAATTAAAATCCTCAACGAACTCTGCAGCAAATACAAACTTAACCAGTAAATAAATAGAATCGAAGTCAATAGTTTAATACTGATATAATTAAGTTTAAAAATTTATTTTAAAATGTTTAAGTGAAATAAGGGATGAGATATTTAGATATCCATGAATCTCTAGCACTAAATACAATTTTATTATCTTTGTTGTTATTTGTGTTGCAGGTTCTGGAAGATTTCGGCTACATTTATGACAGTTCCATTACAGTGCCACCAATAGCGGTGCCCGTCTGGCCATACACTTTAGACTACAAAATCTCTCACGAATGCAAGAGTGGTACATGCCCTTCGAAAACATTCCCTGGTGTTTGGGAAGTTCCCCTTAACACTCACTACGTAGAAGGTTTCGAAGGTGGCCATTGTCCTTATCTGGATCAATGCGTTTTACACAACTTGGATGAAAATGAAGTATTCGAGTGGCTGCAAGAAGATTTCTCAAGGTATTATGAACAGAACAAGGCTCCCTACATGATGCCGGTGCATACAAACTGGTTCCAAACTAAGCCCTTGGAGAATGGTCTGCACAAATTCTTGGACTGGGCTTTGGAATTGTAAGTTTTTATTTTTTTATAATTTTTTTTTTTGTTTTTAGTTAAAATAACAATAACAGTATTAACAATTAAAAAAACTTTAATTATTCTCTCACAAAAACTCGTAAGAAAAAGTACTAAACGAGAACAAAAAAAAACGCCCAGCTAAATTGTGTAAATAGCTGGCCAGTAAATTTTTAAAAAGAAAAAACAACATCAACACAAAAAAGGCAAAAAAAATATAAACTTCAACTCGCACGTTTTAATGAGAAAAGTTTAATTTTTTCTATAAAAAACAAGAAAATTTAAACTTGCCATTTCACAACAAACAAACAAAACAAAAAACAGACTGCAAGCAAATGAAAAACGAAATAAAACAGCATAAAACCACCTGCAAGTGAGAGAAAAAAATTAAAATTGCTTGTAGTAGTTAAGTATTGTAAGGAAGAAAAATATAAACATGCATACATACATACATATACATAGATACATTGATTATAACGGATGTAGCGACCTAAAGCCGCCATGTTAAAAATGGTGTTTGCCAAGCAAACTTTCATAATAAAGTTATGTTCAGATAATATCGCTGTTTACCACATGGATTCTCTTTCTTCGTCATCATCATTATCATCATCAGCAACGCCGTTCTCATTACTATCGTCTTACCAACAAAATTGGCTAAAGTAATAACAACAAGTTTATACAAAAAATAAAATAAAATTAAAACAAATTTTAATGAAATGAAGATGTGCAGTTAGAAGCAAAAAAAAAGAGTTATAGTTGTAGTATATTTCAAATAAAATAAATTAAAAATTTTTTATGGAACATTTAAAATCATTTCTATATGGATTTTTTTATATTTAAACAGTAAAAGCTAAACATGACGGAAACAAAATTTCGTTCAGGCGTTGTTCACACTGTTATATGTATATACTTTTTGATGTGTAAACATCTATATGCCACGGGGTAAAAATATTTTTCACAATACAATCACAAATTTTGAGTAAGATCGTAAAGCGTTATCAAATCGGTGTGAGCTATGTATGAGTGTCATAGTGTAATCATACGAACAAGAAGTACAGAGAGACTTAACAGCTCAACCGAATTTCAAACATACCTTCAGGAGCAATGTTAATTTTAATAGAAATTGCTTGTGAAGTGTTGCCAGTGGGGATAATTTTGTTAACAAGTTGAAAAATATAAAATAAATATAAAATTTTAATTAAAAGAGCGTTTTAAATGTCAAATATTTGTTTAAAAGATAGAAAGCAGTCTTTATAAAGAATTCATAATATTATATTATAACATATCTTCATTACGTACTGTTGCCTTACACTGAAGCTGGTGCACGAGAATTGGGTAACAATCTCCATTTCATGCCAATTATTACAAATTTTGCAAGCCCACAGTCGCAAGGTTTATCAAAATTTCTATTTGACGTTTTCCACTTGCATGTGAGCAATTCTCCACAAACCTCCACAGCTAATAATTCCATTTTTCCATAGATTTTTAAATACAGTAGAGTCAAAAATTTATCGGCCCTATGTATAAGCAAAAATTGCCATGAAGTTAGCATAAGTGGCAAAATTGAACATAGTCTTAAATAGTTTTGCCATTAAACTTCACATTAAAAATCATGCTAGGACCTAGAGGTGGATTAAGATTAGGTAATGCGAACATTTTTAATGTCAAATTGTATGGAGGTACTCGTTACCACTCAATTCAATTTCGTCACTTTTGCTAACTTCATGCCAATTTTTGCTTAAACATAATACGGCCGTATATATCTTATTTTAGTTACCATAAGTCAATATTTAAAAAAATTCATTACTAGATGTTTACACATCTCCCCTCAAATTGTTTTTTTTTAGAGAAGTAACCCTCAGTCATTGAATGCCTACTACTATTACTAGGTGCTACCTTCTTTAAGGAAAGGGATAGTGATGGAGAAGACAGGCGGTGAAGGAAGAGACAGAGAAAAGCTTCATTCTTTTTTTACAACTCTGCTTTTTGCAAGTTTTTATTTAATAATGCATTGTTGCAGCGCCTCTGGTGTTAAATGAGGCGTATTACATTTTTTTTTAAGCTGTGGTTAGTGGTCATTTTATCGGTTATTTTACTTCGCCGCTACACAATGAATGAGGCCGCTCTGAAGTTACATTAGCATTAGTATCTGCTGAAGTCGGTATTAGTAAAGCGTGTTTTTTTAGAATGTCACAACTTTGAGTTGGCATCACTGCTTTATATGAGCACCCATTTAACAGCTGATAGTTGTATTTTGTTTCGTTTGCTTTAAATCAACTTACACTACAGCAACGTGTGCAAATTGTTGACATTTTTAATCAAAATAATTGTTCTATTCGTTAAACTCATCGTGCACTTCTTTCATATCCGATGAAGCCCATATCTGGTTGAATGGGTACGTAAATAAGCAGAATTGTCGCACTTGGAATTGAGGGGAATTCACAAGCATTTGTCGAAACGCCATTTTACATCCACAGAAAATTACTGTTTGGTGCACTTTATGGGCAAAAATATTATTTCTTTTCATATACATATGTAGATTCTAAATATATAATAAGCTTTTCTTAAAAAGTTTTTGATACCTGCAAACCCTTATGTTATTTTCTCTTTCCATTAATAAACCCCCAATATGCGAGTACTTAAACAACCCTCCTATATATTTTTATAACAAATACAAAAAGACTACTTGACTGTACCAAATATATTTAAGGTTTTTTGCACTCCTGCAATTTTAAGTACATTTTTTTATGTAATTTTTTTGCAACCCAAACCTTAGGTTAATGTAATCTCTAATGAAATAAAAATATCAGCAACAATAGTGTAAAACTTTATAATTTGGTTTTAACAATAAACATTAGGTGGGTGATACAATAGATGCTGCATAACAGCTTTTATAATAAAATGAAATACGGTGCGGATGGCGTGACAATAATAAAATGAAGTATGTGGTAAATTAATTCAGCCAAGAAAAACAAAATTCAAATGCAAACAGCTTTCAGTTTTAAATTGGTCATATAAAAAAATTAAGAGAAAGAAGCATTAAATGGCAAAAGTAACAGATATGTATATGGATTTTGTAAAGATGCTACAAAAAATTAGTTTTCTCAGTAGATATGGGATCATGAGTAACTTTCAACGCATAATCATGCTCACGCTCTTAATGAAAAACGGGTTCTTTGTGTCCGACTTTATTTAAATTTTATTCTCATTAAAAAATACTCATGATCACGAAATACGAGGGTGGATCAATAAGTGCGTAACTTTTTGAATAAAACTTTTTTTTTGCAAAACAAAAATTTATTTTTCAATATAATCTCCTTTTAACTCAATACACTTAGTCCATTTAGTTCCAGTTTTTTGTATCCGTTCAAAAAAAAAATAGGATTTTTCGAGGTCCTTAAAGTAGGAATTTTTTTGGTCAAAAATGTCATCGTTGGACCTAAATTTCTTTCCACTGAGCCATTTCTTTAGGTTTGGAAGTAAGAAGTCGTCACTATGGGCTAAATCTAGATAATAGGGCAGATGAGGGAGCAATTTGAAGCCAAATTCATGAATTTTTACCATGGAAACTGCACATGCGTTTGTCGTCGATTGTGCGCAAACACGGCAAAAGCTTACTCATATCCATGTAATCATTCAAAATAGAAACCACTGAGCCATCTCACCCATTCTTACTCTTCGATCGGCCAACACGATATCGTGGATCTTTTCGACATTTTCGAGTGTACTGGAGGCTTATTCTGAATTGCGATGCGAAAATCAATGCGATGCGCAAATGAAATGTGATACGAAAGAAAATTGGTATTCTGTTAGACTTTCGCAATCGCAATCGCAATTTATTTCAAATCGTGGCAACGCTGCTTAAATAAACATCAGTGTCAATAAACGTCAAATTAAAAATAAATAAATTGTTTGTGTTTGGCTGTGAAAATTGTTTATAAAATTATTTATTATAATTATTATTGTGTAAGAAAAAAATTATAAAAATGGATTCTGTGGCACTGTGGTTCGACGACGAAGAAGGGCATGAGCAAAATGAAAGGATACAGAGAAGATTAAAGTTGAATTCAAATATTTTTGAACTGGTTTATATATTTCATACTTTTTTCCATCCTGCAGCTTCTCTAATAGGTGGTGCATTGATATTTAGTTCTTCATTTAACGTTAGCCACAAAGTATTTGCCGACTGAAGTGCATTTGGTGTTTTCAAATGGCCTCTTGCCAATTGGCTGTGCTTATTCATAAATTCTATCATTATTTCAAATTGACGCGGTTTGGTGGTCTTATTGCTTGATTCCCTAAATTAAATAATAAATATATGATGAATAAATAAATAAACTATTATCTTTCACTTACATGTTTGTACTTTGCGAATGCTATTTTGTTGTCGAATAAAGTTTGCGAATTTGACATTTGTTTTCGCAATGTAGAATACCGACTTCCCACCTTTTCGCATTTGAAATACGAATATCGCAATACAGAATAGCAATTGTTCGCATTTATGTATTTTCGCATCGCATTTATTTTCGCATCGCAATTCAGAATAAGCCTCCTGACCTCAATTGGCCGTCCAGAACGTTCAGCGTCATTTGTACTTGTGCGACCACAACGAAAGTCAGTAAACCACTTTTTTAAAATTGAGATCGATGGTGCAGAGTCCCCATAGTATTTATCGAGCTTTTCCTTGGTTTGATTGACGGTTTTTTTTCTCAAAAAATAATATTTAATGAGCACTCAAAATTCACTTTTTTTTAATTTTTAGAAAAATGCAGGAGGTTGTATGTTTTGAACAGCTGTTAAACGTAAAGTAAATGACGACACTTGCTCAAAATTTGACAAATTTAATTAACAGTTGGTACTTCATGGGAACAGTTCGAAAAGTCACGAACTTATTGAACCACCGTCGTATTAAGCCAGCGAACAAAATAGCAAACAACTCATTTTAGTGATCATTCACTCAATAAAGAGTCTTTCATTAAGGGTTTCCTACAAAATCGACTGTTACGGACGCTCCAGCACAGTATATCACGAAAAGCGTTGATGTTTTCGGTATATTTTGCGTTTCGTCGACATGCTAATGTTGGATGCTTGCTTAGTACACCACTAGATTCAGATTTATTTACTACACTGCGGATAGTCCTCTCGCTAGTACGATTAAACCAACCCCGGAACGTTGCCCGAACAGAACAACAATTTTATCATTTGCCCTCGTAGTTGCATGCTATATCCGTCCTTGTTAATTTAGCAAAAGAGACTAAATAAATGACAGCCAATTTGACAGAAAAAGATTCAACAATGTGGTCGCTAGCAACTGTCAAAGTTTGGAGCTCCCTATTGGAAGACTCCATATAATTTTACCAAAACGGTATATCTCAAAATATTTATACGTTTTAAAAAATTTTATATTTATTTCAGATTTTCAAAATTACGAAAGAATACTCACAAACTCTACTCACGCATTATTACTGACATTGAGCTTTTCTACAGTGACTCTCATGTACACTCACGTGATTGAAGACGACATCGCCTCATCACACGTTATTCGGTGCTATAGTGCACATGATTCATAACCAGCACGTGGGTCGTACCCATCTCTAGATGCTGCTAAAAAAGTTTTGAAAAGTTGTAGTCAAACTAATTTTTAAATCACCCATCAAAATAACACATGCTACTTTGAACTTGTTATTTTTTTTTGTTGTTCTCGGTGGAAGAGGGACACACAACAACAACACAAAAATTTTGCTACTCACACATTTCTATTGTGTCACTTTTTTTCCGATGTTATTTCTATACAAATTGTGTGAGTTGTGGAAATTATAAACGTATATATATGTACATATGTATGTATGTATGTAACTAAGTTTTTTATTTCCGGACTTTTGACAAGATTTTAATTTATTTACGGTGTATTTGACGAAAAAAAATTATAGAAAAAAATATTTAAAATAAAAGTAAAGCAAAATTCGCAAATTGTATTGACATTTTTGTATAACAAATTTGACTTTGAAGTGTTTAGCAAAAGTTGATAAATGAAAAAGGAACCCAGAAATAATTTGCTGGATTGAGGGCTGATGAAGAGAATAAGGTTCAAGACTGCAAGAACTTAAATATGAATTAAATGAACATAAACGAATTAGTGCAAACAACCGATTTGAAGATAATTATAGTCCATATCAAATCTGGTAATTTTAATTACCGAGCGTAACATGTTTATGATCTTTCGAAACAGCTTCAAACGAAGCTTTCCTCTATCTTTTCAACTTCACCACCCGCCTTCCCTATCAATATCCCTTTCCTAAAGAATGTAACTCCTATTGGTAGTAGGCATTCATTGTAGAGGTGCAAGACAATCGATAGTGGCTCTATTCGATAGTTTCGATAGTATTTTTTGATGCCATCGATACTATCGATAGTTTTGGATTCTTGGAAATTCTTTAACAATTTCTTAAAGTATTTATTTATAGTACATATTCTACAAAGTAAATTTTATAGAATATGGTTGCACAAAAATTAACGGGTGACTAAAACCATTTGTCCATGATGTTATTAACAGTATTCTTGAAAATGTTTTTGTGGCTGACTGTACACGACCTATGCCTTCACATAGGAAGTAGCAACGTGTTTGTTACGGAAGTTCCACAGAAGAACCACAAGATTATACGGTAATCCGTGGCAGATCAGTCAACCAGTGCGAGTGCGACGCAAAACTCTCGAAGGCCAATAAACACAGTGGCCTGGTTGCATTTAAGAATTAATTGCCGACGACGCATGATGTTGACTCGCCCAGAGCTGCTTTACGACTGACTTCTTCTTAACTTGAGGGTTACATGATAAAGTTTTGCCTTTCAAATTTCATTACATTCACACTTTTTCACTAATGAATGTATTACTTTTAGAATTTGATTCAACTTTGACTTCAAATTTTCGTTCCAAGTGTGTGTTCAATTTATAGGCAAAAAACAACTTGCAGCAATTTAATAAGCACACTTCATTTTTTTAGGGTTCCGTTCACCAAAGGTGAAAAATGGAACCCTATTGTTTTCGCTACGCTGTCCGTCTGTACGTCTGTCCGTCACACGGTATTTCCTCAGGAACCGTAAGAGCTACGGACCTGAAATTTGGACAGAGTACGTAGAACCTTGGCCACTACAACAACAAATACATGAGAATTAGAAATTAAAGGGCGCTCCAAAACGAGCGACGAAAAATTTTAAAATCTCATGTAATATACATACAATTGTATGTACATATGTATATTGACACTTGAAATTTGTAAAATTATTGTATTTTTATATAGACTACAACAATAAACATTAAAATATTAAAAATTTTAATTAAAGGGTGGTCCATCAGTTAATGCAATTTTGACTATGTAATTTTGACAACTTGCTACATCTTGGAGACCGTAAGAGGTAAACTCTTGAAATTTTCAAAAACGGTAAAACTAAAAAATCCGAAAATTATAAAATCGCCAAACCGAAAAAAATCGCCAAAACCTGAAAAAAAATCGCCAAAAATTTTAAAAAAATCGCCAAATCGAAAAAAATCGACAAAATTAAAAAAAAAATCTAGCAGTAAAATAAATCGCCAAATTCGAAAAAATCGTTTAAATAAAAAAATCGGCAATATGAAAAAAACGCCAAAAACCGAAAAAAATCGCCAAAAACGCGAAAAATGCGCCAAAACCAAAATAATGGTTTATGTGAAAAAAATCGCCAAAATGAAAAAAAAAATCGCCAAAAATTAAAAAAAATCGCCAAATTAAAAAAAAATTCGCCAAGAACCGAAAAAAGTCCTCAAAACGAAAAAAAAGTGCCAAAACTAAAAAAATCGCCAAAACCAAAAAAATCACCTATATGAAAAAAAACGCAAAAATTAAAAAAAATCGCCAAAATAAAAAATCGCCAAAATAAAAAAACGCCAAAATAATAAAAATTGCCAAAATTAAAAAAACTTCAAAAACCAAAAAAAAATCGCCAAAGTGTGAAAAAAAGTGCCAAAACTCAGAAAGCGCCAATAAATTCAAAAAACCCCCAAACTAAAAAAACGCTTAAAACCGAAAAAACCCAAAAACGAAAACAATCCCAAAACTATAGTTTATATTGTTCGTATTGAATTACATATCTCGTGCCCGTACGGAACCCTTCGTGCTGCCGGAACCTTATGCTGCCGACATAGTATTTTATTGTTCTTTTATTACAAAAAATGTTATATTCCACCGAAAAATTTCAATTAAATTTAAATAAATATCTTTAGGAACAAAAATAAAAAGAATAATGATGTGTTGTTGCGGTTTATAGACCTAGAAGCCCACTTAAAATAAAACTATCGATACTATCGATAGTACCATCGATAGTTTTGCAGCTCTAATTTATTGAATGAGTGTTACTTCTCTTAAAAAAAAAAATAATAAATATGTATGTACCTGTTAAATAAATCTTACTTTCACCTTGACTTGTTTTTGATGATTTAAAAATGTCTTGAAAAACTTTTCCTGTAATTTTTTGTTCTTAAAGTCTAAATGTTAATCGAAATCGCCCCCTTGTTTACCAAACTAAAACCGAAAATTCATTTATGCCAATCACAAAAGCAATTTCGCTTGATGAAAGCGCAAAAAATAATTAAATGCTTGAATAAATTTATGTTATTTTGCTTAAAGTTTCTTCAATTTCCTTCAAGCTTTTGTATTTTCATTATTTTTTTTTCTTTCTTATATTGATCACTATAGCATTTATCCGACTTATTTTATACAACTTACGTGCGCTTCCTTTTTGTTAAGAAAACAAACAAGAATTTGAATAACGTTAAAACGAAGTCAATCCTTCGATTGTCGTTCAGGATGTTTTTTTGTTTCACGAAAAATAATCATAGAAAATAAAAGCAATAGCGGAGGAGAAGCATTAGCACTTTAAGCAACGGGTGAATTTTTTTCATCTTAAAATGAAAATCCATAAATAAATTTAAATAAAATTATGTATGGATGGATACTAACATCGGTATTCATAAAGGATTGTTAAAAGTTTTTCATATCAAATCTCTACATTAATGAGGCCAACATTAATTTTAATAATCGTTTATGAATAGCTTATAGCAGCAAATGCAATATTTTTTTGTTTTATTACGATAACAAAAATTTATCGACTTTGGTATTCAGTTAGATATTTTAACGATATTCGCTGTAGGTTGGAGAAAAAATAAATAAATCACAAGATCAAACTCATTTAGTTTTTTTTATAATTCTTTGTTATTTTCGCTTACTTTGACATTTTCTATACAGAGATACCACATAATATTGAATTAAATGATGAGTGAGATAAAGCTGATAACTATCGAAAAAAATAAATGATAGAATCACATTATCGTTACCGCAAGCGAATAAATATATCGATAAATATTACAATTGTCGGTTCGCAAAAAAGTTACAGAATACAGTAGCGCGATTCAATAACTTTTTTTAACGATAATCTCATCGTTGAAAATAATTTTAATGAAAATTTACCGAATTTTCTATTCAGTAACATTTTTAACGATATTCGCTGTAGGTTATTGTCAGCTGTGTCGTTATTTAAGCGACAATAATTTATGTGCTGTTAGTTTTATCGACAAAAATAAGGAGAAAATATCAGCTGCGCACTATTGTTAAAAAAAAGTTATAGAATCACACAATTGTTATTTCAAGCGACAAAATGTATAGACAAAAATAAGATTGTAGGATCGTTAAAACTTACTGAATCGCACTACAGGTGCAGAAGTCTACTTCTGTATTTTATCACGATAATCGTATCGCTGTAATAAATATAACGAAAGCTTATCGACTTTGCTATTCAGTAACATATTTTAACGATATTCGCTGTCAGTTGAACAAAAAATAAAAAATGAAATAATAAGCTCAAATTCATTTAATTTTTATTTAATTCTTCTCTGTACTTTACGCTTATTTTAAAATTTTCTATGCAGGGATGCCACATGATATACAGTGACCTCTCGGTAATGTGAACACCTATTTTTACTGATAATAGTTGTACAATGAATTAATGTACTTAATTTTATTTTTTTAATAAACAATTTAATATGAAAAGTGAATTTAAAATTTAAAAAATCGTTAAGTTTGCAATAAATTTTATTTTATTACAAAACAAAAATAACAAGAGTTTCAATATTTTGTAACATTTTTTAGGCAAAAAAAAAACACAACATGACACCAAAAATTTTTACAATCGAAAATGTGAACCTTGGTTTTTATTAGTTCACATTAACGCGAGTTCACTGCACAATTAAATGGGGAGTAAAACACAGATGTACAATATAGTTAAAAAAAAAATAACAGAGTCACATTATTGTTACCGCTAGCGAATAAATATATTTATAAGTATTACGAGATGTACTTCTTGAATGATATCATATTATTCAAAACAAATTTAAACTGTTTGCAAAAGCTGCTCTACCGTGAGACGGTTATAAATTCTCGGCCTCAAAAATATACATCTTATACACATATAACGAATAAAAAACAAAATTCTATTCATTGGAATTTTTAATTAGTGCAGAAAAACATAGAAAAAAATTTTTACACAACAAATAGAAAAACTTTTGGACATACCCATAGAAAATATAAGCGAAAAAAATAGAAAAGCCAGGTTATAGTCTATTGTCCGTGGGCAAACAATATTGTCAAATAGAGTAAGAAGTTTAAAAAAAATAAAACAAACATGATTGCAAACAAAAATAGCAGTGGTTCAATAAAGTAAGTCATATCAACTAAATTAAATAATTAATTGTAATCACGAGTTCAAATTTATGTATAAGAAAACTTTATGAGAGCAAAAATATATGTATACATAAATACCAGCTTTTACACGCAGCTACGCTCACGTTGATCTGATATTTTGGAAACTATATCTAAAATGTATGAATGTTTTGTTATTTGCTGCTCACTGAAAATGTAAAAAACCCGACAAAAAGTTGAATTACAGAATAAAAAGCGGTTTTAAAGCTGGTTAAACAATCCAAACCGCAACGAAAATTACCCTAACCAGCTCAAAAATGTTTTCAGAAAAAATCCGAACTATATATAAAAAACCGGTTCCGAAAATAAGGGATGTTTGACGCTGTTAAGTGATGCAGCTTTCCGTTGGTGAAAGACTTTTCAAAATCGGTTTAGTGGTTTAGGCGAGAAAGCGTAGAAAACAAACAAATAAACTCGATTTTACATTAGTTCGAAGGCTTTTTAATTTTTTGCGTATTCGCAAAATGGCGTCTGTCTGTCATATCTTTAGTGACACTCCCTACATTAAGACAAATGGATTGAACTACCCAGATAACCAAAACATTCGCGAATCTTTAGCAATATCATTAGCAATCGATTTCATTGCTTCTTTGTTGTACATGCAAAAAAAATATAAAATTGAGAGAAACAAATTGTTTCTTGTTGCTAAACTTTTTTTTTACGAAAATGTTTCGAGAATTGTTGGCTACAGCGAAAGTTCGCTTATTTTCGAAAATCAGGTTGGCTGAGTAAGAATCAACAAAATCGGCATGGCTCTCGGCTCTTATTATTAGTTGCATTCGCTTTTCTTTGCTTTTACTTATTCAGTAAAATAATTTTTTATTAAAAATACATTGAAATTGATTATTGAGGGGTTTAGCTGGATCCTATGCGCATTTCACTCTTGCTAATGCAGATCATCAGGGAACCTTTACCCAAAGTTTCTTAGAACAACTAGAGTTATTATGTTATAAACTTTCATTTAAACAAATGAGAAGCCCAACAAATAACAAAGTTGAAACAAGACCTCAATAATCAACATGTTTTTTATTTTCTTACTTTACCATTACTACAATGGCTGACTTTTTTTCAGCATCAAATTGTAGATATAAAGAGTATGTAAAAAGAAAATAAATGTAAATAACAACAACAGCTATGCAAGATAGAGTATTGCCACACAAGTATTTTTTGACCGGGTGCCGTCAAATTAATAATTAGTAATTAGTGTTTTTATGGGAATTTTTACAATTTAAGTTTAAAATTTGTAAACGCACTAATAATCCCAAAATTATATTTTACTTATTCAGTAAAATAATTTTTTATTAAAAATACATTGAAATTGATTATTGAGGGGTTTAGCTGGATCCTATGCGCATTTCACTGTTGCCAATGCAGATCATAAGGGAACCTTTACCCAAAGTTTCTTAGAACAACTAGAGTTATTATGTTATAAACTTTCATTTAAACAAATGAGAAGCCCAACAAATAACAAAGTTGAAACAAGAACTCAATAATCAACATGTTTTTTATTTTCTTACTTTACTGCATTGGCTGACTTTTTTCACCTCTAGTTGTTGTCTGTAAAAGTATGTAAGGAAAATAAATGTAAATAATAATAACAGCTGTTGAAGAATAGAGTGTTGCCAAACAAGTATTTATCGATATCTCGTAAAACCGTACAAAATGGACGTTATGTATGTGATACAATGAATTGTCCGCAAATTATATAGAATTAGAACACTTAGGCAAAAATATAAAGTTTCGCAACTACTGTCACTAAGACACATGCCTAAAAGACAGAATTATCATTGTATTTATTCTCTTAATTATCTTTTGATTAATTTGTTTCTTTTTTTGCAATTCTTTCTTTGCAGACCCGACGTTTACGTATTGACCATTACGCAAATGTTGCAATACATGACCGATCCTAAGGAATTGCGCGATGTGTCTAGCATTGAATCCTGGAAATGTGACAAGAGTGTGGCTGTGGCTCCCAAGCCCTGCAACATTTGGAATACATGTGCATTGTCGTTCAAAGTGCCCGAACAGAATATCACCGACACTCGTTACATGGAAACATGTCGCGAATGTCCAAATGTTTATCCTTGGCTGGGTGATGCTGCCGGCACTGGTATACAAGGACGTGATAGTTATATTTTCTCAGGACCCGTACAAGAAGCTGATGGCGAAAGTGTTGATGAAAATTGAAAAAAAAACTTTTAAGAAAATCATTTTCCAACATCCAAATTACCCAATGAGGCGTTTTCATTTGCTACAACACAAACAAATGTGCCAGGATTATTAATATAAATTTTTTTGGTTAATGTCTTTTAGTTTTTTTTTCTTTTGCAATATTTTTTTTTTGCTTTTAAAATGTTAGTGATTGCAAAATTTTTGGCTCTCTTGTGAATTTGTCACTAAATTTATAATATTTTCTGTTTTCGTACATTTTAATTTCTTGAAAATATTTAAAAGTAGTTGCTTAATTAAACAACAAGCAACTAGAACAACAATAAAAATAAAACTTAAAATGTTAAAGATAAAAAAAAATCGTGTCAACTTTGTTAGTAAATAAGTTATAAATAAATTTTAATTTTTTATATTAAACACGAAATATAACAATGGATATCTTTAATTTGTGTCTGCTGCTTCCAAATTTTTAGGGTGGAAGTTTCCATTATACACCTCAAAAACAACAGATGAGACCGAACGAACTTCTTGGCACACAGACAGAGACACCAGCTGATAATTATGTACATATATTCTTTCTTTCAACTGTTTATTAACCGCAATACCAAAAAAAAAATTATAATACTAGTGAAAATCAAGAAGAAAGACAAAATGAACCGCAAACAAATATTTGCACAAGAAAAAAATATAAACTTCTCCTACATTTTCTTTCTATTCTTTTGTTTTTTTTCCTAATACCAAAATCATGCTTTTGTGGCATTGGAGCGAATTTTCTTGAAAATGTACATTAATACAGGTTTGAGACAAAAATACACTATGGAAATCTCAAGTATAGTAACAAATAGCACAAGTGTCAGCACAATTTTAATTTGAAAATTATTTTGATACGGAGAAGCAAAAAAAAATGAGATTTTTGTTAAGGCACACTAGAGATGTGCAAATACGAGTAACTCCAGAATTTCTAAATTAGTTGTTGCAACTTAAATTCGTTTGAATTTTTTTTGTATTTTTGTTCGACACACACACATCGTTTATTCATACATAGAAGTCCTGGTTCACACAAGTCAACTTTTGTTGACCAACTTTTAATTCAGCTGGTAGAAAAAAGAGATATTTGTATTTCCTTCTCTGTCTTTCCTACTGCTGATCAACAAAAGTTGAATTGTGTTAACTGGGTCATGCAGTGGATGAGGCATGTTTATAGGATTAATTTTTTTTAACGAAATCTTAAAACCTGGCAATGCATTTTTCACCAGTGTTGTCTGAAAACTCGCTTATCTAACAGAGAAATACAATAATTTTGAGTATAATTTACTTACATACATACGTTGCGGAGCGATATTCAATAGCTATTTATACCCTGTTTGTAGTAAGAACAGTCTAATTTGTAAAGTAACCATCAACCGCAGAGTTCATCTCTTTATTGCACAGTGGGGCCAAATGACATTTTTCAGGGATAAATTCATATATCCACAAGTACAGTAGTGGGGGTAGATCTTGGAAAAAAACGGTATGTTACACCAAAATCTTGGGGGCACAGAAGGGTGAAGACGGGTACCCCCCACACAAATTAATTATTAATTAATTAATAAACATGAGTTGTCTTACCTTGAAAAACCGAAGCAGGAAAAAATTCATATAAACACGGTGCTTAACCAGCAAAACAAGCAACAATTCATAATTTTTTCTTATCGCCCATGCGGGAAAGAAATTCCGGGAAATTCCGGGAATTATTTTTTTACCAATCCCGGGAAATTTTTAAATGGGTATTTGTATTTAATATTTACATTTTTAGAATTTGCTTTTTAGGGTTCCGTACACCAAAGGTGAAAAGGTACCCTATTGTTTTTGCTACGCTGTCCGTCTGTCCGTCTGGCCATCACAGGCTAATTTCTCAGGAACCGTAAGAGCTACGGACCTGAAATT
The DNA here is from genome assembly GCA_905220375.1 of Tachina fera. Taxonomy (NCBI): domain Eukaryota; kingdom Metazoa; phylum Arthropoda; class Insecta; order Diptera; family Tachinidae; genus Tachina; species Tachina fera. Next base: position 93,615,491 of record LR999966.1, on the reverse strand, counting down.
TGGACAGAGTATGTAGAACCTTGGCCGCTACAACAACAAATGTTAAAATCCCATATAATGTACATACAACTGTATGTACATATGAATATTGACACTTGAAATTTAAAAAATTTGCGTTTTTTATACAAAATAATTTTAAACTAAAATTAAAGGATGTTTGTTATATCAGTTAATGTAATTTGACTATGTAATTTTGACAAGTTGCTGCATCTTGGAATCCATAAAAGGCAAACTCTTGAAATTTTCAATTTGAATTGAAAACCGGTAAAATTAAAAAAAAATCCCAAAATTATAAAATCCCCAAACCGCAAAAAAATCGCCAAAAATTAAAAAAAAGTCGCCAAAACGAAAAAAATCGCCAAAATTAAAAAAAAAATTCTTACAGTAAAACAAATCGCCTGATTCGAAAAAATCGTCCAAATGAAAAAATCACCAAAATTAAAAATAAACGCCAAAAAACGAAAAAGGCGCCATTTCTAAAAAAAAATTAATATGAAAAAAGTTGCCAAAATTAAAAAAAAAATCGTCAAAAACTTAAAAAACGCCGAAACCCGAAAAAATCGTCAAACGAGAAAAAATTTTCAGAACTAAAAAAGTGCCTAAATGAAAAAAATCGCCAAAATGAAAAAACGCCAAAAACCGAAAAATCAGCAAAACTTAAAAAAGCGCCAAAATAAAAAAAAATCGCCAAAACGAGAAAAATCGCCAAAACAAAAAAAAATCGCCAATATGAAAAATAAACGCAAAAACTAAAAAAATCGCTAAAATAAAAATAAATTGGCAAAATGAAGAAAACGAGAAAAAAATGGCAAAAAAGCGCCAAAACTTAACAAAATCGCCAAAACCAAAAAAAACCCAAATAACGCCAAAACTAAAAAACTGTCAAAACTATATTTTATACATATAGGCTAAAGTTCGTATTGAATTACATATCAATTGTCGGTACGGAACCCTTTGTGCGCGGGTCAAAGTCGCACTTCACTGAATTTTTTACATTGCTGTTCGTTGTTTTATTACTAAAAAAAGAACTCTGTAACGATTCATAATATAAGCAAGGAAGCAGACGTAATAGAGGTTTTCGAGGTGACTCCAACAACTTCAAGCGTTACGAAATATTTTCAACCTGTTATAAGTTTGTAGTGTGTGTGTCTGTGGATCTGTGCATCGGTGTATCTTTGTGTCTGTACGAGTCCACGTAAAGCCCTAATGGCTGCACGGGTTTTGATTTAGTTTTTCTGTTTGAAAGGTGACTTCTTCGGTAGTGTTCTTAGCTACAAAATCTCCCCAGAATTTTAGAAGAAATCACATATTTTCTAGATACATATATTCTGTTGAATCTGTGTGTCTTTGACGCTGTAGCTCCCAAACGGCTAGACCGATCTTAATTTGTTTTTTTTTCGTTTGTAAGGTGACTTGATCTAATATCTTCGCTCCTATACTCGAAGAAAATTGGTCCAACCGTTTGGTCTGTACGACGGGGGTTCTTAAAATTTAACATTTTTGTTATTAATTTAAATGTTGTATGTTTTTTCATAAAATTATATTTTTTTATTGAGGTCATTTAATTAAATGCTGAGGTTACATCTGGCATTTCTTTTGTGTCATTTGCCAAAAAAAACGTAACCAACTAATTACTAATGAAAAACTGTTTGATTCAGAGATGTATTAATTGATTTAAATAGTTTGCAATAATTTTGGATTATATAAAATTGTCTATTAATTATGTATTAAACTGTTTAACTTAATTAATACATGTCTGAATCAAACAGTTTTTCATTAGGAATTAGTTGGTTATGCTTTTTTTACGCTTGTGTGGCATTTGTCACACAGATGTAAACCCGTTTGTGTGTTTTTGTTTTCGAAATTCCCTGGAATTTCCGGGAATAAAAAAGTTTAACTTCTCAATTCTTGGGAATTGGAAAAGTTCGGGAAATTAGAAACCCTAATTGGGTGCCATTGAATGATTTCGGATACGAATTATGCCAAAATTAATTTATTAACAAGCCCAAGAAAGTTACCTAAAATCACAAACGTTTTTTTTTAAATCATTGTTATGTATAAACACAATGCATGACTCATGCGTGACTAACACGTAACTCACGCGCAGCAAATCGACATTTTTTCATATCTAAAAATGTTAACGCTATTCTGTTTGTTTCTACCAACAAAATGCATCCTGGTGGTACCTGTTTGAAGTGCTTTGGTCAGATGGACTAGTTTTGGAACCGCCCTCGTGCGTCCCATATTTAGTATTAACATTACTTACTTCCATTCAAATGCAATGAGTAAGGTGTGTAAGGTTTACGTAGTCACACTAAGTTATCCACCCAACCCATACATGAATTTAAAAAAATTTTTTTAATCTTGTACCATTTTGTTTAAATTTCATACCTTTAACTGAAGAAACCAAGATCAGTGAGTGAACTAAAGCCTTCACAACCGCCCCCATAAGCATACAGATATCATTGTATGACCTGCAGGATGCATACGGTTTGCAATGTTGAACGTAGTTTTATCCCTGACTATAAGCAAGCATGGTGCTGAAGTGCTGGGTTGTCGCAATAATTAAGTAGCTTTTGGTGATAGGGATTATCCAAACACTGCAAGGCATTTCTCAAAAAGAAAAGTTCAACTCTAAAAGTTCTTATACTGACTTTCGATTTTGACAATTAATTAAAAGCTATTTTATCCTTTTCTACTCATTTCAATTCTCACTAATAGTAATTGTTACCTCATTCAAACTTTAATCAATTAAAACTCCTAAAATTACAAAAACGTGCCTTAAATATTTTCAATAGCATGCTGTAGTTGTTAGCACATTATATTTTCCAAATAAATACGTGCATACTCGTATGCAAAATTAAAATTACTTAATATTAATTTGGCAAAAAAAACTGAAAATATTTGTAGTAAATTAATATATAAATATTTTTGGTTGAATTAAAATTTAACACTAAAGAGACAAAATATATTAGTACACACACAATTTTAATAACTTTGTATTTAATAAACCAAATTAGCTACAGGCTCCCACTTAGCTTTCAATCTCATTATATATGTACATATGTACGTATTAGTGTCCTGCACAAGACCATTTATAAGTCCTTTCAAGACATGAGATTTTTCAAATGCTTTACTACAGCTAAATATTCTAAAACAAACGCTAAACAACACTACTGGCAAGACAAACAACTGAAACTTTTATTTGTATTATTTTATTGTATATATTTTCGGCTGGGCGAAAAGTGGATAATGATACAGGAAGTGTTCCATTACTCCATGTCCTCCATACATGCCCTACTTTCATTGTCATTCGTGGCTCCAATGCGGTGCAAATACCCTCGTATATTAGAGTGCCTCGTTAAAATGCCGGTCAACTTTCCTAGCTCGGACTTGTTTAGTTGCAACAGTACCCTTGTTTTATCTTCGTCCGGGTCGCCCCACTAAACCTTGGTTAGATTATCCACAGATTACAATTCCATCGTGTCCTGTGGTCCAGCTTCGCCCAATTTTTTAATTCAATCTTCGCTGCCTTGAAAGGCTTTGTATTAATTAGAGTTACTTTCCGTAACGTTCTGGCCTTTTTCCCCAGTTTATTTACACCTTCATTTCCGGTTACGCCGTAGTGGAACATGTACTGCGTAATCGTTTATCATGTTCTTTCAATCTTTAACGGTCCTAGAGTTTACACTTTCGGTTGAGATTTTCCTAATTTTTGAAGTGTAAACATCTATACGCTAGGGGGTAAAAATCTTTTTCACAATACAATCACAAATTTTGAGTAAGATCGTAAAGCGTTAACAAATCGGTGTCAGCTATGTATGAGTGTATTAGTGTAATCATACGAACAAGAAGTACAGAGAGACTTAACAGCTCAACCGAATTTTAAAGCATACCTTCAGGAGCAATGTTAATTTTAAGACAAATTGCTTGTGAGGTTTAATAGTGTTGCCAGTTTTGTTAGAAAGTTGAAAAATATAAAATAAATATAAACTTTTAAATAAAAGAGCGTTTAAATGTCAAATATTTGTTTAAAAGATATATGGCAGTCTTTATAAGGAATTTATAATATTATATTATAACATATCTTCATTACGTACTATTGCCTTACACTGCAGCTGGTGCACGACAATTGGGTAATAATCTCCATCTCATGCCAATTATTATGGGTGGAGATTTTAATACAAATTTTGCAAACCCATAGTCGCAAGCTTTATCAAAATTTTTATTTGACGTTTTAAACTTCCATATGAGCAATTCTCCACAAACTCCCCACAACTAATAATTCCACTAATATAGATGCAGTTTTCCATTGATTTTTAAGTACAGTAGTCAAAAATTTATATATCTTATTTTAGTCACCATAAGCCAATATTTAAAAAAATCATTACTAGATGTTTACACATCTCCCCTGTGATCGGACTCACATTGCTTTTTTTATAAAAGAGAAGTAACCCTCAAGCAATGAATTAGTACTACTATTCCTATGTGTTACCTTCTTTAGCGAAGGGATAGTGATGAAGAATACAGTTGGTGAAAGAAGCGATAGGAAGAAAGCTTCATTCCTTTACAACTCTGCTTTTTGCACGTTTCTAATAATGCAGTGTTGCAGCGCCTCTGGTGTCAATGAGACGTATTGAATATTTAAATTTGTGCTTAGTAGCAATTTTGTTGCTTATTTTACTTCGCCGATTATTCTGCTACACAATATCGATGAAGGAGGGCGCTCTGATGTTACATTAGGATTAGTATCCGCTGAAGCAGGAGTAGTATTTCAGTGACCAGTGCCTATGTTTCCATCACTTGAACTTTCCTACAAAAACTGATACAAACGGGCACTAATGCACATCAGAAAAGTTCATGGTGTTGTTATTTAATGACTGTCAGAACCGGGCTCAAACCCGGTTTTGTAGTCTATGTGCTAACTACTTCAGCCACGCCACTTGCTGTCGGTAAATACATATATTCACCTCTGTGGGGCTAATATTAACACTGATCCATTTTATAACATCCGTGATCACACGAACCTCCGCCTGGAAGACTGTATTATGTTCAGGCATGCGGAAGTAAATCTCGGTCTCCGGTTCTTTCACCTAGCTTCAGCCATCTGTGTAGCAGCAAGCTTCCACAGATGTTTGTTCCAGGGGTCGATTGACCCAGGATAGTCTTTGTGGTATCAATGTCTCTCATTCAGTTATAAGCCTAGTCTCACTTACACGATCGGACATATACAAAGTCTGTTCGTAACCGGTCAGTGACGTCCATATGTTCTGATGGTGTGGTATGTTGTCTTGTCCGATCTATTCCCCCATCAATTGAAGACCTTTTGTGGCAAGAGCTGCTTTGTATATAATACGAATGTCTATAGGTTGGAGATAAAGAATGGTCTCCAATGCCCTGGTGGATGTATACCTAGGCAGCACATTCGTTGAGGCTTCTCAAAAATTTTAGTGTTGCACTTCTCTGTTGTTATCTGTTGACCTCCACCATACTACCGATGGTCTGATCAAACTCCAATAAAGCTAGTGTGTCGTAATAAGGCTAACTAATTCCCCATCTGGACACAATTGCCCTTCTGAAGAGAGATCAGCCCGAGTTAACCTTCTTGATTCTTTCAACAATAGTTTCAGATCTAGGATCACTCGTAAATATTTAATCCTGTCGGATAAGGTGATGGTCTTTCCCTAGAAACTAGGATCAATATACTGCATGATCTTTATGTTCCTGATGTATAGATCTATTTCTATTTTTTCTGACTTACTACTTAGTACTCTCGATCGAGCCCAGTTTAACGCAAAGTTGAGAGTTTTTTTCCGCCTCCCTGCAAACTTAATTAAGGTCATTGCCCCTTACAAGTATCATAACAACATCCGCATAGCATCATTAGTCAGGTCCTTTAGCAGGCTAATTTCACCCCTTCTTTGGGTAACCACTAACTTAGCAGTATGTACCAGTTAGGTTTTGTTTGAGCCGAGTCCAATACCAAAGTCTGCAAACGTTCCCGGTACTAATACTAATACTCGTACAACGTAGGCGTATGGTATGTCATTGACTACCTTAATGTCTAGTGCTGGCAGGCTGTAGCTAAAATGTACAATTGTTTGTAGCAATTCATATTCCATCTCTTCGATGAGTTCCTTCCAAGGATACATAATCAAAAAGGTACTTAACCTCAAAAACAATTCTACACACAAGTATGTGTACTACAAAATATGTTTGTTAAACGTGTATTTACCTTGTTTGTCCATTCGTTTAGGTGAGAAGACCCAAACAACTACATTAACATTTTTACACTAGTAGTTACACTGTTTACTGTACACAAGTACCCTAATACAAGTATTGTAAATCCATGTACGTATGTGTATGTGTGTGTGTGTGCATGTGTTGTGGAGTCTACAAACACGCAAACACATACTCACGCCTAAATGAAAACATTGAAATTCGTGTTTTTGACACTTTTTTTTATCCATAAAGCTACACAGCCATTTGTAGTTTGTAGAAGTGGCAACAACATTGTTAACACGATTATGTGCAGTTGCTGGATTGAGAGTGTAAGTTAGAACTGGTATAAATAAAAAAGATGAGAAAAGGCAGATTGTAAAGAAAATAAAACAAAAATTTGCCTTATAATATTAAAGGTAGAAAGTTGGTCATATTTTAAAACACATTAAGGTAGTTAAGGCTGGAGTAAAACGTTCCGACAAAAATATTTCCCATAAAATTATACTACAACTCTCTCAATACAGCAAAGCTCGATATTTAAATTCAAGCACCAAAAATTTGTTAAATATTTAATTGCATACTTATTCATGGTCACTTCTTTTTACTGGAAAGCGATCATAAAAGTGTCAGCAAACAAGAAATTCCTGACTTAGCGAAGTTATAGTCCACACATCGACGAGACGAGAAACGCCCTTAAGTCGTAATTTACAATATGCAAGTCTTATTGCTAAGCTGATTAGTTTGTGGAAGAGCGAAACGTTTATGTTTCCGTTGTTTCTCTCTGCCACAAACTAATCAGCATAGCAATAAGGTGTAAATTAGGTCTAAGTGCGCACAAAAAGCTGGCAATGCAGAAAATATTTATTCAACGAAGTCAATTTTCGACATATCGAGAGGAGAAAAATCTTAAGTTTGGCCGAAAGCAGAATAAGTTTAAGGACTTTAAACAAAACTCCTTACAATCTACTGTTCCGTTTCTTCAGCAGAAACGAAATGCATATAGACGTTGCTTAACAAAAAAACGAAAAAAATGCATCATACATTAAAGACTAAATTTCAAATAAATATACTTCAATGTTTAATTTAACTATGCTCTTTAAAGTTCCAAACTTTAATGTAATCAAGATTAAAGGGTAAGATTAAAACATTCACTCCACAATAATACTTCAAGTTTTCCCTGCTACTGTGAACTTAACACACAGTGACATCAACACGCAAAGGAATGAAGGGAATGGGTTCATGTGTTATGTTTAAAAACAAATATCACTTTTAGAACTTATGATGAGAAGAGTACGTTTTATTGCTGTTTGGTATTTCCTTAAATGTATGAGAAAATGGCTACAAACATATATGATTACCTGTTAACACATACTCAAATAAGTAGGCACGCACGTGTCTACACACTTTTGCCTGACTGACATCTATCTGTCAAAATTTCTTCATTTTAAATTTGTATAAGTCTGGCTTTAACTTTCTATGCCACTTTACCTTTAAAGCTTTATGTGTGTGTCATTGAGCAAGAGGAATTGATTGTGTTAGTTTGTGTTATTCTAAAACACATTTACACTCACACACTCTAAGTGTAGTTTTACTATTTCCATGGCTGTAGTTTCACCAACTATTACAGAGTTAAGTGTTTTTGTACACATAGTAAATGTAAGAGAAAGTATGTAAAAATTACGTAGCCATTGATATACAGTGGAATTAAGCTATAATGAACTGCAAGAGACCGAGCAATTTCGTTCGTTATGGGTGAAGTTTGTTATAACCAAAGTAAGGGATGGTACTCACTATCCTTCATAGTCGTTGTACTTATGAGAAAATGCAACCCTGATCTAAAAATTTTCATAAGCTCCATTGGATCAGGGTTGCATTTTCTACCAAAGCCGAACGATTATGTAGGATAATGAGTACTAGCCTTAAATGATTTCTACGAATCAAAGAAAGTAGCAAAACACAAGCAAAATAATAACCCTTAATCCAGTTGTCGACATCAACGTCACTTTAACACAATACCAAGAAATTGGGGCTTGTGTACCCGTTGTCGAAAACGACGGACTCCTATTTGGAAGGTTTATACGAATGGCCAGACCGTAGGGAACGAAAATTGATGGTCAGTAGCACAAAATTGATCTCAAGAGCGAGTAAACAAGCCCCAATTTGTTGTGTATTGTGTTGAAATGACGTTGATGTCGACAACTGGAATAAGTTTGAATGTGTTTTACTAAAAATATATAAAACTTATTACTTTAAGCGTTTCCTATCTTTAAATTGGTTGGGGTGTGGAGGGGGGGAGAAGTGTGACTGTTTAAAAACCGAAGTTTTTTAAGCGTTACGTTTAAAATATAACGTCGTTCAAATGTAAAATTTTCCATGAATCTGGCGCATGTTTGGCTGAATTTGACCGATAACGGGGGTTATGTGGGCTTTGATCGCCACTGTAGTTTGTGACTTAAGAAACCCCAAAAGAAAAAGTCTAACAGTCTAACAAATCGGACAATGTCGTTTGCCAATTCACGTCACCTCCATGTCAGATGACCAGTAGTGCGATTCAGTAAGTTTTAACGATCCGAAAATCGTAATTTTTGTCTATACATTTTGTCGCTTAAAATAACGATTGTGTGATTGTGAAACTTATTTTTAACGATGGATAACAGCAAATAAATTATTGCCGCTTAAATAACGACACCGCGGACATTAACCTACAGCGAATATCGTTAAAAATGTTACTGAATAGCAAATTCAATAAATTTTCGATATAATTATTTTAACGATGCGATTATCGTTAAAAAAAAAGTTAGTGAATCGCACTACATGACGTCAAATCGAAAGTGCAGAATGTCCATTATGGATGGCATGAGCTGTGTTGGAAACCACATATTATTGGTGTACCTATCATTACATTCTGATCAAAAGAAGTTGGTAAACGTCGAGTTATAGAACTCGTCGAGCGAGCACATAGCAATGTATAGGGCCGATTACCTTCAGATCCTGGGTTAGTTGTATTTTGTACAACTGAAGGTACAAGTCACGATGCAAAAATGCGCAAATTGTGGAAAATCAGTTTTTGTGAGCGAAGCGAAATCGACTCGGATTCTTCTGCGCACTCTAACACACAGCAGCGCTATTTTGCGCAGATCTTGCGTGAGCGTTCCGGTGTTAGCTGATTGCTTACTGAGCCAGTGGACTAAGATTTATGCACTACACTACAGATAGTCCTCTCGCTAGATCGATTATAAAAACCGCGAAATGTTTCCCGAACAGAAAACCCATTTCGATAAAAACATTTTTATCATTTGCACGTGCTGTTCAACGCTATATGAATGAATGAAAAACTGTTGAAACTGGATAAGGCATATCCATGGAAGGTAGAGTCGCTCAATTCGCTTTGAAAAATTCATATGTTGTGCTATACCGCAAATCCACTCGGAGACCATTAAAATCATTAAAAAAGTAATATTTAACACCCCCCCCCCCACTTTGTACCCAAAAGTTTACACTTCCCGATATAAGTAATGCTATCATGGAAACGACTGCTCAGCCATCTAAGCCTATGACGCTGCAGCTTCGGGCAGTGACAGATAATATGTTCAACGGTTTCTGGTTCCTCTTCATCCCCGCACATCTTACAAAAATCTGGAGTATCAGATTCCCAAATGCTGGTTCTTGCTCTGACCGAGCAGGGACCTGTCAACGCGCCTATTACGATCCACATCGCCTTCCAATTCATGTCCAGTAGCAGTTTGGATCTTTCTGAGTCAAGTTTTGGCCACATAGCCCTCGAGACTCTACAATCATCTCTATTTCGCCATGAACTGTTGGTCCTGCTTTCTACCCAATTACTGAGGTCCCTATATTCCCTATATAATGTGCGTTATCGTGGTTGGCGTATTTCAAATACGACTACGACTGTTTGGTAATAGATTAAAGAAAAAATGTTGAAGTCTTCTTTAATCTATTACCAAACAGTCGTAGTCGTATTTGAAATACGCCGACCACGATAAGGCAGAACGACCTATATTCAAATTACAAGTGTCGAAAATAGTCAACAGGGAAGATTAGACCCCTAGACATGGATTCGCCTTGGAATTGAAGAATTCATTAGTTACAAGCTGCCTTCGTTATAAACGAACTTCACTGTATAAGTACTTCTGTGCAATATGTAGGTGTAAATACGTATGCTGCTTAAAATCACACAGTTTTCATTTTAATTTTGTTTCGTTAGAAGTTTTTTACAAGAAGTTTTCTCATTGTTTTGTTGATTTTTATTTACCTTTTTTGCAACAAATTTAATTCAAACCTTAATGCAATCAACGAACGGCAAGAATATTTTGTGGATTAGTTTTTCGAAATCCTTAAAGTGAATGTCTTTTTTAAGTTGAAAGTTTTAGTCAGAGAGAAAATTATAATTTTTTTTCCTGCTTTTATCCAACAATTTATACGGAAAATCTCCACAAATGTCCATTAGGCAAATTTATGCTTTTATACTTAACAGAAACACACACAAAAAAGTTTAACACAACATGGTTATAATATACACATATGTATGTATATATAAAGAGAGGTATCGATGGAGTCAATGTAATATGTGGTCAATAGATTATAATGTCTGTTGTACAGTAATAAGCAGCTGATATTATAGAAACCTTTCATATTAATGAATATTTTTAGATGGGAATATTTCTAATGAACAGAAAAAAAACATTGCATACAAAAGGCCTGTTGCGAAAGCCACTTTTTATCAAATCGTCTGCGAAGAATTTATATAAGCAAGCAAATAAACTATTTAAGATAAAGTATCATTATTACTCTTAAATCATGTTAAAAAATGTCTGTAATAATTATGTGTGTGAAGATAAATTCGAATTTAACTAGCAGACACAGGAACCAACATTTCTAACATAGCATGTTAAGCACATAACAGAGCACTGTTGCTATTTAACAGTAGTCGCTAAATGGATTATGATTCCAAATCCTTGGAACTGGAAAAATTGCTCCAAAATGTAGTTAATGAAATTATAAAAGTATTATGGTGGAAATATGTCCGGTAGAGCCAATAAATCAGGTTTAAGAAAACACTATTTTCTTGAGAAGATTAGTGTTCATTTGGATAAAATATGGAAGAGCACACGTACTGCACCATATAGGAGTGGTACTCTGGAGGTTCCCAAATGTGACCGAATTGATCACGTTTCTCAAATAATTTTGGGAATTGAAATAATCGATTTTGAAAAATATGCTTTTTTAGTGAAATTTCTTGAGAAGATTAGTGGCCATTTGGATAAAATATGGAAGAGCACATTTACTACACCATATAGGTGTGGTACTCTTGAGGGTCCTAAATGTGACCCAATTGATCACGTTTCTCAAATACTTTTGGGGATTGAAATAATCGATTTAAAAAAAATCTTTTTAGTGAAATTTCTTGAGAAGAGCAGGGAAAAATATGGAAGAGCACACGTATTACACCATATAGGTGTGGTACTCTAAAGGTTCCTAAATGTGTTCCAATTGATCACTTTTCTCAAATAATTTTGGGAATTCAAATAATCGATTTTGAAAAATATGATTTTTTAGTGAAAAACTTGAGAAGATTTGAAGACATTTGGATAAAATATGGAAGAGCACACGTACTACACCATATAGTTGTAGTACTTTAAAGGGTTCTAAATGTGACCCAATTGATCATGTTCTTCAAATAATTTTGGGAATTGAAATAATCGAAGATTAATTAATAATCGACACTCAACTTGAGCATCGACAGTTGCTGCCTTGGCATGGTGTGAATGAGTCTTTAGAGAAAATAAATTTCATTATTTTATGGACATTTTAAATACATACACACAAGCTTTTTTTCTTTTTATTTCTTTTTACTGGGAAGAAAAATGTGATGAAGACATTCATATGGGTGGTGGTGTTTGTAAATTTCATAAACAATTCCAAGTAACATAATACTCTAAGTCTCCTTGAAGCCAACTTAATGCATTTATACATTGATTACTGTATATCATACATAAGATATCATTTACATTAATCTTCTAATTAGACACTCACCTTCAATAATTTTTAATCTTCTAATTAGACACTCCCTCAATTATTTCATTATTTCAATGCGCTTGAATTCGATGAGTTTGCCATTAAGTGCTGATTCCAAGTAACATAATAGGTGTGTATGTATATGTACATATATGCATCTACTTATTATTATATTTTGTATTTATATCAAGTTCAATTATTGCTTAAGTCATTTGAAAATAAAATGTATGTATATACTCCCATTACCAATATTTTGCATTTTGTTGTAACATACATACATATTTCCAATGTTTATTAGTATTTTTGTGTGTAATATAAAATCAATTCAAATAAAACAACATAAATTTCCATTGGGATTGAGAAAAATTCAATAGATTTTATAGTTTGAAATCTACATACCAAAAATATTTATGTATGTATTCAGTCAGTATTGAAATGCAAAAGAACACACACAATTAATTAATTAATTTTTACTGATTTCACTCTACAATTAATTTCATGCTGATTCTGATTTAAATCACATCAACATACATAATTGATTTTTGGGTTAATATCATCTACACTAACGAACACGCTTCAAATTACTATACAAGTCAGTCATGTACAACTAAATACATCAATATACAGTGGGACAAGTATGAAATACATAGATATGTATGTATGTACACACTCGCGTGTCTATAAATTTTAATTTCTGAAGTGCTTGCCATTGCACATGAAATCATTATAAACTGTAATTGTAATAATATATGTATGTTTGTACATATTTTATTCGAAAACATTTGTGCATGTGCATTTTATTAGTAAATTTTTCATGAATCAATATAAAATTTAGCAGAATTTTTAGCTTGCCTTTCTTCTCCTGACACTGTTTTGTTTTTCTAACACAAGCCAACATTATTTCCCAGCGGTGTTTACAATATTTAAGCAAATGTAAAATTTTACATGCAAATATCAAATATTTACAAATAAATAATGGTGATAGTTTTAAAAAAATAAAAAACAAACTAAACTAATGACATCGTCCTTCAATTGTTTTTAACAGTAAAAGGGGATTTAATGTATTTTAGAATAACATCTGAAATAAAAATTAATTGATTTTTAGCAAGTAAGGAATAAGATCGATAAAATAATAACACTGAACGATGTGTAGAAAATCCAAACCGTTCTAACATTTTACAGCAGATGCAAAAAACGTCTTGAAGAAACACACTAGTTTTTGTGTGCACTTATCCCTCGATTTACACGATACTTTTTTTACATGATTATTTTGGTTTTCGTGTAATTTTGAGAGATTTATAATATTCGTCGATTTACACTTTTTTTTTTGTTTAATGAATATTTTGGTCTCTTTGTTTTGAGTAAAAACTTCTGACATTTTTAATTTCGTTTTTGTTTTTCTGAATATCATTCATTTTGTTTAATGAATAACTGCCGTATTCAGAAAAAATTATTTTGGTTTACAAAAGGTTTACAGAACAAATTTTGTGTGGAAATTTGTTTATTAAACGTTTCGTAAACCTAAACTATTTTTTCTGAATAAAGCCGTAAAGGTTTATTTTTATGTGTTTTGAGTAAACGCTTCAGATATTTTAAGAAGGTTGATATTTTTAAAATGTTGAAATCAAAGCTCGCAAAATGTGCTCAACCAAATTTCTCTGTGCGGTCTTCTCACTCAAAAGACCTAAAAATGAGAATTAATCACTCAGTGTCGAAACAGCAACCCTCTTTTTAGTTTCAATCGTGTTCTCGCTCCCGGGTTATGGGTTGGGCGTATCGTATCGTATCGTGTCGGTCTCTTTCTGACCGCATGATGCGAGCAGAATCGTTCCTTGCTCAGCTACTGAGGGTCAGTATGTAAGCAAAACAAGTAAAGTGTTCGCAAAAAAGGTTTTTATTTTTGTTGTTGCGTTGCCTTTATGTTGTTTATTTAGATATTTCGTCACAGGCAAAGCATTAAAGAGGAAGGAAAAAGATAATAATAAATAACAATAAAAATATCTGTAAATCAAACTATTCTTCAACGACGTGTAAATGTAAAATAAAAGGCAAATATGTGTACAACAAACACAAAATTAATCTTCATATATTTTGTTCAATAATGTTTATAAAATAAAATAATAAAAACAACAAATCGCAACACACTTACATGCTCAAAAGACCGTTTGCCAAGATTTTACAAACTAAAGGGTCTCGAGTGAACACATGAGCCGAACGATCTAAAAAAAAACGGTCGTTGGTTGAGCGAAGAGCAAGCCACAGAAGAACGAAGTTCGAGGTTTTTTTCGCGACAGTATAGCACAGGGATGATAAAATTGGTACAATTATACTTTTTTTTGGTACAATTCAAACCTTAAAAGTACGTTGGTAACCCCATGACATTTGGTACTATTTGAAAAATTTGCAAGAGAATATCTCTTGATTTTTTTTTTCATACAACAAATAAATAGCGATAATTTAAAGTACGAGTATATCCAGCTTGACAGGAAAGCTGTTTGATTTATTATAAATAACTACATCTAACTTCAGCAGTGTTTCGTTTTCAATATGATAGCGTCGTCTAGATTTATTTTATCTGTTGTATTAATATAAAATTTTTAAGAAATAAAAAACTTGCTATATTAATAACATATCAATCGTTTAAGTGATCGAATTAAATAAAGCTAGGTATGCTATATACATATACATATATCGTGCCATAACTGTCAAAATAGCCAAAATATAACTTGATTTTTTGAACTGGCTAACAAAATTCACTCCCGAAAATGTTATTAGTATAGTACCGTTCTTATTAAAAAATATTTCCAAAAGAAAATGGAAATTATGATACCATAAATAACGAGTTTCGAGCTTTTAAAAATTAATTGGATGAGCTAATGTTACCGCAGCTTTCGAAAGCTATCACCAGAATATTATCAATTCCACACACATCAGCGAATGTGGAAAGAATATTTTCGTAATCAAAACGAAGACTCGAAACTCTAATACAAACAAAAGACTTATTGAAAGGCATTAATTCGTATTTTTTTACGAAATTGAGGTTTTTAGTGATTCCAATACATTTCACACAAATATGCTTCGTCACAAAAATAACGCTTTTAAAATCGGTTGTACAAAAATGTTGCAGAAAGAATATTACAGTCTCTATTGTGTTTTAACCTTCTCCTGTAAAATAACAATTATTTGAGTTGGGTCCTTTCCACTTGATACCAAAATTTTGTTATTTCATTAAGTTGTGTGTAAATTAAAAACTCTAAACTTGTGTCCTGGCAAATTAGTTTTTTTTGAGTTATGGTGTTATTTGAGTAAATGAGCGATATAGTCTAAAAATATAATAAAAAAATTAAAACAAAAAAACCGAGTTTAGTACTATTGGGGTCGAAAAAGTACAATTTTAAAAGAAAATTGGTACGAAATTAGTTTTCTGATTTATCATCCCTGGTATAGCATCGTGCCAGTGGACGATTGTTTTTTTTCTGTCAACAAGCACGAGAAAACCCAATTATTGCGAGCTCTAGTTGAAATGCATACATATACATATATAATTTCTTAATAAAATCAATTTTTTACGCGATTCTGCCTAATTTCGATCTACACGATGTTTCATAAAAAAATTTTAAATTTCGATTTACACGACTTTCTCAGTAATGTATATATCGTGTAAATCTAGGGGTAGGTGTACATGTAAGAAATTTAGTTTAATTGTACAAAAAATTATCTTTGCGTCTAACAATTAATATCGAGGTACAAAATTTTAAATTTATAATTTTTAATACACCAAGATACACCATGTTACATGGACTACCTATAGACACAATGATTTTTATTTTTTTAATTTTTATTGAAAAACTCAACTTTAAAGATTATTTTTATTTTTTTTATTCCTCAGAAAATAAAAATTATTTTGTGAGTTTTATTTATTCCTCAGAAAATTAAAATTATTTTGCGAGTTTTATTTATTCCCCAAAAAAACAGTTACTTTTTGATTTGTATTTTTTTTTTGCTGAAAATATAATTAAATTTTTAAACGGAATAAAACGTGAAAGAGTACATTTAGTTTAACATATACGAGTTTTTTATAGACTTAGGCGATAAATTTAATTTTAAATCGGTTAACATTAATTTTAACGCAAAAAATACGATTTCTACAATTTAAAAATCAAGCAAAAAAATTAAAAATCAAAAATTAACTGCTATTTCTTGAGGAATAAATAAAATTCAAAACATAACTTTTATTTTGCGAGGAATAAATAAAAATCAAGAAATAACTTTTATTTTCTGAGGAATAAATAAAAATCAAAAAGGAATGATTAAAAAGTAATTTTTAAAATAAAAATTATAACCGTTACGATCCCTGGTACATACGAAAAAAATGCTCTATTGCGAACAATTTTTAAACACTTTTAACAGAAACAGGAAGGAAAAAAATTTTAATTTATTGCAGTGAAATTATTAAAAAGTCCAGCCTAGAAATTTTGCTATAGTAATAAATATTTGTAAGACTTGACAAAATGTAAATATTGATTAACGCCCATTTTCATATGCTTTCGAGTGTAAATACATGACAGTGTGAGTGTTGACTGGAAATGTTAAATAACATTTTTGCTCACAGTGCAAATACAGGGTGTCTCAAAAGAAAGTAAGAGTGCCGACAGGGTTGTCAAATTTTATCCGATCTATTTCGCCGAATTGATTTTAAAAATCGCTAAAAATAATTTTTTTGTAGTTTTTCTTAATATACATATACACTCGTGTAACACTTTTTTAATATAAATTTTTATGAAATAATTGTATTTCTTGTAAATTTGTCTCATCCAAATTCAAAATGCATTATCTATCGGTCATGTTCTGAAAACCATTTCGTTTTGAAATCGCAAAATTTTCAAAAACAGAAAACCGTGTTCTCTTTATCAGTTAATTTAATGCATTCGAAATTAAGTTCGAATAAAATATCTCAAGCACATGAAATATTAAAACCAAATAAAAAGCTGCAATAAGTGGGCTTTCTTGTTGATTTTTTTCCTGAAATTTGTCGGCTTCAAAACGAAATATTTTTCAGAACTTGGCCGTATACCTATGTATGTAATTAATATAAGAAAAATTGTTTTAATTTCTTGCAGCCGATTTTTGGTAGGATCTATTTTTTTAACTACTCCTTCAATAAATTAATTTTCTGAATTACAAAAAGTTAGAAATTCAATATTTTTTTTAATATACCCATAAAATTCGGCAACAAATTTATTTATCGCCAGAAAAATCGTTGAAAAATCACCACGTTTGGCGAGTAATCGACATGCATAAGTATCTGACAGCCCTGTGTATCGATTATAAAATACGTAAGCCCTTTATGATACAATGTTTATTAATACACAATTTGGGAATTTATTTCTAAAAAAGGATATTATTATTTCTTAGGTAAACTCCGATAAAATGCATAGGTGATCAATCATTGACCTGGTGGCCAAATTATGTCACCTGTTATGCAGATGCAGGAAGGAAGTCAAGCCTCTTTTTTACTGGCTTTAATTTTTGTACCAATTGAAATTGACCGTTTATACCAAAGTCCTGCACAAGACCATTTATAAGAGCTTTCAGGACATGAGAGATTTTCCAAATGCTTTACTACAGCTAAATATTCTAAAACAAGCGCTAAACAACACTGTTATCAAGACATTTGTTTCAATTGTTTGTCTTGCCAACAGTATTTTTTAGCATTTGTTTTATAATATTTCGCTGTAGTAAAGCATTTGAAAAATCTCTCATGCCTTAAAAAGTCTTATAAATAGTCTTGTGCAGGACACTAGTTTATACCCATTTAAATAACTAGCGCGCTTCCTAATTGGATAGTTAGGATCGCCACAAATAGTTACGTTGAACGACGATCAACGAAAGAAAATATGTATGTATTTTACATGAACATTTATGAGAACAGTCACTCAGATACTAAAAGAGATTCGTACCTAAATTTATACAAAAACAATTTTAAAAAATATGTAAGTGTAAGATCAGTTTACTTATTATTATTATTTTCTAGGTAATTTTACAATTACAATGTCTGAAATCAGCAAGAATATATGTAGATTTATATTTATGTATTTATGTACATATTTATCCAATATAAATGCATCTATTACAATCAACACATGCTAAGTCCACCCATCTACACATTTACAATTATATGTTTGCCCTTAATTATGAAAGTGGTCTAAGTCATAATTTTTCGGTCTAAATATTTAGTAGATTACATTTAAACAAATCAAAAAATATTTTTACATTATCCAACATTTTAATTTATTGTTGTAGTAGTCACGATATTAATATAAATTTATTTAATTATTTTATTTATTTAATTTAATTATTTAAGTTTTTTTTAAGATTTTATTTAATATTTCCAAGCAAAAATACATACATACATATGTACTTGACATACATACATATGTACTTGACTATGACTGAGGCCACTTTAATAATTAAGGGCACTTGTGTACGCTAACAAATATAAATGTTTGTAAGTATTTATAGATACATACATATTGTAAACCTTTTAAAATCATGTTTTTAGTTTACATTGGTGCCAATACAAAGTTTCATGTTTCTTTCAAATGAAATTTTGTGTTACTTGTTGCAGAAATTTTTTGCTACTTATTTCTTGGAGCCATAAAGTAAACACACTTTTACTTACGCAAGTGAGCTCAAAATTCAAAATTTCAGGAGTAAGCATATTCATATAATCACAAGGAAGGAACCACCAAACAGTCAGACAGTTCTTACTGGTTTCTATATTAACAGTGAGCCCCTTTTACCTGAGATGTATTTCAAATCTTCTCTGAGCACATCACTTTACATTATTAAAAAGTTAAATTATACATAAAACCAATACCAATAACGAGAAAAGTCTGACTAAAATTACGACTTGATGTAGGTACAACATGTACTATTATTGAGTTCTGTGTTATAATTTAAGTTATTTTGTATTATTTAATTAAACAAACATATCTTACGAAAAACTTAATCATAATTATTTCAGTTGATGACATTGACGTCACTTTAACACAATACAAAAAAATTTAGGGCTTGTGTACCCGTTGTCGAAAACAACGGACTCTTGGTTTATTCTATTTTCTAGACCTTAGGGAACGGAAATAGATTGTCAATACCACAAAGTTGTTCTTGAAAGCGAGCAAGCAAGGGTGAATATTTATACATATATATTCAACATACAACTTACCAATTTCTGTTGTTCTCAGCCAAAGTAAAAGTACTTCAAAGTAACAAAATATACTCCTGATAAATTACAAACATCTTCGACATGAGCACTTTTGTAAGGAAGTGTATGTTTTGTTGGTATAGCTTACAAACCTGCTTGTACAGGTCATGATTTTCATTCGGCTATCCTGGCCTTGTATGCTTGGGTTTGCCATAATGAAGACTATTTATAGTTACACCGCCCATGAGCTATCGAGTGCAATTGAACCAATCTAAGTACATACATATGTATGTATTTATATCAATTCACTGATATCTACGCTGACAAATTGTTTTATTACAAATTTTCTCAAAAATAAACTGAACTTCTAAGCTAAATGAAATACTTGAGGAAAGTGAGCAGAGTCAAAAACAGACGTCACACAAACATGATGGTCGCAACCCTAGTGAAGGTCTAGTAGAATCACAAAATTATTTTAACGAATCATTTTTATGGACTATAAATTAATTACGTTACATCAAAATCAAGATATTTTACTTTGTATTTTTCGACTTTAACAAGTTCTTTTTCATAGCAAAACAAAATCTGAATAATTGCGTTACTTTTCAGTTATAGTTTGCACTTTATTTACTTTTGAATTTTATTTATTTGCGCAATTTTAACAATATTTTTTAAAAATTTGTGATTTTTCATCAACCAATTTTAACAACGCGCACTTTTTATTTGTTCTTCTTCTCATTAGCGCAATATTTTTAGTACAATTTGGGAGAATACACAGTTGCATCTCTACTTACTAAATCATAACTGGAATTATAGATTGTATCCAACGATGTCAACTTTGTGCTTTTGGCAATATTTTTAGTGCTTTTTTAAGACACAAAACGCCAAATTTTGCGCGTTAGTCCTAATTTACACTATGTAACGTTCCAATTCACAATGTATGGTTGTGAGTTAACTTGAACTTTAACTGACAGTTCTTCATATAAAACTTGCAGTTAAAGTTCCTGTTATCTTTTAACCATACATTGTGAAAAGGTACGTAAGTCTTATTGCTTATTGCTGATTAGTTTGTGGAAGAGACCCGTGGGGAACAAAAGCTTTCACTTCCCCTCGTCTCTCTCCTATCAAACTAATCAGCTTAGCATTAAGACTTTCATAGTGTAAATTAGGAAATTAGTGGCCATGCAATACACAATTTAAGTCTGGCACTGCGTAAAATAAGCTTGTGACACACACTATACAAGTAAACTGTGCATTTTTTAGTTTAATTCGTCATAATGCTGGTGATTATTTGTATAATTCTAGGAACTCTGTCCAGGAGGACAGATTCGCATCGCATTAATATTGCTATGCGAATATCAATGCGATGCGCAAGTGTAATGCGATCTGAAAGAAAACTGTTATTCTATAAGGCTTTCGTAATCGCATTCAAGTTTTATTTTAAATCGTGGCAACGCCGGTCCAAAATAGCAATGCTGGCCAGAAATAACAACGCTGGTCTAAAATAAACGTCAAAGTTAAATTTACAAAAGAAATTTGTGATTGTGCTTACAAAATAACATTAATTTATATAATATTTGTGTAATTTACCAAAAATGAAATGATGCAAAATAGATTGCTTAGAAGCAAATTGGATATTCTAAGCTTGAATTCAAAAAGGTAATTTATTTTTAAGCATTGAAAACAACGTGCATTTAATGTTTTTAAATGACCTTTTGCCAGTTGGCAGTGTTTCATCATAAATTCCACCATTATTTCAAATTGGTGCTAATTGGTTCCAATTTGTTCTAATTTGGTGGTCTTGTTGTTTGTTTCCCTGAATAATTTTAATAATTATGTAAGAATAAATAAACAAAATTATTATTTTTCACTTACATTTTTGTGTTTTGCGAATGCTGTTTTTCCGTCGAATATATTTTGCGATTTTCGTATGTATTTGACATTTGTTTTCGCATTCTGTATTGCGACTTGCCACCTTTTCGCATTTTAAATGCGAATAAAAAAAAGTACTTTGCGAACATCGTAACACAGAATAGGAAGTGTTCGCATTTGCATGTTTTCGAGTCGCATTGACTTTCGCATCGCAATACAGAATAAGCCTCCAGAATATTTGTTCAGCGCTCATTTCTTGTTGTGAACTCTTAAATAATCACGAAACAACTGAGCTTTTCCAACATAAACTACACAAGTTTAATCTACAGTTTTCAAACTTGAGCAAATATCAAAATCATTTTGATATTTACTCAGTTCACTGCGTAAATAGCACAACCACCCCCATATACTACATAAACGCACTGTATAGTTCCAGACGTGTGCAGTGAACTTGTGTAGTGTATGGCCGGCATAAGTTGTGCTTTTAAAAAATTGATGTATTTACTTAAATTTCTTTAATAAAAACTTGGTGTATTTATTTTTTAAGTGTACAGCATTTTTTTTTTTGCTTTTTAGACCTCAAAATTCCACTTTTTTGTGATTTTTTTTAAACTTTGATGCGCTTTTAAAGTGGAGGTACATACATACCACGCGTTACGCGGCAACGCTTTTCTGGCTTGTTAAACGTTCAACACTATACAAATGAAAAGTTACACAACACGCTTTTGGGGCTATTTTTCTCGTAAAATTTCAAGCCTTTGCCGGCTATTTTTTGTCGTGTATTTTAGTTTGATTATTCTTTAAATGTTTAGTGTATTTTTTTATCCATTGTTTAATAAGAAAATGAATTTCTTATAATTTTTGTGCATATTAACATATGAATCTGGCAACAGTAGCTGTCGTTTTGTATACATCGAGTGAAAGTTAAACAATGTTCAACTTTTTGCGAGGTACGCGCGTTTGCGAACCTCTGCATGAACTTGTCTTATGAAAACACACTATTTCAACTTTTTTGACAGACGCGTGCATCGCATTAGCGCATTGAACGCGTGTTATGTACTTCCACCTTTAGAGTCAAAAGAGTTCGCATTACTGGTGGTATCAGGCGTGCCATTTTAGTACTTTTAATGCTAGATTTGCACTTTTTTCATCGTTTGGCACAAACAATTTTGAAAATATATGTAAAAGTATATATCATGCGTTAGTTTGTCTACAAGTATCGTGCGGTTGAAAACTTTAGCACATGAGAAATGGCAAGTTACACAACATGCGATAAACGCCTTTTCTATCAGCATTTTTAATTAGTTTTGTATTCAAAAATGGACTTGGAACATTTTCAAATCCTCTTTTACCCAATACTGTATGTTTTTCAAACTCTTCAATAAGCTTTTACACCACGAACTCCATGAAACCATTTTTAGTAGTATAGGGTTAATGTTTTCGTTCATAAAGTATTTTTAAAGCGTTTTTGATAGAGATTTTGCAAATTTTCCGAAAAAACTGAAATATCTGAAAAAACAAGTGTAGTTTTAATTAATCCACTGATGCAAGTTAAAAAAGGTTTAGAATATAAAAGTAATTTGTCAGTTTTTAGAAGAATAGGTATAAAATTTAGGAATTCTTTTACCAACTGCTTGTAAATGGGTGGTAAATTTTTAAAAATTTGAGTTGTGACTTCATTGAGGCACAGCTTAAGCCTAGATCACACTGTCAGCATAATGTACAATATTCGTCGACGCACTGCAAAAGTGTCATAAGTAATAATCCAAAATGGCATTATTATTCAATTAATTCTGGAAAAAGTCTTTATGGCTTTATTACCAATGCAACGTGGTGCAATTTTGTACTTATATAGACTGGCAACCTTAATGTAAGCTTACTACTGAGAATTTGCTCTAATAATTAAAACAGTGGAAAATTATTTGCAATACATCATCCAGCAATTTCAATAATAGCAAACTAAACTAAATTATACTTATATTGCACCGTACTAAAGCTGTGTTTGCATTATATGTATTTGTTGTGTGGAATGTCACTTTTTCACATGGTAAATTTGTATATATAGTCTGAACACCTTTAAACAATAGCATGTGTTTTTTTTTTGCTGCGTGTAGATTTTAAATAAAGCAATTGCTTGTGCCGTTAAAAATTAAGTAAAACTGTAAGATAATTTAAATAAAGCAAAATGGATTTAATAGATAAAAAAACTAAAAATGAAAGAAAAAATTGAAAAGGCATTAACAAAAGTAAGCAGATTTTGACACACACGGAAAATATCTTGTGTAAAAAAGTGACTTTCCATAAGGCAAATACGTATAATGTGAACACAGCCTTAGAAGTTCAACAAATTTCTTCACACCACTCTCACTAACCAGATTGGCAAGTTTAAAAATTTTGTTCTCAAATTTGTGTTTTTAATTTGTTTTCTTAAGCAAAACGTTTTTGTATAAAATTGAGAAAAATAATACCTCCGATGTGTTACACCTGTGTAGAATGTGGCCGATTTAGTACGTAGTGATGCAACTGTGCATTCTTCCAAATTGTACTAAAAATATTGCGGTAATCGTGGCTAATCAGAAAAATTACACACAAAAGTGCGCGTTATAGAAAATTGTTGAAAAATCTTAACTATCAAGAAAGTATTGACAAAATTAAACAATCAAATAAAATTGAAAAGTAAATAAAGTGCAAACTATAACTTTAAGGTAAGCAAATTATTCACATTTTGTTTTGCTATGAATAAACTTTCGTTAAAGTAAAAAAATACGGACTAAAGTCTATATTTTGAGTCTACTAGATTTTGATTTAACGTATGTGAATGCACTATAATTATAATCCGTTAAAATAATTTTATTCGTACGACTATCATCTCCTTTACCTCACTGACTCTGCTCACTTTCCTCAAGTATTTCATTTAGCTTAGAAGTTCCAAGCTCTGTAATTGGAAACGAAAGAAAATGCTTTCGAATTTACATTTTATAAGCATACAAATTCGAAAGCATTTTCTTTCGTTTCGAATTGCAGAGTAGACCCCCAGTTTGTTTTTGATTAAGTTTGTAATGAAACAATTTGTCAGCGTAGATATCAATGTATTAATAGAAATATGTACATAGATTGGTTCAATTGCACTCGATCGCTCATGGGCGGTGTAACTATAAATATAGTCTTCATTATGGCAAACCGAAGTGTAGATGCCGGATTAAAATGTTTTTCATTAATATTAAGTGGTTACGCTTTTTGGGACAAATGTTTGCCAAGTATGACCGTACTTTTATTTAATGAAACGATACGAATTCACTTATAAATTTCCGCCTACAGTGTGCATTTGCATTTTTTTTAATCAAACGCCATTTAATTATTTTTTTAACTGTTAGAAAAAAAAGGAGAAAAATTATACTTTTTAAGGAAATCAGTAAATCCTTTAAAATTATTAACTTTTTCCGCTAAATCTACTACCACGCATTTCAAATATTTCGATATTTCAAGCATTTCTAGATTACACATGTTTATATGAGATTGAATATTTTAAAGGCAGCAAGGCAACAGGCTACAGGTTGTTGTCCGTGCTACATTTGTCGTTGTAGTCAAATTAAACTTATTTCTATTTTGTATGGCTACAAACCAAAAACAGTGTTGACAGTATAGCAAAATGTGTTAAACAAATTATTGCCAAGAAATATTTTTTATTGAAAAATAAAAAAGAAGTTTACAAAATTTTAATGTTAATTGTAAAAGTAATTATATTTTTGCAAAGTGAAAAAGCGACAATTCGCGAGAAGTTTCATATATAAATAATAAAAAAAGTCCTAATATTGATTAAGAATCGATAAAACTGTAAGGAATTCAAAAAAATTCGCGAAAATTTAAATAATTCGCAAAAAGTTTCTAACAGCGGGATGATGACAAAGTTTAATAATGTTTTAAGATCTTCAAAACTGTTGGGAAGCTAAAAGACACGCAAAAAGCAAAAAATTGCGAAAAATTGCAAAATTTAAAAAAAGCCATAATTTGATTAAAAACCGATAAAACTTTAAGGAATGCAAAAAATTCGGCAAAAATCGCGGAAATACCAAAATTTGCAAAAACATATTAACAGCGGGATGATAACAAAGCCTAATATTGTTTAAGAATCGGCAAAACGGTTTGGAGGCTGAAAGCATGCAAAAAGTCGCATTTATCGCAAAGTTTGCAAAGAAAATCGCGAGAAGTTGCAAAATTTTGAACAAGCCATACTATTGATGAAAAATCACCAAAACTGCAATTAAAGCAAAAAGTTGCATTTATTGCGAACTTTTCAAAAAATCGCAAAAATTTGCAAAATCGGAAGCAAGCGCTAAAATTGATTAGAAATCGCGCAAGTCATTAAAAATAAAAAGTTTGGAAAGAAACGCGAAAACCCCGAAAAAAATCGCAAATTAGCGAAAAATTGCTAAACATATTTAATAGTAAAATTCGCCAAAAAAATTAAAGAAATAAACTGATTTGTTTTTATATTTTTGAATAAATTATTTTATTTTTATAATTGTGAAATATCTATTTGAAAGCGGCACCACTGAAACATATATTTATGCTGCTGCTGCCGTCTTCAAAATGATTCAGCAGCTGTCTACCAGGCAACATTTGTTGCCTGCGGCACTTGTAGTCGTGTAGCCATGTAGGCTGCTGTAGTCTATGTGTTTAATGCATTGAACTTTCAATCTAGTTTTCTAGCAAACTAGTCTTTTTAGTTATGACGTTGTTTGAGTAAATGAGCGATGTGTACATATTTACATGCACAATTTTTTCCAAAAAAATATAAACTTCAATGTAGATACATATGTATTATTATTGACTTTATTTAAAGGATTCTCTGTAAACTTGTTAAATTGCAAATTACATAAAATTTTAGACATTTTTTAGAATTTACATTTTAAATATATGACACAAATAAATACATCCATGCATGCATTCATTCATAGGTACATATGCATACATATATATTCTTTATTTTACAAATAATAGTATAATGCATATGCATTTATTCATTAAAATTCAAACACATGGATACTTTCACATAAAGTCAACACTTTACATGCGCAAATATGAAAAAATAACCAGATAAAATAATATTTCAACATAAAATATAAAGAAGATAAATACATGCATACATACATAAGTACGTACATATGTATGTATGTATGTACATCATGCTAGCAGTTTAGTTTATTTAGTAAAATATTAGTTTATTTACATTTTATTTGTTGAATTTAATAATTTATGTTACGTAATATAGTACATAGTCAGTTTTCAACAAAAATGTATAGAAATTATCTTATAGACATACATATTTACGTACACATTTTGCATGTATTAATTAAGAGTGCAAAGATTTGAAAATTTTAGTTTTCGCTCAAGAGCCAGCTTCATTGGCGTATAAAGGCCGTTCTGGGGAGGGGAGTACTATTCACCACCGACTTGTTGCTGCTGCTATACTTTTGTTATACACAAATATTTAAAATATGCATTTCTATTATACAGTAGAGTTCAGTTATAACGATGGAAAAATGTGTGGCTACGCCTATGAATGTATCTATGTACATACATATGTATGTTTAATATTCATCCTTTAAACTGCAGAGCAAAACTTTTTTCTTAATTAAATCGTTCCAGCGTGTATACTTCTCTACTTTCGAAAAGAATTTTTGTCCAGTAAACACATACATACATACATATAAAATATGCTTATCATACGACATTCGACCTTCGTTTCGTGGCAGAAGATTGTTTAATCCCAGAAGTTTTTATATATTTTTTTTAAATTTTTATTTGATAGAAAGAAACAATTTTATATTTTGCAAATTGTGCAATTAAAAAGGATGATGAAAGTTTCAAAAATAAATTATTTTGTTGTTCTCTCCAAACAATTTTTTTTACAAATGCGTGCATTTGCATACGCAATATACCATACAAATCTCTGCTGTGTTGCAACATAGTCATAACTTCGAAAATATATGTAGTTTTTTACATATGTATGTACATACTACATTCAACTAAATAACGATATTATATTAAATTAAATTAATTTTCTTTCAAGAGAGAGTGTGAAGCATGTTTGTATGATGAATTATTCTGCATTATTAAACATAAAAACTAAATTTTTGACATATAACTATGTTGCAGTAAAGGAGCGATGTGAACTCGCAACCTTAATATAGAAAGGCCCTAACTCGATTTTTTTGAAATTCAGATTTTTGCATTTTCCGATACATTAGATGTTCTTATATCGAAATATGTAACAAAAAAAAACTCGTTAACAAAATAATTAGTTAGGGCCTTTCTGTATTAAGGTAGCGATATGTATGTACATATAAGTACCGAGCAGTTCGTTTGAAAATTTTTTTGTTAACAAATCATGTTCCCAATTATATTTTTATTGCCTTCGAAAGCATTAAATATCGCTTTTAGAAATAACGATATATTTTTTTTTTCATTGCGGACTTTCTTATTCTCTCAATTTTCTCTTGCTGACGTTTACAGTTTTTGAATAATTGGCTGTGTTCACAACATTATTATAAAAAAACATGATTTTGAAATTCAAACATTTTTGTCATAGATTATAAATGTTTAAAAAACATATCAAATATATCTGCGAATGTATAAAAAGTTAATCATTTTTTGTTTTTAGTTATAAAAATGTATGCACAAAAAAATTAATAAAAATTTAAACAAACAATGACAAGTATTGCCGTCTTCCGTTGTATTATGTTTATTTTTCTCTCCCGCAACGAGACGTCGCACCTCACCGCAAACATTGTGTTTAGACTCATACATATGTATGTACTAGTGATGCACGAATATTCGTATTCGTATTCGAAGCTCGAATATTCGGTCATTTTCAGGCGAATACGAATGTATTCGTATTCGCTAAATTCAGGCAGATGCGAATACGAATGTATTCGTATTCGTCAAATTCAGGCGAATACGAATATTTTTCCATAGAAATTAAATAAATAAATGTATAAATCCTAAACGAAATTTAAATAAATGACTAAAAATGTTAGTTACAAATACATTAATTTTTTTATAGAAATTTGTGCTTTGTATCATTTTCAAATATTATTACGTATTCGCGAATACGTATTCGTATTCGCGAGTATCGTTTTAAATATTCGTATTCGCATTCGCGAATATCATTTGAAATATTCGTATTCGCGAATATCAAAAATTGACAATCGTTACATCACTAGTATGTACATTAGGGTGGCCGTTATTTTACTTTTTTTGATTTCATCTACTCTCACCCTCACAGCCTCAGCCACATTGAAAAATGGGCTTGAAGGCCAACTTTGAGGGCCGGACGCACCCTCTAAAACGCAACTTATCGGTATGAAATTTTTTTGTATTTTTTTACATAAAACTGAACTGATTTGGGGGGGTGAGAGTAGAAGAAATCAAAAAACAAAAAGTCTCCATACAATTAACGGCCACTCTAATGTACATACATACTTACATATGTAGTACATGTGTATTCTTTTTTTTTGACAAATAAGTGACTTGAATATTTTTAGCGTAGAACAATGTTCTAATTTATCGAATAGAAATGTATGGAATCAGCATATGTACATAACGTGATCGTAATGTGATTTTATGTAGTATGTATCTATTTTCTCTACATGGAAAACTATAACAAAAAATTAATTTACAAAAACATCTTGTTTGCCCGAAAATATCGTGGTATTAAGTTGATGCCATTTCAAATCAATTTTCAAGTTTATAGTATATGCAAGGGCTTTCTGCATAAACGAAAAAATACGTTTTATTTCTCAAAATACTCTCCTTTACATTCTATCCAATTAGTCTAGCATCTTTTTACTTTTGTTTATCCCCTACAAGTAATAAGACTTTTCACAGTCCTCAGGTTTTATTTCAATGACGTCCTCCTCATTTGACCCAAATTTTTTACCATCCAGCCAATTTTTAAATTTCGAAACAGAAAATAATCGCAAGGTGCTGTTTTTGCTTTAAAGTAATATTGAATCTGTTCAAAAGCTCTGAGTCATATTCACTAAAACATGGAAATTGATGGTAGAGTGCAATAGAACAAATATTTATTTATCAAGCTTTTCTTTGGTTTTGGTTCTGGTTTTTACGTAAATTATGTTTAATCAGCACACGAAATTCACTTTTTTCCAGTTCCGTTAAAATTAACGATGTTATATACTTTCATTGATTTAAGAAGTGTTGGATTTAAGAAGTGACGAAATTATCAAACTGGCCTCGGATATCTCAAATATATACATATTTATATACTTTGCGAGCTTTAAAATAAACATGTACATAAATTTTTATGTACAGTTACATATTTGAAAATTGTATGTATGTATATTAAAGACATGAAATTGCTTTGTAAATAAAATGTGTTCTAACATGACATCAGGTTTGTTCATTTACTAAAAATTATTACGAATTTGTAACAATTATTACTGGAAAGTGTTCATTAACTCAAAAAGTTTGAAAGGAGAGAGCGTCAAAAGAGAGAAAAAAATTGAGAGACTAACAAATTCCTAAAAATCATGATACAATAATATTATTAATATTATTGTATCATGCTAAAAATTATTTCTAGTAAAATTTTTACTTCCAAGAATTATCCAACCACCTCTTTTGTGTTTGGTTGTCAAATAAATTATTTAAAAAATATTTGAAAAAGGAAAACTGTAAAAATGTGCATTTCTTTGTTAAAAAACATGTATACGTATGAAAAAAGAAAGCGTGTTTTCTTAATTTATTGTTTTTCTTCCATTAAGCCACATAAATTCAATTTTGATGGCAAATAATTTTCTTTGTTTCTCATATATGATCAGAGATGGAAAGTCGAATTAAAAAAGTATGAAAAATTCATAAAAATCGTAAATATACATGAAACTGTGTAAAGAATTTCATTTTAAATATCAATTTCTAAACAAAATTGCAAATGTCTGAACATTATCAAACGAAATACATCAGAAAAAGTACAATTGTATCATGATTTCCATTCATGGTTCTGATATGAATAAAATTGTCTTGCAAGTTTTTACAAGTAAAGCGTTCATTTACTTTTTTATATTTGGGAGAGTAATTTTGTAGATTTCTGCCTTACTCTCTCGTTGCTAGTTTCTGCTGGGAAAGTAATTCTTTGCCAAATAATATGAAAAATGAAAGAAATAATAATGTTTTTATAAAAAACTGTGCAAACTTTGTGAGATTTAAGCAACACTCATTTAATGTTAATTCATTGGAAAATATTTGAATGTATACAATATCTATGTACATATGTATGTAAAATATAAAGTATTTTTAATACTAATAATAATAATAAATAAAAAATAAATAATTAAATAAAACAGACCTATCACCTCTTACAGCAAATTTGTCTTTGCTCACATATGCATTTATTTTCTTCTGCATTTATTCGTTACATCTGCTAAGTGCTAGCATATTTTCATTTAACACAAACATGTAGGAAACATGCAATCATTATTATGTATGTAAATATTCGTTAGTTTCAATTACAAACTAACAGCCACAGCAAATCTAATATTACATCATTACGGCAATAAAAACAGCAAGTTCCAAATAAGTAACGAAGAAAATTGCTTGGTATCCATTTTTGTATCCTTCCTTTAAAAAAGAAATGAAATAAAATAAAACTTCGGGCCTGTTCGTAAATGCATCACCGCTCTGCGTCATGAGAGCAAACTTTTGTTGAAAATGTAATAAAAATTCGCTGATGATTTTTTTTCTGTAGTAGCCATGTTAGTAATCCATATTTATCATTTGTTTGAGCATTAACTAGTACATTAGTGATGTAATTTAGGCCATTTCAATTTCCATTTGCAGCGCAGTGATGCATTTACGAACCCATGACCTTCCAATGTATCGTATATTTTAATTTAAAAATAAAGTATTCAGGTATGTGATGAAAAACGATTTAGACACAAAAACAATTTGAAAACGATAAAAGCTGTGAATATGTTTTCTATAATTTTAAAATTAATTTTATATAATTTTTAAATATGTTTTTAAGTTTTTCCAAACATTTTTGAAAAATTTCTTTTCCCATCCCTATTGTATGGTTTATATTTTATCTTCTAGCGTGATTTTTAGGAGTTATTAGTTTCAAATTTGCTCAACAATTATACTAAAAATCGATCGGAATTCATCGTTTTGAAAACGATCGTTTTCCATCACATACCTGAATGCACTCATTCCCTTACAAACGAGAGGGTAATTTGATTAAACACAATAATTACACATTGATTACCACGTTCATTACCGCATCTGCAGAAGAAGAATATATAGTTTTTGCTTGTGACGAGTGTTATGAATTATAGAATTCATTCCTCGGACATATTAAAATAATACATTACTTTCCTAGTTCATGTTCTGTGTTAACAGTAATGAATTCTGGGGGTCTACTCTGTATTTCGAAGCGAAAGAAAATGGTTTCGAATTTGTATGCTATTAACATTACAATTCGAAAGCATTTGCTATCGTGTCGAATTACAGAGTATACCCCCTGGAATAAAAAATTATTCATGCTTTGCATTACCTTTTCTTTTACTATTCGTTACCTTTTCCCACTGTGTAATTTGTTTTATAAAATAGTGATTTTTCATACCAGTGAAGAAATAAAATTATTAATAAATTCAGTGAAGTGCGACTTTCACCCGCGCACGAAGGGTTCCGTACGGACGCGAGATATGTAATTCAACAGGAACTTTAGCCAATATAAACTATAGTTTTGGCATTTTTTTCGTTTTTGGATTTTTTTCGTTTTTGGTTTTTTTTCGGTTTTAAGTGTTTTTTTAGTTTTGGTTTTTTTTTAATTCATTGGCGCTTTCTGAGTTTTGGCACTTTTTTCTCGTTTTGTAAATTTTTTTTTTTTGCTTTTTGAAGTTTTTTTTAATTTTTGGCGATTTTTATTATTTTTGTCGTTATTTTGGCGATTTTTTTGTTTTGGCGATTTTTTTAATTTTGGCGTTTTTTCCATATAGGTAATTTTTTTGGTTTTTGCGATTTTTTTAGTTTTGGCACTTTTTTTCTCGTTTTGAGGATTTTTTTTGGTTTTTGGCGTTTTTCTTAATTTTTAGCGATTTTTTTAACTTTGGCGATTTTTTTTGGAATTTTGGCGATTTTTTTTCATTTTGGCGATTTTTTGCACATAAACAATTATTTTGCGTTTTGGCGATTTTTTTTGGTTTTTGGCATTTTTTTCATTTTGGCAATTTTTTTCATTCAGGCGATTTTTTCGAATTTGGCGATTTATTTTAGTGCTTTAATTTTCTTTAATTTTGTAATTTTTTTCGATTTGGCGATTTTTTTTTAATTTTTGGCGATTTTTTTCGGGTTTTGGCGATTTTTTTCGTTTTGGCGATTTTATAATTTTCGGATTTTTTAGTTTTACCGTTTTTGAAAATTTCAAGAGTTTAACTCTTACGGTTTCCATGATATAGCAACTTGTCAAACTTACATAGTCAAAATTGCATTAACTGATGGACCACCCTTTAATTAAAATTTTTTAATATTTTAGTGTTAATTGTTGTAGTCTATATAAAAATATTTTAATAATTTTTAATTTGATTTTAATTTTAATTTTTAATATATTTTAATATTTTAGTGGTTATTGTTGTAGTCTGTATAAAAATATACTAATTTTACAAATTTCAAGTGTCAATATAAATATGTAAATACAATTGTATGTATATTACATGGGATTTTAACATTTTTCGTCGCTCGTTTTGGAGCACCCTTTAATTTTTAATTCTCGTTTAATTCGTTGTTGCAGCGGCCAAGGTTCTACATACTCTGTCCAAATTTCAGGTCCGTAGCTCTTACGGTTCCTGAGAAAATACCGTGTGACGGACACCTTACTAACGGACTAACAACTATAAGTTAACAAGTACGTATTTCAAAACAAAAGAGAATTGCAGAGCACATGAAACTATGTACCCCTCCTACTAATCAACTCAAGAATTGCTGCCACAAAAATTGCAATTCTGGACAGGGATATAGAAAGGTGGTGAAGGAAGAGATAGAGGAAAGCTTCATTCCCCCTTATTGTGAATGGCGAGTTTGCGGCGAAAATCAGGCGTTTTGTACTAGATTAAAGAAAAATGAAGTTTGTTTTCTTTAATCAACTACAAATAGTCGAATTTGAAATCGCAAAACGCCATGCGAGTTTTGCAACGCCTCTGGTGTGAATAAGGCGTATTAAATTTTAGAAGCTATATTTAGTAGCCATTATATTGGTTATTTTTACTTCGCCGACAATTATTACACGCACGAGTTTTAAGTAAATTTCTACGACTTATTTTATTGATCGGGTATTCACTTTTAGATATGATTTTATTTTTGTAAAGAGTGCAATGCGTAAAACAGTATATTAAAAATTAGACAGACTTTATTTTGCCCGCAGAAAAAAACATTTTCTTTCGTATAATAAGATGTATTTATTGAAAAAAAATATATATTTTTTGGACACGCAATGTTTACTCTTTCGACAGTCTATTAAATTGTCCTTCAAACTTTCGTTCGCTTCTATACACGCGAAGTTTACTTTGGCAAATGTGCACACGAAGTAAATGTACAAACGACCGAAAAAGCAAAAAGATGCGAACGAAGTGCAAAGCCTGTACTCACCTCAATTCCTTTTTATCTTCTCTCCTAGAAACTCAAGACTGTGCAAAGTAAACTTTGATATGCAAAATGTCTCTAAATTAGGGAACAGAATTAAATCCATTCGGGTTTTCTGTACATTCATGTTTATGCAACCATGCATGTTTCGTTGTAAGTTGCATAGTGTGTTGTCGTATTTATGGTTTCATTTAGTGTTGATGTTGGTTCATAGTGTGAAATGTGCGGTAATAATATCCAAATTTTTACCCAAGTTAGAACCTCACAATATCAATGCATGCATATTTACGTAAATACGTAAATACGTGCATATGTACATATGTATACAAATGTGTAATGATTGGCCCTGTTCTGTAAACCGGATCCGAATAAGTTTCTCGTTTTCAAAAAATTAATAATGGTCCTCTAGACATGTTTAAAATCATACACGATAATTTTCTTTCAGGTATGATATTTGGGAATCTTTATAATAAAAAAATTTAAAAAAAATCGATCGTTTCAAATCGATCGGATTACAGAACACGGCAGGATGTGTTATTTCAAAATATAATTAAGTTTAATATTAATTTTATTTTATTGGAACGAGCTTTTATTAATAAACCATGTCGAAGTAAAAATATTTTATTGCAATCAAAAAATCATAAACAAATTACAAATTTTAAGAATAAAGTTAAAACGGAAATGATTTTAAAATATTCAAACGTAAAAAGAGAATTCATTTGTAATTATTAGAATTTGCTGTATTTTTAAACTTTTCTATCATTCTAATGTGGGTACCTTAAATATACATACATTATTGATGCTGTTAAAAATTCTTTGTAATTAGTTGCGGCCTTGACCATACATGTTATATCCCATTTGTTGGGGTGCCATACCAAAACCCTGCATACCAAATTGTTGCATATTTTGGGGAGGCATTTGTTGCTGGGGTCCTTGGCCCCACTGTTGATAGCCCTCGTAAGGAGTTTGATTATAGCCGCCCATTGAATTATAATAATTAACTTGAGCGGGATTGACCTGATTATAAGGACCCGCTGGATAGGCTTGTTGCGGCTGCGGCTGCGGCTGCTGCGGTGGTTGTGGTTGTTGTTGTTGTTGTTGGTGTTGCTGCTGTTGTTGGTAGAAAGCCATTTGATGATTGGGTTGCCGTTGAACTGGCATTTGCTGTCGCTGCGGCGCAGTATTTATGGGAGGGACTGGTTGCGGAACTGGTCTTAGTGCTGCAGCCTGTGGTGCATTCTTGACAGTGGCAATTACAGGCACCGTTGACGTTTTAGTGGTCGAATTTGTATTACTTTGCTGCAATGAGCCCATAAGGTTAGCAATTAAGTTTTGTGTGTCATTTATCGTAGTTTTAAGACCAGCCGGATTAAATGTTAAGGCGCTGGGAGATGACGATACCGGTACAATAGGTGATTTACTGCTTTTTTCGGATTGCCGAGAATGTTCCTCAGACAAACGATTGATATTACTCGAAGCAGCCTTAAATACATCGTCAAAGTTATAGTCGTCGTCTTCATCATCATCCAAACTAAATTTATTAGGATTAAAACGACGTCTACTATCATCATCGGCAGCATCATCTTCCGTACCAGGAGGTGCAGTAGTGTTGCTTTTCTTACTGTTTGAAGGTGGCGTGTCGTCATAACGAGTCTTCGAATGTGACGAGGAGGCTTTTGTGGGTGTACTATTAGGGGTTTTGCGTGAATTATCAGAATGATCTTTGGAGGCTGCCAAATCGGACATGTTAACGAATTTTCTGAGTTTCTCTACGCGGCCGGGATCTGCAGACTCTAATTTCTTTAGATGGGCAATCAAATGATGTTGTTCCTCACTGGATAAATGTTTGAAATTTTGTAATAATGTCTGCAAATCTGAGTCCGTTAGTGACTCCAACATGCTGCTATTGGCGTCATTTTTAGATTCTTTGTCATTTGTTATGCCTTCTTCGTTTTCCATTTCCTCTTCCACTTCTTGCACTAAAGCACTCACCACCTCATTTTCCAAAATATCATCGACTATTGCTGGCAAATTTGCCAACGACAACGACGATGTTGGAATCTTTTTTGCTATGCCCAATAAAGGCAAAATATCATTACAATATAAAGTCTTACCATCATCTTCGCGCTTAGCTTTTGATAATTTCACCATTAAAATAAACATGTAAATTAATTTATCCATGTCTGCAGTTGAAACGTCTTCACGTCCCTGCATCACTAATGCAGCAGCCATTTTGGTAGCCACAGTTTGTCGATCGAATGGCAAATCTTTAATATTCGGAGTAGAAAATCTTTTATTTTGTGCCTTTTTGGATTTAGATAAACCATCGTTGTTGCCTTCATCATAGTCTTTATTCTTGGCTTCATTTGTTGTTTCTGCAGCAATTAGACAAAAAAAAATATCATAAAATATCATTAGAAATAATATTATTGTTGAAAAGAGATTTGATAAATTACTTATTTATGGCAATTTAGAAAACATTTTTGGCAATCCTTTTTTATTAACAACAGATTTAACTAATTCACACTTAACTTGGTCAGATTAAAAATTTCAATCTCGAAATAATGCTGGATTTATATTATAGGCAGCACTTCCAAGTATTTAAAATAACACAAAAAGCTTTAGTTTTTGTCTTCGCGGCGTAATAACTATATAAAAGCTAACTTTAATCACATTGAAGGAAAGTTGTAAGACCGAAGAAAAAACCTAAGTTCGTGAACAACTTTTCACTTTATGTTCACGAACAAGGAGTACGTGGATGTTAAAATGTTTGTATCCATTTAAAAATCCCCATAAAATATTCAAGACGTTACAGGTTTTTAACACTAATTTCGATTAAAGCACTTCTTGTGAATTTTTTTTAGCGAATTTCAACAATGTATGTATTTTAATTTATGTACATCGATATATCCAGATATATGAAGTTTTCATGAGTAACCGCATAAGTTTGATTTTGTCGGTTTTGATTTGCGAGTATTGATGACAAATCACTACAGCACTGCAAGGTTTTTAACACTAATGACTGTGTCAAAAAAAATTTGCCTAATATTGATTTTTTTTTAACACATGATCAAATATTTTGTTATTTTTGAACACATTTTAACGATTTTCTGAATTTTTAATGCACATAATTTTAGTTTTCTAGCATTTTGTTAAAAAAATTTGCATGTGAAGTTTTTATAATAAAATATTTATGGCTGTCCTGCTGCAAGAAGCAAATATTAGATGTTATTCATGAAAACCACTGATATTCCCGAGTTTATCTTCAATATTCTTGAATTTTATATGTCCATATATCAATTCAATCACTAACTTAAAAAAGCAACGACCAAAATATGTAACAATTATTTTTAGAACTTATATACTATGTACATACTCGTATATATGTATATATAAAATTAAACGAAAACTATTCATATTAATGAAATAATTAGTACAAGACTTAACGCTAAATAAATATGCTTCGGTATGTTTATACATATGCAAAATAATTGTTAATAAATATTTACGCAATACTTGTCTACGCCCAATCACATTATTAGGTTTTTATACTCGCCTTTTAATAAATCGTTCAAAGTTTAAGATACGAATTTCGAAACGAAATGCGGAATAATGTAATGTCACATTAGCTGCGTTCGAGTACTCAAGAGATTTAAATTTTTTCTTATTGAATTGTACTGCATTTCACTAAATTGCATTCGTTTACACGAAACACAGCAAATTATCAGCCATGTCATAGAGTGAAATTTTCTACGATTTTGAAAACGAAAACGTATTTTGCTACTCTAGAAAATGTAAAACGATCAAAAAATTCATTTTGAAAACGGTCTTAAAATCTTAAGTGAAATTTATATTTTTAATTACTTAAACTCGAAAAATGTGAAAAACTGTACTCAAAATTAATTATAAATAGTGTCTATATTAATTTCACTTAAAAAAAATTTATTTAAATACTTCTAGTATGAAAATTTGAATATTTTTTTAAATCGTATGAAACATTGGTCACAAATTGAAAACGTAATTGATTTTAGTTTGTTCATTTATTTTCTTTTAATTTGTCTGGAGCCGGACAGATATTGTTGGCGCCGTTGCTGAACCAGCTGTTTTGATAAATAATACGATTTCAATTTTTTCCCGTTTTCATAAAAACGTACGAGAGCCGAAGAAGCAAAAGTAAAACGTTACGATTTGGAAATACGAATTCAAATCAATTTTGTACAAAACCTGTGACATGGCTGTATAACACACATTTTGAGAGCAAAGCGACAGTTTCTGACGGAAAATATATTTCTTCTTAAAAAAAAAAAACATCTATAAATTAAAAGTATAGTAGTTCACTTGTTTTTAATGTAACAAATTCAACAGACACAAATTAGAGAGGAGGTTGATAAATTAAAAAATTCCAAAATTTTTCAACACCATGTTTACATAGAGATTTGCAATCAGGAAATTAAATTACATAACCTATTTTTTTCCAATTTAATTTTCGAGCAACTTATTTAGAGAGTAAATTTTTAAATTTAGTAATTACACATTTACATACTGTATTTCACTGTAAAATTGATAAACGGACGTGTTAAAGTGCTTTGCAAATGGCACAAACGCCATATTTCTTCCTGTGGAGCTTTTTGAAAGCTCTGGGGGGGCAAATCGAAACAAAATTTAGAAATATTTCCATATAAACTCTATTAAAATATTTCGTAATTTCGTTCGATAACGAGTGCCGCGATTTGCCCCTTGGTTTACCACAACAAAACAAGTTCAATGTTTTTAAAATAAACTTTTTCGGAAACACATAATTCGTTTCATTAATTTATAAAAAAAAATTGGTTTTGCATATCGTAAATTGTCATTTACGATAAAATCTTACAACCCGTATCTTAAAAGCCCATAAAATTTTAATTTCAATGAAAACAACTCTATTTTCCATTACATGTCGTTTCCGTTTAAATCGAAAATATGGCTCGATATGGCCCAATTGCTTTTTTTAATGTTATCGAATAGATGTTGCTTTGAGTTATATCACAAATTCTTGGTTGGTTTAGCACTTTTTGTTATTTTTTTTAACCCACTTTAAAAAAACGAGGAGGTTATCTTAGCAATCAGTCTGTTTTTTGATATTGTTACCTTATAAATCGATACATGTTATAGCGATTGCAAAACATTATTTTTCTGTATGATATAGTTTCCAATGGGCCCCTTTTCAAAAAATTAGGCGAGTAAACGCCTAAAACTTGTAATTGCACAATTTTAAAGTTTAAAAAATGGGCGGGGATACGCCCATTAAAATTTATTGCTATATGTTACGTCGTTATGCTTAACCGATTTTTACGAAACTTATTGCACACAATCTTCCATTTTAAAAAATGGGCGGCGACAAGCCCATTATAATTTTATATTTTATTTTAATTTATTTTTCTTTACCGATTTATATAAAACTTAGCACACACCTTGAGCTCGGAAAAAACACAATCTTGCATTTAAAAAATGGGCGGAGACTCACCCATTAAAATTTAATTTTATATTTCACATAATTCTTTTTAACCAACTTAAAATTTTTTTTTTAATTTTTTAATAATTATCACGTTATTTGGCTTACAAAGCGATACGAACTTTAGCCTGGTCAAATCATAAATACATATAATTTTTTTTTGTCTTTTTTAGATTTTATTCCCAGTTTGGTCCCATGAAAATGTTCTATCTGATCTTTGCATTGAAATATTTTTTTTCGTCAGAATTATTTAATCTATTTACATATTTTCATCAATATTTTTTCACTTTTTTAAACATTTTAATTCACATTTTTTATATCCCACGAAAGAAAATTTTTCTTGGCTTCAACTAAGAATTCCAAGAAACCGATAAAATATTTTCTTGTGTCACACAAATTTTTTCTTTTCTTCGATTCTTTTTTAAGGCCGGATTTACCCGTTTTCAAATATCTTTACAAAAAAAGCTTGTATGCATGTACATTTTTATTATTTTTGCAATATCATTTGCGAATTTAAATACAAAGAAAAACCATTAGGTTTCAAAATATGTACTACATATCGTAGCCTTAAATGCAAACGGACGTAACTACACAAAAATTCGAAATCGAGTTTTTGATTGATTATGGTTCATTTTTATCAAACTAAATGCTCACGCAAATATTTAGACCTCTGCGATCAAAAATGACGACTTTATTAAAGAAATTCAAACGGACGTAATTACGAATTCATCTATTTTTTATTGCAAGGAACGTAACTAACATAAAATCTTAAATTAATATAAAAATTAAATAAATGGTTAAAACATATAAGTATCCCTACTGCAAGTAAACTTCAAACACAACTTTCAAAAATATAAAAGTGTAGTTACGTCCGTTTGCATTTAAGGTGACGATATGTATGTAACATATCTTTTATACACACATTTTAAAATTTATATTACTTTATTGTCTAGGATAGGGCGGAAATGTGGTTGTGCTAGTGGATGGCTACGTAGTAGATTCCACGATTGACTAAAATATATTTCGGATTGTAAGATAGAGGATATCTGTACCAAATGAAGACTTTCAAACTTAAAAGTTTTTTATTAAAAGACATTGAAATTGATTATTAAGGGGTTAGTTGGATCCTATACGCATTTCACTGTTGCTAATGTAGATCATCAGGGAACCTTTACCCAAAAATTTTCTTGGAACAACTAGAAATATTATGTTAAACTTCCATTTAAACAAATGAGAAGTTCAACTAATATCATAGTTGAATTTACAACTCAATAATCATGTATTTTATTGTCTTACTTTATCATAGAAAAATCTTTTTTTTTTTCATTAAATTAAATACTGAGGAACTTTGTTAGTTTTGAAATATTTAACAACTTGTAATAACAAAAAATTAAAAATTTTAAAAACCCCGATATATCCAGAAAAAGATGTGATATATTCTAACCGGCTGGACCGATTTTTTTTCAGACATACTTAAGAACACTTTCGATTAAGTCACCTTTAAAACAGAAAAAAACTGAATCAAAATCGGCCCAGCCGTTTGGTCTGTACAAATACTTGCTCATAACATCCCTTTTTTGGTCGGAGGTTAAAAATGGCTAAAAACAAAATTCCATTGTAAAGCCGAAAGGTAGAGCCTTTACTAACTGTTAACAGAGCTACGAAAATTGAAGAAAAACTCTCATTTTAAACTTTAGTGGTGCCAACATTTGATTTACACTCCAATCGCCCTTGGCATATCATATTCCTCTCCTCCCATTTTTTAATTTAATTAGATATAAATGTATTGTATACATTGTGTATACTTGGGAGTACAGCCTCAATTGAATTTACACATCCTTTAAATAAAGATTTTTTTTTTTCATTTTTTATAACACAACATATTTTTTAATGACACAGGAAACGCAATGTTTACTTCGCGGATTTTTTTACTGTAACCGAGATGAACTATTTCATCGTATTTGCAATATAATTATTGATTCGATTCAATAATGAGAAATATACGTATTTTCAGAAAATGATTAAGATTCGAAAATATTTAAAATTAAAACCTCACGTTTGCTTAGAATCTTGAATCATAAAGTATTTATAATACCTTCTTTTGTAATAATTACCGATCGCATTCAAAAATTGAAAACGCATGTTACGAAAAGTATTACAATTCAAAAAAGATCTTGCAACATAAATTTTGCGAAAATACGTTGCTTTAAAATTTATCCCGAATAAGCCCTTACTACTAGTTTAAAAACTTAACAAATACGAACATCTAAATAAAAAATATATGACAGACATACATACTTACTGTTTTGGCAAAGCTAAAAGAAAATATTAAATTACATATTAGTTGTTAAGCAAATTTGAACTTACCTATAGTATTTACTTGGTGTATTACAGCAGCAATATTTTTAATGGCTCTTTTAACTGCCTTAACTTTTTGATGGTCTTCCAACACATCAGCAATAAGCAATCCCTTCAATTTTTCTTTAATTGTTTCAAAGAAAACACAATGATCTTCATTCATCAACAAATCATCAGATGAATTCCCTTTAACCTTCTCTAAGGCCAACGCTTTTCCCAACATATCCACTACTTTGGGACCCAAACTGCCTAAATGTTCCTCGAGGGCTGTGAGCAAACGAAGTACGGCAACGACTGTCAGGGGTCCTTCGGGTTCCTCGTCTTTGAATTCTTCTTTGGATTCCTTATTTGCCATGGAATCGAATTCTTGATATTTGGGTATTTTACTAGAATCTAAAACGCGATAATGATGACCCATTGGTGGATAATGAGTTGGTATTGCGTTTGGTGGCGGATAGCGTGAGGGACGTGGATAAGGATAGTAGTCAGCTTTGTGATCAATACTATAACGTCGTATTGGATTATGAAGTTTTTTATGCAGATGGTGTTTGTTAGAGTTTATCATATCAAATTCATCAGAAAATGGGGAAAGGGAGCGAGAACGGGATCGTTTATAGTCACGCGAGCGTACGCGATCACGGGGTGAACGAGATCGCGAGCGAAGGCGATCACGAGGTGAACGAGATCGCGAACGAAGGCGATCACGGGGTGAGCGAGATCGCGACCTAGAACGTGAACGTCTAGATCTATGATATCTTGGCTGACGTGGAGAATCATCGTCACTAATATCAATGACATCTGCAGGTTGACCACTTCTTGGATTTGATTTATGTATAGATGATACACGGTTCATCACTGGAACCTTATATTTTTCTTTGAGCTGATCTACCTTTTCTTCAGCATCTTCCGGTAGTCCCAGTTTAACTTTAATCTCTTTTTTCTTTTTATCAACTTCGGCATTGAAAAGTTCTTTCATGCGTTTGGTCCAATAAACAATCCATTCTGGCTTGTAGTCATATTTATTGGGATCAACTTTTTTCTCCGCCTGCAGTTCTTTGTAACGGCGATTCCAGAACTTTTTCCACTCATCGGGATAATGAGGATGTTTTTCTGGACCTTTCTCATATTCTGCTTGAATTTTTTCCATTTGTTTTAGTTGTATTTCTAACATACAACGATACTTTTCCCATTTATAGCGTTCTTGGGCAATATGAGAAGCCTGTAAAGATAACTCTTTGGGTGTGGGTAGTTTTTTATCATTCTCCTCAACAGTTTTACTTTTGGCATTTGCTTGTTGGTTACGATTAGTTCTAGATTTTTTTGCTAAATCGTGATTGTCGTCATCCGAAGATATTTCATCCAAGCCATCTCTGACATTTACTGGTTTACCATTGCCTGTCGCAGCTGAATTAGTGTTGCCACGCTTGGGTGCCTTAATAATGACCTCTTTTTTCTTAATTGCACCTTGTTCCCACAAAGTGCGATCAATGGCATTAAGAAAATTTGGGCCATTTTTTTCATCGAAGTGATGCTTTTTCATAATTTGTTCTGTTGTAACCGTCTTGCGCTTACGAAACTCATCAGCATTCATGACCGACACCGGCAGACGCCCATGATGGTCTTCAATGGCTTCTGCCAAACTTTGAACAATCAAAATCAGTATATTATGCGAATTCGGCTTATATTTGACTGGCTGACATTCCCTAACTGCTGAAGGATAGTGTTTTTCTAGATATTTCATGCGATGATTGAAAGAACACCAGTGATTAATGATGGTCCGTGGATCACCACGTTTATCGCACAGCGTGCACAAATAGCCGGGTTCGTGTCTTTCATCTTCGTACAACTCGATAGTATATTCAATGCCAATCAATGCATTTCCCTTATAATCATTTACAGTTGCTTGTATTTGAGGCTGACGATTAACCTCGTCTTCAAAACCTGGAGGTACAGGTTCGCCGGGTGTAATATTCATTTTATTTTTTAAGTTTTAAGATAAATTTTTAA
Organism: Tachina fera; assembly: GCA_905220375.1. NCBI lineage: Eukaryota > Metazoa > Arthropoda > Insecta > Diptera > Tachinidae > Tachina > Tachina fera. Next base: position 93,571,644 of record LR999966.1, on the reverse strand, counting down.
ACACACTACTTTTAAACTTGGGTACGCGACCGACAAATTTTATTAACGCAAGTTATCAGTAAATTTTTATTTTATTCTATGTCCTAGAAGAAAGTTGATGCTAGCAATTGTTTCGAATTTCCATATTTTTAAGTACTTACCACTGCTAAAAATACTTGTCCGCAACACAAGTCGCTATGAAGTTGCTGTCTGTGCCAATTTTTTCTTAAAATGGGATGCCTGTGAGTAGCCTTGTTTGCTGCTGTAAAATTTTTATCGCAAAAAATCGTTATAATACATAAAAAGAACATTACCTATTCTTTATTTTATATTGTAAAATTTTAATTATTGCTTAAATCTATCCATTTGAAAATTAATTTTCACAAATTGCAAAAAAGAAAAGCAGAAAAATGTATGCGTTGTTACCTGTCAAAAGAACGGCTTGTGTATGATGAGTTACCAACCATAGTACAGAATTCAATCAATATCATGAATCAGCGATGACAAAGTTGGTACAATTGTACTTTTTATGGTACTATTATTAGTCGGTTAGTACAATATTTTTTCTTTCACGATTACATGTCAATATTCACTTGTGAACAACGAAGCTCATACTTTTCTCACTTGAAAACAATCTCGTGAAAGCAAAATACTGCGAGAAAACCAAAAAATGTGAACTCGTTCATTTCCAAATCATTATTCTTTTAAATTCGAATGCTAGAGCACATGCTATTAATATGTAACCATATACTTCAAGCAAATTTGTGGGAACGACTCAGTAGCCAGAGCAAAGTCGATTATTTTAATAAAATCAGTACCCATGTTCAGTAACTCTCGTCACGAGAAAATATTCACTTGCAACATGTTAAATGAAACAAAAATTCCATAAATTGAAACAAACAGCTGTTTTTCACACGTAAGGAAATTACTCGACAATTTATAATAAAAAAGTGTGTCTGTAAAATTTTCGAGAGAAAACTTTCCGCTTGTACCGTTCTGTACCTTCTCCGATTTTAAATTCAAGTTACATGCAATACATCTTATGCGCGAAAATATTTGTAAGCTTTATTAAAAAAGCTTTTTCTTTTTCTTTTATAAAAAAAACTTGTTTTATGCAACAAAAAATTTTAATTTAAGTTCACCACACGAAAATTTTTATCGAAATCATAAAAAATATAATATAATTTTCCATATTTGGCTATCAAAACCAGCTGACCTTTAATCATGATGCATGCGACGAATACAAAAATTGAAAGTAAACCTACTTTATCCGTACTATGCCAAGGCCTATTTATCAGGTTAACGCAATCGTCCTGATGATATTCTGTGTTTTCTTGTTTAAACTGTCAAAAGCTGCTTGCACCATATACTTTAGTTCATGTTTGTGTGTGTTTCTGACAACTTAAACACAAAGTTGTTTTTTGTATTGCTGTGTTTTTGTAGAGTTGCATAGACCTAATAAATGGGCCTTGTACTATGCGTACATGCATTCTATGCATTATGCTCTGTAACTTGCCACATGCAATTACCCTGATTCTACTTCTTTGACACGTGCATGAAACGCAACAACGCATTTTATGAACCTTCATCTATACTCACAAATAAAAACGAGACGAGAAAAAAAATTTTAACCAAAAAAGGCACGTTCAAAATACAAATTAAGTGGATAATAGGTATGTTTTATTCGAAACATATACCTACTTAATTTTTAAGCAGCTATAGCTATAGTTACTTAATAAGTTTATACACACTTAAATTTGTTCTGAATATTTGTATAAAGTTCGAATAAAACATACCTAATAATGATAAGAAAAAATAAGCAGACACAAGTTACAGACACTTTTTTCTCATTTTTCGAGAAACGATGGAATATTTTATTTCACATCTTTCCGACGCGAGAAGTTCTCACGAATGTTACTGAGCATGGCTACAGATAAAAATATGCAAATCAAATTAAAAAAAATATTTTAGTACAATAAGTTCTTAAAAGTACATTTGAAAGTTTTTGGTACAATTTAAAAAGTCTTAATGCCGTCCCTGCCATGTATGGATGCTTAAAAGGGTACTATTTGAAAGAATAATGAAAAAACATTCACAATATACGTATGCATGCGAACTCGTTTTACAAGGTGGTGTCGCTTCAACATTAAACAATATTACATGAACCATAGGTCCTTTTGTTACAAGTCTTATGTACCCCACACACGTTTCAATGCAATTGCAGCCGAGTCGGTTGTTGTATAAATCAAGACGTGTATGGCTCTGTCAGTTGATTAGTTTCCCATAGAAATATGTGAAATAAGCCCTTAATAAACCTTAAATATTTTTTATGAACACGGCAGTAAGAATACATTATTATAGCGGCAAAATCCGATGAAAAGATTTTGATTTTTCAAGTTTACTAGTAAATCTTTCAATTCGATTGTGCTGTGTGTGTTCGAGTCTCTTGATCAGGTGTCAAAATTTATGTTTGCAGTTTTATTTTGTAAAGAAAAAGCTAAGTATTTTTAAAACCGTATTTAATTTCATTAAATTTTAAATACAAAAATATAAAAATTAATGAATGAATGCAATAGAAGTTTCTAATTTTTAAATTTGTAATTGTGAAAATATATATGAAAATTTGACAGTTGAATGAAAATCATTCAATTCAGTTCATGAAGTGTGAGGCCAAGAATCAATTCAATTGACAATTTAACTGAAACGTGTATGGGGTGCTTTACACAAATATATATGTACATGTCAAAAACATACACATGAAAAAATTAAGCAAACTGAAAAATGCAAACTTTTTGACAGGGTTACAAAAATGGATTTTTTTTGGTTAACATGTAAAATTAGAAAACATTTTCTTAATTTTTTCAATTCGTTTAAAATTATACCCGTTTTCCATGCGCAAAGTTAAGTTTGCAAAGTCTTAAGTTTGTAGTAGATGAAGGAAAATAGTTCAATTTCTCGCTTCCCTCCTCTCTCTGCAAACTAAACTTTGTGCTACTAATTATTTTGTAAAATTAAAACTTAACAGTCGGGTAAAGAAATCCCAATTTTAACAGCCCCTGAAAGACATTTTCAAAAGCTTTAATATGATACTAATATTGTCATCATAATTTTCGAATGGCAGTTTTCTATGAACAGTTCACAGAACCATAACTCGGAAAATATGAGTTTCTGTGGATTTTAGTATTTATGTATGTATTTTTTTTAAGATGATATCAACTGCCCAGGTGTGACTATTTTGGCCGCTTGTAATCGTTTAGATGTAAACATACTTTTTTTGAAATCATTCACCAAATCAATCGTAAAATAAAACACAATTTAACATTTATATTTGTTTAATAACATTCTAGTACACACTTATATTACTACTAATTCATTCATTCATTTTTAGAACGAAAACTGTTCTCAAATTAATTGAATTTTATTATCCAGTTCTTATTTTTTTAATTAACAATTTCTTAATATAATAGTTGAAATAAAAAAATATTACAAAAAAATTGAGAAAAATTTAATATTTTTGCTGTGCTGTTCTTAACATATTTTAAAATAAAATATATCTGCTAACGAAAAGATAAATAAAAATTTTGTAGGAATAAAAACACATATTTTAACTAAAAAAAACAATATTTTATTTGTAATTTTTTGTTAGTAACTATGAGAAATAATCAAAAAAATATGGTATACTTTTTTTATGTATGCTGCAATGAAGTTTAAAAAATTCATTTAATATGTAGTACATACATATATACCAGTATGAATGTATGTATATAGGGCATTGTTTAATTATTTTTCTCATTTACTAAAAAAAATAACTATGCTTAACTATGTACTAACACTTAATAATAATTTCAAATGTTTTAGGATTTATAGTATATGTATGTGATTAAAAGGTTGGTGGTGGGAGTTGTTTTCTACTGTGTGTTATTTAATCCGGCAAGTCAATACTTATTATGGGTACTACAGGTTTCATGCTATCGTTTTTAGCAGATTTTTTACTCTTTTTGTCATGTTTGTTAAACTCTCCAATGTGCACAGTGCTGGAAGATGAGCCTCCATCTAATGGTTGCGATTGTTGTGCATTACTATTTTCGGCATGATACGATATATTGCCGTATTCTTGTAAGAATGGCATGGCAGACAGTAGGAATTGACTAAATGATTTGCGTATACCAAACCACCATTTGTTGCCTCCTTTAGCACTAAAGCTTAGCACAATCAAGGCAAAAATTGACGCCAATAAAGGAGAAAAAATAACAATATAAGGAAATTTTAATTCACCTTCCAATTTATCGCATATAACAACCTGAAAGCAAAAATAAGATTAATATTGGGGTTTACAAACTTTCGACATAAATTGTTATTAAAATTAATTACAAAAAATTTTTATACAGACTAAATTAAAGGGTGTTCTATTAGTTAATGCAATTTTGGCTATGCAATTTTGACAATTTGTTGTATCTTGGAAACCGTAAGAGGCCAACTCTTGAAATTTTCAAAAACGGTAAAACTATAAAATCGCCAAAACTAAAAATAAATTTCTAACACTAAAATAAATCGCCAAATTCGAAAAAATCGCCCAAATGAAAAAATCGCCAAAATTAAAAAAAATCGCCAAAATTAAAAAACGCCAAAAACCCAAAAAAACGCCAAAACGAGAAAAAAGTGTCAAACTAAAAAAAGCGCCTAAATGAAAAAAAATCGCCAAAATGAAAAAACGAAAAAAAACTGAGAAAATCGCCTATTTTCATATCGCCAAAATTAAAAAAAAATCGTCAAAATTAAAAAAATCGCCAAAATTAAAAAACGCTAAAAACCGAAAAATTCGACAAAACTAAAAAAATCGCCTGTATGGAAAAAATTGCCAAAATTAAAAAAATCGCTTAAATAAAAAAGTCGCCATAATAAAAAATCGTCAAAGTCCGAAAAAAATCTTCAAAACCGAAAAAAACGCCAAAGCTAAAAAACGCTCAAAGCCCAAAAAAAAAATCCAAAAACGAAAAAAATGCCAATATATTTTATGTAGGCTAAAGTTCGTATTGAATTACATATGTATTTAGTGTCCGTACGGAACCCTTCGTGCGCGGGTCAAAGTCGCACTTCACTGAATTTATTGTTTATGTCGTTGATTTTAAGAAGGTTGTTTAAAACTTGGGTGAATGGTGTATTATAATATAATATGTAGTGTTCAATTAAAAAATAATAATTTAAAAAATTTATTTGGTGTTGCTCCGGCATATAATCTTAAAATTTAATTTTTAACATTTTGTTAGTTTCATGGTTTTTCTTTTAAGCTAACGATATGTATGTATAAGCATCAATTGTTTTAGAAAAACTTTCTATTTGAAAAAGCATCAAGATGCCTAATACTTCGGCCTTCTTTGTAAGACTTTTTTACTTCATACTTACTTGAAAAAACAAAAGCGGCAACACTGTGCATATATTTCCAACGGCTGCATTTAAAGCGGCTTTCTTCTGTTGCAATGATATTTCAGGTGTTCGCATCATTATTCCACAAAATATAATATTATATAAAACACCTGAGAAAAAGTATAAAATAATAATAAAAGAGATATGTACATATACTTATGCACATAAATATTTACTTACTAACTAAACTTAAGCATATAACAATCCACATGGGCACAAACACAACTTCCCAATTCCACGTAACAAATTGATCCAATTTCAATGGCAGTGAGACGAATTGCAAAGCATTGACTGCCAAAAATAGTTCCAACTCAAATGAACGATCGTGTTTTACAGCCCATACACAAGCACCCACACTGGCCACTGAACCAAATATCAGTGGTATAAATACCAATACCCACAAATGCCGTTTGGAAGTCAAATTGTCACAAGCTAGCAATTCAAACATCAATAATATCAAATGCAGAGATAGTGATATAAGCATAGCCTTGAATTGTGTATAGGAATCTCCTTCAAGCCTTTGAAAAAATAAATAAAATCCAAATTTTTTCAGATATTCTTCTGTTAATTAAGGCTTTTATTTGTTATGGCCTATAGGCTTCTTTGCAGCATTTTTAGACTTTCCGAAACAAAGAAAAACAATTTTTATAAAAATGATAATAAATATACCATACCTGTAATGAGGATAACGACACCATACTATTGCCCCAACTGTGGCTCCTAACGCTGCAATTGTTTTCCAAATCCATAATGGTGTAAAAATAGCCCACCAAGGCCAATCTATACAAGGCAATTTAAATCAGAACAATTTGTTTTAGATGCATGTATATGCGCTCAATCGTTTATCATATGAACTCACCTATATAGCCATCTAATCTTAAAGCGAATAGTGTAACAAACGTAAACAAACTACAGTGTACTATAAATTTACTGTAAATACAATCAACAAGGACAACATAATTGCTTTGCTGGAAAATTATTTAAACATTTTATTTATTCATACATACCTAGGATTGAAATCTCGAAATAGCGATTGTAAATTCATTTTGCAGTTATGTATTTTCTATTTACAATACTCGTATTGATGCAACTTTTTATTGCGAGTATTAGAAAGGTGACAAGTGTACACCACCAGTTGCTTAGAAATTATGTACTATTGGCTGTATATGCACTTTTCATGGAGTTTCCCACGTTCTGCCAATAAAGAAGTTAACCTGCAACTTCCTATTCTATTTTTTCGTTCAAATTACTAAGCATTTTTTGCTATTTTTTGTAAATAATTTATGAATTGAATCAAATTGAACTTTTCAGCTGAACTATTTTAAAGAAGCTGTGTTGAAAGAAAAATGTCAAATTGTAGTATGTAAACACAAATCCTTTTTACAGGGTTGTAAATAAAGTATTAGCTTAAAAATCATCCCAAAAGGAAGCAAATCATTAAATTTACGGTCTAAAGTAAAAAGGCCATAAGTAGCATGTATTACGAAATTTAGATTTTCATTGATTCCAATACATTTCACACAAATACAACTCGTCTCAAAAAATTTATTGCAATAGTGTAAAAAATAACGCTTTTACAAGCAGTTGTACAAAGCAGTTTGTACAAGCAGTTGTATTGTTTCTATTATATTCTTCCCTTTCCACTTGTGACCAACGATGTGCAAATAAACGCATTTGTCGCATCTACATGTTTGTTGTGCCTTGCTAAACAAATTAATAATATTTTCCCAATAGAGAGTAGAACAACTCAAACGCGAACGATGAAGTTAATCATAAAATTTTTACATATACAAGGTCTGTTAATTTATACATTACAATAATAGCAATAATAATTATAATAATTTTTGTACGCCATTGATTTCTTGTATTGTTATCCTTTCATAATGCTAGAATTTTTTTTATAAATAATTTGAGGTTCCTGTCACATATTTGTAACTTTACTTTGACTTTGTCTTTCTACACGTTTTCTTCTTGTTACAGTTAGCTTTTTGACATCTTGCCAGTCTTATTACTATAATATTTTCAGTTGTTTTAGAGTTAGATATACTTTACATAAATTTACTTTCTCTTTTTATTCATATAAGCAATTGATATTTGGGAAATAGGTAGGCAGACATATCGTCGATTGGTTGTTGGTTTGCGGCACAATATACATAAAATACATTATGTCTGCAGCAAACGAATAACCGACGATACTTTACTTGCTTATAAGTTTTATATTTTGATTAAATAAGTTTATTTCCATATATGCTGTAACCCATATTTTTATATGGTGCTTTACAGTTGGGATGATGTCAGCTGACGCATTCGAGCAACATATGGTTTCTTATGAGCTCTGTTACACTCAGTACGTGTCCGTCAACGCAAAGTACAAAAATTGGTAAACTTTTTGCGCACGTTGAGTAGTAAGACAGATATTGGGTAAAGTGAATAAAAAATAAGCATTTGCTTTTTACTTGAAAATTAAAAAAGACAAAAAACACATACATATTTTAGGTCTTAAAACAAATTTTTAAGTAAAAAGCAAATGCTTAATTTTTATTCACTTTACCCATTGGTTGGTATGTTCTGTTTTTTTTAGAAATAAACGAAATATATAAAAAGCCGAAATTAATAACGCTGCAGCCACACGTTCAATAAATGGCTTTCAATTCCATTACACATATTGTGTGTCAAAATTCCTTGAAATTGATAGCTGTGACACAAATTGATAATCAATTTCATTTTTTAAATGCCACCGACGAAGAAACAACTCAAATTTGTCGCTTCAATCAATGTGTGCTGCGACCAGCTGCTCAAATTGAAAACTAAATTGCCATTTAAATGGATAGGTGAAAATGAAAGCAATCTAGTTTTCAATTCAATACGTTTGATTGTGTTAGTGAAAAAAGTGTGAGTGTATTACAAATTGAATGGAATTGAAAGTCAAAAATTGAACGTGTGGCCTCAAGTAAATTAAGTGGAGAATCAACCTATCGACCTATTGAAGCTGTTCAAATGCTACCGTCAATAAAGCACTCATTGTGCCAACTTTCTCCGTCGTTGCGTCATTGTCAGTTAAGACTATGACTGACAATCCTACTCAATTGCACGATCTACGAACCTGATCTCTTGAATAGTATTGAATCATACCAGGGCTGTATTTTCAAAAAAATCACACGACTATGTATGATAGTGTAGCATGGCCTTTAAAAAATGCGAAATTTAACGTAAGACGGATTCTATGTTCCCCGGTCTTTCAGACTGCTGGCTTGTTGACAGTTATAGTAAAAAATGAAAAACAAATAAAGTAAGAAGAGAAACATAATTATATATTAGATTTTGGTGATAAACTAAATAAATTCAGTGAAGTGCGACTTTGACCCGCGCACGAAGGGTTCCGTACAGGCACGAGATATGTAATTCAATACGAACAATATAAACTATAGTTTTGGCATTTTTTTTCGTTTTTAAGCGTTTTTTTAATTTGGGGGTTTTTTGAATTTATTGGCGCTTTCTGAGTTTTGACACTTTTTTCACGTTTTGACGATTTTTTTTGGTTTTTGAAGTTTTTTTAATTTTGGCAATTTTTATTATTTTGGCGTTTTTTTTATTTTGGCGATTTTTTTTAATTTTGGCGATTTTTTTTAGTTTTGGCACTTTCTTTCGTTTTGAGGATTTTTTTCGGTTTTTCGCGTTTATTTTAAATTTTTGGCAATTTTTTTCGTTTTGGCGATTTTTTTTTTAATTTGGCGATTTTTTTTAATTTTGGCGATTTTTTTTCATTTTGACGATTTTTTTCACATAAACAATTATTTTGGTTTTGGCACATTTTTCGCGTTTTGGCGATTTTTTTGGGTTTTTGGCTTTTTTTTCATATTGGCGATTTTATTTCATTTAAACGATTTTTTCGAATTTGGCGATTTCTTTTAGTGCTAGATTTTTTTTTTTAATTTTGTTGATTTTTTTCGATTTGGCGATTTTTTTAAATTTTTGGCGATTTTTTTCAGGTTTTGGCGATTTTTTTCGGTTTGGCGATTTTATAATTTTCGGTTTTTTTAGTTTTACCGTTTTTGAAAATTTCAAGAGTTTACCTCTTACGGTCTCCAAGATATAGCAATTTGTCAAAATTACATAGTCAAAATTGCATTAACTGATGGACCACCTTTTAATTTAAATTTTTTAATATTTTAATGTTTATTGTTGTAGTCTATATAAAAATACACTAATTTTACAAATTTCAAGTGTCAATATACATATGTACATACAATTGTATGTATATTACATGAGATTTTAACATTTTTCGTCACTCGTTTTGGAGCACCCTTTAATTTCTAATTCTCATGTATTTGTTGTTGTAGTGGTCAAGGTTCTACATACTCTGTCCAAATTTCAGGTCCGTAGCTCTTACGGTTCCTGAGAAAATACCGTGTGACGGACAGACGGACAGCGTAGCGAAAACAATAGGGGTCCTTTTTTCACCTTTGGTGTACGGAACCCTAAAAAAGGAAAACTATATAGAGACATATTAATTCTACATTTCCCAAATTAAAAATTAGCTGCTCTATGGCAACACTGCTATGATTAACGAGTAAAAAGCATTGATAAAATAAATATAAAAAAGTCCCATGACTGCTGCGACAAAAAGTTTATGTAAGTGCACGTGAATTTAAGAAGGGACTCCAAAAGAGAAATTAAGCTTGTCGCTGCTACGTCACCCTTCATCTAAACGAGCCTTCACATGCATGTGCAATAGTTGGGGAAACTATAGCACCTGGGTAATCAACAGCTGTTAATTGTATAGTGTTTTGTGGGTTTATCGTTATTATTTTTTAGAGCACTCTTATTTCAACAAAAATATTTTAAATAACTGTGAATTTAGTCTATTAGTTTAATATTTATGGACTTTATGGATGATATTAATGAAAGTGATTGTTGTGGTAACGGTTGCGCCAATTGTATATTGGATGTAAAACCAAAAATATCTTTTAACAAAGTGGACAAAAGTGGTAAACACAATGTACTAGAGAAATATACAAAATTTGTATTGATAAACAAAACTCTGCATCTGCCTCAAGTTAAAGATGTATGGGTGCTACACTTTAAGTCAAAATATGCAAATAATAAACATGAGAAAAGTTTACTCGGATGCAGAAAAAGCAAAAAGTGAAGGGAACGAATTTGAAAAAGAACGGAAATATTTATTACGTCCATATTCACCATTCTGGTGGGATAAAGTGAATATGGAATTCAAAATTTTAGTTAACTTTATACCAAATGGGCCAATGTCGAACTACATAAAAAATTTGGATACAAACGATGACGTAGAATTTCGTGGTCCTATAGGTAAATTTGAACATCTCATGGATAAAACAGGTGATAAATGTTTGTTAATCATTAGTCAGGGTGTAGCGATTGCACCTATTATCCCAATTATAGAAAATATAATAAATAATGAAGATGACATGACCAGAATTGTACACATAGCTTGTTTTAAAGATCTTAAGCATGTGTATTTTAGAGATGCAATATATAATTTTGGTAAATTTTGGAATTATAGAGCACATATTTATTTATCCAATGAAGTGTGCGATAATGTAGATTGCATCAACAACTTTAAATGTATAGAAACATGCTTTAATTTTAAAAGTAAACTCAAATACAAAGAAGCAGTGAAACCTTTTCGTTTTACGGAAAATGAATTTCAAAAAATAGTTGGAAATTTAAGCAGTATAAAAGAAAATACTATTATTACCATATCTGGAAATGGAAAATTTCAAAGTTATTTTAAGGAATTATGTGAAGCAATTAATTGCACTGTTATAAACAATATTTATTTGTTATAATAAAAATGGTATTCGTATACTATGGAAAAAAATAACTGATAAAAGGCATTGTATATTTCGTTATGCATTAGAGTTTGGTTTTAATTCGCAAGCCAGTAGTTCATCCAAATACTGCTTGAAAGGTAAACGTCACTGACACTGATGTTTGTGCGAACAATTCGAGTTGTGGTGCAATAAGAATGGTGACAAAAGATCCATGGGCAAAGGAAATATTATTGTAGAATTTTTTTCAGCTGAAATATTGCTCAGTGTTTGCAGATAGCGGAGCTGTAAAAGTTTAATTAATGAAAGCAATAAGTAAATGCAAATAAAAAGAAAAAAAATAACAAACACAAACCTGTAAAGCTGAGGGACTGGCTGATATGATTTCAGAAGCCTCTCTTAGGGCTCTTGATGATTTCATTTCACCTTCAGCTGCTATAACTTTAGCTCTAGCCTCCCTAGCAGCTTCTGCTTCGGCAGCCATGGCTCTTTGCAAAGCAGTAGGCAGAGACACATCCTTGCTGTTGTGTGAATATTTGTCATATGTAATTAAATTTTTCTAATTTATATTGAGTTCTATTATATACTTCTTACATTTCAACTCTCTCCACTTTTACGCCCCACGGATCGGTAGCTTCATCTAAGGACATTTGCATAGTATGTGATATAGTTTCTCTTTCCGTAAGCAGTTCAGATAAATTACGTGTTCCCAAAACATTGCGTAAAGTAGTGGCTGCTAATAGGCGGGTGGAATGACTGTAATTTGATACTTGTATAACAGCTTTCAGCGGGTCACTGATGCGATAGTAAACAACCGCATCCACTGTAACCGTTACAGAATCTTTAGTTAATACTTCTTGAGGTGGCACATCGAAAGATACTGTACGCAAATCAACTTTGCAATAATCATCCACACAGGGTAAAACAAAAAATACCCCCGGTCCTAGAAAATATAAATATGTATTAAATATCGTATTATAAACGTATGCAGGAGTATACATATGTATGCATATTTATTTTATAGTTTTACCTCTAGCTCCTCCACTACGTAAACGACCCATACGAAATATTACAGCTCTTTCATATTCGGATACCACTTTAAAGCATATAAATATTGAGATGGGAAATGTTAAGACCATTATAATGATTGAAATGGTGGTGGCTAAAATTTCCACACAATTCATTTCCTCATTTTCGGCTAGATTAAAAAAAAATAATAATTAGATAAAACTTAATGAAATTTATTAATATGTGCAGTTATTACTAAATCATAATGATAGTTGGTACACATTTGAGTCGTTTATTTTAAAAGTGACATAAGTCACAGAGAAAAGAAAAAAGTTGTCGCACGGTGGAGGAAGTGGTCAAACAGACCTTAATAGCATAAATTGGAAACAATTACAATTTTTAACAAAAAATAAGTCTGCCTTTAGTAATGGACAATATTTCGAGTCATTTGATCTTTGAAACCCCCAAAACAATGTGTATGTCTAAAGCCCTTTTGCTTATTGTACCTGAAATCACATCAATTTTTCTAGGTAAATCTAGGCCAATTCCGAAATTTTATTTTTATTATTCGAGAACACGAATATGAATTTTCGCGCATAACTAATACATATCGTGCCATAACCGACAAAAAAAGCTTAAGGGAGATAATTTTCGAGCTTATTTTTTTTACGAGAATCGATTACTTACGATCGTATGTAGATAATAGATTTCTATCGTGCCATAACCGACAAAAAGAGCTTAAGGGAGATAATTTTCGAGCTTATTTTTTTTACGAGAATCGATTACTTACGATCGTATGTAGATAATAGACTTCTATCAAAAAAAAAAAAAAAACCAAGTTGTCACTTAAGCTTTTTTTGCGCTTATGGCTCGGTATTATATGTGTTAACGACCTGCACAAGACGTCTTATAAGAACTTTTAAGACATGAGGGCAATTTCAAATGCTTTACTGCAGGGAAATCTTCTGAAACAAACGCTAACCAACGTTGTCGGCAATACATTTGTTTAACTTATTGCAGTTATAAGAGTAAAGAAGAAAATAGCTCGTGACTGAAAAATTTGTGGTGTTTGTACTTTTTTCTCTCGTTGGTGCGTATACAAACGTCATGCATGTACATACATACATACCTTCATAATTTGTATATTCTCTCTTATTTTTCTGCGCACATACAAACGCACACATGAATTTACATGAGTTGTGTGCGCTTGTTTTAAAAAACCTCCCTTAAACACAAACATAATAGCTTACCATTTAAATCTTACACACACACCCAAACGTACAATATGCAAAACAACAAGCATACATGTATCAACAGTACTTCTTTTCATTGTTTGTTATAAACAAGACGTCTTGGCGACATCGCTTGTTAACAGTCTTATACACGTACACCAATACATCCATCGTGCTTCGTTTATAGTACGACAGCATTTATTATTGGCTTAGTATAATAAATGCCACGAGAATACATTTAAAAATGTATATGTATGAAAAAATTTATTATGTAAATGTAGTTTAAGTAATCAGTACCCTGTCGGAAGTTACGTTAACTTTAAAATAACTTTAAGCTAAATATTTCGCAACTGGAACTGGCTGACACTTGGATAACTTTTCAATGTAATCAACTGACTATTTTAACATTGCGATGTCCTAGGCGGTAGTCAATTGTCTCACTCTGCATTACTTTCAGCTAACTTAAAGTTGATTTTTTTTAAATCACCTGGTAGTCAGTAAATTGAAAAATTTCTTCTGGTTTTCGAACATCTATCATCAGACGTTGATTGCCTTGGTACATATGTAAAACATATTTGAATACAAGGCAAATTCATATAAGGTATACTCAGCTAAATTCGCTTTGAGAAATTTATACTTGAAATGTCAGAAAAATTTACTGAAAAATGTGTTTTGACATCCCAGGTATATTCAAATTACAAGCGGCGAAAAAAGTCACCTGATCCCTTGCGACCACCTAGTATAGCATTAAACACATTCACCACAGCAAGCTACCGACTAAAAAATATCAAAAATAGAATACACATGTTTGTATGAGAATGATTATTTTGAACACAGCAAGGCGGCATGGCGGCAGGTTGTTGTCTATGCTGATTTTGTCCTTGTAGTCCAATTAAACTAATTTCTATTTCTTTGGCTGCAATGAAGAAATTCAGTGTTACCAGTATAATATAAAATGTTGAATGAGTGATATCGTACAATTATTTCATATTATTTAACAGAAATAATATCCAAAAGTTGATGTAAAGAATAAATTGATTCATTTTTATACTTTTACGTCCTATAAGTACATTTTGAAAGAGTAATATAATTTTTATAAAAGCGAAATATTTGAAGGTTGCAATACTGAACAATGTATTTATACTTAAATATGAGGTGCAGATGGTGCTGCTGCCGTCTCCAAAATACGAGGCGACAAATGCTGCTAGCGGCATTTGAATTCGTGTGTTCGTGTAGCCTGCTGTGGTGAATGTGTTTAATGCATATGTATTCGCCTTTTTTGAATATCATAAAAAAACCTTCTCTTGAAAACTTCAATTTTTGTCGCTTGCGATTAAATTGGAAATAGGGCTAGATACATATGTATTATAAGTTCTTAATTGATGAATAATTATTATTCTTTATTATTATTTTCAGCTCAGCATTTTTAAGCGAATGTGCTATATTTTTAAATAAAACTTGATATTTAAAAAAAAATTTATATGCACTTTCTTTAGCAAAATCATTTCATTGCACAATTTATGTGTACTTAGAAGCAAATGTTTTCTAAATACATATACATATACATATACGCACATTTGCAATCTTATAAATTACATATCGATTTTATTTTACAAATTCACAACCATATGAATTCATTAACCCGATAAAAAATACGATAATATTTTTTTGAAATTAGCAACAAAAAATATAGAGAAACTTGTTGAAGAATTCACGTTTCAATGTATGCTACAAATGTCATAGTGGTATAATAAGTTCTATATAAAATTTGTTTCGATATATTCTTTTAAAATAAAATTTTTGTTTGTGTTATAAAAATCGAAATTTATTTAATAATTTCTAAAAAAGTATCTGAGATTAGCTTAAAAATGATTCCAATATGAATTCTTGTCTTATCGTTTCTATTCAAAAGTTATCTGGTTTAAGAAAAAACTCACATACAGACATAAATATATAAACATATGGATATCTTTTTCTATCTCCCCTCCAGTTTTAAAAGTAGAAAATCACTCAAAATCGTTAGATATTTCACTAACGAAAAATCGACTAACTATTACACTTGCCACAAGTATTGCAAGAGTTCGCCTTTTGACTTTCTCACTCATGGATATGTTATGCATTAAAGCTCAAAAATTTTTTTGGGAGTGCAAAAAAACTTAGCTGTTGTTCCAAAGAAAATCAACAAGAAAAAAATATTTTAAGTACATAATTATTTTAATTTTGTCTTGGCGTCAGTTGCAATTGGAAATTCGTGGTCATTAAACTTTTAATTTTTAAAAAATAAGAAGAACAAATTAAATGAAATAAATTGTCGGCGAGCAGTTCTGAATTAACATATAGTTCTGAATTAACAGATATGCACAGAATATTTAGTAAGTACCACCGTGTTGGGAAAAGACATGGGGAAAGAATCCTTAAGGCTTTACAAGAAATCCTTAGTACTCAGTTCCGTGTTGAGAAACACTTAATATTAATTAATAATTAATAAATTTTTTAACAATTTCAATATATCTTTAAAAATCTTCTTAAAAGCTTTTAAATGATACCAGTATTGACTGCATTGGATGGAAAATACATCAAATAATCGCAATTGTGCACTGGAGTTTTGGATGCCCATAACTCGGAAACGAAGGCTCTCCGCCAATTTTTTAATTTAATTTTTTCTTATTTTTTAATTTTCTATCGGATAGGATAGTCTTTATTTATTTCTACGAAGAGGACCTAAACCATATTTGTTCCGAAAAATTAATTGTATTGATTAGCGAGATCACTGACGAAGGGCTATGCAGATTGTGGCAATTGACTACTGTCAATGTCGTCCCAATTATTAATTTTAAGAAGTTTTTTGTTTCTCCTGCAAAAAATATAAAAGTATAGTTACGCCCTTTTGCATTTAAGGTGACGATATGTATTTATAAGAATATATTTTTTCTAAGAATATTTTCTTTTAAAATTTCTGCATCTAGCGATTTCTACAAACTTTCCATCTATCTAACTTAAGAAAATTTTATGAATTGAAATCAGGGGTCTACTCTCTAATTCGAAACCAAAGAAAATGCTTTCGAATTTGCGTGCTAACAGCATACAAAACGAAAAAAGTTTCTTTCGTACCGAATTACAGAGTATGCCCACAGTTTGTATGATTATTTGTGAGATTTTTCGATAATACATAGATATTTTTATAAAATTTTTTTGATACAATTTTCATTTAATTTTCAATTTCCCTCCTTAGCGCGAACTGCTTAGGCGAACTCCTTTTTCTTACTTCGGCGATAAAATTTTCTCTGCAAAAAATTATTCAGGCAGTGGATTTCCCAACGATGAACTTTGAAGTGTTCACCAATTTCAATTTCACCAATCAATTTAAATTCGTTGCAATTTAAAGTTTATATTTTTTTTGTCTATTCGTGTCTGTCCATTTGTGCTTGAACTTTTTTAATCAAAGGAAAAATTTGCCGTTTTTGAGAATCCGTTGTTTTTGTTTTCTATATTTTAATAAATTATGATGTTAACATTAAATCAGCAATTAATTGTACATTAAATCTACAAACAGATTCCCCCATACACAAAACTAATAATTATAAAACAAATGTTGCATAAAAAATAATTAAAATCATTATTCCAATATACATACATACATACGAGTACATACATTCATATCGTTAGATAAAATGCAAAAAGGTGTAACTAAAAAAAAATTTAAAATCGAGTTTTTGATTGATTATTATGAATGCCATTAAACTACATAGCTTGACAAAATTTTACACATCTGCGATCAAAAATTACTATCTAGGCGCACGGCAGTACGCCAGGGGAAGTTCCGGCAGATGCACGCAGTGTGTATATTTAACCCCCTCATAACTTTGTTCCCCGCAATCGTAAAATTATAAAATTGAAACCATAATTACAATAAATTCATGTAACCTCATATCTAGAAATTATATAACATCCTTACGATTACAAATTTAGATAATGCATACCTATTGCAGTGATAAGTATTGTACCAAACACGAACTTGGTAAAAATTTGTATCTCACTACTTTTGATGGCCGAAATTTTGGAAAGGAACTTGGCCTTTATTCACATTTATGTTTTTGTGAGGATTTTATTAACATAAAACAAGAGGACTTAACTACAAGTTTGTTTAGTTTTTTTTCCATTTTTTTGCTTCTCCTGTAAAATTATATTTTTGTTAGTTAAGCCTTTTTGTATTTTAGGTAACGATATGTATGTACATATGTATATTGCAGATTAAGCTAATAAATAATGTGTATATGACTTGCAAGATTTATTTCCTTTTCTCCTAAAAATATTTTAAATAATATTCGTAGTAACAGTGGTTAATTGGAAAAATATTTTACATATAAAAAAAAATCATCAGTAGACTTCAACCACACATTTTGAACAGTCACAAAATGTGTGGTTGAAGTCTACTGATGATTTGTTACAGCAACAATGAAATGCGTATATAGACCAAGCTGAACCACCAGCAAATAAATTTCAAATTAAAATATAATTATGACAATATGTCGAATAATAAATTTCTTAAATATAAAAAAAAAATTTAAAATTTATATAATTCATTATATTTTTAATAGCTTCAATTAATTCAAGCTAGAGAAGTTAATTACTATTTTTAATTCTTTGATTGGTGAAAAGTTTATTTGCATATTTAACCAACTTCATTTACCAAATTTTTTAATTTAATTATTTTTCTTCATGTAAATATAAGTTGTACCATATATTTATTTATGTTTTTCAAAGCTGCATCTTAAAATGATGATCAATAATACGAACTGACTAATTAAATGTACACCAACTCCAGCCCAGAGATGGGAACGTGAGTAACGCGTTACTTGTTGCTAATTTTTTTTTTATTGAAATTGACAAAACTTCAGCATTCAGAATCTGCAACTTATTTTCCAAAAGTCTTAAATTACATTTGAACATATTTTAATCGCGAACTAATCATGCAAAAATTTCACTCAAACACATGCAGAAAAGCTTACGCACGCTCATGTGATTGAAACAACAATTTACTCTCGGTCATATATTATAACGTGAAATAATGCCTGATTCATGCATATCACATGAACCGTGCCTAATTTTGCAAATTTTAACTCTTGAGCATAATCACCCCTATCGCGAACATTTCAAGCTGTAGAGTACAAATATTTTTAGAAGATACATATTTAAATTTGATAATGTAAAGAATTGGCAATGTTCGAAAGTTCGAAATTTCGAGTATTATTACGTATTCTTATATATATATATATATATGTTCCTTTAACTCCCACTGGAGCATAGGGCGCCACGTATTCTTAAGCGCAAATATTATAAAAAATATAAAAATAAAGTATACATATTATCAATGTTCGAATATTCGAAAGTAAGTTCGAAATGTCTAGTATTATTACGTATTCTTGAGCGCAAGTATTATAAAAATACAAAAATTAAGTATGTATATTGAAATTTAAGAATACGTAATAATAATACTCGAAATTTCGAACTTACTTTAAAATTGTCGAACATTGATAATACTTTAGATTATCAAATTTAATTTAATTAAACTTTTGTTATCGCCAGATAGAAGCACAATGTGAGTGCAAATTTTTAATAACAAATAAGCGAGTTTTGAATTAACGAACATAAAAGGAAATGTACTAAAAACGTGTACAGATTGTTACAATACATTTAACATTTTTAAATTTCTCCCAAATTATTTTCATTCGTACCACTGTGCAAAAGCTAATTGACAAATTTACTTTAAAATATGGATAAATACAAGTAGTATTGTATGTACTCGTACATTAATACTTAAACATGTACATACATACATATGCGTTTACTTAAACAATTTGCTTATTTAAACAAAAAATATTCATCAATTTTCTGGGCAAATGTTTGTTGGAATTTCGAGTAAATTTTTTCACCTTTTGAATGGTGGTAAGATGATTTTTTTATTCACACAGAGATTTGTTTATAAATTTGAATTTAGATGAAAATAAACAAAACTTCTGCTACTCTATTTACTCGATATACATATGTATTTAGATATGTAAATGCATACGTAAACATACATATCAGAGAACAGAATGAGATCATTCGCATTTGCTAACAATTCATAAATTCGTTGCTTCTGCCATGCATTTATTCTTCAACAATAACAAATGTAATTGCTATGATACAATTCATTGCGATTTGTTGATTGCTCATACGCACTCCATTGTTACAATGCCGATATGACACAAGCAGCGAAATGAAATGATGCAGCATGAAAGAATGGAATTTTTTCATACCATTCACTCAGTATTCGCTGATCTTTATTATATCACGTTAAGTGATTTTAACGGTTATAAATAAAAAATGCAGTGTGAGGGTGGAAATCTTAAAAGAAATAAATGCCGATATATTCGGTGTTAGAAAAAAAAAAGAAAATACAAGAAGTAAAATTTGGAAAGAGTAAAATAGATCTGACATGCATTTCAAAAAACTGTTTCATATAAAATTTGACATAAAATACATTTCAAATCTATATCGTGTTTTATGAATACTAATGTACAAAGACTACGTTGTGGTCAATCACAGTAAAAAGCATTGGCACCATTCACTGAGTATTCGTTGCTTTTGACAAGACCAGTGAACATATATATAAAACAAGCAATGCACCCAATAAAATTCGCTGCACTCATCTCTTTCGATTGTGCCATGTGTTGTTTCTTCCAAAGATTGTGAATTGATAACAATATGAAGGTTTTTTGTGATTGCATTCAAAACATAAAATACGGCATTCAATCTGTTCTCTGATATATACATACCAGAGTTGAGCGATATTTTGAAACATGTTCTTTTTTAACAGCGATTAAAAAATCACTAATCACAACTGTGACTGAATTCATCAAGTAACAGGTTTCGAAAATATAGTTCTTTTATACAAACTTTGATTGTTCTTATATGCTTACTTAACATTAGATAAGGCTACCACATAATTTTCTTTTATACCTTCAGCTTTTGTCGATAAAAAAATTGTCAAATCGTGTCAAATCGTCTCTTCTGGCAACTATGTAGAGCTCACATTTTTATATTTGCAATTTCATTGTCCTTACGTAACTGGTTATGTCACGACGGAGATATTAACACCTCTTCTATGGTTATTAGCGTTGACCAACATTCTTAGTCGTTTCGAAAATTATAGTCGGAACATGGTAGCCTATGCGCATTTGTGGTACTGGCAACCGGAAAATTCCCTCCTATTATCACTGACATTGACCGGGAGAAAAAACGAAATATCTCAGTAAAAAAAATTTAAAATAATTTTTCTCTACTTCCAAAATATCAATCGGCCCTGTTCTGCAAACCGAATCAGAGTAAAGTTCACGTTTTCAAAATTTTAATAATGGTTTGCAGACGTGTTTAAAATGATACACGATAATTTCCTTTCAGATATGATATTTGAGAATCTATATAATAAAAATATTTAAAAAAAATCTAAAAAATATTTCTTTTGTCGGAGTTAGTTTTCCAAAATCGTGCAATTTCAAATCGATCGGTTTACAGAACAGGGCCGAATATGTGCATATGTTTGACTTTTGAGAAATCGATTATTAACAGCATCCAGAACTTTGTTTTCAACAAATTCATTACACTTTTTTGGCTCAAGACAAATACAAGTGTTTTTTTGTTACAGTTAAGGCTTTGCAAATCAAAAAATTTTTATTATTAAAAATAACAATATACCATTGTTATTTATTTAACCTTTTTTCTTTTCAAACCATATACAAGTGATTTTAATCACTGAATAAAAAGCAAATTTTAACTACTTTTGTGAAGTGAATTATTTTCACACCCAAATTTAGGATTTTTATAGCAGCAAAAATATGATTTTTATTGAGTTTAAAAAATGTTAAAAAGCAAACCACTTCCTTCCAATGACACGCCAATGTGAAATTCATTGGTTTGTTACCTAAATTTGAAGTTCTTTGATTCAGTAGATGTGGTGCTTTTTCAACTTCTTTTTCCTCACTCATTTTTTTGCAGGGTTACGATATCTCTTGATTGAAAAAAAAAATGAAATCAATGTCATGAAGTATTAAATTTTTATTTATAAAAACTATATTGATTTAAAAGAAATTTAGGAAAAGAAAAAAAAACGAACACGGAATCACTGACTATGATTAAAAAAAGAGAACTTCTGCAATGACAACCCTATGTAGATCGCCGTTTTGCCGATCCGATACCGATAATCAAAAAGAAATATCGCCGATACCGATACGCATATTGAAACTGACCTCAAGTTAAAATTAACAAAACCTTTTATTATACAAAATTATAGTGTAAGAGAGTATTAATATTTAAAATTGATATTTGAATTCATTCTGAAATTAACAAAAAACAAATTAATTTTTTTTTAAATACATACATGATTTAGCATTGAGAGAACATTTCACTATTATGGTGCAAAGCAAATCAAAAGAAACGATTAATTTTTCTGTTTAGACTTTAAGCGGCCCATACACTACAACAGCATGCATGCGCAATCAAGTGTTTGTGCCAGCGGTTGGGTCGTGTATGGGCATTTTGTGTGATTGTACGTTTTGCTGTAGTGATGTCAAATGGAGTTTGATATTTTGCTGATGGTACAAGCTCGCTGGTATTGTGTATAGTGAAGTTAGCTCATTTGACTAAAGTTGTCAAGGAGTAAATATTCATTTAAAAATTGTAATTTGTTTAAAAATAATTTCTTTCAATGGAAAATGGAATTTGAGCACTTTAGTTGTGCATAGCTGCTAATATTTACAAAATATCAATAAAACTTTAAGCAAACAACTGTGTCACTATTCAGAACCACCCTTCTTTAATTTTTTAAAAAAGTGTATATATGTAAATATGTATATATGTAAATATGTATGTACATTAGAGTGGCCGTTAGTTGTATGGAGAATTTTTTTTTTTGTTGATTTCTTTTGTTCTCACCCCCCAAATCGGTTCAGTTTTATGTAAAAAAATACAACAAATTTCATAGCGATAAGTTGTGTTTTAGGGTGTGCGTCCGGACCTCAAAGTTAGTCCTTAAGCCCATATATTCAATGGGTTTTTTTTAATTTTATTTTTATTTTTACCAGCACAAATTAGTTCTCATATCGATAGGTCCTAGTTCGATCAAACCAATGTGCTATAGATATTCTTATCAATACGTGTGCGCACAAGCATGTAATGACAAGTATGAATATATGAACAATGTTACCAAATATGTATGTACATAAAAGAATAATTGTGTATAAATTTAACAAATACCTAATTTATATTATGCATTTATTCATGAAGTCTTTTATACGAAACTTTTTGCCAATTCAAGCGCTAGAGAAGACAGTGATGTATAAAAAATTACGTAGTATGAATCTCTAAAGCATTTTGGACAACTTTTTTGATCTAATTTGGTTCTTCAGGCCTTCTATTGACAAATGAAAAAATTTTCATACAAACAATTTCATGAAAAAATGCGTGAATGCGTAGCGGTATTCTTTAGACAATGTCTACTTAGAAAAGCAAAAATTACATAAACCCGCAAGGATTAAAACAATAGAAAACATCTCCTAAAGTTGATTTTATAAACCGCAAAAAAGCAGTAACTCGAAAATTGGCTAACGGCATATAAATCGCGAAAACATGCAAAATGTGAATATATTTAAAAAATTTCACAAAAATAAAAAAAAAATATAAAAGAAAAAAAAACTCAGTAGATTTCAACTATCAAAAATAACCCATGTACAAAAAGTTGCGAACATTCGGGAATAATCTAAGATTGAAAAAAAAAACTCAAAAATTTATTAGAAGACGCTAAAATTGTAAGTAATGTCAAAAACTTGGAAAAATTTGCGACGATATCGAAACTTTGCAAAAACTTGGTAACATCAAAAAGATATCAATGTCTGATACCGACTGATTCAAAATCCTTAAAACTGTCAAAAAATCAAAGAATTGAGAACTTCACTTTTATTGCGAAAATAGAAAAAATTCGCGATAAATTGTAAATTCGCTAACATCAAATATATACATAGATGGATTAAAAATTAGTAAAAAAAATCAAGATTTGGCTAAAGAGGCACTTTTATCACCAAAATTTACGACAAATTGCAAAATTGCACTCAAGCGCTAAAATTTTTTAAAAATTGCTAAAATTGTAATGCTAATCTTCCACTAATTCCTTTTTAGCTCAGATATATTTAAAATTGATCGTTTTTCACACTCACGGTTGCTTCCGTAAATATTTAATAGGGCTTAGGTATGAAAAATGCGAAATATTTAATTGGGCTTAGGTATAAGGAAGACGAAGAAAGTAAAAAGTGTAGGTAAAAAAGCTTTATTGAATTTTGTGTTAAAATATTTTTAAACAAATTTTAGTACTTCAACAAATACAAACTAGTATTTCTGGCAACATTTATCAAAAAACATTTAAAAAATCGAATGTGTTGCAAGTATGTCGATAGATATGCGGGATATAACGAAGAATGCGCATCGATATATACAAGTATGAAATAAAGTGCGCAAGGGTATACGCAAGTATGAGAATGAATGGGTATCAATACGCAATAGCATACAAATTTTTCGATATATACTGGAGTATCCAAAAATATTTGTATCGATTGGCTTTCCCTGATGTATACATATTTTTATTATTTTATTTTTATTTTTATATATCTTTATTATTATGTATTTATTTAATTTTAATAAAACTATTACGGAAATTATGCAACTTTGTATTGAAGAAAATTTTAAAAAATTAATTCCACTTTCTCGCGTAATAAAAATGTCAGGGTAAAGAAAAACTCTAAAATGTTATACACTTTCAATAAAACAAGAAACAACATACACGTTTTTAATCCTTGATATGTGCGAGTTGTCAGCGCCGGTATGTTTATTGTGTGTGATGTTCGAATATCCGTTGTTGGATAACGTATAGTTTCCGGCGGCGAATTAGCAATCCGAGCGCGATTTAAACGTGGCGAGGTTGCAGCATTCATTTTTTTTTTAGCAATAATCAATTTATAATATTTAATTTTTATTATTTTATCTAATTTTTCTCAACTTTACTCGATGAAATTTAATTAACAACTAAATATTCTCATTGTAAATGTTTGCATTTCGTTTTGGTCTTCTTAAGATCATTTCCACGACTTTTGCAAAATCAAAAAAAAAAAAAATATTCCTCTAATTATTTAGAATGAGTTTTTATTGTATACCTTTGTCTAAACTATTACTATACTACTGGAGAAAAATTTCAAATAAAAAGATTTTTTTTTAAATATTTATACACTATGAGTGTGAGAATGTAGAACAAGTCTATGAGGTTTCCAGCATGAAAATGTTTATATTAACTTTCCGTTCAATGTTTTTTTTTCATTTCATTCTAATATTTGCTTGATAACACTATTTCCTTTGTGTTAATTATGTTATAAACTTTTTTTTCCTACTACTGATTTTAAAATATAAGAAAAATTAATGAGGATTCATTGGGATCTTGAAAGAATGAATTTATTCTTGTTATTTTGTTAACCTCCAGACTGATTACCACAGCACGCAATAAATGTTATAAGATTGATTTTGTATATGGAACGTTACCCAAAGTTCAGGGCGTTTTACTTTTTTAATACTTTTGTAAAGATTTATTGTATCCTTTGTGAAGTACTAGAGCACGTCATCTAGACCTACTCGCCTGAGGAATTTCAAGATTGCTTCCAATTGATGCTTGCCCAAATTGTCTGTTCCTTCTGTGGCATAAGGCTTCACAGTCCTTCAGAATATGCTCGGGAGCTTCACTTTCAATGTCAAGTCTGTTGTTGTGTCTTCCCGGTCTGCAATGACCTGTGGAGAAACTTTGCGAGAATTTTTAAATTTTTTTACGTATGGAAATGGGAGCTACGAAACGATTTTGGTTATACATATGTACGTTCCAATCATCAGCTTTGCAATCCTCAATCTAGGCAGATTGTATCAGAGGTGTTCCTTGCTAATCTTTGTAGGACACAAACAATAATCGATTGATGATTTTTTTCAATATTTTTCAGAAAAAAGTATTCCCAAAAAAATATTTTTAATTTTTTTTTTTACAAATTGAACTAATTTAACAATAACAATGGTCATAACTTTTGCTGCTGCAATGCAAAACAAAGACTTCTACAGAGCTTTTCTGCTTCAGTACAAAGTGGGTGGTACAGTAGAATCTCACAAATTCGAACCGTCCAAAAATTTAATTTTTCTTCTTCTCTGATTTTGAACTAAATAAGCGAAAACCCAAATTAAACGCTCTAAAATTAGAACAATTTCTAATTTCTAGAAGTTTTTTTTATTTTAGTTTTGTATTTTCACTACAAATTATTATTATTTTTTTGCTTAAGTAAAAATAAAAAAGAGATAACAGAGTTATTCGTGGTCAAAATTAAAGTGTTCATACGTGTAAAAGTAAAAAAATGCCAAACTAACGTAAAAAATACCTTATTTTTTATAAAAAGGTTAATATATTAAATATACAAGAAACGCGCGAAAAACATAACCCTTCTTGGCAGTCAGATAAAAAGATTTAATGATGAAAACGCATTTATTGCAAGTGATGGATGGTTTTCTAAATTTAAAACTCGTCATGGAATACGGTTTTCAAAAAATGGTGGTGAAATACTTTCCAGTGATGTTGGTGAGGTCACTCCAACATAGATTTCGTGCAAAATTAAATGGAAATGGGATCATTATAAACACAAATTTATAATACTGATGAAAGCGGATTATTTTTCTGTTGCCTTCCAGATAAAATATTTGTCGCTGCTTGAGAAAAAAGTGCACAAGGATTTAAAATTCAAAAAACCTCGTTTCAATTTTATTATTGACTTATTATTTATTATTATAATTTTCTTTAAAAAAAGTCCAGAAATTCGTACTTTTCAGAAATTCGAACGGCGAAGTGCGCAAAATGGTTCTTATTTGTGAGATTGTACTGTATTATTAATTCCTCACGAAAATGCAAATTCAACGGAAAAAATATCGATCGACATGCAAATTGCAATTATTCATTTCGGCGGGTATCCGCCTTCCGCAAAATTGATTTAACATACATATCTATTTCTATTAATTCTAAGGTCAGCGTCGTCAAGTCTTTGTGTTAGGCCGGTTTTACATCTGTGTGCCAAATGCCACACAAGCGTAAAAAAGCGTAACCAACTAATTACTAATCAAAAACTATTTGATTCAGACATGCATTTATTAAGTTAAACAGTTTAATACATAATTAATTGACAATTTTATAGAATCCAAAATGATTGCAAATTATTTAAATCAATAAATACATGTCTGCATCAAAATCAAACAGTTTTTCATTAGTAATTAGTTGGTTACGTTTTTTTGGGCAAATGACACACAAAAAATGCCAGATGTAAACTCAGCCTAAAGCACGATTCAATTCAATTTTCAATTGAGTCGGTTGTTGTCCAAATCAAAGCATGTATGGCTTTGTCAATTGATTAGTTTGGCAGTTGTCGAGTTGGTTGAAGAAAAATCAAAAGATGTTGATGTTTCATGCTGACTAGTAAATCTTTCAATTCAATTGTGCTGTGTGTGTTCGAGTCTCTTGATTAGATGTCAAAATTTACGTTTGTAGCTTTATTTTGTATAGAAAGAGTTAGGTATTTTTAAAATTGTTCTAATTTCATTGAATTTTAAATAAAAAATATAAAAATTATTGAATGAATGCAGTAGAAGTTTTTAATTTATAAATTTTGTAATTGTGAAAAAATTTAAATTTGACAGTTGAATGAAATTTTCAATTTGGTTTATGAAGTGTGTGGCCGAGAATCAATTGAAGTGAAAGACTCAATTGACAATTTCATTGAAACGTGTATGGTGTTTTACGCATTATTTTCAATGGTTTTTTTTTAATTTAGTGCGAGGTGCACTTTTTAGGGTTCCGTACACCAAAGGTGAAGAAAGGAAGCCTATTGTTTTCGCTACGCTGTCCGCCTGTCCGTCACACGGTATTTTCTCAGGAACCGTAAGAGCTACGGACCTGAAATTTCGACAGAGTATGTAGAACCTTGGCCACTACAACAGCAAATACACGAGAATTATAAATTAAAAGGTGCTCCAAAACGAGCGACGAAAAATTTTAAAATCTCATGTAATATACATACAATTGTATGTACATATGTATATTGACACTTGAAATTTGTAAAATTAGTGTATTTTTATATAGACTACAACAATAAACATTAAAATATTAAAAAATTTAAATTAAAGGGTGGTCCATCAGTTAATGCAATTTTGACTATGTAATTTTGACAACTTGCTATATCTTGGAGACCGTAAGAGGTAAACTCTTGAAATTTTCAAAAACGGTAAAACTAAAAAATCCGAAAATTATAAAATCGCGAAACCGAAAAAAATTTACAAAATTAAAAAAAAAATTCTAGCACTAAAATAAATCGCCAAATTCGAAAAAATCGTTTAAATGAAAAAAAATCGCCAATATGAAAGAAACGCCAAAAAACGAAAAAAATCACCAAAACGCGAAAAATGCGCCAAAACCAAAATAATTGTTTATGTGAAAAAAAATCGCCAAAATTAAAAAAAGTCCCCAAAATTAAAAAAAAATCGCCAAAACGAAAAAAATCGCCAAAATTTAAAATAAACGCCAAAAACCGAAAAAAATTCTCAAAACGAAAAAAAGTGCCAAACTAAAAAAAAATCGCCAAAACCAAAAAAAAATCACCTATATGAAAAAACGCCAAAATTAAAAAAAATCGCCAAAATAAAAAAAAACGCCAAAATAATAAAAATTTTCAAAATTAAAAAAACTTCAAAAACCAAAAAAAAAAATCGCCAAAACGTGAAAAAAAGTGCCAAAACTCAGAAAGCGCCAATAAATTCAAAAAACACCCAAACTAAAAAAACGCTTAAAACCGAAAAAACCCAAAAACGAAAAAAAATGCCAAATCTATAGTTTATATTGTTTGTATTGAATTACATATTTCGTGCCTGTACGGAACCCTTCGTGCGCGGGTCAAAGTCGCACTTTACTGAATTTATTTTTAATGTCTGTCGGTGCGTTTTTTAATTCTTGGTGGCAGCAAATCAAATTCAACACAACCTACTGTTTCAGTGTGAGAAAAAAGTCTTCGTACAAAAAATACACCTGTTTCGATACTCTTTCAATTAATCTAAGAAAATAAATTTTAATTTTGCAAATTTTTATATTTTCCTTTAAATTTTGTTCTATTCGTACGCCTTCCGCCATAAAATTTGAGTGAAAGCAAAATGAAGAAAAATATCTACTCGTATACTGCGGAATCAAAAATATGGCAATACCGTAGAGATGATGTCGCAACTGCGGAAAAATACCGCAGTAACGGTATCTTTTTTTTTTGCGGAAGCAATTGCGGAACGGAGTAATTATTCACCCAGTATTTTCTACAGAGCTTAAAAAAAATGATACCACTGAAATATTTAATTTATAAAATGTTCGCATTCGACACATTTGTTCGCTTTAAAATATGCGAAATCCATAGAATGTGATTATTTTTCAATTATAATATATTGCTCATTTTCGATTATTTTTAGAAACGCTATTCGAAATGTGTATTTAGTTTAGAGATTTTATGAAAATCTAAACTATATTTTCCTAGCATCAAAGCAAACAAACTTTCCGATATTGTTTATATTTATACATATGTACATACATATGTACATACTGTATACAAAACTGCACATACATATGTACATGTTTTGTCCATGTAAATTAAGAAAAAAAATAGAGAATGAACGAACAACTTGAAACTTTATGAATTTGAAAACTCAAAGAAAATCATATTTGATGTTCTCTGATTACTTTGGGTATTGAAGACTTTATTATAAAAACTAGAAACTTTTGTTTTCAGCATTTTAATTATGTACACAAAAGGTGCAAACACAAATATTTGGATTTGAAAATGCATACATAAGTATGTATGTATGTATGTATAAGGTTCTATATCTTGTACAATAACCTAATTTTGTGATGTAAATACATACGATATCATATGTACATACATATGCACATACTATATGTATGTATACATAAGCGATTTAAGTAATTTTTTTAAATAATTAATGAGGTATGTCTAGTTAATGTATCATACATCCATAATATATATACATATGTACATACACACATACATACATACATATTTACATATGGGCATTTCCACTTTTTGTAGCATGCGACACCAAGCAAATATGCTTGTTTTCTCAAAGAAAGCGAAACTTTTTCTTGACTTCTTTATATATTTGTGTAGGTCGTCAGCAGCTCTATGTTAGGTAAAATTATAAGAAAAATCGAGTCACGTTGTTCAGAAATATAAGGTTAATTGCTTGCTGTCGCACGCTACAAAATAGTGGAATTTCTTGGAGAAATGCCCATATGTATGTATATAATAGGGCTGCTATTTAAACAAATTTTTTTTTAGTTAATTTAATCAAAAAAAAATTTTTTGATTAATCCAGGAATAATCATTCTGAATTTCTGAATTTTTACAGACTTAAAAAAATGGGAGATGAGGTTTTCTATTTGGTTTGTTTTTTGCGATTCTTTCGGTTTTCTGGAATTTATTTTAGTTTTAGCGATTTTTTTTGGAATTTGGTGCTTTTTTCGGTTTTTGCCGTTTTTTTCGTTTTGGCATTGTTTTCATTTTGGGGTTTTTTAGTTTTAGCGTTTTTGGAAATTTCAAGAGCTTGCCTCCTACGGTTTAAAAGATACAGCAAGTTCTCAAAATTACGTAGCCAAATTACATTAACTGATAGAATACCCTTAAATTATGATTTTTCAAATTTCAGTGCCAATTGTTATGGTCCTGCATATGACTATATATAATTCTTATTACATTAGCATTTTAAAATTTTTCGTTTTGGAATTCCCTTTCATTTTTAAATGTCATATATTAATTGTTGTAGCTGCCAAAGTTATATATATATTTTGTGAAAATCACAGGCCCGTAGCTCTTACGGTTCTCGAGAAAAAGCCTGTAACTGTCAGGTGGACATCGTAGCGAGAAAACAATAGAGTACCTTTTCACCTTTGGCGTATTTTTATGTTTCAGATTCAGATTTATGTATTTTTATGTAAGGCGAAATGTGTTAAGCAAAAAGTTTGTTGAACTTGAAATGTTTATGTAAAAACTCGCAATTAAAAATTTGAAAAATTTTATATAAACATATCTGTAGCAATATGGAATAATAACTTAAATGGACTTAAGAAAATCATCGTTTTCGGAAGTTTTTGACGCAACCGCTAAGATATTAAAAGTATCTAACACATGATTCTACTTTCGTGTGATGCTTTATTTTCATATCTAACATTTTAACCACTGCAAATACCAACTGGAGTTTAAAAAAATTATGAAAACATTACATATAACTTTTGTATCACTTTTATTGTATTAAAACTGGTCTTATGTATATCTTTATAATTTTCATATATTAAAATAAATTCATATAATAATCGGGTTTTAATATATCAATGGGATTTTAATTATTATTGAAAAGGAAACAAAAATTTAATACTTTTAAATTTGTTTTTTTTTTTACAAAATAAGGGACTTAAATGCTATAATGTTAAAGGTATGTATGTGTGTATTACAAAAAAAGTAATTTTAATTTGGCATCAAATTCGTCATATCGAAAATTTCGTTCAAAACCGAATGCTATATAAGTAGATAGATAGTACATACTTTTTGTATTGCTTGATTATTTAATTTTAAAGAAATTTATCATTATAAAAAATTTAATAATACATATGTATATAAAAAAATTGGTAAAGTTTTGTGTTCTAATACAAATCTCACTCTTTTTCTTGCAAATATGTAATGAGGATTTTTTTTAATTTTTTGTTTATAGGCCATTGTAAAAAAAGTTGAACTTTATGTTTTCTTGTAGCAAGATTAAAAATATATTTTTTGGTTTATGTGGACATTTTAAAACGCTAAGCAATTTTCGATAAGTTCCAAACGTCATCAAGCTCATTGCCACCATTGATTGTATGATCATTTTCATCCTCATTACTTCTTTGAGCCAACAGTTGTTGACTTAGCTGGCAACGATGTCAGTCATTGTACATGCCATCCACCAAGAAATCCATACGGCGATAATGACGTGTAGACCAACAATCACGAAAACGTCGGTATGATGTTATAATTATACCAATGACAAGCGGTATAATGAATATCATCGAGACAATAGGTAATATAAAATCCCGGCCATG
The DNA here is from genome assembly GCA_905220375.1 of Tachina fera. Lineage (NCBI taxonomy): Eukaryota > Metazoa > Arthropoda > Insecta > Diptera > Tachinidae > Tachina > Tachina fera. The sequence goes on along the minus strand of LR999966.1, from coordinate 93,539,920 downwards.
ATGAAAATTACTATTGAATTCCTGTGAAGGTTGAGCATAGGGAACATCTGGCATGGATGGCTTATTGAGAGATGATTGAAGCAAGTTGTTTAATTCTGGATTGTCTTTTTCCAAATCAGGAAAGTCGGGTACGCTATAGGTAACAGTGGGTTTTTTAGGCTTAGACGTGGTAGTTGTCGTTGTTGTGGTAGTAGTGGTTGTGGTTGTTGTTGACGTGGTCGTGGTGGTAGTACTACTTAATGTCGATGATGTGCTACTATTACCCTTCAAAATGGAAGTGGCCATAGCACTGGTTACATTAGTCTTGTTGGAATTAGTTTCCACCAAAAGTTTTGGCAAAGTTGTTGATGTCGTGATGGTATTTGAAGATGATGAATTTGTTGGCTTATTTAAAGTAGTGGAAGTACTAGTATTTTTATCACCTTTTAGCAGTACGTTAGTATTATTTGTAGAAATTGCATCAGTTTTATTATTACTGTCCTTCTGAGAAGTTGGTTTATCACCTTCATTTTTCGCCTTTTTTAAAGTATTCCCAGTGAGATTTTTTCCCGTTGCATTTATATCGACAACTATACCTTCTGCTAAAGTTTTAGTGACTTTCAAAGGCGTTATTGTCGTTTGGTTTATATTTTTATCATAATTAGCATTTGCTTCTGGCTTCGCCTTTTTAGCTGAACTATTATTATTTGGTACGATATCTACGTTTGTGACTTTTCGCGATTTCGCTACATTAGAAGCTTCAGTGCCATTGAGTTGAGACAGTATTTTATCAAAATTGAAGCCAGTATTGACAGTAATATCTTTATTTAGTTCAATGATCGTTTTGTTTTCCTTAATTTTAATATCGGTAGTACTATTGTTCAACGCTGCGTGGGACATTTTGCTTAGTCCACTTAAACTAATACTTAAAAGCACAATTACTTGGAAAGAAATCATTATGTTTAACACTTTTTTCTAGAAAATTACAAAATTAATTAAAATATCATTATTAAGTTACTCTTTGTTTTCTTAATTTGCACCCGTTATGGTTTATTTTTTTTTGGAAATTAAATATTTTTTTATTCTGCAAACATCTGACGACGTTGCAATTAATTATTGTGATTTTGTGTGTGTTTGCCTGTTTTTACCTCTTTTTTACTTTGTTTTTATCTCCATATTTTTATATTCCAGAATGTAGTGTTAAGGGAAGTGTTCGGTAAACTGTATTTAAAATTGTGTATGTTATTAACAGACTATTAGTCTGTTGACAAGTTTTAACGGATCAAAATAATATTTTAACAGTTTTCTTAAATTTTAAATTTAAATTGTTTTTATGTTAGTGCCATTATTACAACATTATTACAAAGTTAGTTAAAAGTAAGATTTTTTCGCACGTATAAAACGCTATTGATTATTATAAATTTAATTTAACTTACCAGGAAGGATACATTTGCATCTACCTTAGCGCTTTTTTTTAGGTTAAGCTAAAATTTTACTGATGGCAGACTTTTATACGTCCAATAAAATCCTACTTTTAACTATTTTTACGTTGTAATAATGTCCCTTACGTCCCTTTTTACAATGTATGGTTAAGAGTTAACGTGAACTTTAACTGACAGTTCTCCATACAAAACTTGCCGTTAAAGTCCCTGTTAGTTTTTAACCATACATTGTGAAAAGGTACGTTACTGTAATAAAAATGCAAACTTGAAGATGAGTAAAAGTTATGCAAAATTTAATTTGCTATATTTAATAAATTTTCTGTGCGAATTCGCGACATAACGAATGGGTAATGTTTTAACATTAACTACCACTTATAACAAATATTTTGATTTTGGCCCTCAATATATCAAATGGTTGAATATATGAGCACAAAAAAAAATTTTGTACTAAAGATAAACAAAGCCAGTTCATGCGTACGAATTGAAGTTTTTCTTCAATTGAGTTTACTGAATCGGGGAAATAATGGCTTTAGCCTTACCGATTTACAATATAGGGGGCTGGTCTCACCATCAATGGGATAAAATTAATTACATATAATGAATTGAATAGTTTTGACAAATTTATTCTCAATAACATATAAAGCTGTCACTTAAAGAAGCTAATAATCATTTTAATTAAGATTTATTTATACATACACACTCGTACATACATACATATGTACATACATATCGCCATCGAAAATACAAAACTGATTTACATATGTCTAGTCTAATAAATCATCTTGCTAAATTTCAGACCCTCCCGACATTGAATAGGAGTATTTACGTTATAAAAATGGGCTAATTAAAAGTATGATTATTTCTTAAAACAGTATAATTTTCTGTAACTATATATGTACATATGCATGTATGTACATATGTTTATATATGTATGTATATACATATGTATTAATTTTTATATTCAGTGCTTCTGCAATTCAAGCTTCTTTCATGATTTTGCAGTTTTTACTTTAAAACTTTCTACTTTTATATCTTTATAGGTTCCATGAAATTTATCCAACCATCCAAGAGCACCATAATTATAATTACATCTGCAAAAAGGTAAGTGAGATTTTAATTTTATTTTAAGGGGAATTTGATAATTGTTTTGCAACTAAAACGTTTTAAATTAAATTATAGTTTGAAATTTATTAATTTTGAAATATATTCGCACTTACTTGGCATGATGATAATCGTGGAATAGCACAGTATTCTTTGAAAAAGGGAAATAAAATCCCGTATGATCAGTCATTGAATAGACAATTGCGATTATTGTAAAGCTCCATGAAACCACTACGTGAGCATTTAGTACACGTGTTGAGAAAGCAATAGGGCCAATATTGTTTAAAATATGTTCCACTGGATGACAATAGAATGTCATGGCAGCTACCGGAGCAGTCCACTCGTGATGTTTCTTGTGAATGAATTTATAGATCGAACGATGATGTAGCAAGCGATGACAATAATAGAACAAAGTTTCTTCCAGTAGCGTCGTCATTGCCAATTGAGAGAGATAAGTTTTCATGGTGGGCAATTGGCGAATTAGCGCTGATGTCGATGTTCGTAGCAGAAATAATTTGCAGAACATTATGGTTATAGTGGTGACAATGATTTGATTAAACAGAACTTGCTTAACGCCCTTAAATTAAAAGATAATTGCTCACTCAAATTACAAACTATTGTCGGAGTCGTAAAAAAGTTGCTGCTTCTAAACAATGTTTTTATTGAAATTATCAACAATTTATGTACAACCTACAGCTTCGACAATAAATTCCTGCACAATACCATTTAGGGCCATTGAATTTAGTTAAAGTTAGTTAAAAGTAGGATTTTATCGAACGTATAAAAAGTTTTTCATCAGTACAATTTTAGCTTAACCTAAAGTGTTTTATACGTCCGACAAAATCCTACTTTTAACTATCTTTAAGTTGTAATAATAAATTCCTTTAGAATATTTCACTGTAGTAAAGCATTTGAAAAATCTCTCATGTCTTGAAATGTTTTATAAATGGTCTTGTGCAGGACATTGAAAATTGAATTGAATTGAATTGAGCATGTCTATAGAATTGATTAAAAAAATTGTAGATAAGGAAAAGAAGTCAGTACATCAAATGAATCGTTGTTGCACAAATTTTGATAATTTTTCCTTTTTAAACGTACATATCTATTAGTGATGTAACGAATGTCAATTTTTGATATTCGCGAATATGAATACGAATATTTCAAACGATATTCGCGAATACGAATACGAATACGAATATTTTATGCAATATGATATATTAAAAAATTCTTATGAAAAAGGACTTCACACTCTTGTAGGTGAACTTTAAAGTTAATAAAAAGTACCCAAAATTTTAATGATCCCCTGCTAGCATTTTTGGAAATTTTTAATTAAATTTGATTCTTTTTTAATACTTTCAAGTGATCAAAAAACAAGAATATCCGCTCGTTTTCTGAGCATAAAAGATAATTTTGTCGGGAGAAAATGGTACCCTACATGCGACTCTTCTTAAGGAGTCTTTTATTCCTCGCTTTTCTGATCAGTTTCGACTCATTTATGACTCATATATTTTGAAATAAATAAATAAATTACTTTTAAAGCATAAGCACGACTCATTTTCGAGTATTTTTTCAAGCGCGCAAGTGTTTAATCAGCTTTTAATCGTCAAAAGTACTCGAGGAAGACTTAGTTAGGTGATTTTTGATAAAACAATCTTCCAAATGCTAGCAGGGTCGTCATTGAATAATATTTCAAAATGATACAAAGTACAAATTTCTAAACAAAAATTAATGTATTTGTACAAACTAAAATTTTTAGTGATTTATTTTAATTTCATTTAGGATTTATGCATTTATTTATTTAATTTCTTTGGAAAAATATTCGTATTCGTATTTGACTGAATTTGGCGAATACGAATACATTCGTATTCGAATCCGTCTGAATTTGACGAATACGAATACATTCGTATTCGCCTGAAAATGGCCGAATATTCGACAATTCGAATATGAATACGAATATTCGTGCATCACTTATATCTATACTTTGATTCTGCTGTATCACAAATAAAATACATGGGGTATCGATTCAGTTTATAGATTCCTGGGGCCTAACCGTCGCTTACGATAGCGAACTGATTCGATCAAGTTTTTTCCAGTATGAGATTAATGATATTGATCGATATTGAATGCCATATTCTCAAACTGAAGAAACGTGATCAAATCGGCACGTTATCGAAAGCGACGATTAGATACCTGGTTATTAAACTTTCAATTTGTTTTTGCAATCGATTTATTTTTTATTTTATGGTTTTTTGTTGCTGAATTTTCGTGTCTATTTCGAGCTTTGGACAAATTTTCAATATTTTCAGACGGAAATATATATTTTCAATATACTACATATACATACATATGCGCTTGTGTCCAAAGGCGTACACTGAACCAAAAAAGTACTTAAAAACAATGAAACAGTTCATTGATTCAATGAACTTTTGTCTTAATTTTGACCTAAGACACAGGTACATTGAATCAATGAACTACAGTTCATTGAAAAACTTACAGTCTTAAAATCAATGTGTAAGTTCATTGGTACAATGAAAATGTTCATTATTTCAATGAACTTCTGCATTGAGTTAAGTGAAGCTATAATTTGGCGCAATGTACTAATACATTGTTTCGATGGACTTTTACATTGATTTTAATGCACTTATACATTGAGCCAATGAACGCATACATTGTTTTAATGAATTTTTTCATTGATTTTAATGCATTCTATAGAATTATTAAAAATTTTTTTTAAATTTGTAATTATTTATTTTAATATTATGTACTCGTTATGCTCGTAAATCAAACTAAAGTAAAACAAATTTTATAAGAGTATTTATTTCTTCTTACGTCTTTGTCATATAATGTCAGCGCAAGCACAAAATGAAAAGAAATATTTATATTGCGAAACCAATAATATGGCAACAACGGCACAGTGTAGATTGTATCGTAACAACGGAAATGTGCCGCAGCAACGGAAGGAAGAATTTCAAATTCTGTTTCCGCACAAAAAAAGTACTTTTCTTGATTTATTCGTAAATCGCAAGGAACTATTTAAAATGGCTGTCAATGTTTGAAACAAATAAAAACATGCATATGTACCTTCCATAATTTCGCTTTATCAACCGGTTCATTTTGCCCTGTTTGAATTTTATATTTTAATATCCAGCGTGGTTTATTGGTTATATCAACGAACGTAAAAAAGGCCGCATAACTCCAATACGATAACATCATGACAAATGTTGTGCCAAAAATCCAAACAATATTAGGATCATCAGCTGTGGAAAGAAATGAAAAGTAAATTTTGAACTTAAAAAAAAAGATATTAAAATTATCTTACTCGTTGTATCTAATAATTTATCCCATAATCCTTGGACTTCATTTCCCCACAACTTCCATTTTTCCTCAAAGTCCATTATTAGCTACTCGTACGTTCTAATTCGGACGAAATTTCAAATTATTCTAATAGCTTCAAATTTAGCTATTCAATAAAATCATAATTTATGTTTAAATTAAAAAAAAAAACTAATTCTTATCTGCATTATTATTGCTTTAGTGCATTATCTGGCAATTCGTGGCATGTAAAGTTTAACTACAAGATTCAAAAAGAAGATTGTAAAAATATCATTTCATAAGTGCCTAAAGCTCTTTTATTGCAACACAGTCATAACTCAAAAAAGTAAACTTTGCAAAAAAAAAATAATTTAAGGATAAATCTAAGAAACTTTGACAATTAAAATTGCAGAAAGCAATGAAATTCTCTAAAATAATTATGTAATGTTACACATTTATTATACCTATCGCTCATTTAATCAAAGAACGTCATAACTAAAAAAAAACTAGTTTGTCGGGAAACGAGTTTAAAGTTTTCAATTTACACACAACTTAATGGAGAAAGAAAATTTAGTTTTTCTCTCAAGAGCTGAGTACACAAGATATTTGTGTGAAATTTTTACACAATATTAAGAATTTTACACAATATTGCAGATTAATTCTGCGCCATTAACTCAAAAATCGAATTGTACTATAAAACAATTTAAAAAAAAAACCTTTGTAGATAGGACGGCATACCTGTAAAAACAATATCGATTACCCATCTAAGTCAACTCATACAATTGTCATTCACTCCATCCCAATCCAAACAAAGCTCATGCTAATGGTTTGGCTTAAGACCTTTCGCCGCATATCGTCAGTATCCATCCAACCAAAGGAGCGTTTATTTATTACTTTTTGAAGGTTGTAGAAAGATGATTTTGCAGCTGTAAGGCCGCTCTAAGTTTCTATTCTACGTATTTCATATGTCACGTGGAATATTCGTATACGAGAATTTCCTGTGGTTTACATGAATAACGACTTAAGTCGAAAAACCAAATATTTTAGGGATATGAAAACATTTTTGTATTGGGAACTTCTGACAAAGCTTAACAATTTAAGCAAAATTTATAAATATTAAAAAAAATTTTTTGTCCAATATTATAAAAACAATTTTCCTTCGAAACTTATCAACAATTTTGGCATTTTCATAATTTTAAACTATAAGTAGGTCCATAATATTTTAATTTCAATAAAATAAGTCTATTTTCGATAACATATTGCTTACGATAAAATCGAAAAAGGGGCTCGATGTGTATGTGATAATTTTTAAGGAACAAATAACTCCTAAGTTAATTGTAAATATTCTGACAAACACTAGCAGAACGGAACAACTAGCTGCTTTTGAAGGCCGCGACACCTCATCATTAGCGTTCTTGTGTTTGGTCCACTGTGTGTGGTGTCAGTTGATGCAAATTTCAGCTTAAAGGTTCAATCAGACGTGCCATACATAACCTTAACTATAGAAAACAGCTGCTCGAAACAAACTTATAGGCAACACTTTATTTGATTATAGGTGACTCGTTATAATGCCATAGAAATCAATTAAATTTAGGTTTGGTTATTGCTATGGCATTATGGCTTTGACACGTCTAATTTAAGCTTTATATACAAATTTTTAAGTGTAATTGGAATATATGAATTGTTTTGATTCATCCTATTACAATTTTCTGAAGGCTTTTTTGTAATGAAAAGGCAAACTTGATTTTATTATGGTCAGAAGAAACACTCAAGCTTTTTATTTTATAAAGAAAGGCATCTTTTATTGTTGCTACGTCAATGTAATTTCAGTAAAAAGATGATTTTGTAAAAAATATTCTTAAACTAATTGAAATACATATATGCCTGAAAATGCGTTTACATGTCACGTTTTTTATTCATGAAAACGCAGGGTGACAAACCAAAATTTCTAGTTTGCAAAATAATGTTCTGAAAACAAAAAAATTTTGTAAATTCTCATCACAAATATTTTCTTATTGTTGGTACAAATTGTTTTCTCTGGCAACATTGATTCTTAACAGTATGCGATACACACAACTTTTTCTCAACAATGCGTGTGTACACATACTTATGTAAGTGATAGAAGAGTACCCAGTTGACCACGGCATTCGTTATTGATATCGATTTCGAATATATCTCGAACATTTATCGTGCAAAACTATCGAGAGTGACACTCAAAAATGAATCGAAAAATGTTCAGCTGTGTTTTTTGTCCCAAAAAATATTCGTTATCGAAGTTTCGCTAGCAATATCAAAAGAGAGAGAATATCGAATTTTCTTTGATTGGCGAACAAATATCGAAGAATTTTGTTTCGAAATTTCTTCGCTTTAGTGAGCATTCATTTTTATCGAATCAAGTGGGTATGTATATTAAAGGGTGCGTAGCACTTAATTCGCCGATCACTGCCTTATAGCATGTTGTGCGCTCTCAATGAGAGATATTGGCGAGATACCCAATAAAACCAATAAAAAACCTATCAAATTTAGTTAGTTTAGGAATCTAGTGTCCTAAATATACTTTCCTAGGTTTTTCCATTCTGAATCCCTAAGATATTCCATGTCTGGTATATTTTACAGATGGAAATGATTTGTCTTCTAGTTTGACTGCATGCCGGACAGTAACAAAAGTATTGCAAAGTGGGATAAAGCGCGGTAGCATCTTCGAAACATAATTGAGAAAATTTAACCTAATAACCAGGGAAACCAGGAATATGCTCCTAAAAAAGTGTTTTATGCGCATTCAATATGCACTTAAAACTTTGAAATATGCACTAAAAACTCCAAAAATATGCTCCTAAAAATAATATAAATTGGATTATTTGTAAATGAAAATCTAATTTTAATTCGGGAATTCAATAAAATTTGCATATAAAACAAGACAAAAATAAAATAAACAGAAGAAGGAAACAATAAAAAAATTAATTAAGAACAAAAATATAACTTCTACTTCAAAAGTGATCACGATATCAAAATTAAAACTTTGGAACTGTATTTTGAAGAATAAGACACGCTTTTTGTTTATAATTGTTATTGCAATAAACAAAAACTATTCACTCAGATTTTTAAATATAAATTGCCGCCTGCCACATCTAGACAAACTTTTATACATTGAAAATGTTCTTTTTCAACCTCAACTGATGTAATCGGGGCAGCGTTCGTTACAATTAATCAAATCAAGTTTTTATTGAAATTGACGCCCAGTGAGGATGTTTAAGTTGAAATTTGGAAAATACAAATCAATAGTATTTGTTCCAGCTTTAAAATTTAGTAAAGAAGAAAAATTGTAAATGAACGATTTAAATTTTTAAAATTTTTTTGTTTGCTTTTTCTTTCACAAGAGTGAAAATTAAAAAAATTTGAATCGTTCATTTTAAATTTTTTTCTTTTAAATTTAGATGTCAGAACACATACTAATAATTAGTATATTCTAAATTTCAAATTAAACACTTGTAGTATGTGTTTTCACATCAGAACTCACAAGAAAACGTTTGAAATCGATTCGGAAGCCAGAACATACACAATGACCGTTTTAAAGTCTAATTGTAGCACAATATTGCTTGCTCAAGGTACCAATTTTTTAAATAAATTTTTTTTAAAGTTCCAAAATATGCCCTAAAAATGCCAAATATGTTCTGATAATTCGAAAAAATGCTCAAAATATGAGTGTTACAATCAAAAATGCAAAAACATGCTTTAAAGGGTAAAATATGCAAAAATATGCACTAACAAATCGATGCCAGAATTCATAAAAAGTTCAGAAACGGATAGATATCTTAATTTCGCATTGATATATCAGACAAGAAAAAACATGCAATTGCATATTTGCGGTTTCCCTGCTAATAACACTCAAATTCACAGTCTTTAGTTAACTATGAAATTGATAAGAAAAATCGTTAGTTAAACCACGGGCGTTAGTTAACTATGGACTGCAAATTTGGACTTACATAAGTAACAAATGATCATGAGAGCGGGCCTCCAGTTAAATACAAAAAATACCCAAACATTTAATTTTCTTATATTTTATTTCATACGTTTGTTCATGTTCAATGTTCATAATTTGTACATACAATATAAATATTATTTAAAGCCTTGTATATACCAATTATATAAAATATTTATTAGACCTACAATAAAATTAATTAAAACTACCAAATATTTTATACTTAACTAACCTATCACACACAAATACAGAATATACATACAAGTATATCTATATACATATATGTATATTATTATTATTATTTTTTTTTGTATCGTAAATGAATTTTTTGTTTTAAACAAAAGTCTCTCTACATATGTAATCATCCGTTAGCCAGTAAATTAAATTTGTATATGATTTCTGTGTAATTATTACAAAATTTAAAGCTTTCTTTGGGTTCCGTTCTTAAATTAGTATATTTTAAAACTGCTGCAAAACTTCTCATCATTTCACTTCATAGTGGAATCGGGAAAAGCATCACGCGGTGGTACAAAACTTAACATCATTAGATGACGAGCATAGGACTTGGTAGCTCGGAACAAAGAATCCGTACCATGTAAACGGTCCAAAACACCCAACACTCCAAAACAGTTATTAAATCTGTAAGATACATACATAATCGTTATTAAAAAAATTATATGTATTACAATATACTTGTATATATTAATTTTGTAGTTGTAAAACCCACTTTAAGTGATGAAAATCATGGGCCTCTGGACTAGGAAAGAACGGCAAGTGATAGCCCGAATGAGCATTTAATGTTGAGAGTATAGCCAAGGCAAACCATAGCCAGGCGGTAGCTACATGACTGCCCATTAGGAAAACACCCAAAAATGGTGGGAATAAATTGCTAAAAATATGCTCAATGGGATGGCAATACAATGCCGTTACAGATATGGGAGCCGTCCACTCGTGATGTTGTTTGTGTATGAATTTATAAATGTTTTTGTTGTGCAGCAAACGATGCGAGTAATAAAAGCCGATCTCTTCCATTAAAATACACACTGTCAGCTCTACACACACCCAGTGAAATGTGGGCAATTCGCGTATTGAACTTAGACCTCTTAATTGCATCAGTTTATAAGAGAGAAATGATATGGGTAAACCAATAAATATTTGATTGCTTATCACTTTGGAAATAACCTACAATTAAACAAATTAATTTGTACATACATATGTATATACATACATATATATGTAAGTATTTATGCATGTAATTCGACATTGCTGTGCGCTCTTGTGCTGAATTTTTAAAATTTACCTTAATCAGGCGTGCTGTTTCAACGGGTTCATTTGTGCCCGGTTGTATTTTATATTTACGTAGAAACGCTGGTCGATTTGTTAAATCCATGAAAGTATAAATACCACCAACCAACCAGTAAACTAACATAGTAAAGATGTTAGTACCAATTACCCAAAAGATCAAAGGATCATCACCTGAATAAATATAGAAATCGTAAGTAAAGCGATTAGAAATTTAAGTAAAATTTTCAAAACAAATTATATTTTTTTTTAAATCAAAGTCGTATAAAAAATTTTGTGGTATTCCCCGTATTGGGAATGTAATTTTTCCATTTTAACGCTTTTTCGGGTTTAGCGATTTTTTTTTCGTTTTTAAAGGTTTTTCACGTCTAATGTTTTTTTAGATTTGTTAACTTTATCCGTTGTAACCAATTTTTTCCGTTGGCGATTTTTAATATTTTAGAGAATTTTTCTCTTATTCTATTCTATTGATTTTTTAGTTTTGGAGATTTTTCCTGTTTTGGTGATTTTTTTCCGCATTAGCAGTTTTTTTTTGATTTGTAGTTTTTTGTTTGTTTGGCGAATTTTTTCTTATTAAAAATTTTTTTATTTGGCGATTTTTCTGTATTTCATTCTCATGATAGAAAATGGTAAGAAGATAAAAATTAAGTTTAATAACTTTTTTTAGTTTTGACGCTTTTTCTTAGTTTTGGATTTTTTTTAGTATTGGGAATTTTAGTAGATTTTTGGGGTTTTGTTCGTTTTATTGCGGTTTATTTTAGTTTCAGCGATTTTTTTTAGCTTTGGCGACGCTTTTTCATAGCTTCAACCCTTTTTTCTTTTTTGGGATTTTATTCGGTTTTTGAATTTATTTTTTACTTTTTGCGTTTTCTTTTTCGTTTTTTTTGCCGATTTATTTCAGTTTTAGCAATTTATTTAAATTTTATCGCTTATCTCGGTTTTTATGGATTTTTTTATTTTTATTTTATTTTTTAGTTTTAGATTTTTTAAACATTTAAAGAGCTTGCCTCTTATGGTTTCTACGATTACAGCAAGTTCTCAAAATTACATTAAAGGTGAATTCATCCATTGTTTCGGACCAAAATGTTTGTCTGGAGAAAAATGTTTTTACTGAGAGTTTTTTTGCAAGACTATTCTTTCATTTCGAACATTTTGTCTGGAAAATCAAAGCTACCATATTAAATACGTGTGTAAACGATGCATATTAATTTTACAAGTGGCAACACAGCGGCAAATTTTACAATTTTCTGTTTCTTTAGTTGTTTAATGCAATTGTTTCGTTCATCTCCATGCATACATATGTATATGTTTTTTTAATTTTCCTTTATTTTTATTCTAATAAATACAAGTATATTTTGCGCTTTTATTATTCATATAACATGATATGGCAGCTCAGTTCAACTTTGGCTGAAATATTAAAATAGTTGGCAGCTCAGTTTGATTTTGTCCGGACAAAAATTAAAATTAGAGTCTTAACACAATTTTTGCGGCGCGGTGTGATTTTTGCGTTGCGGGAGACAAAAATAAACATAATACAATGGATGACGGCGACGGCAATACTTGTCATTGTTTGTTTAAATTTTTATTAATTTTTTTGTGCATAAATTTTTATAACTAAAAACAAAAAATGATTAACATTTTATACATTCGCAGATATATTTGATATACATATTTTTAAAATTTTTTTTTAAACTATGACAAAAATGTTTGAACTTCAAAATCATGTTTTTTTTACAATAATGTTGTGAACAGATCCAATTATTCAAAAACTACGGCAACGTCAGCAAGAGAAAGAGTGTCGAAAATTGAGAGAATAAGAAAGTCCGCAATGAAAATAAAATAGATTTTAATTTTATTCCGTCCCGCACTGCGGATTTTTACTTCAAAATCGTATGGAACACCGCACCGCAATAAATAATCGTTACATTGTGCTCAGACTCTTAAACCAATTCAAGCAGAAAATGTTCCGAGCAAAATTTGTTCTCTTCTTCTCTCTCTCTCTCTCTCAAAAATAAAAACGTCAAACTCAGTGTTGGTATCTCTACGAAGAGCAAACGCACAATGAGCTGTTGCGAAAAGGGTAAAAAGAGCAAAAAAATAAGAAAAAGAGGGTAAAGAAGCACAAAATTTTTTTTTTTAATTTTAATACATTAAGCCCTTTTTTAAGTGGTAAGTGGAGAGTTTGGAGTGCAAACATCATAATATAATTTCAAGTTTTTGCCTCAAAATATTTAATACATATATGAAATATATGAAATTAAAAACTGCTTAAAATTTTCTTGTGTTATTTTTATTAAATAAATTTTTTTTTTTTGGACATTTCATTCAAATTGCCTTAAAAAGTCAAAGGAGCTTCATGAAGCAAACATATTTCCCCAATTGCACAAATGACAATTTTAAAAGTTCTCATGAAAACCCTTATTAATTTCTCAAAATGTTAGTAGTTATATGATCGGTGTTAGTTACTTGGTAGGTGAAGCTTAGGTTTAGATTAAGATACATATGTGTGTATGTTACTGAAAAATATTTTAAGCATACAAAAGCATCACTTTTTTCCTTAAGTAACTTACAAGTTTTTGTTTTTGCGATATTCACACTTATTCCAGTTGCCAACATTGACAGCACGTCAATACGATAACAAAAAATTGTGACTTGGCTACCCATTGTCTAAAACAACTGACATCCTCATGCTGTCAATTGATCTACGGTCAATAAATTATTATGCAGAGAATTATGTGGTACTTCCGATTTGTATTTTGCAAGAAGTATTTTAATTTTTAATTCCCAATTATGAAACGTTTTCTAAATTGTTTTTAACATAGTTTCCGTTATTGTCATTAAAAATAATTTAAGAAGGCTCAGTAAATTATTAGCTCTTAAAAGTACATTAGGTTTGTAAATTAAAAATATTTTTATTTTACAAAAAAGCACCAAAAGCACTGTGAGAAATTGTTAAAAAGCACTGTAAATACCCGCTTTTTAAGAAAGGGTATTAACCAAACTTTCGCGTTTATGAAGAGGCAAAAAGCACCAAAAAATACCCGAAACGCACCAAAATACCATCACTGGTCAAACTCCATATAAAAAAAATTTTGTCCGGACAAAAATTTTGTTCGGAAACAATAGGTGAATCTTAACTAATGGAATCCCCTTTAATTTTGATTTTTTAAATTTCAGTGTTAATTTTAGTCTGCATAAAAGTACACCAACTTTGCAAATTTCAAGTGTCTATACATATATAATTTTATATAGGTATGTATGTGGATGTACATATACATACATATGTAGTATATGTGAAAATACGGCCAACTACTTATTCAAAAATTTCGTCCGTTAAAAGTACGAAGTACAAAATTATCACCAAGTTATTGCTGAGTGCTATCGCTTAATTTCCTATAAATTTGCTTTTGTCATCAGCAGTCGTCTAATTTCTATTGTTTAGCCTTCTAATATGGAAGAGTAATTCACTTCCATCGTTCTCCCTTTTTGCCATCTTTTAAAATGTTTCCCATTAAATAACTTTGCGGTTTTGCCACAAATTGTTTGCTGGGAAAATATGCTCTATATTAAAAGTTGTTGGGGTGGGAAAGCGGGTTTGAGTCTTTTATTTATAATTTGCAAAACGTTTATTATTATTGTTGCTGTTATTGCGAGATAAATATGTAAACAAAGCTAAAATGTTATACAGATAAAACAGTCATTGTTCAATTAAAATCAGAATGTTGTTTTAAATAACAGACGGAAAAAAAGTGTATTTTCAAAAACAATGAATCTACGTATGTATGTGTATGTATGTATATACGTACCTATGTATTTATATAAATATTTATCTACATACGAACATATGTTTCTGATTACATATTTTAAAAAGATGTGTTCTGTAAGAAAAAGTAACAAATCAAATATGTACATATGTTATATGTGCATCCATACATACTTACATACATACATAGCTCTGTGTGTATAATGCAAGCTTTAAAAAATATAAATACACATCCAAGCATGTGTGTTTGCACATAAGAGCGAATCGAAAAAGTTAATCGTAACCCTCGTTTTTTGCTTTTAATCAATTTGAATGTACATATACTTATGTACATGTATTTCTAAATACCTACTCCGTAATAAATTTTAATTTTAAATTTAATTTAATCCCATTCTAATATTTTGTTTACACATGATTGGACTCTTCTTAAGCTTAAATTAGACGTGCCATACCATATTGCCATAGTCATAACAAAAAACAAAATTCAATTGGTTTATATGGATATGGCTATGGCGTTATGGCGTCTCACCTACAATCAAATAAAGTGTTGCCCATTAGTATGGTTCGAACAGCTGTTTTGCATGATTATGGTTATGGCACGTCTAATTTAAGCTTAACCACTTTTACTAGTTAAGGTAATAAATTTATATCATTTTGCATAGTTTTTCTCTCCTTTATGACAACCAATATTGCTTATTTTCCCCATTAGTTTAACCAAGATTTCCTTACATAGTGTCCACACCTGATGAATTTATATCATGATGAATGCCAAATTGATATCATGATGAAAAATTCATGACGTATAGACTCAATTTATTAATATTATGGTAGCGTTATGATTATATAATCAGAGCTCACGGCCTGATAAAATGTCATTTTATGTGTCACTGTGCATTTAATGTTTATTTATTAAACAATTTTCGTTAAAAAAAAGGTGGCACAACAACTATTTGTGACAAAAAAATTAAACAACACGCAAATTAGATACTTTTGGCAAACGTTTTGCAAATATTTGTTTAATTCATCATGATATAAAATCATCAACGTCCACCTACCCCTTTGTGTTGATATTAATGAAGAAATGACAGTTGCTCTGTCGGCGTTATATTACGAGTTATGATATAAAATCATCAGGTGTCTACACTATTTTAGTAATATTTCTAGTTGATATAAGGTACCTGTGCTTTTTATATTCGAAGAGAAATTACACGAGTGGATATTCATTTTATATTATACACTGCGGTGTTGCTATTATTTTGAGCATATCTGCATACATGCATATATAAGTAGATATTTACAATCAGCGATGCTAACTTGCTGCTTTTGGCACTATTTTTAGTGCTTTTTGAAGACTCATAACGCCAAATTTAGTGCATTAGTGTCAAACTGAGAAAAAGCTCTAAGTATTGATTTTAAGAAATTTTTGTATTTCTAAAAATTGCTAATAAAAGATTGGTGTATTTATTTTTTAAGTGTAATGCATACTTTTTTCGTTTGATATATTTCACTAAAGATGTTGATACTATTGACGAATTAGAGAATAGCTTAGAAAATATTCAACATTATTAAACTTTTTAGATCTCCAAATTACGCTTTTTGGTGTTTTTTTTTAATTTTGATGTGCTTTTAGAGCCAAAAAAGTTGGCATCACTATTTACAATATGCTGAGCTTAATTAACAAACAAACAAAAAACAACTCACATTCATACATACATAAGTACATGCATATAAAAAATACCGATTTGTTAAATTTATAAAAATACGTACCTGTTATGTCGATAAATTTGTCCCATTGCGCTTGCCAAAAATTTCCAGAGGCTCCCCAGAAGCTTTGTAAATGCCTGGTGGGAAGTAAAGGAAAATCCATTAGTTTTTCCATTGCAAAAAGCTAACTTTTCTCTTTGATATTTAAGTCAATTCGTTCAGATCTTTTAAAAGTGGCTGACTGACTGATCTGCGTTATAAATTTTTTTATCGTCTTCAGGCAGGTATTCTCATATTCCATACAGATACACGCATACTTTTACAAGTAAAAAACCGAATTGCTTACCCCAGTTGACAAACACGCCGCAGAGGGCACTTTCATCAATGACATTTGTCATGCACGATATATGTCGATTACAGACTTTATGACAATCTAACAGAAACCGTAGTCAAATACTCGGTAAAAAATGAACTACTTAACTGATCATGCTCAAAACTAGTTGGTGGATATTATCTGTAATCTAGTTTAATGTAAAATTTAATATAGTTTTATTAATGAAAATGTTATCGCAATTGTCAGTTCTACAGTGACAAGGAAAATATGAGCGAAAGTGTCGCTTTTGTTGCCAAGTGTGAGGCTAGCGGCAATTTGAAAGACATGGCCAACTGGGACACTGGAAGTATCTGTGTGAGTGTATTTACGTACATACATGTGTGCAAGTTCATTCTATTAGATAGTTTTAAGTACAAAAGAGCGCTGCTTTTCGTACTCATTTGTATAGATATATACAGTGATGGACTTAAGTATAGGCACAAGCATAATTTTAAAAGAAACTGCTAATTTATTTATATAAGGAAACACGAAATATTTATTTTAAGAATTAATTATAGTTATAAAACTTATACATTAAAATAGTAACCATGAAAATTAAATATATTTTCTTTGCAAAAAAAGTTATTTAAAAAACACATTAAAGAATTCATTATTTTACTGGAAAAAAGTATAGGCACAACTATTTCTACATAAATAAAAACTACTTGGAACATTTATCTAATATTTAGTTGGGAGTCCCTTTTGCTTAATAACGGCCTTAAGTCTATTTGGCATGGAGTGGACTAACTTTTTAGTTATATTTTCGCCTATGTTATGCCATTCTTCCACCAAAGCTGCTTTCAGCTCAGTTCTATTAAAAATTGCGCGTTTTCGGATTCTTCGCTCCAATTCCTCCCACAAATGCTCAATGGGGTTTAAGTCTGGGGACTGCGGGGGGTGTGGCAAAACATGAGCCGTATTATATGCAAGCCACATCTTTACGTCATGGGCTGTGTGTTTCGGGTCGTTGTCTTGCTGGAATGTAAACGACTCAGGTAAGTTTAGCTTTTCTGCACTTTTTTTGACATTTTCCTTTAAAATGTTAAGGTAAACTGTCTTGTCCATTATCCCCTCAATAAATACGAGCTCTCCCACACCCGCAGAAGACATACAGCCCCATACCAAAACACCTCCGCCACCATACTTTACTGTTGGTAAAAGATTTTTTGCTTCATATGCAGTGTTACTCTTTCGCCAAACTCTAGCGTGTCCATCAGATCGGAAAATATTAAATTTACTTTCGTCTGTGAACAGTACCTGATCCCAGAAATCGCATTGCCTCTTTTCAAATTGTTTGGCATAGTCCACTCTCTTTTTTTGATTAACAGAAGATATCCACGGTTTGCGTCTAGCCACACGTGAGTTATACCCAGCGTCATGTAACGTTCTCCGAACAGTTTTTGGGTGCACATCTTTGCCAAAATCTTGTTTTATCTCTGCGGCAACCTGAGAAGATGTTATTTTTGGATCGCCTCTTACCTTTCGTACGATTTGAGCACGTTCTCTCTCAGTTAATTTGCGAGGACGACCACAGCGACTTGCATTTTTAAAGTTTATTTCGCCTTTGAACCGATTTACAATGGTCCGTATGGTAAAACGGCTGCGGTTCATCAATTCTCCGATCTCAGCAAACGATTTGCCTTGGTTATGTAAATGTAAAATTATTTTGCGCTGAGATTCAGTCGTTTCACATTGTTTAGAACACATTTTAAAAAGATTACAAACAAAATTAGTATTTTCTAAACTTTTGCAACTTTTCAATTACTTAAATGAATAAAAGATTAATAACGGAATATAACAGCATGTGTCAAATGTAAAATTGTTGCCAGATTATTAAAATTAAAATAAAGGGATAGATGCCTAAAAAAGTGTGCCTATACTTTTGTCCATTGTATTTTAGAACTTTTTGTACTTTTTATCTGCCAACGGTTTAACTCATTTTTCTACACGAATAAAACTCCTACAGTCTTGAAATATACAGCACACTATAACATATTAATAGTAATATTAATATAAAAAATATTCCTTCTGCTTTTAATGCAAACTCTAAATGCTACATACATGGCTGTTGTGCCTATACTTAAGTCCATCACTGTATGTACATATATATATTATAATTTTATTTTCTTATTGCAATAGTAGTGTTGCCGGATTCCTCATTTACTTTTGCACATACAATACTTCAAAACTTTATAAATTCACATAATACCTACAATACAAACAAAATTATTTTAATACACAATTAGCCTGGAAAAAAGAAAATAACCGAAACTAACACAGTCATCTTTAAGTAACACAATTGCAACAATTTTATATCGCATTTAACAGTGCCAGTCAATTGATCTGTAGTAATGAGGGATATATTCATCAATTATAGAATGTACATATGCAAAAACTTTAAAAACATTGCGTTTTATTGTGAAATATGTATTTGCGGAATAAACCTTTAGTACGTTCGGTCTGTAAAATTAATATTTAGAATTTTTAAAACATTATTGTGTTTAAAAAATATGGAAAATCATAAATGATTTAATTTATGTAGTATTAACAATTTGTCGTACACCCAATACTTTATGTTACTGTACTATGATTTGTTTATATTGAAGACGTCCTGAATAAAATGAATTTAAAGTTGGACTTGGGGTTCTTTACTTTGCAAATGTTCTTAAACAGTACTACCGTTCCTTTAAATACAGGGTTTACTGAGATGTACGCATCGATAGATGAAAAATACTGAATCCGTCAGTATAAAAACATATTGAGCGCAATGATGAATATAATTGCTCTAGAAATTTTTCCCGGGGAATAATTTCAAACAATAGCAAGTGATAGTAAAAACTAAAATTCTAATAGTAAAAGAGAAAAATTTTATTCATGATTGCCCTAAATAGTAGTATGAAATTTTCTCCTCCAATTTCAATGAAATCATTTTCTTAGAAAGATATTTAGATAATGTTGCTGTACAAAATAAGCGATCGTTGTTGTGGTTTTTTTTATATGAATTTTTGAAAAACAAAATACAAAATTCTTATTTTTCTTATTTATTTTATTTAGAAATAATGTTTGCATAGATTAAAAATAATTTCGTTGCGGAATTTCGAATTTACTTTTTAAATAAAAAGGGCCAAACCTTTCTCAAGTTATGCTAGTATATGTCATCCAAGCTGAAAAAAAAATTCAATTTTAAATATATTTAAAATCTGTACAGTGTTCAACATATTTATTCAGTAATAGATACATTTTTCCGGAATGAAAATTATTGTACTTTTCTGATATATAAAAACATATTTTTTTTGTTCTAAGTTTACGCAGCGATTTACTTTTTAAATGAAATTAAAACGCTGAAGCAAAATTACGTAAAAATTTTGTGACCCAAAAATAGACCAAGAAAAAATCCCATTTTTTGATACCTCGGTCTATACCAGATATATTTTTATCATGACTTGATGTTTGTTAAGCTATTACGTTTTACTATCCCGAAAGTCTCATCGGCATCACTTAAGAAAATATGGCTCTAAAAATGTATAAATTTTTTAAATAATTGAAAGGGAAGTGTTTGAGTTGCACTGTGGGATATTTCGCATTAAATTACACAGGAAAACTCTTTTTTTTTATTCGAATCAACCTAAAGATGTGAGTGGATCGAAAATTCAATATATATAGTAACTAAAATTTTTGCTTCTTTTTTTTTAAATTTTGTTTTATTTAGAAAAAATAAATTGTTGTTTTTTGTGAATTAGAGAATTCTGAAAAAATTTGTATGGCTTCAAATTCTATGAATTTCATGCTAACCTAAATAGAAAAATGAAAAAAATGGAAAAAACAGAATTTTAATAGTGATACATATAAATGTGTTTACCAAAGGTATACACAACAATCGTTTCTCATATTCTGTTTCATAGAAAATTTAAGTTAAATAGCTGATGTTAATAAGAATCTCTACCCAAGTAGATAGACTAGTGTGCTGATGAAGTGCGTGGCTGCACAGAAAAGTATCGGTATTTCCGCCAGCTAATAAAGTCTAAGTATAATCTTTCTTCTCTTCTTTAGAAACTCACATTAATTGAATTGAAATTACTGAACTTAAGCCTGACTAAAAATTAAAGAATCTAAAAATGTCTCACTTCTATGAATTATTGCTTGTATATATTTCGTCGTCTTTTTTCTCATTCTATAAAATATCTAATTATTTCAATGAAGAAATTGTGAAACTTGTTTTTTTCAATAAGGCAAGCCGAATTAATATTAATACGGGAAGTGCTACTTCCGTATGAACTCATCTTGTAAACAATAAGACCAAATTCCATAAAGAAAAACACAACTTTCGTGTGAATTCCCTCTTGCTGTTTGAAAAAGTACTAATAAACAACCTTCACTGTTATAACTATTAAGCGAAATGGGTAAAACTAAAGCTTCAGATATCGAAAATAAAATAACTAAATCGATATTAGGGTGCCGCTGCGGCTGAGTGGTAGCGATGCTAGCCTCTCAGCCCAGAGGTCGTGGGTTCGATTCCCACCATAGACTCTGGGTGTTTTCTGCAGACAAGCTAATCGCTTTGCAAGTTGTGTTTGTTTAAAAAAAAAATATGTACATATATTATTTCGTCGATTACTTGCTTTTTAAAAAAAAAAAAAAAAAATAAAGTAAAAATTAAAAACTGCACAACTTATAGAAAAACTTATCTTTTAAGCAAAAAACTGCTTAAAAAAACTGCTAAAATTCGTTAAAACTTCACACTTGGCAACGCTTGTTATGTATAAACACCGGAATCAGATTATAAAAGTATTAAAGAGTTTTTTTTTAATTTTTAAATTCAAACTGAGTGAAATAAGTCCATGCAAACTCAAGAGAATTTCCAAATGAACAACAGATCAGCAAAATTCATTTATTATCTGAATACATTAAAATTTTTAAAAGTGTAGGCCGACTAATGGAACATTGTTGATAAACTTTAAACTTTTACTATGAATGGTTTTTAGCAATAAATTTTGGCATATTTCATTATCTTCTTAATATTTTGTATAAATAAAATTGTAAATTTCTGGACAGTGATGATAATCGTACAGTAATTTCTGTTTTTTACAGTAATTTTGGGCTTCGTCCCGTTACGCCCATACAGTAACTTGGCTAAAAATTTTACTGTCATTTTGTATTAAATCTCACTTCTAATATAATATAATAATTATATTACGCAAAGATAATCTATCAAAAGTTAAAATTTTGGCCAATTTTTAAAAAAGTTTGTTCGCAATAATGTATCACATTTTGTAATACCCCTGTAGGAAAATCACTAGTCGACTACAAAAATAATTAACTTATACATACTTTAATTTTCTTAAACTAACTAAAAGCTAACTACAATGGAATCTAGAACTAAGCCAAAATCAATTCTTAAGATTAGTACGTAATTGGATCTGGTGAGAGCCAACAAATTTACTCTCAACTACTTTGAAACTCATTTCAATTTTATATTGACATCCCAGTGGGGAAAGGTAATGAATAGTAATGTAGAAGGTAATGTACAGCATGTATAATTTTTCATTCTAGAATTCATTACTGTTAACACAGAACATGTTCGTCACAAGTAAAAACTATACATTCTTCTTCTGCACGTGGTAATCAATGCGTAATTATTGCATTTGCTCAAATTACCTTCTCGTTTCTAAGGGATGTATTTTCTAGCTTTGTAAAATGGTGCATTATTTCTCCCATTATTTTTGCAATTAATGTCTACTTTTACAGCTGGGATGAATGTTGCTGTTATTATTTTAATTTGAATTCCAACAATATCTGTTTGCAATTTTACTGACTATCAGGTGACTTAAATCAACTAAGTCAACTTGAAGTTGGTTCAAGAGTAGTGCAGATTGGGACAATGGACTACCGCCTAGGATATCACAATTTTAAAATATTTAGTTGTTTTCATTGGAAAGTAATCCAAGTCTCAGTCAGCACTAGTTGCGAAATAGTTAAGTTAAAGTTATTTTAAAGTTAACTGAGTTTCCGACAGGGACGTAACAGTTTTCAATTAGAGCTTTTGTAAAATAACGTGCATAAACTCCTCAGGTTGGTAAATTTCTGAAGCAACTTCGACTTTGCTAGTACTGATTTTTTTTTAACATTTACTTACTGTATGTATCTATAATATCAAATGAAGACAATTTAAAATAAGATTAAGGTTCAGATAATTATTCCTCAAAATTGTGCGATTTTTATTTAAAAAAAAACTAGAAATTTTACAACATCATTTTCCCTACTCTTTCGCTAGTTTACTCAAATCTTATAACAATGACAATTTTCAGGACTTGATTGATTTCATTAAGGAATGTAATATTAATATAATAAAAAAGAATAGAAAAATATATTTAAAAAGTTATTATTAGAATAAAATTAAAATTATGAATATAACCGCACACTTATACTTCACTTATATGAGTCTAAACAAAATGTTTGCGGTGCGTTGCGATTTCTCGTTGCGGGAGAGAAAAATAAACGTAATACAACGGAAGACGGCGACGGCAATGCTTGGCATTGTTTGCTTAAATTTTTATTTATTTTCTTTGTGCATACATTTTTATAACTAAAAACAAAAAATGATTAACATTTTATAAATTCGCAGATATATTTGATATATCTACATATTTTTTAAACTTTTATAATCTATGACAAAAATGTTTTACAATAATGTTGTGAACACAGCCAATTATTCAAAAAGTACGGCAACGTCGCCAAGAGAAAAAGTATCAAAAATTGAGAGAATAAGAAAATCCGCAATGAAAATAAAATAGATTTTAATTTTATTCCGTTCCGCACTGCGGTTTTATACTTCAAAATCATATGGAAAACCGCACCGCAATAAATAATCGTTACATTGTGTTCAGACTCTATTTCGAAAGAACATATTGTCCAAATGTCTATCTATATAAAATGGGATTTGAGTTCTCTAATCCTCGCACAGAATTGAAAATTTTTATGAATCAAAATTTTTAAATCACACGATGCGACAGTCCAAAAAAAACATGGGACCGGATATTATTTTTCTTGTAGGGCTTATCGAGTAAAACAATATACCGGACACCTCCAAAATCCAGACTTACGGTTAAAAACCCGGTTTTTTACCTTTGCACACTTATAAGCCTGTAACTTTGTTGATAATGATCCGATTTTCAATTTCTTCAAAAAAAGAAAAAGCTGAGATCTTTGGAATGATATATAATTTATTTAAGAAAACTTGAGAAATTTGGGTGTTATTGTCCAGCAAACACAAGTTTTTTAGATTTCTTAAAAATTTTTCAATTTTGGTGACGTTTTTATACAGTATTTTATTAAGAAACTATAATACTATTGAATTTATTCAAAAAGTACGTTTATTTACGATTACAATGCATATTTGGTGTTAAAAATAGATAAGCAATTGACTGAGTTATTTAACTTTTCACGGTTCCTGGTTATAACACATGCATTCATGTTAAACATGTTAGTAGTACTCATTTCTAACATACATACATATTTACATTAATACTCGTATGCCTCCTATTAAATTAATTATATTCCACCACATACTTACCATGTAAGGACACTGCGAAACACAATAAAAACGGCCAAAGCACAAGTTATTATAAAAATAACACTGTGTAACGATGACAACCAACGGGGTTTTTGAGGTTCATTCAATGCCGGGCCAAAAGCATAAGGGTCAAGCGGCAAAGCAGGATATGAAGGAGTAGAGGGCGCTGATAAAGACGATCTATTTTCGTCGTTTGCAAGTTTATCTGTTTCTAGTAAATTGTGTTGCATATAATTAGGCATTGTCTTTTTGTTTGCCTTCGCCTCGATTACTTTAACATGTTTCTGATAAAGTGGTGGTGCTGGTGGTGGTGGCTGTGATTGTGATGGCAATGTTGTTGTTGGAGTCCTTATTATTTTATCATTTTCGATTAGAAATGCATTAGCAACTAAATTCGGGGCACTTTCTTTTGCTAAGGTTTTCGATATCGTTGTCGTTGCTGGTAAAGACGAAGATGTTGACGCCACCATTGTTGAACTTTTTAATGCTGCTGCTGTTGTTGTGTTTGTTATTATTTTTTTATTATTTGATAGATTTGCCATTTTGTTTAAACTTTTATAAACCCAGTTAATTATGTGTTAATGTCTTACAGTTATTCTATGAAAAAAATCTACAAGAAAGAAAAAAAAAACACAAAAATGGTAACAAGTAGAAAATGAAAGACAACATCATCATAACGGGAAATATTATTAGTTTGAGTGCATGTGTATGCATGCACACATATACACACATACGTACATAAATATATTAAATTTTTTAGTATGTAAATGAGTTTAAAAAAATCCTTAATAGTAGTTGACTGACCTTGACATTTAATGAAGTTCGATTTTTTTAACAAAATAATTAGAAGTTATGCGTAGGCGTAGTAAGTTTAGATACATACATAAGTATAATTTTTTAATTTTTTTTGAAATGTTTCATATACCTTTTTTTGTAGTTCTAGAAAAAGAAATTCATCAGAATCTCTTTTATTATTATGTTTTCATTGAAGTTATTGATTTTTTCGTAGTTTCTTTCCATTTTAATTGTTAAACTAATTGCTTTTAAGATTAATGTTTTTTCTTGTTGAGTACTTAGTTTCACTATTTAAAAATACAAAATAATTTTCAATACTTTTTTCACTATCATATTTTTAATTAATTTAATGCGTATGTAATTTACTAAATATTTATTTTAATGTTTCTTTGTTTACGTTCTTTAGTGCCGCCTTACAAACTTGAGTTTGTTAAGGTATGAAGACCAAAAAGCTTTTTCCCCAAAGCTTTTTCATTGTACATATGTACATATATAAAAGTGGTGCCACATGTTAAATGCACTGTGCGAAAAGAAATATAAAATGTTTTAAAACATTAGCACTGACGCATTTGAATATTTAAATACAATAAAATCAAAGTGTGAAACATTTCAATTTGTTCGATTAAAAGAGCTTTTTCACACCATACCTCTAACATTGACTATTTACATGTAACTTTTATGATGAAAACAACCAATTTATAAAATAAAAAAATGCACTTCATAATAATGTTCAATACTTTATATTTAAAATAGATATAAAGGACCTGTGCCAAACGGCAGCAAAGTACTAGTGCAAGTAAATTTTTGACGCTTCTGAGGTGAATAAAATTTCATTAGCCTTAGGGGCTAGTAGAATTTTTGACACAACAGATACATTTCTCATACATTTATGGTACCATAAAAGGTAAAACCGCCGCCGTCGCTTCGAGCCGTCATCCATTACATACATTTTTACGTCCCTTAAATGTAGTTAGACTCTGAAAAATGCATTGTTTATTTTAATTTGCGAAATCATATATGTAAAGTTATATAATTTTCTGCTACAAGAATATTGTTTTATATAAAAATATTCTTTTAAAAAAATGTTAGTAGCCGCCGGCTTGTAGTAAAATTTTTTGCTTCGCCGCCGCAGCAATTTTTTCATCAGCTTCTTTCTATGCTAAAGCGAATTTGTCAAAATTTTACATTGTTAAAAAAGATATCATTTGGCACAGCAGAAAAATTAAATTTTTTCCCCACAGGCAAATATTTTTATACTATAATACTTTTCTACCGTTTGGCACACGCCCAAAATATAAAAAATATGTACTCGTACTATTGTATAGTTACATATGTACATACATATGTATATGATATTAAACTTAATTATTTGTTCGTTACTATCCACACAGGTACATATGTACATATATTTAATAAATCTAAGTTTTGCAGTTTTGTTGGGCTAGCAATGTAACGCTCCGCCTTTTTTCGATACAATACCGATATCGATACTAAAAAAAAAATATTGGCCGACACGGACACCGATACCGATCGATGCGCATATTACAGTAATTATTTTATTATACAAAATTATATTATAACCCCCTTATGCAAAAAAATTAACGTGTTCTTGAAGTGTACGTTAAAACCGGTTATTGTATGGAAATTTTGTTTTAACGTACACTTCAAGCACATGTTAATTTTTTTGCATATGGGGTAAGAGATTACATGTCAATATCTACAGCCTTATTTATAAAAATTATTAAGACTTTATAAAGACTTTTTAAGAAAAATTTTTATGAAAATTTGTTTTAAAGCCTTAATAAGTTTTATAAATAAGGCTGTTAAAATTAATATTAATAAGATTTCAAAAAAAAAAAACGAATTAAATTTGAGTTCTCTGTAAAACTAACAAAAAAAAAACAAAAGTTTTTTGTTCAATAAAAAAACAGTAAAAGAGATTATTAATATTTAAAATTGATAATTGATATGATAACAAAATATTATCAACTCTTGCGGAGATATACGATTTCGCAAAAATTTGTTTGAACCAGACCTACAGTGGAAAATAGTATCTCAGATGCGACAGAACTAATTTACAAACTTACAAAAATAAACGTTGAAAATTAAATTGTCTGTTCAAAAAAAAACAAACTTAGAATATTTATTTAGGAGAGGCTTGAAGCGTAGATTCGCAATAAAGTCGCAAATAATAAACAAAACAAATTAGAAATTTATGAATGGAATGTGCATGTTATATTTTTAGTATTTTAAATGAATATAAAAGAACCATTTGTGTTCAGCCGCTGGTATTTGATCTTAAGAACTTTTTCTAATGTATCAAAACCTAGCAAGTATGCTTCTCATATGCGAAAATACATACATGTCTAGCTAGTGTCACATTTTCTTGACAAAATTTTTTAACGGTGTTTTGTGAAAATCAACACTGGAGGCACTGTTACCAGAACTTCTAGGGGTGAAATCGTCAAAAACTACAGATTTCTGTGAAAAAAATCGTCAAAATCGTCGTCATTTTAGAAAATCGTCAAAAAAACGTCAAATCAAATATATTAAATTTTTTTTGTATATTAATTGTTTTATTTATTACAAAAATTATTACAATGTTTCAAACTTATTAATCATGATTTCAACAAATATACACATACATATACATTAATATATATGTATATAATCTAAACATGAAAACAATTAAAATTAAAAATAAAAGATAAAAAAACTTAAAATGAAATCAGAATTCACATACCTACATATCTATTTATTTTTAAAACAGATAATTTATAAAAAAAATAATTAGCATTTTTGTTATAGAAACATTTTATGTATAAATATCAGAATTTAATATTTTTAACAAATTCGAACTGATCTCAGTGTCATAGCAGTTTGACTTTTTAAGTTTTAAATAGTCCTTCGTATATAGGATGACTTCTAAAGAATTTTTTTGTAAACGATTACGAACTTTGGTTTTATTTAAATTCACCTAAATATCATTTCGACATTTGCCGATGAATGTGGTAAAATCATTATATTGCGAATAAAATTTGTTAAAATGGGGAAAGCCAGACTTGGATCAAATCTTTTCATTTCGGATATTTTTCGGAAACTTTTGTAAAGCTTGTTTCCTTTCCTTCAAAAATAGTTTTAAAATCTAAAAATTGCAATTCCCTATCATTTTCGTTTAAGAAATTTAGAAAAGTCTTTGCAATGTCCAGAATAGAGTTGGATTCGCCATTTACTATTAGGTTTGGATGAATTATGTTTAAAGATTTATATTGACTTTCAAAATCAAATCTTTTAAGTATATGGTCTCATAATTCAATGTAAAAGTGTATACAATTATGCATTATTTCTTCTACATCACTTTCACAAAGATTTGAGTTTGAAAGAACTTCTGCAGCGTAAACACATACATATATATATATATATATATATATATATATATATATATATATATATATATATATATATATATATATATATATATATATATATATATATCCTTTTTTATTATTCTCGAAATTAAATTTAGAAAAATCGTAATTTCTGGACCTAAAATCGTCACTAGTGTATTTTGAGAGGTGAAAATCGTCGAAATGCAGAGAAATCGTCAATTCTGGCAACACTGACTGGAGGTTCGCACAGATGTAATGCTATCAATCACTGCTGAGTGGCAGTTGATTAAACAAACAAGCAAGGTTGTATAGAAACGTAGACATACACTTTAATGTAGGATTTACACTTTTCTACAAAATATGGATGACCGAAACAGCGCATACGAATTTTTTTAGTAACATAGGGGTCGATTCTGAATTTTTGATAAAAATGAAGTGATAAAAAATTTATCATTTTCACTTCATTTGACAGGTAGTTCTCATAAGAACTAAAATCAGAATCGCATTTTCAATGAAGTATTTTATTTTATTTTTTATATATTTTATTTTTCATTTTCACGATTTCACAGAAACAGAATCGACCCCATGTTTGCAAAAAAAATTGTAAATAAGCATTATTTGCAATTGCAAAAGTAATAAATTTTCATATTTGCAAGCACAAAACATATGCAAGTTCAAAAGCTCAATATGTACACTCAAACTTTTTTACTAACACACACTTTCGCCACTTACAGCCAATCAGTCGTTTTTTTCGGAATTTTAGCTGATTATAAGCAGAACTTAGATTTTCTTTGCAGGATGTTCCTAAATCTGCTCCCTTCAAAGTTTTTCCACACATTTTGGTATCATTAGTAGAGAAATTCAAAATTTTGGAATATATTTAGTTATAATATTTACTATTTTATCCTAAATATATATAATGGGTTTTTTTTCGTTTCAATTCTAATATATACAGACATCTTCTGAAAATCATATTTTTCAAATCGCATATGATTTTAAAAGGATGGTGCTGCGGGTGTTTTTAAAATCATATACGATATATTTCCTTAAGAAATGATATTTGAATAAATGAATTTAAGAACCCTTATTACTTTTAAAATCACATGTGATTTGAAGCATTTGATTTTCGGAACATGCCTGAAGAATTTTTTTGAATGTATTTCTTAAGAAATAATATTTCATTAAAAAATTCTACAGAGTATCACAATATGCCTCAAAAGTGGAAAATGCGCTTTCAAAACTAGAAAATATGCTAAAATTGTGCGTGTAAGACTGATATATCAAAAAACGTGCTTAAAAGGGTGAAATATGCAAAAATATGCAATAACAAATCGATGCCAAAATTCATAAAAAGCTCTGAAACGGATAAATATCTTGTTCGCGCATTAATATTTGCTGAGATATGCAAATATAAAAATCTGATGTAAAAAATATAAACGAATGTTTCACTATTTCAACATGTCTTGTAAATTGCCCAAAGATGTAATCAAATATAACAAGTTACAAGATAACTATCCTACCATATCAAAAGGCACAAACAAACTGCAGAGGCATTTTAATATGTATGTTATTTGAACCATTTTACTTATTACTATATATTTATGAATTGCTTATTTAGCTGTATAATTACTAATTCATTTCACTTTGTTATTTTGTTAATTTTAACTCACCACACTTAAACAAACCATAATCGGTTTGTTTGTTATACATTGACATTTTAAATTAACATTTATTTTCAGTTTTCTTTTGTGCTTCAACTAGTTCGGTTTATTTTTTAAGTGTGAAGTAAATGCTGATTGTTTTTTTATAAATTAATTATAATTAATTTTATACATATGCATATTGCGATGTCATTTCGCAATATAATAATAATTGACAAAAGCAACAAGAAAATAAAAGTGGAAAATCAAAATATTGCAACTTAAATTAAAGCAAATTTTCTGTTTGAACAAATACGCAAAAACTTATAAATATAATTTCTAATTGGAAAAAATTAATAGATAAATACTAAAATTATTGTAAGAGTGGTTCGATAATAAATATTGTCCAGAAAATTAATGGTTATATACATATCATAGAATATGATTGTCGTGATTTTAGAAGCAAAATCAAAAGTGGATAATGATTGGATTTTTATTTTATTATAAATGCAATATCTATATATTTATATGTATGTACCTATTAAATTTCCTTTAATTCTGCAGCAGCTGCTGCTATGAACCTAACCCCAAAAATTTGTGCAACAATAAGTTTGGAAAAGTACAAGTAGTATACAACTCGTAAAAGTTATGTTCAAGTATTTTTAATGATATATGTATATATGTATGTATGTACAAATTTATTGA
Organism: Tachina fera; assembly: GCA_905220375.1. Taxonomy (NCBI): domain Eukaryota; kingdom Metazoa; phylum Arthropoda; class Insecta; order Diptera; family Tachinidae; genus Tachina; species Tachina fera. The sequence continues at coordinate 93,508,866 of LR999966.1, read as the reverse complement.
GGGAACAAAGACGTAAAAACAAAGAATATGAATATTAAATTGTTACGTGGAATTTTTTTTTCCTTGTTTTCCCACTTTAAAAAATTTTTCGCGCACATAATGTACAAACAATTTAAATATTGAACAAAAGTTGGGAAAAAATATTGTAGATATATCAAATTAAAAAGAGAAAAAAGCATTGAAAGAAAAAAATATTGTGTTTTATGTGAATAAGAATATCTTCAAATATGAGCCACGTCCTTTGTCATATTTTTTTTAGAGAATTTGCACAGTATATTTTATTTGTGAAATATAAAGTTGAAAATAACAATTTTAACTTTCATCGGAATGTACATACATATGTACATATGTATGGATGTTTTTGGTCTGTTTTGATTTTGCTCCAAATACTTTTAACGGGTTTATACTATTTTGTATAACAACAGCAGTGCTGTTGACGTCAGCTGATGGCTAAATAAAATAGCATGAAAACAATAATAAAGTAAATTGTGTGACTAAAATAAGAATTTCTAATCTGAAAATGTTAACAATAAGCAAAGACAGGAATAAAACCAATTGATCCTTTTTGTAATAAACAATTATTGCTTTAAATATTTCAGTTTTTAAAAGTGGACATTTTCAAAATAAGAAGAAGCATATGGAAAAATCCTTAGAGGAAATCATAGTTGCCAGATAAATAGCGTTGAAAGTATAGATAAAATACATAAATTTTTATTACACAAATCAGTATAATATATACATACATGTGTAAAAATAATAATTAAATTTTGCTAATGAGATAAAGAAATCATAAAAATTATTTCATATACGATAATTCGACAGGGATATGGTTAGCACCGACATTAGAAATCCTGTATTTATCTACATACATATACCCAAGGCGAATTGACAAAAGGTGGTCTTAATTAGCAACTCTGCGTATTCGCCTTGTATATTTGTTAGTGTAAAATTTCCTGCTGTCAGAATATTTCTTAACGTTTTGATTCATTTGACAGCAGGGAAATTAAGTCAGCTGGTGAATTAAGATCACCTTATGTGAATTCGCCTTGCATATACCTATACAATTATAAAACTTATTTTTGTATATGTTTCAAGGCAAATTCATATAAGGTATACTCGGCTCAAGTGACTTTGGAAAATTTATACTTATACCCCCTTATGATAAAAAATGTGTGCTTGAAGCAAACATTAAACTCGGATTTTCTATGCAAATTTTCTTTTAATGTTCACTTCAAGCCGACATTATTTTTTTTTGCATATGGGAGGTAATGTAAAAAAAATGCACAGAAAAATTTATGTATATATACAAAGTATACTCAAATACAAACGGCGAATATAGTCACCTAATCGTTTAAAGGCTTTATAATGATAAAAAATTTCGGAGCATGTCAAGTTTTCGGAAATACATACTTGTGACAGAAAACTTAAATATCAGAACACACTTGAGTTCTATTAATTAATCATTCGAAATCTTACATTTCCGGATCTACCTACATACAAACTCTTGGTGATATCTTGGTACATTTTTTAGTTTACAAATTATAGATAAAGTAAAGATTATGAAAATAAATTTCTGCTATATTGTGGCAACAATTAATGTCATATACAGTATGTGTATATGTTTTTTGTATTTGCTAAATTGTCAGGAACCGACACAAAAAATCTACAAATTTCAGAAAAAAATTCAACTAAAACTCTCATATATTGCAGCTTTTTATTTAGTTTTAAAGGTTCATATGCTTGAGATATTTTATCCGAACTTAATTTCGAATGCTCTAAATTATCCGTTTCTTAAAATAATATTTTTTAACACATAATATTTTTTACTTGAAAGTGGTTTTGTTTATTAGATTTAACTCAAAATGTTATATATTTGTATTAAAAACTAAGCACATAATTATAGTGATAGTGCGCAAATACAATAAAATACCCAAAAGAAACTAACTTAAATCTGGCAACACTATTTCATAAAACTATCTGGCATCCAGATAAGTTTTATTTTCAATTTAAATTCTCTTTACAGCTGCCCACATAAAAGAAAAAGCAGGGAACAAATAAATTGTGAAAAATATAGAAATAAAAAATATTAAAGAGAAAAATTAAATGCACAAAGCACAAGTCGTAATAAATTGTCAAGAATAAAAAAAAATAATATTAAAAAACTGCCTGTTCATAAGTTTTTTATAATACATATAAAAAACCAAACAAAGCTGCTGCAAAACTCAAATCAATATGGATAGCTTTTCGGATGATGTTGTGGCTCCACCGACACCAGCCTCTGAGACACCCTTAAAAGATTGGCGAGTTAAATATTTAGCTGGTACATTGGAGAAAAAGGATTTCATAGAATTCTTTCAAAAAGAATCGAGAAAATATTTTGAGTTCCAACATGATAATGCTGTGGGTAAGTACCGTTATATATTTATACTACATTTTTTATGTATCTATATATATAAATAAATAAATAAAAATATACATATTTATTTATAAGTATGTATGTACATACATGCATGCACCTGCATACACACATGGGTATGAGCATCTATAATTGAGTGCACACGCATTTTGCTATACATATAAACTTATATTTGCAATATTTATGGATACCTATGTGCATACACACATATCTATGTAAGTACATATATATATATATATATGCATATACAATTTATTTTGTACATAAATATATATATATATATATATATATGTACATACATATCGTCACGTTAAATGCAAACGGAAGTAACTACAATTTTATATATTTTACAGGAGAAACAAAAAACGTTTCAAAATCAATAATAATAAAGTGTTCTTGTAAATTGTCTTCGAAATTTACTTGTATTGTGGATACTTATATGTTTATAACAATTTAACAATTTATTTCCTTTATATATGTATGTTTATACATATTTAAGCTTTTATGCTAGTTACATCTTTTGCAATAAAAAATAGATGTATTCCGAATACGAATACATTATTCGTAATTACGTCGGCTTGAATATCTTTAATAAAGTCGTCGTAAATATGTGCGTGAACATGAAGTTTGATAAAATGAACCATAACCAACCAAAACCTCGATTTCGAATTTTTGTGTAGTTACGTCCGTTTGCATTTAAGGTGACGATATATGTAGCTACATTAAAAACCTATGTTTTATCTTTCCATTTTACAGTTTTTTGACACTGAAATTAAGAAATAAGTCTTTAAATATCAAATTATAATATGTACCATATGCATCAGTCAAATTCACAAAGAAAAGGAACAGTTGTTAACCACAATTTTATGTTTCATTGAACTTGATACAGAGTAGAGATCGAAATGATGGATTGATTTCGTTTGTAATGAACTTGTCGTATTGAATGAAGGTTTTTTTAAGGTTTAATTTTAATATTTTGTTTTTTTTTGCAATTTAGTTTACAACAAAGTGATACTTATAACTTTATGTGAGTAGGTTACATACATATGTATGTATGTAACGACAAATATAAGCAATATCATTTCTGTATAGTATTTATGTATATATTATTCCTCTAACAGCACTTATCAGCTCGTCGTATTGGCGTACGTCATTAACAGTATTTTTTATTGTGAAATTAATATTTAAAATTGATGTATTTCAACATTCTTCAAATAATATAAGTACCCAGCAAAAAATTACTCATTACCATCAGAACTACTTGCCATATAATGACTTACTTTTCGGATTACCAAATTTCATTACTCGCTTACAAATCACATTACCTAAAATTTTAAAAAATTATGCACAAGTTACTAAATGAGGAGATTGATTTTTTTAGATTACGTGAAGAAGTTTCCAAATAAAAAAAGTAAGTACTTCTCAAGAATCGATTATTTTAGTCCCACGCCTTGTTAAAATCATTAAGTTGGTAATCCAGTAGGGAATTGCTTCCACCAAAAATGCTTAATTCTAAACCAGATTACCTTATTTGAAATTTTATGCTGGGTACGTATGTATGTACATAGATATGTACCCAAGAGGCGCCTAGTTTTGTATATGTAGTTTTTGAATATACAGGAAGGACGTACATACATATGTATGTACATATGTATGTATGCTACTCAGAATATGAAACATCAGGAACTTGCCTGATAGTTAGTCTTATGTATGCATCCATTGTGTTTGGTTTTCACTAAAACCAAAATTGGAATAAAACTTAAATTTGAAATATGTGTTACAATTATTTTAGTTAGGGCCTTTCTACTTGTGAGCAACGATATGTAAGTGTGGTCTTTATTTTATTAATTCAATTATGCAGCTTAAGCTTGGTTGGTGGTTCAAAAATTATTAATACACTAGGTGTATGTACATATGTACATATATATTTTTAATTGTTACTATTATTTTATTATTTCCATGTTGTGGAAAATCAAAACAAATTTTTCGTTTTTATGTACTATTTGAAGGATTTTCCGCCAACACCATAAAAAGCCATGAATTTCCGTGTATTACGTATTTAATTTATTATTATTACTTTTTAATACAAAAACGCTAGGCCACAGACAAAAATGCTAAATTGTTGTGCAAATACATTAAAATTTTAACGTCGTGTTTATAAACAATGATGTTTTCTTTATTGCTTCATTTCGTTGTGTTTCGTTTGTCTTATTTTGTTGTGCTTGAAGTCTCCTTAGAAGTTTCTATTTCATAACCAGTTTATTTCTTCATTTTTGCTATAAGCAAATCCAGACAAAGAAAAAATAAAATTCAAAGTGACGTAAACCTTAAAACAAATAACAATTTTTTATTGTCTGGAAATACATATATACACATATATATGTACAACATATGTATGTAATACATAATGAATGTGTACATACATATGTTATGCCCTTTTGGCAGTTAGTCCAATAGGCATATTTTGTGAAGAAAATTTCGTTCCTAAACGTTTCTAATTTGTATGAAAAATAACAAAAATTCTGTTAAAAAAATATTCTTTCCATACTAATTTCAAAACGAAAAAATCGTTTGTATTTACAAAATCTACCGTTAAAACTTGAATGGTGAAAATTTTAGCTAAATGGGACAACTCCCCCTGTGACGCATTGAGGTCAAAGCTCAAATATTGACAAATTCGTCAATTCACCAACAATTCTTTAGAAAATCCGTTCATTTTGCAATGATTTTTCTGAAAATCAACAAGAGCGATGTTTTGAATATGCTTAATATCCCAGTAAAAAAAGAGACTCCAAAAAAGTCATGAAAATCTAGAGTTTGCGATGCGGAAGTAGTGAAAATTTCGATCCGATCTAATGATTTTTACATAGGGTTGTCATTGCAAGAAGTTCTCTTTTTCGATGCCTGGTCTCTGAATTGGAAGCGATATTAAGGAAAATTCCCCTTTTTTGTGTTCTATGATAATATTTTCATCTAGGAATAATGGTAAATAGTTACCAATTTTAACAATCCGTTTCTTTTTATACGAATTTAAGCCCTAAACAGTGTTTTCATGTAAATTGAAGCAAATAACTTTTAAGTTTTAGACTAAAATTAGTTCATAAATTTCTTTAAAAAAATTTTTTTTAAGTCTGGTCAGTATTTTCTAACACTATGAAGGAGTTACAAGGTTTTGTATGACTAAAGTAAGGTTCTACATGGTTTTTTGCTCACTCTCGGCAAATTAAAAATATCGATTTTTTGGAAGCAATGAAAATGTACTTCCACTAGAGTGACTTCCATTTTTTTTCACTGGGATGTTAAATTCCACTGGAGAACTACAGAACTAACAAAAATATTTAGAGTAAATATATTAATAAGAAGAATGTAATAATTTATGCCCTAATTCTGTTCGACGATTGTGTCTATGGACGGAAAAAAGAAGCAGTTGTGATTCTTTAAAACAATTATTATTTATTGTCTATGCTAGAAGGTTCGTGCATTTGCTTTATGATTTTGTGCCAAACATTATTTCCAACACATAGTTTTAATATATTTTTCAAACTATTGTATAATACTTTAATTTAATTATTATATTTTAATAACATGGCAATAATATTTTTATTTTCATTATCAAAGACAACAACCATTTTGAAGAAAATAATTTAGAGAATTCAAACACAAGAACTAAAGCTACGGTCACACTTGTCAAACATTTGCCCAAAAAAGCGTAACCACTAACTGCTAATAAAAAAATTTTCAATTCAGACAAAAGTTTGTCAAGTTAAATAGTAGACAATAATGTTGGATTCAATGATATTGTATATTATTTTTGTTCGAAACTGTTTAATTTGATAAACAAGTGTCTGGATCAAAACTTTTTTCATTAGTGTTTGTTGGTTACGCTTTTTTGGACAAATGTTTGAGAAGTGTGACCGTAGCTTTAAAAGTAAAAAAAAAACACATACATATTTTAGGTTTTAAAACAGGAATCGCAAATAACGATTATTTTCCAAATTTAAGCTGAAAAAATCACACTAATAGAGAAGTCCTACGTAGAAAAGGAATATACCTATGTACTCCATGTTACATGGACTACCTATATACTAGACGCAATGATTTTTTTGATCACAAAATAACTCTTATTTTGTAACTTTTATTTACTCCTCACAAAATAACAGTTACTTTCTGATTTTTATTTTTTGCTCAAAAAAATTTTAATTTTTAAAATGAATAAACTATAAAAAAGTAAATTTAATTTAACAATATTTTTTACACAATATTTTTTACAGACTCTGGCGATAAATTCAATTTTAAAACGAGCGATATTTATTTTAACGCAAAAATTACGCATTCTAAATTTTAAAAATTAAGCAAAAAAATAAAAATCAAAAGGTAACTGTTGTGAGGAATAAATAAAAATCAAAAAATAACTCTTATTATGTGAGGAATAAATAAAAATCAAGAAATGACGATTAAAGATTAATTTCTAAAATAAAAATTATAACCGTTACGGTCCCTGTTTTAAAACAAATTTTTAATTAAAAAGCAAACGCTTATTTTTTATTCACTTTACCCAAGAACTCAGAAGTATTTTCAAACAGAAACGTCCTAAATCTTCTTATAGCCCATTCAGGCTGACACGAAATTAAGTAATTACGAACGAAATGAAAACTGTTTATGCAGGTACTGAATGACATTTGAGTTAATTTCGCAAACATATTATTCACTGCGGCAGGCATTGAAGTTGTTTTTTCAGTTGAATAAATTATTTGTTACTTATACACATATTTCTTTCAAAAATTTTCATAAATTTAATAGATTTCATTGTTTTTTTAATTTAATATTGAATGTCAAAATTGTTATTTCTTTTAATTGTTGTTTCTCATAGTTGTAAATTTACTCATGTTTGAAAATAAAAGTACTTTTAGTACAAAAACAGAGTTGTATATTGTAATTTCTTGTTAATTTCATCGAAATTAAGTAAAATAACTTAATTTGGAAAATGTCAAAATATATGGGAAATTATAGCCCATTCAGGCTGACACGAAATTAAGTATTTTCAAGCTCAAACTACGAACGAAATGAAAGGTGTTTAGGCAGGCACTGAATGACATTTGAGTTGATTTCGCAAACATATTATTCACTGCGGCAGACATTAAAGTAGTTTTTTCAGTTGAATAAATTCTTTGTTACACTTATACACATTTTTCTTTCAAAAATTTTCATAAATTTAATAATTTTCAATGTTTTCTTAATTTAATATTGAATGTCAAAATTTTTATTTCTTTTAATTGTTGTTTCTCAATGTTGTAAATTTACTCATGTTTGAAAATAAAAGTAGTTTTAGTACAAAAACAGAGTTGTATTTTGTAATTTCTTGTTAATTTCATCGAAATTAAGTGAAATAATTTAATTTGGAAAATGTCAAAATATATGGGAAATTAATTAATTTCAACTTGTTTTCGACCGAAATCACGAAAGTGCTTAATTTGGAGTCAGCCTGAATGGGCTATAAAATAATTTAATTTGGAAATTGTCAAAATATATGGGAAATTAATTAATTTCAACTTGTTTTGGACTGAAATCACGAAACTGCTTAATTTGGAGTCAGCCTGAATGGGCTAAAAATATATAAATATTAAAATTTTTTTTTTTAATTCTATAAATATTTAACAAAATATTTGCAAAAATACTTAATGAACTATGACCCAATCGAATACTTTAAAGCTTAAAATTTTGCAAAATATTTCTGATTGTGTTATTTTGGTCCCAAAGTGTAAAAGGGTTGATGTTATTGGTCATAAAATATTTTTAATGATTTACTTTTTTAGTAAAAAATAACTTTGAAATGTCTGTATTGTGGGTGTGCATGCGGGAGAAAAGTCTAACGTAATAGGTCTGTTCGAGTACTTTACTGTAACATCGTTTGCATATAAAAATAAGAATTTTTTCATGTACTCAGTCAATGAACGGTCATTTTTCTCTCGCAATTCGGCCTCTAATTAAAAATAAATAATCTGTATTTTTCTTGAGTGCCTGCGTGTAGTAGGCAGCCACGTAAACCAATGTGCACGCGAACGCAATCCACTAAAAACTTTTTGAGCTAATATCAGATTTTTCTAAAAAAAAATTCTATTGTGTGTCTGATCATACATCAGAAAAATTGGGAAACTTGTTCTATATTTTTGTCATCTCTTCTTACATGTCTCACTTTTTATTTAAAATTTTTTTTTTTTTCAATTAAGGACATAAGCGGCGACAAGCTATTTTTGATTTGTCTATAGAAACATAGATTTTACTTAAAAGTATTACAATAATTAAATCTAATAATCAATTGAATTAAATAAAAATTGTCACGAAACTTCTTAAAGACTTTGAAAATGTAAAAAAGAAATTTGGTAGAACAACAAGATTCATTTCAAGAAAAAATTCTTAGCGATTGTTTGCTAAATTTCTTATTTTTTCAAAATTAGACAATCTAAGTTTTTCATTAAAGGACAGAGTTAGATCGTTGGAAAAAACTAGTTGAAATAATTTTTCATGACAGTTTGTTGAACTTTTTTGAAATTCTCATTTATAATTTATACAACTGCACATGAAAATGTTGAAACTTTAAATACTTTAAAATAATTGCATTGCTACTCAATTGTTCTTGTTATAAATATAAACTTGTTGTCTTTTACGTATTTATGTATAATTACTCTATTACTAAACACTTGAGTTAGTTAATTATTTAAGGAAACAATTAAATCAAAACAGCGGCAAAACAAAAAACCATAATTAAATATACTTACATACATATTTATCTTTGTAATAAAAATATTAAATAGTGAGATATACATATCAGCAAAAGTAAAACGGTGACTGCATGTCAGTTGCGTTTCATGCTCTTTGAAGACATAAAAAAAATTTTAATTATGTATAAAAAAAAAACTCGTAAAAAAGTTGGATTTCGAGTATTTGTTCTACGCGGGCTTTGCATATACATATAACGAAAAAACTTCGTAGTGAGATAATAACGAAACATTTCGTTGTAAACTTTTTCATGGATCTTTAACTTAAGTGTACGAGTAATTCTTCAAGGGTTTCAAAACTTACCTCCTGTTTGTGCAAGACGTTTGAGTTAGAAATTTTGGCGTTTTTGTAATAGATTAATTGAAACTTGTACAACTTTTCTTCTGAATAAAAAATTGTCTTCAATTTTGCATATTGCCCTATAATGAAAGAAAGGCACTAAAACCCAACTGTTTTCAAATGTAAACATGAATTAATTTTTCCTGTTTAAGAAGCAAAGTAAAAATTTATTTAGACTTTTGCCAATATATTGTGCCAACCAACAAACTTCCAAAATTACATGCTCATGGGCAAGTTTATGGCAAAATAAGAAAAAGTTACTCGTCAACTCTTACTTTTTCATTAAAAATTCATTTTTCATCATACATTTATTTATTACCAACAAAAAAAACCCAGTGTTTTTCTAACCGGAAAGTTGTAACAACATCAATGTAATTAATTAATACATTTCAAACCACTTTATGCAAAAAGAAAATTGTGTCTCAAAGTATAATTAAAACAGTAAATAATTTATTTTCACACACCGGTTTTATTTACGAGATTTTTTGTTTTCAATTGATTTAAATAAAACAAGTTTAATTGTTCGTTTATTTTTTATCCAAATAAAACTCAAAAGTAAAGGGTAGAAAAAAAATGTTCACACAGTCACAAACTGACTGACACGTTTGAATGTGAATTGAAAGCAAAAAAAAATCATAAAAGCGCTTAATTAAAAATTATTCAAATCTCAGTAGCTGTAGCAGTACAATATACATATGTACATACATACATATTTCAATATAGTTCAAGGTTAACAGAAAATGTGTTTAGGTCGTCGCACGATTTCTTTCCATACATAATTTTTGTTTACATTCACAATAAAATGTGTATTATTTTTATTCAACAAATATTAAATGAAACTTTGAAATTTAATTTGGATAAAATCTTTAATATAAAAATAAAAATTTATTCGCTTATTAGCAGAGAAATGATATTTGGTTTTTATATAATATAAAACTTACTAACTGACATCACCGCTGCAACGAAAACATTTACATTTTCTTTTAAATGTATGTAAATGACTGAAAAAAAGGAAAAAAAATCAGTGGCAATAAGGAAAAAGTGCTTAAGTCAAATTTAACAGTTTTTCAGGAGAGTACTTTTGATTTAATTAATTGATTGTTTTTTTTTAACTTTTGTTATTTCTCCAAAAGGTGTTACTTTCTTGCGGGAGCATATTAACTAATGAAGAGTCCTATAAAAAAAATTTAGAATATATTAGATCAAAAGAAGATTTGATTTGTCACAAAAAAAAAACAAAAACCAAAAACAATGGTTTTCAAAAATAACAATAGGTCTGTTCATTTACTTTCCCAGAAGAAACTAGCAACGAGAGAGTAAAGCAGAAATTTACAAAATTACTCTACCAGATACGAAAAAGTTAATGAACGCTTTACAACTGGTACGGAGCTCATATGGAATTTCAGGTTCGTATACAAACTTTATGTAAAAAAAAATTAGAAAAATGCAGGTTGGTAAATTTCATAAAGGAATTTCCATTTGCTAGTATGGAGTTTTAAAAGAAATATACACGGAATTTTTGAAATCTATTGCCTATCTTATTGATGTTATAAATATAAGTGGAGACTTTTTCAGTCAACTGATACAAAAATTAATGTTCAAACAATTGTTTGGTCAGGGAATTTTTTACATTTCTAATTTTCGTAAATTTGTGATTAATTTTTATTGTTTTTGTGTGTTTTATTTAAATTGAAAAATAAATGAATTTGTGTGTATGCAAACATAATTCTCCAAAAAATTCTACACGAATATTTTTAAGTTTTCAACACACAAAACCACTAAAAATTAATCACAAATTTATGAAAACTAGAAATGTAAAAAATTCCCTGACCAAACAATCGTTTGAAAATTAATTAATTTTTAATTTAATTAATTTTTGTTTCAGTTGACAGAAAAAAGTCTCCACTTATATTTATAAATCCTTAAGATAGGCAATACATTTCAAAAATTCTATATATTTTTCTATTGCAGGTCCGTACTAGCAAATGGAAATTTCTTTATGAAATTTACCAACCTGAATTTCCGTATTTTTTTTACATACAGTTTGTATGAGATCCTGAAATTCCATATGAACCCCGTACCAGGCTTTACCTGTAAAAACTTGTAAAAAAAATTTATTCATATCAGAACCATGGATGGAAATTATGATACAATTGTACTTTTTCTGATTTATTTTGTATAATATTGTTTGATAATATTTTAAATTACAAAATTGTTAAAAATCGAACTTTATAGACAGATTTTGTAAAAAATTTCGTTTCTAAACGTTTCAAATTTGTATGAAAAATAACAAAAATTCGTTTCAAAAAATATTTTTTCCATACAAATTTTAAAACGAAAAAAAAAAAACGTTTCTATTTACAAAATTTGGCCTTTAATATGATATACGAGGGCAGATCATTAACTTAGTATCTTTTTGAAATTCCCGCCCCTTGATTGAAATGGCAACACTGCTCCTATCAAGAGGCAACTGTCAGTTGACTGCTGTCTAAATTTGTACAAGCTGTGTCATTGAGTTTGTGTTTGGTAGCCGTTGATAACAGACTACATAGCTCGTCTTTTGAGCAGGAAATGAAGAAAAAAGTGAATTTCGTGTGCTCATTAAATATAATTTTTTGCTAATCAATCAAACTCAGCTAGACAATCAAACCAAGGAAAAGCTCGATAAATACTATGGGGACTCTGCACCATTGATTTCAATGGTAAAAAAGTGGTTTACTGACTTTAGTTGTGGTGGCACAAGTACAAATGACGCTGAACGCTCTGAGGTCAGTACACCCGAAAATGTTGAAAAAAAATCCACGATCGAAGAGTAAAAGTGATTGAGATTGTTCGATGCCACAGGCATTTCATATGGCAGTGTGGTTTCGATTTTAAACGATCAGCGCTGAGTTTAAGAAAGTTGTCTGCAAATGGGTGCCGCGGTTGCTCTCAATTGATCATAAACGTAAACGCGTGACAACTTTAAAGGATTTTTTGGTGTTGTTTAACCGCAATCCGAATGAGTTTTTGCGTCGTTTAGTAACTTACATGGACTCATTACTGTACTCCGGAGCAGTCTAAACCTGGTCCTAAGAAAGCCAAGGTGAGTTTGTCGGCCAATAAGTTGATGGCAACAGTTTTTTGGGATGCATGCGGGATAATCCACATCGCAGTAAAAAAAGAGACTCCAAAAAAGTCATGAAAATGTAGAGTTTGCGATGCGGAAGTAGTGAAAATTTCGATCCGATCTAATGATTTTTACATAGGGTTGTCATTGCAAGAAGTTCTCTTTTTCGATGCCTGGTCACTGAATTAGAAGCGATATTAAGAAAAATTCCCTTTTTTGTGTTCTATGATAATATTTTCATCTAGGAAAAATGGTAAATAGTTGCGTTTTTTAACAATTCGTTTCTTTTTATACGAATTTAATTCCTAAAAAGTGTTTTCATGTAAATTTAAGCAAATAACTTTTAAATTTTAGACTAAAAATAGTTCATAAATTTCTTTAAAAAAATAAATTTTTTTTAAATTCACTCTCGGCAAATTAAAAATATCGATTTTTAGGAAGCAATGAAAATGTAGTTCCACTAGAATGACTTCCATTTTTTTTCACTGGGAAAGAAAACGACCCCATATGGTCAAGAAAAAAGTTATTTTTCATCAAGATAATGCACGAGTGCACACGTGTGCAATCTCAATGGCAAAATTCTGAATTGGGTTACGAATTGGTACCCCATCCACGATATTCTCCGGATCTAGCACCTAGTGACTAGTTCCTATTTCCAAACCTAAAGAAATGAGTCTGGAAAGAGATTTAGCTCCACTGATGAAATTATTGCCTATTTTAAGGACCTCGGAAAATCCTATTTTTTTTTTTTTGAAGGGATACAAAAACTGGAGAAACGTTGGACTAAGTGTATTGAACTAAAAGGAGATTATGTTGAAAAAAAATTTTTGTTTTGCAAAAACAAAACCGTTTTTAATGCAAAAAGTCACGGACTTATTGTTCCGCCCTCATGTTTCATGTTTTATTTACCATTTTTATGCATTTTTCATTATATTTTAATTATATTCTATTACCAAATACAAAAAACTTATTTTCCAATTTTGAAAAAAAATTCTTGCCTGCTCTGAAATTAATTCGCGCAACATTTTACGAATTTCGTAAAACAAACTTTCATGCACTGGAAAAATATAATCCTATGTATAGAAACATTTTTTGTAGTCTGGGGGGTTACTCTCTATTGCGATGCGAAAGAAAAGTGCTACGAAATCGAACGATTGGTACTCTAATGCGTTTGCGCATTTGCTTTTCGCATCTATTTTTTTTTCATTCGCAGGCCTGGTATCACCGCACTCCGCAATGCGAAAATGTCTGTCAAAATCGTTCAATAATCGCAAATATCTTGCGATAGCTAAATAGCAAACGCAAAGGGAGAAAAACATGTCAGTACGTTGAAAAAATATTTATATTTGATATTGAAATTTTTATTTTTTGAGTAAAAGCAAAAAAAAAATATATATTAGATTTTGCAATAACATACATACGTTATGTATTTAAAAATTTAAAATCAAGGTGAAATATAATTAACCAAACCATATCATTCATACTGTGTTGCAATTTTCTGTTGAAGTGTTAGTGATTATTTTTGGGCGGTCTATCCGTTTGTATGTGACTACCATCTAATCATATTTTATATGCTTGGAACATAATATTCTCTCAATGCCACGCAGATATCTTTTAAGCATTGACATTGATATGCTGCACTGGTTCTAAGTATGGTCCTGGGCAATTTGATGTTGGTATCTTTCCTTGGCAAAGTAATTTTAATACAGCGGTTAGTTTTATAATAGTTGGAATTGTTGTGGATCCTTCAGCTCGTGTTGAATTCCGTTTATTCAAACGGAAATTGTGAAGAAAGTATATCGGACCTACCTATGTAATTATCTCTTAAGACTCGTTCTACACGGTCGTTTTCCTCATCAAACCATAATGCTACAGACTACTCCCTATTTTACTTTTAATTAAAAACTGTTACTTATCAGTTTTTCTTAACTTTCCTTTTTCGAAAAGACGTTTTTTCACATATTTTGACACTTCATTACTGTCAATCTTTGCCATATTTTCTTTTGCAAAGTCAATGTTGCCACTTTATCAAAGAATTTTGCAAAAGGACTTGCGAAAGTAATAGAGGGTACCAAATTGGCATCTCATCGCATTTAGCTTTCGCATGGCAATAGAGAGTAACCCCCTGTTCATTCTTGAAATAAACGAAACTTTCGTAAACATTACGAAATTTTGGGGAAGAATTTGATAATTTTACAAAAATAACGAAATCATTTACTTAATTCACAAAACCTCTTGTATCTTTGTATCGATTGTATTATCATATTAAATACAATAGTGTAACATTTTTGGTTTGTAATTTTCAAAGTGCGAAGTTGAATTGATATCAGGTGGTCTTGATTTGCAACTCTCCATATTCTCTTTGTATAGTTGTTAGTGTAAAATTTTTCTTACTGTCAGAATATTTCCGACCGTTTTGCTTTGATTTGACAGAAAGAAATTAACAGTTGATCGTCAGCTTTTGAATTGAGATCACCTGACATGAAATCGCCTTGCAAAGTGCTTTGCAGCACTGCAGCGAAAAACCAATAGGTTTGGTTAGAACTGCATGCTGTTTTGTATAGTTGTCGTTAAGACACGTTTAATTGGCCTTAAAACCACACTATAATTTTTTTTTCTTTAATTACAAAGTCTAATAAATGTCATTGCTTTAAGATGTTCTTCCTTATTTCTATTAAACTATTGATAAGTACATTGACTTATCAACTGCAGAGATTTGAAATTCACAAATTATGTGCTTGTATATTACGAGTATTATATATAAAAAAACGATTAACATTTGTTGAGTCATTGTATTGTTAATAAAACGTATAATTACTGCAACACAACAAAATAGTATCTGCCAGTATAAATAGAAGCAAAATTATAAAGATTAAATATTTTAATTCATTTTAATTTGTCTATTTGCAATGCATATTGCATAATAGAAATTTCTTTTGGGTACTTATTATCAAATCATTTGCCACCTTCCCTTTATTGCTTTATTTATATAAAATAATTTAAATTTATGCTAATTATGTATAATTTAAAATATAGTAAATAAGTTATTGTGGGTCTACAACTAATGCTTTTCTCTTTATATTTCAGATACCGCTAAAAGCTGTGAGTATTAATTGTTGATTTTGTTAATTATACATATTATTTAGATTAATGTTTCTAAATCTTACACAAATTTTAATAATTCATATCTTTTTAAAAAAATTATCGATTGTTTTGATACTTTCGCTCACAAAAAAAAATATAAACTAAATTATTTGTTATATTTGATTAATTCACAAAACCTTTTGTATCTTTGTCTCGATTGTATTATCATAATAAATACAATAGTGTAAAATTGTTGTTGGAAGTTTTCTTATAAAAAATAAATACACTATTACACTCTTATTTCATATGTTTTTAAAATGTTATATTTAGAGAGAGGTTTCGTGAGAGAATTTGTATGTGGCTTGTTCTTATTTTTCCATTAAAAATACAAAATACATTAATACACTACACAGAGGGTGTTCACAATTAAAAAAAAAACAGAAAGTGTATGTGATACACGAATACTAGATATAAATTGTTGTGAATTAAGTAATTTAAGAATGAAAATAGAAACTTATCAGCCCTTATAAATCACCAATTTCAATGAAACATTGTACATACCTTGCGATCTTGCAAGGACACGATCTCTCGTGTGGAAAAGTTTGCTGCTACGCTCATTAACAATTTAACATACCATTTTACGTATTTATATGCAACCGATTCTTACGAAGTTTTGCTTATATTATGTATCTATATATCGCTAACTTAATACGAAAATGTTTTTCATAGTTTACAGGAGGAAGAAAAAACTAAATAAAAAAAGATGCAATATTGATACAAAAATTTTTTTAAACGCAATTTTTATTAAAAACACTACACATTTAGTGGTGTATTAGTTTTGTTAATATAAAGGAGGTGTATCTAGTAATGGTCTATCGAAATATGTAAAAATATCGATTTCGAAAAATTATGAGTTGGGGCCTTTTCGTATTAAGTTAACGATATGTATGTATGTATATCGTTGATTTACTAAAACAATGTCATAACTTAAAAAATGGAATTTTTGAGTTAATGCTGCAGAATTAACTCCCACATTGTGATTCATATGGTGTAAATATTTCATTAAAATATCTTTTTTCATTAAGTTGTGTGTAAATTGAAGACAACAAATTAATTAATTAAAAAAACAACTATTAATGCGTACAGATAAAAATAAAAAACACGCTCATATGCGAACACTCGATCGCATTCATTTTAAACCGAATACATATTTTTTTAAATAAACAACTATAACTAAAATTTATAGACTGTTTGAACTACAATCATATGCATGAGTATAAAAATACTGTGACTACAGTACAGCTACACATGCGTATATACAGGACTATTTTATAGACACACACATAAAGCACGTTTTCAAACAGCAACACATGCATCCACATATTTTCCATTGTATTTCATATACACAAATGTATGTACATACATATGTATACGGTGGCGAATGATGAATAAATATCCCGAGTATACCAAATGTAAATAATTTTATTAAGATAGATTAATTTTATAAATGTATATAGGAATTATGGATTAATTTTATACCTTACGTATTCTCGATGTATTGTTTATAGTAAAAGCAGCAATCAAATACATGGAATCATGAGAGGGGGATTATATGTACGTCCGCCGTTCATGAGAATCAAGCAAGAACATTTAATTATAAAGTAATTTTATTCATTTGTATAACCTCTAGATAATAAACTAAAATTGTCAGTCGAAATTCTAATGTCAGTCATAGTCACAAATGTGCCCTTAATTATGAAAGTGGTATAAATCATGTGCATTTTTGCCTCGAAATATCAAATAAATATTAAAAAACTTCAATAAATATTTAAATAATAGTTTTGTTCATTTACTAAAAATTTTTAGGAATTTGTAACAATTTTTACTGGAAAGTGTTCATTAACTCAAAAAGTTTGCAAGGAGAGAGCGTAAAAAGAGAGAAAAAAAATTGAGACAAAAAAATTCCTACAAATTATTATTAGTAAAATTTTTACTTGCAAGAATTATCCAACCACCTGTTGTGTGTTTTGTTGTCAAATAAATTATTTAAAAAATATCTGAAAAAGGAAAACTGAAAAAAATTTGAATTTCTTTGTTAAAAAACATGTAAACGTATTTAAAAAGAAAGCATGTTTTCTTAATTTATTGTTTTTCTTTCATTAAGCCACAGAAATAAAATTTTAATGGCAAATAATTTTGTTTGTTTCTCATATACATATATTCAGAGATGGAAAGTGGAATTTTTGTATTTGTTAATGAATAAAATTAAAAAATTATGAAAAATGCCTAAAAATAGTAATAATACAAGAGAAATTGGGAAATAATTTGATATTAAATGCCAATTTCAAAAAAAAATTGCAATTTAAAATATTACAAACAAAATACATCAGAAAAAGTACAATTGGTTCATGATTTCCATCCATGGTTCTCTTTTGAATAAAATTTTCTTGCAAGTTTTTACAACGTTCAAACGTTCATTTACTTATTCATATTTGGGAGAGTAATTTTGTAAATTTTTGCCTTTACCCTCTCGTTGCTAGTTTCTGCTGGGAAAGTAAATGAACAGAGCTAATATTAAATATTTTTTTCTTAATTTTTTTCGGATCTAGAAACTAAAGTGATATTCGGTATGAATGACTTTTCAAATGCAACTGCTACTTCCCGTACTAACGGCCCTTTTCACAATGTACAATTAAAAGCTAACAGGGACTTTAACGAGAAGTTTTGTATGAAGAATTGTCAGTTAAAGTTCACGTTAACTCTTAATCATACATTGTGAAAACGGAGGTAAAAGCAATTATGTATGAGTTGTAAAATTAATTGTGTCATCGTGTAATTTTACAAAATATTTGTCCCGTATGACTGCTTATCTTAAGAAGTTAACAAACTTAGTTGATAACAAATAAATTTACTACCTTATTTGTTATGATTAATTTTTTTTTATTATTACCTAATGCATACACATATCGCTAATTTACTCAAAGAACGTCATAAGTGAAAAAAAATATAAATTTTTGAGTTAATTATGCAGAATTAATCCTCGTATACGCATATCTTGCTTACTAAACTCTTGAGAGAAATATAATTTTTTTTTCTCCATTTACGAGTAGTTTCCACAATGCCAGCAAACTACTTGTCTAGAAAAAATATATGAAAAACATTAAAATTTTCTAGCCAAGTCGCTTGCTTGCATTGTGGAAACTACACATAAGTTGTGTGCAAATTGAAAAATAAAAACTCGTTTTCTGGCAAAGTACTTTTTTGAGTTATGACGTTGTTTGAGTAAATGAGCGATACTTATGTATTTACATATAAGTATGACTAATTTATATTTTATTTCTTTTTTCTTTTTGCATTATATTCTTTCAGTAAAATGTATGTTTAAAGAGGCTGATGCTAAAGAAGGCATTATTGATGTTCTTCTAGAGTTCATATTGGGTGATAATCCCAATATTGTATTGGAAAAATTGCGCTTAGAGGGCGCTACATCGGCAGTATGTGGCAAAGTGTTTAAAATCGGGGAGCCCACCTACAGCTGTCGTGAATGTGGCATGGATCCCACCTGCGTATTGTGTGTTAATTGTTTTAAACAATCAGCACATCGCTATCATAAATACAAAATGTCCACTTCGGGTGGCGGTGGCTGTTGTGATTGTGGTGACGAAGAGGCGTGGAAAAAGTCTCATTATTGTGAAGAGCATTTGGTAAGTTGGCATTTTAAATGAGAGAAATTTATCAGATGGAATTAAAAGTTGATTCAGTTGCTCTAAAATTTTTGTTTTATAATCAAAGTTGAAAATATGCTAAAATTTTATTTTAAAGTCGACACAATATGTGCAATATGTAATAATCGCTTAGTCCTAATTTACACTATGCAAGTCTTATTGCTAAGCTGATTAGTTTTTTACGAGAGAGAAACGAGGGGAAACCAAACGGTTCTGTTCCCATCGTCTCTCTTTCCCACAAATTAATCAGCTTAGCAATAAGATTTGGATAGTGTAAATTAGGACAAAAGGTTGGTTGGCACTCGCTATCCCACATAATCGTTCCACTTTTGAGAAAATGCAACCCTGATCTAATGGAGCTTATAAAAATGTTCAAAAGACAATCACCCGTATTGCGTATGTCACGTCGAATATTCGACTACGAGAATTTTGTCCTAGATTAATCAAACCTTTTACACATTTTCTTTAATCTAGTAGGAAATTGTCGTAGAAGAATATTCGACGTGACATACGCAATACGGGTGAATAACAATAAAAATTAGATCAGTATTGCATTTTCTCAACGAATATCTATGATAGTGAGTACCAGCAATTAAGTCGACTTAAGAAAATCACTGTATTCGAAAGTTTTGACGCTACACCCACGATATTAGCCGTGGTTGTTTACTTATGCAAAAATTTAAAAATTTACTCACAAAAAGAGCTGTTGCCGAAAAAGTACTTAAACGCAAACAGCTGACTGCAAATATACTTAATGTTGGCTTTTCAAATCTCTTTTGCTTATTGGAACAGGATGCAATAACAACATTTCGAGAACAAATTTATAATTTATTTTATGTAATATTTGCAATTAATTTCTTTTTGCATTTTATTTGATTTTCCTAGTCAATTTCTGCAGTAAAAATTTGCAAATACTGAGTCAATTAGAATATTTTGTTTTTCTTATTACTTGCCATTAGTTGGAATTGTTCCCCGGGATAAAATTCACGCGGAATTTTATTCATGATTGCCCTGTATATTTTAGGTAAACGAAAGCAATTTAGTATTTCAAATGCAGTAAAGTTAAGTAAATATTTTTTTAAACTTTACGTAATCGAACAAAGCTATTAAAAGGCTAATAATCAGCCGTCAAATAAAAATATCAGAATATTTTGATCCTGACGACAAGGCGTGCGTGTAACAAAAAAAAACGACTACAAGGACACAACCATATGATTGATGGTTTTATTTGATCGTCACCAGGGCACTTTAAACTGAGACATACTACAGCATACTAAAGCTAAATTTCCTTAAGTCGAGTGACTTAAGGCGATTATTACATATTTCCACAAAATTATCTAAATAAAGAAAATAAATTTAATTTGCCCCAATTATCGTGAATTCATAATCCAATCCTAGTATAAAAAAATATTTCTTCACTATTATATTTCATTAATGAAAATTGAAAAAATAAATCTTTGTTTATTTGCAGCGAGGCAAGGAAAACAGTACCAGCAGTACAATTATTACAGATGCCATCAAAGAACGCTGTGAGATCGCTTTTGTGGCCATTCTATCGTTTTGTGTTAATTACTTGGAAATTGAATCTAAAGCTAGTCTCGAATGTTTAGATGGCGATGGTACGGGCGAGGATTATTTCTGTACCGTTCTTTACAACGATGAATCTCACACGTTCGATCAGGTCATACAGACATTAACGAAAATCGCCAAAGTCCAACAGAAAGAGGCCACTGAGATTGTGGCCAGCATTGATAGGGAGGGAAGAGCCGTGGTTAAATGTGACTCTTTTGGCGAGTGTAATGCTCTAAAAGAAGCCATTGAAAAACAATCGGTACCGCCCAATGTGGCCCTGCCAACTAGCAGAGCAAATCAATCGCTGCGTGTCTCCGTACTGCATATCAGAGCTGTGGCATGCCAGCAATTCGCTCTCCAGTTGCTGACTTGGTTCCAAGAGTTTCTGGTTCGCCATAGTACATTTCGCCAGATATTCGCCCGCATAATCATGGACAAAAAGGCCCCTTATTGCATACGTCATATACTGGAGTACGACGTAGAGTTATGGAAGACGGCACGTACTTGCTGGCATCGTCTGTTAATTTCCGGCATGTTAATGGAATATGACAATAAAATGGCTTTGGCTCAGGAGTTCTCCAAGAATTATGCCACAATTGTACAAGATTTCATAAGCGACGACCATGATCATTCATTTTCTATTGTTTCATTAAGTGTGCAGCTGTTTACGGTACCCAGTATTGCACATTATCTAATCGCCCGCGAGGGTATATTCTTTAAATTGTTGCATACGTTTTACCACAAATCCATAGAGGATTTTATGCAGAACAAAACTCTGCACTTTTCCAAAAGTGTCTCCACCTTGTCACATTTCAAGAGAGCGGCTTATATACTTTACGATTTACGCTATATATTAAGCTTTAAGCCGGACGTTTGGACCAGTGAATTGCGCGAGGGTTTCATAGAGGGTTGCAAAGGTCTGTTACGTGTTTTGAATGCTATGCAAGGCATGGAATCTGTTACACGACAAACAGGTCAACACATGGACTATGAACCCGAATGGGAATGTGCATTTAATTTGCACATCAAATTGGCCAGCACAATTTCATTGGTGTTGGAATGGTGTGCTACGGACAAAGAGGTCTTGGTCAAACTGTATCAAATGGTAATGCGTAATTTATTGCTTAATGGCTTTATTGTCAGTCAGGCTAAGGTCGAACCTAAATCTGTGGCCGGACATATTGCTAAATGTTTGATCTATGATGTTTCCTCGAAGCCGGTGTCAATACATTTGCCTCTATCGAGATTCTTTGCGGGTATTTATCTACATTTGGGTCAATATGGTTTAAATTTCGATTTGGTGGCTACCAGTCAAAAGAGGACACCTGAAGAAATTATGGAACCCATACTGTCTACACAAGTGATGATTGCTCAGGTATGTATCAATACTTAACTTGCATATACTAGAATACATACTGTGTTTGCCAGGCAAACATGTATTTCTACTAGCTGATCATTACAGCTCAATTATTAATAACAATTTCCCAGAAGTTTTTCCCTTTTGCCATTCCTCCTATTACGAATTAAAGTTTCCCCGAGAAAATACTCCCTAGGAAAAAAGAGGTATTCTAAATCGGCTCTGTTCTGTAAACCGAATCCGAGTAAATTTCTCCTTTTCAAAATATTAATAATGGTCCTGCAAACGTGTTTAAAATCATACAGGATAATTTTCTTTCCGATATTATATTTGAGAATCTATATAATAGAAAAATTAAAAAAGTGGAAAAATATTTCTATTATCGAACAGGGCCGAATATCAGGGAAAGGGAGAATTTTTTGAGAGTTTTTTCCCAAACATTTTGAAGGGAAGGAACTAAGGCAAAAATTTAAAAATCAAATAAAACAAAAAAATAAAAAAATTTAATAAGCATTTATTTAGAACAATATATTTATAAGTTTAAATATAATATATCCATCATTTAATGCAATTTTGACAACTTGCTATATCTTGGAAACCGTAAACTCTTGAAATTTTCAAACGCCAAAAATTAAAAAAAAAATCGCCAAAACGAAAAAATCGCTTAAATAAAAGAAGTCGCAAAAATGAAAAACGCCAAAAAACGAAAAAATCCACATAACTAAAAAAATCGCCTAAATGAAAAAAATCGCCAAAATTAAAAAAGTCGCTTAAATAAAAGAAGTCGCAAAAATGAAAAACGCCAAAAAACGAAAAAATCCACATAACTAAAAAAATCGCCTAAATGAAAAAAATCGTCAAAATTAAAAAAGTCGCCAAAACGAAAAAAATCGCCAAAATTAAGAAAAAACGCCAAAAACTGAAAAAAATTCGCCAAAACGAGAAGAAAAGTGTCAAAACCAAAAAAATTTTCGAAATAAAAAAAAACGCCAAAATGAGAAAAAAAAGTGTCAAAACTAAAAAGCGCCTAAATAAAGTCGTCAAAATGAAAAAACGCAAAAAACTGAAAAATCGACATAAATAAAAAAAATCGCCTAAATGAAAAAAAATCACTAAAATTAAAAAAAAAAACGCAAAAAACCGAAAAAATCGCAAAACGAGAAGTTTCAAAACTAAAAAAATTTCCAAAAAGGGAAAAAACGCCAAAAACCAAAAAAATGTAAAAAATTCGAAAAATCGCCGAAGTAAAAAAAATCGCCAAAAATTAAAAAAACGTCAAAGCGCCAATAAACGCAAAAACCCCAAAACTAAAAAAACACTTTAAACCGAAAAAACTCAAAAGCTAATAAAATGCAAAAACGGGTAAATAGACATTTAATTGAAAGATGAATTGATCTAATATCTTCTTACCTATGTTTGAAGAAATTCTGTCCAGCCGTTTTGAAATTTTCATCCATTCGGTGGTTTTACAAATTTTGAATTTAATGTTATTTACTATTTTATTTTTATATGGTCTAATATTAGTTTCTATTCTTCTGCAAAAATAACTCCACGAAGTACAAAAATTAATATTTTTCTACTCTATACTGTACTTGCTGTATACACAGGGTGATTCACAATCGTGATTGAGAGAGAGAGAAAGAGAGCAAATGAAGCAATTCGTAATTGTTGAAATTCTCACGATCTGGGATGTGAAATTATATATACAAATTGTACTAATTTTCAAGAAAAATTGTACTTTTTTCAGTACGATTGTACCAATTCCTTAGTTTTAATTTTTTTTAATACTACTTTTTAATAATTTTTAATTAACTTAAATCGTACGTAATATTCATTTGTACGTATTTATATTTACATATTTGAGTAAAAACTCAACAATTATATTATAATATGTATTATTAATTAATACTACTACTTAATATTATTCTTTAATATCAGAAGGTACACAAAAGACTATTGAGTGGTTGAGATCTGAATATAAAAGTAACATTTAGTTTATACTTTTCCATCATTTGTTTTGATTCGATTGGAGATATTTGAAGCAAATAATAGTATGTTTCTCTCTTTGGTACAAAAATTGTCTTTTACCATTTGCACATGAGTTTCGATTAGATAATATTCCTCTAGCAGTTCTAGAAATATCGAAAACCATCAATTCATTTACTTTATTATTCATTTCTAATACCTTCGTGGAAAAGGTATATATGTATGTTGTCGTTTCTTGAGGACTTAATAACTTTTACATCAACCATTACTCGAACCTGGTTATTTATAGTTCAATATTTTTTTTGCCAACTTTTTCATTTAATATAATAGGAAACAATTTAAGTGCTAAATTGGTCATTGAGGTGCTACGCTACTTTTGGCATTAAAATAGTACATTTCCTTCCCTGCTCACAATACAAAATTCGAAAACATTCTTCTTTTAATTCTCATTGCAAAGAGAGTGGGAATTTGATGATTAAAAAATTGTTTTGCTTTATTTTTTAGGTACATTCGGGCATGTGGCGTCGCAATGGCTATTCTCTTCTCCATCAATTGTATTTCTATCGCAATGTACGTTGCCGCACCGAAATGTTGGATCGTGATATTGTGGGCATGCAGATTGGAGCTTCTCTTATCGAAAGCAATCAATATTTAATACATCTACTTAACAAATTTAATCTAATGGATTGGATACAGCCAGAATATGAAGATACCACGACTGAGCCCACCACAGATGACGATTTCATAAGGCAGCTGTCCATGATTGATGAATTTCTGGAACTACTAATTGTTGTTATAGGCGAGCGTTATATGCCTGGAGTGGCACATGTTACAGAAGAGGATCGCACCAAAAAAGAAATCATACAGTTGTTGTGCATTAAATCCTATTCGCATTCTGAGCTCAATAGAGCACTGCCCGATTCAAATAATGATACGGCCTTGGAAGATGTTATAGATTCAGTAGCTGTTTTTAAGAAACCCCAAAAATTGGATGCCAAAGGAGTCTATGAGCTAAAAGAGGAACTATATAATGATTACAACATGTACTTTTATCATTATACCAAAGAAGAAAAATCCAAATCGGAAGAGACACAAAGATTAAGACGGAAAAATAAAGGCGAATTGGTATGCTGTCCACCACCAAAACTGCCTAAACTTACAGATGCTTTTGTGTGAGTATAGTTTTTTTTGTTTGTTCCTTTGGAAATATAATAAAAATATGTGTGTTCTGTTCTTAGTACAATTGCTAATCTGCTGCAGTGTGATGTTATGATGCATCTTATGAATACCATATTGGATAGAGCTCTTGATCTTAAAACCAAAAGCTTTCAAGAAAATCACTTGCAAAAGGTATAATTATTTAAAAACAATTTTAGATTTTATAAAGTATAAAAATTTTAAATATCTTTTTATTTGCATGTTTCAATTGTAGATTCTACATCTTATTGGCTATGGCTTGCAAGAGGAAGAATCTGAGCATTATCCTTTCCTGTCTTTCTATCAATGTTCTCAAAAGTATAAAATTTTACAAAAATTGGAAGAGTTATCACGCAGCTCTAGAGTAAGTAATGGCTTCTTCTAACACGAAATAAATGTATTTTCAATAAACGCATTTATTTTAAGGTTGAAGCCCATCGCGACTTTATTTTGTGGATTATAAAAAAATTCAAAGACTTGCAAGCCAAACAACCCGCAGAAGATACAGAACGCATGCAAAGCGATGATATAGAACAACCGAGTACTTCTGCTGTCAGCGATGATACTAATAATGCACCAGATACCGGCGCAACTGCCGAACAAGAAAAACGTGAAAAAGAAGAACGATCACGTTTGGCTGCCGAAAGACGTGCCAAGATTTTAGCTCAAATGCAAAAGGCTCAAAATCAGTTTATGACATCGAATGCTGAAATGTTTGCCAATGCCAGTGATGTAGCTGGTGAAGTAAATGCTGGCTCTGCAATGGAATGGCAAGATGATAATTGTGTAGAGGGAGCAGTGGCTTATACTTCGATTGCTTGCCTGGGCGTCGAAAGGCGCCTGCAACAGCCAGAGGAAGAGAAATATAATTGTATATTGTGCTTCGAGGAAGCAACTGTATGCAAAGATGGTCCCACTTTGGTGTATTCTGCTTTCGTGCAGAAGTCGAAGGTAAGATAAAAGCTATTTATTATAGGAATTTGAGGGTTTTTATTTTATTTATTATCTAAAAGTTTTCAAAAGTTTTTGTTTGAGATACGACCAGAGAGGAATTCAATAAAATAAATAAAAAGCTAAAAAGCAGCGTTTGAAAGTGCTTTAATTTTTTTATTTCATTTGCTGTAACTGTCAAACATTTCAAAGACGACAGCAAAACGAAAGCATAAAACAAAACAAAAATGAACGAACGAATAACTTAATATTGCTGCGCTCTGAAGCAACAGCACGCAAAATTCGACTTTTGACTTTTTTTGAACTAGTTATATGACATTTTTAAAAAATTTTTTTGTTTTGCCAATTTGTTCGCTTTTTGACGATTTTTTTTTTAATTTTTAAGCTTTTTTTCGTTTTGACGATTTGTTGCTTTTTAGTAAAAATTTTTTTAGTTTTGACGGTTTTTTTCGTTTTGGTGATTTTGTAGTTTTTGGCGACCTTTGTAGTTTTGGTGATTTTTTAGCATTTGATAGATTTATTTTATATTTTTTATAGCTCTTACGGTTCTCGAGGAAAGAGACTGTGATAGACAGACAGACATCAAAGCGAAAATAATAGGTTCCCTTTTTTTAAGTTGAAATGGATTTGGATAGAATTTGTTAGTCGGATATGGTCCAGAATAAAATATAGGGTTACTTTTTAAAGAATAAAACGAGTAAAAATTTGAATTCTTAGCAACTTAAAAGATTTTGTTAAACTTGACATAAAAACAGTTTAAAGACGCCGCGGGCATCATAAACTAAAATCATAATCTTTCAACAGAAAACAAAAAAATTTTAGTATACCACCGCTGTTCACTACAATTAAATTTACAGTGTGTGAACCAAAGAGTTTCATACTCCATGAAAAAAGGTGTTGCAAGGAATTTTTAACAATTAAAGGTTACTTGTCCTAAAAATAAATATAACTTTTAATATATAATTCGAATGAAAATATCGAAATTATTCGATGCAGTAATTCAGTTCGCCTCCAAAAATAAAGTGAACAAAACCAAAGGAACATTTTTTCCCTCGAAATATTTCCACTTTTCACCAAATTGCAATCGTGAATAATTTTGCCATCGAAATTTTTCCCTTGTTTTGATTCCCTTTGTTGTGAATAATATTTTTCACGTGAATCTTTCGACTTTTCCTCGGTTTTGTTCACTTTATTTTTGCAGGCGAACTGAATTACTGCATCGAATAATTTCGATATTTTCGTTTGAATCATAAATTAAAAGCTATAAATATTTATTTTTAGGACAAATTTAGTAAGTAAAGCTCATGAAAATAATTCTTTACAACACCTTTTTTAATGGAGTATGGGTCGCACACAGTTCACACACAGTAAATTTCATATACTAAAGAATTTTTTTCAACACAACCTTAAAGTTAAAAAATTTTATTTGGAACCTAAAATTTGTGTATATTGTGTATTGATAGCGAGGAAAAAATTTCACAGGAAATTTACGATAGCCTTATTCCCTTCGAGGTGTATGAAAACTTCACGTGAACAAAAATTCCACTTATTCACCCTTATTCTGCATTTCGATTCGGATCGTAAATTTCTCCGTATGGCAACTTTGGTATTCAGCGTCCCGTTCTTCGATTTCTCTTTCGATTCTATGTCTTCTGCATTTCGATCGTAACTACGTTTTTGTAGGTTGTTATTTTATTAACGGAGCTTTTTAAATTTTTGTTTGTTTAGCTTCAAAAAGTGATTAATTCAACAAATAATGTAAGTATTAAATACAAAACAAGGTTTCATTAATTAACTACACAGTTTGTTTTGTTTTTCTGTACTGAAATGCGATTTTTATATAATTTAATGACAACGAGAAACGATATTGTCTGCGGATTTAATTAAATTTAAACAAATTATGTGTAAAAAATTAAAATATTGCCTCCGGCGCGACAGGATTCTACACACTGGATAAGTATGGCTAACAAATACCTCTCGTTTTTAGGGTTCCGTACACCAAAGGTGAAAAAAGGAATCCTATTGTTTTCGCTACGCTGTCCGTCTGTCCGTCAGACGGTATTTTCTCAGGAACCGTAAGAGCTACGGACCTGAAATTTGGACAGAGTATGTAGAACCTTGGCCACTACAAAAAATATTAAAAAAATTTAAATTAAAGGGTGGTCCATCAGTTAATGCAATTTTGACTATGTAATTTTGACAACTTGCTATATCTTGAAGACCGTAAGAGGTAAACTCTTGAAATTTCCAAAAATGGTAAAACTAAAAAATCCGAAAATTATAAAAAACGAAAAAATCACCCAAACCTGAAAATAATCGCCAAAAACTTTAAAAAAATCGCCAAATCGAAAAAAAATCGCCAAAATTAAAAAAAATTCTAGCACTAAAATAAATCGCCAAATTCGAAAAAATCGTTTAAAAAAACCGAAAAAAATCGCCAAAACGCAAAAAATGCGCCAAAACCAAAATTGTTTATGTGAAAAAAAAAAATCGCCAAAATGAAAAAAAATCGCCAAAATTAAAAAAAAATTCCAAATTTAAAAAAAATCGCCAAAACGAAAAAAATCGCCAAAATTTTAAATAAACGCCAAAAACAGAAAAAATCCTCAAAACGAAAAAAAATGCCAAAACTAAAAAAATCACCTATATGAAAAAACGCCAAAGTTAAAAAAAATCTCCAAAATAAAAAAATCGCCAAAATAAAAAAAAACGCCAAAATAATAAAAATTGCCAAAATTAAAAAAACTTCAAAAACCAAAAAAAATCGCCAAAACGTGAAAAAAGTGGCAAAACTCAGAAAGCGCCAATAAATTCAAAAAACCCCAAACTAAAAAAACGCTTAAAACCGAAAAAAACCCAAAAACGAAAAAAATGCCAAAACTATAGTTTATATTGTTCGTATTGAATTACATATATCGTGCCCGTACGGAACCCTTCGTGCGCGGGTCAAAGTCACACTTCACTGAATTTATTTTAACTCTCTAGACTTAAATTTGCAAGAATTTATTTAATAAAAATTTTCACAATATTTAATTATCATTTTTTTAATGTTAAATCACTGTTTTTTGCACTTAATTTGACTTTTTGCTAAAAAAATTTGCAAGATTGCTTACGTAACGTAATCGAAATGCAGAATAGGGGAGATTATTCACTATAGGGGTGATTATTTATGATAAAGGGAATCAAAACAGGTGAAAAATTATTCACCATTGTATTATTCACCAATGTGATGTAAAGTGGAAATATTTCGAGGGAAAAAATTTTCACGATAGGGGTGCTTCCAAATTAGATTTTTTTGCTGGGATGTATGTACTATATTTTATCATAAAAAACTGCTAATTTTATATATTATGTATGTTATATATGTACATATATGCCATAAAAATAGTTGTAGCGAAGTTTATCGATTCAAATTCTATATCAATACATACATTTTCTTCTTCTATTTATGAAGGTTCTTAAACCCGAATCGAATTTCCCCTTCTCCATACACACCAGTAGCTGCGGTCATGTCATGCATGTCAATTGTTGGCAGGAGTATTACAATAATGAGGAATCAAAAGAATTACGACGCCCCAGACGACATCCTGTGCAACTGTTTCCCACATCGCCCAGCACCGAATTTCAGTGTCCCTACTGTCGTTGTTTGAGTAACACCGTATTACCACTAACAGCGCCTCTATCCAAGTACTCGGTGCCCAATGTTATACATAAAGGAGATGAAATATATCCCATTGATTTGTGGATCGAAGGCATACGCGTTTTCAGCGATAAACTCAATAATTTGGTTATTAGTGAAGATGCCATAATGTGGAAATTTCATTTACCCGAATGGTTTGCAACCCTCAAGGAGGCTCACATTGTAACTGATCCCAAACAGTTCACAAAGATGGCTCAACCCATAGCCCGTCCAGAACTACAATCAAGTTGGATTAATTTCGTTCAACACTACATTAACTCATTGAAACGCAACGATGAAGATCTGCTCAATATGTGGCATTCGTGTATTTATACCGTGCAATCATTGGAGGTATATTTACGAGCTGTGGGAAAACCTTTAAAGGATGAAATGTCTATACGGCATAAGAGTTGTTTGAGTGGTTTGATACGGGCCTGTTGTTTATATGTGGCCCATTTAACACAAACTGATTTCGAATCTTTAATAAAACCCGTAGCCGAGTTATTGAATGTGGTATTTAAGCACAATGGCGATTCAGTGCTCGAATGGAATTGTTTCAGTAAAATGATATCGACGATAATGATGGTGCCAAATGTCCTGTTTGCTCATGAAAGTAAGTACACATACATACAATTAGTTTCTTTTTAAAAATTTCTTAAATCTTGAAACATTGTAAAACGTTTTCATGTTAAGTATAAATTAATATTGCACTAAACAAAAAGAAAAACTAGCGAATAATTGAGGTAAAAAGAATAAGTTAAACTGGAAACTGTATTTAAGCAGAATTTGTATATTATGGAGATCTACTCCGAAATTCGTTACGAAAGAAAATGCTTTCGAATTTATATCTCATAAACATACACATTCGAAAGCATTTTCTTTCGCTTCGAATTACACGGTAGACCCGCTGGATTGATTACATACATTCTTAAGAAGAATGAGTTTTTAATTTAATTTATCAAAAAATATTAGAAAATTATTTTTGGAAGGTATGGTGTTATTGTACATTAGGCCGGGTCGATTTGTATGGATGAAAAAAAAAATTAAAAAATCGTATAGTAAAAACGAAATCTACATATCGCACACTAAATCATAAACAGTCACAACTCAAAATTATCAAAATGGTTGTGTTTTTTCATAAAACAATTCACTGAATAATTGGATATTTATTTGGAAAATTTCTTTTGCAACACAGTCGTCCCGTCCTCAACAATATAAAATACCGTTATACCTGTCTTTAGGGTTCCGTACACCAAAGGTGAAAGTGAACCCTATTGTTTTCGCTACGCTGTCCGTCTGTCCGTCACAGGATATTTTCTCAGGAACCGTAAGAGCTACGGACCTGTAATTTGGACAGATCTTGGAAACCGTGAGAGGCAAACTCTAGAAATTTTCAAAAACGGTAAAATTAAAAAATCGCAAAACTATAAAATCTATCTATAAACTATAAAAAAATTTCTAACACTAAAATAAATCGACAAAACCGAAAAAATCGCCAATATGAAAAAATCACCAAAATGAAAAAAAACACCAAAAACCGAAAAAAATCGCCAAATCACGAAAAAGTGGCAAAACTAAAAAATCGCATAATGAAAAAACTCGCCAAAATTAAAAAAAATCGCCAAACTGTAGAAACGCCAAAAACCGAAAAATATCGCCAAAATTAAAAAAAAACACCAAAAACCGAAAAAAATCGCCAAACCGCAAAAAAGTGGCAAAACTAAAAAATCGCCTAATGAAAAAAATCGCCAAAATTAAAAAAAAAATCGCCAAACTGTAGAAACGCCAAAAACCGAAAAATATCGCCAAAATGAAAAAATCACCAAAATGAAAAAAAAACACAAAAAACCGAAAAAAATCGCCAAACCGCAAAAAAGTGGCAAAACTAAAAAATCGCCTAATGAAAAAAATCGCCAAAATTAAAAAAAATCGCCAAACTGTAGAAACGCCAAAAACCGAAAAATATCGCCAAAACGAGAAATTAAATGCAATAACCAAAAAAATAAATCGCCAAAAACAGAAAAAACCTCAAAACTAAAAAACACTCAAAAACGAAAACAAACTCAAAAACAAAAAAATGCCAAAATTATATATTATGTAGGCTAAAGTTTTTATTGAATTAGATATGTAGTGTCCGTACGGAACCCTTCGTGCGCGGGTCTAAGTCGCACTTCACTGAATTTATTATTTTACATTATTATGTTACGTCATTTGTACAGTATAAACCGTTTTTTGCCACTACTCAACATTTAGGATTTATTGAGCTGTGACTGTTTATGATTTATTGTGCGATATACTTCTAAGAAAATTTTTCGAATACCCCATGGGACTAAAATCATACCGCGTCTATCCTCATGGAAATTTATTTCCTCTTCCGGAGCTGCTTCTTGTTTGGCTATCTGGGGTATCTGAAAAAAATTTAATTTAAATTTCAAGCGTTTTTTGTCAAAATTTGGTTCACTTCAAGGTCAAATAATTTTTATTGCATACGGCCAAGGCACATTCACCAGCTAATAGCGGAAACGTAACTGTGCTATTTTTATTTTTTTTTTTTTTCAAATTAAAGTTCATCCGAAATATCAAAAATTGTTTACGAAAAGAGAAATAAAAAAAATTTCAATATGAAAAATATTTTATTGAAAAAATTCTGTGAAAACAAATTTAAAAATAAAAAAAAACTATTAAAAAATTGTGAAAAGTGCTAAACGTTGCAAATTTAGTTAGTGGTAGCTGCCGTGGAGAAATTTTTTCAAATTTATTTGAATAATTTTCATTATTATTATTTTACAACAAATTCTACTTTTGACATTTTGGATCAACTAAAAGCTCACGAAAAAATTAGAAGCAGGGAGTACGTACGTGGGAGGAAAAATAATGATTCAACTATCAGGCATGTTCTGAAAATCACTTTTTGTGAAAGTGATTTGAAATCACAAGAAAGGTGTTCTGCACACAAAACTTTTTGAATTTTTGTGATTTTAAACCGGTCAGCTGAATGCCTACCGATTTGAAATCACTTGGTTATTTTTTCAATCACTTTATCTTGAAATTCGAAATAAATTAATTAATTGAATAACTTAATATCTTTTTTATTGTTTTTAAAGTAAAATGAGTAATTTTCTATGAAAGAATTTATAAAATTATGAAAAAATTAAATACACTATTTGCATTAAATACATGATTTGCATTTCTGATTTTGCATTTACAAAACAAAACATCAGCTGTTTTCTTGTGGTTTTTGAAAGGGTAAAATCACACCGAAAAGTTAAAACTTTTTTGAAAAAAAAAAATTGTTTTCCCAAAGAGAAAACACATTTTCATGTCGAGAGACGCGATGTTAGACCCATGGTTAGGTGTAGATTACGTTTTTGCTAAACGATTTTTGCAAAAAAAAATGGACCTGCCCTATTGTACATATAATTCTTTGTAATATAAAATATGAAAGTTGAAATAGTTGAGAGATTCAAACGATAGTCTTAAGTGTCCCAGTGTCATAATGTTTTAAATTACTTACATTTATCAGCTGCAAGTTTACAAGTTAGCAAACGCTTGGCATTTATTTAACAACACTTTAGCAGCTCATTGGCAATTTCACACAGTTAAAATTTTCTTATGCTTCCTGAAAAATTTCGCCTCCATTACACTCTCACTTAACAGCTTTTAAGTTCATACAACACCACTACCACTACCACCACCGTTTTGTCAGTCATTGATTGAACACTCAAATGATGAAAATCAAATCCACTTAATTTAACCAAACATTTCCCTTTTATCATCAATCAGGCGATACTTCTGTTCTCGCAAATGGCAGTTTAATGGATTTCTATACGTTACAAGTTTTCTTTCTCGCCAATGTTGTTAAGGCTGTAGTTTTATTTGAGTTGCCCGCTGATGGTCTAATGGATGTTGAGGACGAGGAAGAATACGCTACGCTCTCAGATAAATCACGTGAGAATATAACGATATTCTTTAACAAATACAATATACAAGCCAGACAGAAACAGAAACAGCGAGAGCAGCAACATAAAAAGGAAAATAAACAAGAACAAGAAAATAATCAGCAACAGCAGCAGCAACAGCAGCAGCAGACAGATGATACTGATGCTGGTATGAGAGATGTAACGGAACAAGAACGACAGCTTCAAGAATTGGAAGCGCAACAACAGCAGCCGGCAATAGAATTACTGACACCTCAAATGGTTTTCACAATTTTGGATCACATAAAAATGGAAATGCGTGAATTTTTACGCTGCAGCTGTTTATTCTTCCATTTTGTAACGGATGTGGAATTTCCCGATTGCCTTTCGACCATGGAAAGTGATACGTATGAGAACATGTGTAAATATTTAGGACTTAACACCCAGCTGGAGTCATATTTCGATAATGCCACACCCTTTGCTACCATCTTGGAAATGTTCGCCTCGCACCATGATATTACCAACTTGGAAGTCGTGTCCACAAAACTAAAAAGAACCGGCGATCCCTTGGTTATTGTACCTTGTACTAGGCCTGTGCCCAAACTGGTGCCATTGCCAGATGACTACAGCGACTTGATCAACAGTGTATCAGATTTCAGTTGTCCAAACAATGAAAGAGAAGAAATGAAAACGCCTACGATGTGTCTAATGTGTGGTGAAATTCTGTGTGCTCAATCGTACTGCTGTCAGCCGGACTTGCATACACGCAATGTGGGCGCTTGCACATACCACGCCTACTTTTGTGGCGCAGAAATCGCCCCCTTCCTGCGTATACGTGACTGTCAAATTGTCTATTTGGGCAAGAACAAAGGATGTTTCGTGCAGCCACCCTATTTGGACGAGTACGGTGAAACCGATCAGGGTCTAAGACGTGGCAATCCGTTGAGATTGTGTCCCGCCCGCTACAGTAAAATACA
Source organism: Tachina fera (assembly GCA_905220375.1). NCBI lineage: Eukaryota > Metazoa > Arthropoda > Insecta > Diptera > Tachinidae > Tachina > Tachina fera. The sequence continues at coordinate 93,473,780 of LR999966.1, read as the reverse complement.
TTTGAATTGGTTGGGTCATGGCTTGCACGAGGAAATCGCCCGCCTGAACGAACATACGTCACCTATTGCAACACAGTGGCATCACATGTAGTTGTTGAAAACAAAACCTGTCATCTGCTGCTGCACACCAATTCAAATGGAATATATTTATTTATTTTAAAACTGATCTTTGTTGCGCACCTTGCTCTGATAAAATTTAGAAAGAGGTAAAAAACAGCAGTTAATGTGATTTAAACTAAATAATATAAAAATAATTAAAACAAACACTGGCAGAAAATAATGTTATTTAAACTTAAATATTAATACTTAAAAAGAAAAAGAAAAATTAAACATTGCAACTCGAACTACTCTACTAATAAAACTCTACTCTTTATAGAAAAAATGCAAACGCTTAATGCTCTTGTTTCTCGAAAATATATTACATAATTAAATACATATATTTAAAAAGAAGAGAAAAACAATTTTAAGTTTCCAAATAAATTGTTTACTTTACTTACTGTCTAAATATGTTTGTATGTATGTATACGCAGAATACATGGTGTATATTTCAGTAAAAATTATGTCTATAAGATAAAATTAAGAGTAGCTTTTTTGCAGAAAATATGAGTAACTCACACGCAACGTCGCAAAAGCAAAAGACGTTTGAAATTATTTTATTTAGTGGACAGAAGAAGAAGAATGGTTGTAGTCTTAAGTACATAATTCTTTGTTCGTTTCTTTAGGTTTCGTATTTTTAAATTCGCTTTACAATTGCCCTTAAAAGGAATAAAATATAATATTTTTGTTTTTGTTTTCAGTAAAGCTGCTAATTATTATACACATTTTATTGTTATATTTTTTTTAACTCTCTTAATTTTATTTACAACCTTAAATGCAATAAACAAATTGCCTTATTTATAAAAATTTTATATGGAACTTTATAAAGCCTTAATAGTTTTTATAAATAAGGCTGAAAATTTATTATACATATTTTACGTATTATAATACTTTATTAATTTAATTTCCCAGTCACTAGCTCTCTAAATTTCGTTTTCAAATTTACCCCATTAATTTCGTTGTTATTTTTTAAAGTTCTCTAATTGTTTTTTCTACGTAGTTTTTCGATAAGTTCGATATAAATATATATTCGGTCGCCATTTTAATTTATTTAAACTACTAGACTTTATTTTAAGTTTTTTTATCGAAAAAATTTTTGTTTAAAATAAATATTATAAATGTAATCTACGAAATGCAAAAAAAAGAAACATATTCATTGAAAAGAAAAACTTAAATAAAAAATAAAAGAAAATGTTTGTTTAAAAATATTAAAAAAAAACAAATATAATTATTTTAACTTGAGTGCATCTGGTGAAAAATTCTTGTGTGGTGGTAACACTTTATTTATTCTTGCTAAAGCAATGAACATCTGTTGTTGTGTTTTTACGAGTACATTTAGTGCCTAATTTTGTAAAACGCAACGCAAAGCGTTAACAAATTTTATATGGAAAAAAAAATTTAAATTACATAAACAAAATACATATAAAATTTGTCAACGCTAAGCGTCCCGTTTTACAAAATAAGGCCTTTATTTTCTTTAAAAACTTCTCACAACTACAATTCGAGCTGGAAAAAGTCAGCCAATGTAGCAATGGTAAAGTAAGATAATAAAAAAACATATTGATTATTGAGTTCTTGTTTTTAACTTTCTCATTTGTTTTAATGAAAGTTTAACTCAGAGCTAGTTTTTCACATAAACATAAACTCTACTTGTCAGCTAACTGTCTAGTTAATAATCTAGGTTTAACCGATTAACATTGCTCAGTTAAACTCAAGCTTAGAACTGTCAAATCATAAATATGTATGTATATGAAATAAATATTACGCAATTGAAAAAAGAAACAGTTTTACTAACAAGTTTAATTTTTTATCTAATTTTTCGACCTTTTCTTATATGTTCAATTGAACTATTTTTTTTTTTGAGCTTTAGATCTGTGTATATTTTTACTTATTAAGATATTTCGTTAACCTTCGGTTAACTTCTTTAGCATATTTCTTATTTTTGGTTTTTCTTTTGATATTTAATTTTTTCATTTGTCTTTTCTCCTTTCGAACAATAATAACACTGTGCTCGAATTCGAAACTTTTTTTTGTAACAAGCCAGGACCCAGTGGGTAAACCTAATTCGAGTACGCTGAATCCAATGGCGCTAACCATTTTTTATAGGTTAGCTCTTGTTTAAAAAATAATTAAGATTGAAAACTTGGTTAAAAGCACCAAAAAAAAATCACAATTTTTCCTATTTATCTACCATTTATTAACCTTTATATCGATAATATTATATATCGCCTGAAAAGACATGTATTGATGAAATTGCGTCCTGAGAAAACTTTTTGTAAAAAAAATTAAATTTTTTTCGAATTTGTTGCGTCAATTTTTTCTGGAAAATTTTTAAATTTTTTGCATTTTTTTTCTTCAAATATATTTTTAGGACGCACGTTGATCCATAATATGTTTTTGAAAATATGTTTTTGTGTTAATGTTAAATTTCACTTATTCGACGCGTTTTCCAAAATAGCCCCCCCTATATTTTTTACGTGAATTTTTACACTTTTCCCTTAGTTTTGTTTAGTTTATTTTTGCATGCGAGCTGAATTATTGCATCGAATAAATTCGGTATTTTCCCGCGAGAAATTTCTCCCGGCGAACAATTCCAACTAATAGCAAGTAATAGGGAAAACAAAAAATCTAATTGGAAAAGTGAGATATTTCCCGCGAAATTTCATTGATAATTGCCCTGATTTATTTTTAGGACAAGATTAGTAAGTAAAGTTCGTAATTCTTAGCAATAAATCCCGGCAACAAATTTTTTTCATGGATTATGAATCTCTGGTTTAAATTTCATGGTGGTGCACCGCGGTGGTATACTAAAGAATTTTTCTCAACTGCATCTAGAATATTTAAAAACACAACTTTAAAGTTAAAAAAAAATAATTTTAACATAAAATCAGTGTATTAATTCTTATTTAACTTAAATTTGTCTGATTTTTAATTAATTTTTAAGCTTTACAAATTATCTTCCATTATTTTACATTCACTGTGACTGAAAGCGGGTAAAAAGTTCACTAGCAGATTCACGATAGGATTTTTCCCTTTGAGTGGAATGAAAATTTCACGTGAACAAAAACTCCACTTGTTATTGTTACGATAGTGGTGGTTGAAATTAATTATTGAGGGGTTTAGCTGGATCCTATGCGCATTTCATTGTTGCTAATGCAGATAATCAGGAAACCTTTACCCAAAAATTTCTTAAAACAACCAGAGTTATGTTAAACTTTCATTTAAACAAATGAGAAGCTCAATAAATAACAAAGATGAAACAAGAACTCAATATTCAACATGTTTTTTATTTTCTTACTTTAAGTTCAGTTGAAATTGTAACAACTTAACTAATTTTACTCAAGGCGAATCCATAATAGGTGGTCGCAAGCGATCAGGTGACTATTTTCGCCGCTTGTAATTTGAATATATGTACCTGGGATGTCAAGACACATTTTCCAGTATATTTTTCTGACATTTCAAGTATAAATTTCTCAAAGCGAATTGAGCTGAGTATACCGTATATGAATTTGCCTTGAATTTTACTTGTATTCGAAACAATACTCGAAAAGAAAAGATTCTTACCTATGCTGTTTTTTTTTTGAAACCACAAAACATTTTAAATATTTTTAATTTTGGCGTTGTAATTTTTTTCTTTAGATTTCATGTTTTTTTATAAACATGGTAACAATATTGCTTGACAAATGGTATTGGTTGGCGTGTGGAATAATGAAGCACAACTAATACAACACTCGAAATAAAAACCAAAATGCAACCATGAGACAAGCAGTTGTCGCATGGTGAAGAAAGTTGTAATACATAATAAAAATTTGGAAACTACAATTCAACTATAAATTTAGTTTTAAATCATAAGAAAAGAAAAATACTCGTACTTTTTCATTGCTAGAAATGTTCTTTGAATTTTTAGTTGCGTCAGCTGACTTATTTAGTGTGTAATTTATTCGAATTTGTTTGTATCTTGTTCTAAAACAACAATCCCAATTTATTGGATATATATTGGTATGAAGAAATAATTTATTTAGTGATTTTTTCTATTTTTTAATATTTTCAGTTATTTACATTCATACTATTTACCACCATTGTGCTACTCAATCGACAAATTTTAAGCTAATAATATTGAGAAAAGAAATTAAAAGAAAAATGCACTCAAACTAATTACACATTACTACATATGTACATACATATATAATCAGATACTATAATTGTTTGGATAAGGCCAATAAAATAATCAAATGGTAAGTAGTTAGAAGAGCCATTTTTAACTTGGTGTATAAAATTTGTATTTAATATTTTTAGATATCATCGTGAAAATCTCACATATTAAAATAAAATACAACCGAATTGACAACCTCCCCATTTTTTTTAACATCCCTTAAAAATCATCAAATGTTACAATTTTCAATCTTTTCAATTGGTAAGTCAATTTTTATTTTTATAGCATGCAATTTATAAACATGAAAGCTCAAAATAATTGCAAAATAAGTAACAACCAATACAGCTCCATTACAAAGTATTTTAAGAAATTGAAAGCAATTGTTTTTTACTTCGAGATTTTCATATGATTCATCTTAGAAACCAAACCTCTTGGGGTCTACTCTGTATTTCGAAACGAAAGAAAATGCGTTAGAATTTGTATGCTATCAACATTACAATTCGAAAGCATTTGCTATCGCTTCGAATTACAGAGTAGACCCCCTTATTTTATCAGGTATCTTCTGAAAATTACATTTTTCAAATCGCTAGTAATTTCAAAAGTAATAATAATGGTCATGCAGATATTTGTTCGCTCTTTTTTTTCTAAATTTTTCTATTGTATAGAGCATCAAATGCGAGTTTGATTTCCGAAAGAAATTTATCGTATATGATTTTAAAAACGTCTACAGGACCATTATTACTTTTAAAATCCCTAGTGATTTGAAAAATGTGCTTTTCAGAACATGCCTGCATAAAAAAAGATTAATTCGATCGCTAAATTTATCACAAAATTTATCATTTTTGGCAAGAAGATAAAACAGTAAAACGTCCGCGGATTAAGTTCTTAAACCATTGATTGAGGGCGAGCTTTTGGGTTCGAGATTAAGATTAGTTTATTTCTCTAATTAGCTAATCCGAAAATTGACTTAATCTCGCATAATTGAGTTTGATGTTTTTGAGTGGTAGTTTAAACTTCTTGTTATGTGTAGTATTACCATACTGAGGAACAAAATAGTGGAAAAATTTTCTATGCAAAAGTCGTATATGTTATCAACACACTTTGATTTTTTATGGGAAGAAGAAGAAACTGTCATATTTTATTATTTATTTATTTATATTATTTATAAAATATATTTATTTATTTAAGTGATTTTAAATTATTTTAGCATATAATTTTTATAAAAAGTTATATGTTTTACAAGTGTTTGTTGTCAATACTAAAGTAAGATTAAACCACCACGATATAATCGACTACCCAAAAATTGAAAATGAAGATTAAGGTTAATTTAATCTCTAATCTTGAACTCAAAAAGTCGCCCTGAGTTAGCAGCAATGCTCTTTTGAAAATTGCCTTGCTGGCCGAAAATTCATTAATCGACTTAATAAATTTTTAGCGATACAGATTTAGCTTTAGCGAGTTACGGAATAGGGGGAGCAGAATTACATTTACGTGCCAGGGACCTTGATGTGAAGATGATACAGTCGAATTGTGTGATACAGTGGCTCCCAAAATACGTGGCACAAACATTAAACTTGTATTTAGGGTTTGCATAGCGATTATAATCGTAATCGCGATTAATCGCACCTTTTAATCGTAATTGTAATCGCACCCATTAATCGCTCGATTACGATTAAAGATTTTTCCATTTTTTTAAGCAAAGAATTTATGCCAAATTTGCTTACAGTTCAAATTCAACTCATGAAAAATTAAAATTAATATGTGTTTTTAATACAAAATGTATGTATGTATAGATACTCGTATGTTTTTTTTTCATTGTCCCTTTAAAAAATCATCACTAAACTTTCAACCATACTTTTGAAAAGTTTCAAACCTCTTATGCACATACTTTCAAAAATCATTTGAGAATTGGACAATCCAATAAAATAGGCGAGTAGGCGCAGACACTTATACAAAACACAAGAAACGATTTATATTCGATATGCATCTATTTTATTTTCCTACAACTTAATACAATAAAAATATTATAAGGAAAAACGATAATTAAAATCCAATTTTATTTCAAAAACGTCGTAATATCAAAAAAATTTAATTAAGATTAATACAAATACTTTTCATTTGGTAGACAGATTTATATCATGATGAATGAATTATATCATGATGAATGAACAAACGGTATAAATAATACTGTTTTTATATAAACTTGTTCATTCATTATGATATAAATTCATCAGATGTGGATATAAAAAATAAATTAAGAAATTAGAAGTACATATACTTCGTCCTAGAAAAAGTTGATTGAACACAATTCATACACTAAGTAACGATCTAATTTTAAGAACAAAAATCTTTAATTTAGATTGTAAAAAATTTTCACATTTCAATCTTGAAATTTGTTCGGTAAGATTGACGTTCTCAAATTTAGAATGAATCCTTAAAATTAAGAACGTGCTCTTAATTTTAAGATTATATTTTTAAATTTTTAAGAATATGATCTTAATTAACGATTTTTATTAAAAACAAAATCTTGAATTCGATCTTAAAATGAAATTTTATTCAAGAATACAATCCTAAATGAGATCTTGAAAAGAAATGAAATTTTATTCTTGAATCAATAATTTTTGCATATACCAGACGAACGTAAGATCTTGATTTTTTGCACATTTTTTCTCTTAGTGTATTATTTTTGATACTAATAAGTTCTGATTTACGAACTTCATCTTACGACCTTTACAATTTTCTCAAAATAAAAATACAATTTAATCGAAAAATTAAATTAAAGCGCGAACTCAAGAAGAAATTAATAAATTTCTTTAGCTAAACCCACACAGTTCGACTAAAACTCATGACGCAATTTATTTTGGTCTTAGAAAAAATTATAATAGTATATTTTCTTGATTAATCGCGTTTAATCGATAATCGCTATTATTCGCATATTTTTTAATGGTAATCGCGATTATAAAAATCTGCCATTATTTGCAAACCCTACTTGTAGTGATCTTAACCCTTTCAGTATATTGTATCCATATGGATACATGCATTTTTAAAGTTGTTTTGTAAGACCCAGGACATATAATTAATTTGAACTTTTATTGAATATATTACCTAAAGGTCTTTTCTTTTATTTAAGGAAAATTTTATTTCGCTTTGTTTTATTTTTTAAGAAAAATTATAGGTTTTTAAAAACCTTAGTGGGTTTTATATTCCACTAATTTTGTCAACCAATATAAATTTTTCTTTAATTTTATGTCATAAATACACAGAAAACCCTTTCCCTCTGCATTAATTTTCTTATTAAAATAATAATGAAAATGAAAAAAGGGTTTTTTTTTGGTAAACTCATGTATCCATATGGATACAAATTTCAATTGTGCTTATGTTTTTACGTAAACTTTGTAGAGAAAAGTAAAACAGTATTTTTTATGCTTGATTTGTACAGAATTAGTAGAATAATAGACGATTTTACAAAAAAGGATATAAAAGTTATATTAAGGCCATTTACGGCAAAAATCCCATAAAATGGATCTTTTTTATGTAGCGCCAAAGGAAAGACTTGCAACTTTGAAATCTGCCGGAGCAGAGCAAGTTATTTTAAAAATTACTTTCCTTTTTTAAGTTTGTGAGCTTACATCAAAAAGGGATCTGGATCACAGGAAGAGTTAAAGGAAATATATCTGTTAAAAATTACCTAAAGTTGGAAAAGGAATTCAAAACAGAAGGTCGTGGAGGCTTCGACGACCGCATAGAAAGGTTAGACAAAATATATGTATCCGCTAAGACAGTTTAATGGAAGAATTGTCCAACTAGTTTTTACTATACATGATAATAAAACTTTGAATGTATTGAATAGATTTAACGGCGAACAGAAAAAAAATTTAGATATTTCGCACTAGATTTTATTCTATCATTGTATAGAATTTCCATAATATTCAAAAAGTTGGTTTTATTGTTTATACCTATTGGTCAACCCAGGGAAAACCGAGCTAGTCCTCTTTAGCAGGAGCTACAAAGGAGAAAGCTGTGTACTACCCAGGATTTGAGGGGTGGAACTTTGACTAGCAGGGGGGCTAAATACCTGGGTGTTTTCCTAGATAGCAAGCTTTCTTGGAAAATGAACACGCAGGGAAGGCTAAAGAAAGGGCAGGAACTCCATAGGAAGGAAGTGGGGTCTGCAAACGAAGGTAGTAAACTGGTTTACACATCGGTTGTGCGACCGGTTATTTCCTATGGTTGTGTGGTATGGTGAGATGCATTGAGGAAGGAAAGTCACAGGAGATTACTAGCCAAGGCTCAGAGATGTGCTTCGATGGGCATCACAGGTGCTCAGAGGAGCACACCTCAGGCTGCCTTGGATGTCATTCTTCATATACTTCCTGTAGAGGTCTTTGTGGTGGGGACGGCGACTAGAAGTCTCCTTAGACTCGTAGAAACAGGTTTGGTGAGGACAGGAATATGAGGTCAATCATCGATCTTAAATAATATCGGTTTTGGTGATCAGGAATCCGTAACACCTGGGTTTACGGACTATAAGGTCGCTGAAATCGATTTTAGTAGAACACTCTTAATGGTAATTCCGGATAGGGACTATTGGGTCAATTCCGATAGCCTGTATGAGGGTAGTGCAGTCTTTACAGGCGGCTTAAAAATGGGGGAATACACAGGGGCTGGTGTCTATATCTTGGGAAAGAACATTCGTAGTTCTCTCAGACTTCCGAATGAATGTAGTGTTTTCCAGGGTGAGATCTTGGCGATCCTCAGGGCCTCGGAGCTGGTGGCCAGGAATGTAGCTGAAGGTGAGAAGGTAACCTTTTACGTCGACAGCTAGGCAGCGCTAAAAGCTTTGAAGGAACAGAATGTCAAATCGAAGCTTATTAGGAAAGCCATCAACTTGCTAATGGATAACTATTGTGTTATAGTATGTTGGGTTCCTGGTCACAGCAGTGTTGAGGGAAATGAAATTGCCGATGAGCTGGCAAGAATAGGATCGGCGTTAGGTGAGGGAATGACGGACAGATCGGTGAAATTACCGATAGGTCATTACTATAAAAAACTCAGTAATTGGGTAGAAAGCAGGACCAACAGTTCATGGCGCAGTAGGGAGGATTGTAGGGTCTCGAGGGGTTTTTGGCCAAAACTAGACTCAGGAAGATCTAAACTACTACTGGACTTGAATAGGAAGGCGATGCGAATCATGATAGGCGCGTTGACAGGTCACTGCTCGGTCAGAGCAAGAACCAGCATTTGGGAAATTGGCACTCCAGATTTTTTTAGGATGTGCGGGAATCAAGAGGAACCAGAAACCATTGAACATATTGTCTGTCACTGCCCGAAGCTGCAACGTCGTAGGCTTAAATGGCTGAGCAGACGTTTCCATGAAAGCATTACCGATGTCGGGACATCAGGGGCTTCATCATGGGGATCCGGTGGCTTAATGACGGATTATTAGGGTCTCTTCTGGCTATAAATGGGAGGGGTAAATATTACTAGTAATGGGCAATAGAAGGTAATCACAATGGACCCAATTGGATCTCCGAGTGGGGGTGCGGTATAGCACCACCCTTCCTAACCTAACCTCACTATAACTGAAAAAATAATTTATTAAGTGAGAAATTTTTTCAATAAGAATCTCTACCCAAGTAGATAGACTAGGGTGCTGATGAAGTGCGTGGCTGCACAGAAAAGTATCGGTATTTCCCCCAGCTAATAAAGTCTAAGTTTAATTTTTCTTCTCTTCTTTAGAAACTCACATTAATTAATAAAAATATTTCATTCAATAAGAATTGAAATTACTGAACTTGAGCCTGACTATGAATTATTTCTGATTAAAATAATTCATTTTCAACGCACAAATCAAAAAGTGAATACTTCAAAGTTCATTGTTGAATTTGAATGAAGAAAGAAACCTAGAGTATCAAAAATAAATCGGTGTTGTCATACTTTTGTGTTTCAGAAGAAGGAATGTCCGAATATTCCAAGGAAAAACATAAATACTCATTTGAATTTTTGTATATTACAATATAATTTCATTATGATTTTATTATCTCTTTTTTTATATTTTAAAACTATTCTTAAATGATTAAAGCCAAAAATAAAAATTACACCTAAAAATACTTTTTTTTAAAACTTATTTTGAATTGAATTGTATAATAATATGAATTAAATTTATACATTTAATTTGTTGCATTATGCATTTCATACACTAACAAAATACATATAGAAATACTATTCCATACATACATACATACATACTACATATGTACAAGGGTATTATGTATGTTTAAAATTAATCGTTATTAAGTAGTACATAACATATTTTTGGACTAGATGAATTGGTATTCTTGTTTAAATTTCGTTGCAAAAAAAATTCACTATTATTACAAGAGTCGATTTTGATTAAAGAAAAAGTGTTGTGACATTCTTTAATCCCGCCGATCTCTGCTCATTAATTTCTTTCAGAGTAGAAATATATCACAAATGAGTTCGAACTAGACAGACACTCGTAATAAAAATGATTTATTTTTATATTTTTGAAATTAAGGAAGATAGCAAGGTTGTTTATTATTTTAATTATTCTTTTTTTATATAAAACTTCTCCCATGATTAACCAATTCTTTTATATATGTATATATTAAAAAAATAGTAAAAAAAACGTCTTAAGTATATAAATAATGGACAATTTTTTTTTATGTAGTAGTCATAATTATATTTAATTTTCCTAAAGAATTTTATTAAAATACGAGTAGTACTACTTTCGTTTTTATTAGATACTATTATGTATTATTATATTTCTTAGCAGCTAAGTTGGTAGTGAAGACATTTTTTTTTCGAAAATCTATTAAAACTCCTAAGATTTTCGTTTTAACATTTTGCGTTAGGATTTGCCCAACTTTAAATGCATTAACTGCTTTTAATGAAATAATTTGTTTAACAAACTATTTCAATCTCTTTTTAATTCTCTCTCCCAATGGGTTGGTTCATTCCATTCCTTTCGGTTTAAAAATTGTATATTTTTGTTTTTGTTGTTGTTGGTTTACATGTGAACCGCTGAACTATTTTCAGTTGACACCGTTGGTTTATCCGCGGTCTCCGGTTCATCTTTACATTGTTCCATATCAATCACAAGGCAGTCGTAAGGCGGTGGGGGTATATCGAATTTAACAACGCTATCATAGCTAGGAGGCAGTGAGTCCACTATTCGTAAAATATCATTTTGTGAATTAATCTGAAGTGAAATAAAAAGAAACATATTTTTTAAAAATTAAATAAAAATGTAAAATATATGAGCACGGTCTATAATGTAGGGCACGAAATTACTAATGAGTATGAAAGAGCAGTTAGGTATTAATATATGGTTAACTAGAAACCGTCCGTGTGTAAACAATCGAGCAGTTTTAATAGTGAATTGAAGAGAACTGCTTCAAGAAAAATTGCCAAGTCTAAAACATGACCGACCAAGATTTGAAGTAACTTTTCTGTACAAGCAAGTCACTACTAGGGATGCCAAACGGGAAATCCCGAATCCCGATTCCCGGGATTTGTAAATTGCAATCCCGGGATTTCTTTTTCGGGATTTCATAGAAATTTTTATATAAAAAACCATTTATAAATTAAAATTTTCGTTGATTTTATGATATTTTTTATAATATTTAAAAGTCCCATATAATTTTATACGTGCAGTTTTAACAATTTAATGACTATTCGTGACATATTTCTTATAAATTAACAACAAGAGCAAAATAAATTAACTACTTTCTCACGGTTATTTTCATCAATGGATCCACAATATACAACTAAGAATTATTTTGAAAACAAAAAGAAGCATGTGAGCTTTGGAAGGGAAATAACATTTGGAAAATTCATAAGTTTGACAAATTTATACCGTCTTAATCTATATTATGAGAGCAATTATGGATAAAATTCCACGAGAAATTTTTCCTGGGGAATAATTTTAAACGGTAATAAATAATATGGAAATCAACTCCTCAACGCTATAAAAAAAATAACAATTACCTACTTATCGGTAACAATTAAGTACTATTGATAGCATCTTAGCCGGAATTTACACTATGCCAAGACTTATTGCTAAGCTGACTAGTTTGTAGAAGTTTGTTAGGAGAGAGAGACGAGGGGAAAAGAAACGTTAATGTTCCCCTCGTCTCTCTCTCCTAACAAACTTATCAGCTTAGCAATAAGACTTGCATATTGTGAATTAAGACCTAAAATTGAAGTAGAATACAATACAAGTCAATTCCAAACTTTTTTTTTGTCTGGTTGACGTAAACGTAAGATATATTTAACGAATAATGCGTTTCGTTTTTAAAAAGTCCATATATATGTACATATGTATGTATGTTCGTTTTGGTTAGGATTATAGAAAAAATGTACATACATTGAAAACAAAAAAAAACAAATTTTCATATTTAGTTATGGTTTTCAGTATAAATTCTCTAACATCAAATGTGATTAATCAACTTAAAAATAGATGAGACAAATTCTTTTGATTTTTATTTCGTACTCGTATTAGAAAATTGTTAACTTTAAAGACAATATAATATTATCAACATAAAACCTTTTAAAATGCATAAAATTTGTTATTATAGTAATATTTATTTAACAAAATTGTTTATTTTTCCAAATAATTGTAGATCCCGAAATCTCGAAAATCCCAAAAAATCCCGGGATTTCCAAAAATCGATCCCGATTGGAATTCCTAGTCAGTACCCTCTTCTTTCTTCTTTCCCCTCTCTTCCACAAACTCAGACTTGCTTCAAAAAAACTGCCGAGTCTAAAACATGAATTAGTCTTCATGATGTACATTATTGAATTGATCTCTCTCGATTTTATGAAAACACTTAAACTGGTATTCAATTTAATCAAAAGCATGCAACAGCATTTGTTTATCTGCCAAGCGAGGGCATTAGTTGTTGTAGGGTCAAAGTATATTTCACTATTGCACACCGAATGGCAATTGTAAAATGAGCACACAAGTGTAAAAATATGTGTATGTGTGCACACTTGACACAAATGTCTATTCAATTCTTGTACAATGGTTTTGTGCGTTTTTTGTTTCTTTGTTCTCTATTTTTGCTTTACACTCAATTACGATCACCACTACAAACAACCCAGCAAAAAATTTCCAAAAAGGTAATCGGGTTTGGAATTAAGCATTTTTGGTGGAAGCTCTTCGCTACTGGATTACCAACTTAATGATTTTAACAAGGCGTAAGACTAAGTACTTACTTTTTTTTATTTGGCAACTTGTACACGTAATCTATTTAAACTAAAAAAATCATTCTCCTCATTTAGCAACTTGTACATCATTTTCTTTTTAAATTTTAAGTAATGGGATTTGTAAGCGAGTAATTAAATTTGGTAATCAGAAAAGTAAGTCATTATATGACAAGTAAAGGCCCAACTATAATAGGAATAAGCGAACTTAAGCAACTGTGCGGTTACATATAAAACGTATGTGGCAAACTATAATGTACTTATGGAACTTTTCGTAAAGTTTCGTCAAATGTCATTTGCTTAAGCTAAGTGCCAAACTGAACGCAAATTCCGTACGGAAAACACTGTTTGTGCATTCTTTAAACTCAAGCAAACAACATCAGAAAATATTCATTGATTTTAAATATTTTTTTATTGTTTCTTATTTTAAACTCAGAAAAGAAAGCAAAACTTGTATTTACATTCTTTGTTTTACAATACACGTATACACACATACATACATGTACATATATTCATTGTTGTACTTTTTAGTAGGCAAAACAAATAAAACAAGTAATAAAGGGGTGGATATAATTATTTGAGAGTTTTTAATAGATTAGGATATTCCAACAATTTAATTTGATTGAATTGCATTCATTTATTAGTTATAAGAAGAAACAAAATTACTAAAAATTCTGAACAATACCTATATGAGCAGCTGTGTGGCTAAAGAATACTTAAGTACATGTAAGTACATTGTGGCCACCTAAAAGTCACATCTGAATTGCTTAAGTATTTGACAGACTTATCGTTCAATTCTGGCATTAGCTTAAGCCAGCTTATTCATATTATAGTTGGGCCTTAAATCTGATGGTAATGTGTAATTTTTTGCTGCGAATATTCGCTTTTTGAAAAAAATACAATACTGTGCACTTTTTCATAGCTTTTGTTCAGTTCTATGATAAACTCACTAAGAGATATTCATATTCTCAGAGTTAAGTTGGCTGGACTCTGAAGATAGGCTACAATGACCACATTGGGATATTTATGCCCGTTATTTATATCCATAGATATCTATTAGTGTACAGGTACCAGTATCTATCTTGTAAGTTAAATTTTATAAAGCAAACTCGTAGGTAAAAGCCTGAGATAATTTATCCGTAGAAGTAGAAGTCTTTGGCTTGCTTATTGGAGGCAAATTTAGTCACATTTGCGTCCAGTAACACTACGACCACACGGCCGATTTGATGTATCTTAACACAAGCAATAACGAGGGCAGAGCGATGACGTCAAATTGCTTGTGTTGTGTCGGCAATCGAATTTGACAGTTGCCACGGCAATAATTGCCAAGATTATTGCTCGTGTGGTCGGCATGTAAACATTAGAAGGAAGCCGATTACACTCATCGCATGAACATCAGAATGCTTAAATTTCTACGACGATGATTGCAAAAACTGGACTTGTATCCAACTCTTTCAGTAGCTCGTTTTGTTCGTTTCAAAAACGAGTTACTGAAAGAGTTCGATACAAGCCTAGCAAAAACTGCTTCGGTCAAAGAAGAGTCGTTCCAACACCTTCTCTGTGGCTGCCCCGCTCTAGCAGAGCGCAAGTCTAAATATACGAACTTACGACCTATCCCACGATGTCACCAGCAATCGTTCGATTGACAACTTGTATGTCAAACAACAACAAATTTTCTAATGTTATTGTTGTTTACCATACAAGTTGTCGATAGAACGTTTGCTGGTGACATCGTGGGACATACCGTTAATCTATCTCAGGGAAGCTACACTAACCAGTTTTTTTTCTGGAGCTTTTTTTTTGTGAATGTTCCTGAGTGATGCCCAGAAGCTCAAATTATGTAAATCGTTGGAAATACGAGTACTTACATGTGTTACACCGCTTCCATCACTTCCCGAGCGATTGCCCACATCATCTATGGGACCTGCCCATATGCACACGCCCATTCGATGCGTAACATAACCGCAAATAATAACGCTAACGATCAGCATTCCTATGCCTAAAGCAAATACCAGCCATCGGCTCTCGGGACTATTAGCCATTTCATGTAGATTCTTTTCCATCTGCAGGGCACACAATATCAAAATGGGAACGGCAACCATGGCCACCAGTAAATCGACAATTGGTCTCTGTTTAGCCATTCTGTAAGCTCTTCTAGCTGTGTCAGTCGTGGGGTTGGCAGTGGCAGTGGCTGTGACAGTATTTCCTGAACTTGATGATGTCGATACTGTTGAACGTGTTGCAGCAATTGTATGGTGATTTTGCAGTACCATACTGAAAACGAGAAGAAGAAAAATAAAGACGATAATCAAATGTTTATTATTTGTTTTTTAAATTTAAATTTTAAAAACTGAAATTTTATTAACTGACAAAGTAATTGTTTTTTTCCTTTTTGTTGTGGAACAATAGGTGTGTTCATTTACTAAAAACTGTTACAAATTTGTAAGAATTGTTACTGGAAAGTATTAATTAACTCAAAAAGGTTTACAAGGAGAGCGAGAGCGCCGAAAGAAAGTATAAAATTTATCGACAAAAATTCTTGCAAATTATTACTGGTACAATTATCTAAAAAAATTTATTTATTTGTAATTTATTGTTTTTAACCCCTTTTAGACACGCAAACTCTTAATTCAGCTGTGTGAATGAAAGAGGCAGAGGAATACTATCACCTTCTTTCTGACTTTCTACCAGCTGAACTAAGACTTTGGAAAGTAAACTTTCCGTGTCTAAAAGGGGTATTTCTTTGATTAAGCCACATAAATACAATTTTATGAATGGAAAATGATTTTTTTTTTGTGTGAATGGAATAGAAAGAATGCATCAAACCCTCGTAGGGTTTGATGCCGTAGCTCGTCTTTTGAGAAGAAAATGGTGTGTGCTCATTAAACATAATTTTTTGCGAAAAACCCCAGTCTTTCAAATCAAGGAAAAGCTCGATAAATACTATGGGGACTCTGCACCATCGATTTCAATGGTAAAAAGTGGTTTACTGACTTTCGTTGTGGTCGCACAAGTACAAATGACGCTGAACGTTCTGGACGGTCAATTGAGGTCAGTACACCCGAAAATGTCGAAAAAATCCACGATATGGTGTTTTCCGATCGAAGAGTAAAAGTGCGTGAGATTGTTGGATGCCATAGGCATGTCACATGGCTCAGTGGTTTCGATTTTAAACGATCAGCGCTGTGTTTAAGAAAGTTGTTTGCAAGATGGGAGCCGCGGTTGCTCTCAATTGATCATAAACGTAAACGCGTGACAACTTTAAAGGATTGTTTGGAGTTGTTTAACCGCAATCCGAATGAGTTTTTTCGGGGTTTTGTAACTGTGTATGAAACATGGATCCATTACTGTACTCCAGAGACGATGCAGCAGTCTAAACCTGCTCCGAAGAAGGCCAAGGTGAGTTGGTCGACCAATAAAGTGATGGGAACAGTTTTTTGGGATGCACGCGGGATAATCCACATCGATTACCCTTAAAAGTGAAAAACAATAACCGGCGAATATTATGCCAACTTATTAGACCAATTTAATTAGGATTTAAAAAGATAACGACCCCATATGACCAAGAAAAAAGTTCTTTTTCGTGTGCAGTCTCAATGGCAAAACTCTATGAATTGGGCTACGAATTGGTACCCGATCTGCCATATTCTCCGGATTTAGCTCGTAGTCACTGCTTCCTATTTCCAAACCTAAAGAAATGGCTCGGTAGAAAGAGATGAAATTATTGCCTATTTTAAGGATCTCGAAAAATCGTATTTTTTGGAAGGGATAGAAAAACTGGAGAAACGTTGGACTAAGTGTATTGAATTAAAAGGAGATTATGTTGAAAAATAAATTTTTATTTTGCAAAAAAACTGTGTTTATTAATCCGCCTTCGTATATAAAAGTATTTCATATTAAATGTCCAATTTTAAAAATTTTGCAATTTAAAATATCAAAGAAGAATGTTAAAAATACATAGAAAAAGTACAAAAGTCCAAGTACGCGTATCATGATTTCCATCAGTGTTTCTGATATCAATAGGAATACCATTTTCTTTCAAGTTTTTACAAGTAAAGCCTTACTTACTTACATACTTCTTTTTCGTATTTGGGAGATTAATTTTTTAAATTTCTACCTCTCTCTCTCGTGGCAAGTTTCTGCTAGGAAAGCAAATGAATGCAACTAATAATGCCCCTTATTGCGAATGGCGTAATCGACGTCACATCAAGACTACAGTAAAAATTAGCACTTGTCTACTCTTTGTCGGCAATAATTGCATCTTGTTGACAATCTCTTACTAATATATAAGGCTTTGTAAACTAATGGAGCCTATTAATAGTAGTCAATTGTTGTCGACAAAGAGTAGACAAGTGCCAATTTTTACTGTAGTAAGGGGGAATATAATTTTTTTTTGTGAATACATCTTATGTACTTAGTGCTTTATTTAACTTATTCTAGTTATTATAATAAAATAATGTACTCATGTATATATATTTTATCATTATTCTCGTTTATTGGGTTCTTATTTGTTTTATTGATTTTTTTATTTATAAGTTAGTTAAATAAAGTGGGTGTAAATTAGTATATTTTTTGTATTACATATTAAAGTATAAGTAAAAATGTACATACAAACATATATGTACATATACATATGTATGTAGTTTCGTTTTTGTTAAAGTGCAAATCAATCGAATTGTTTGCATTGTTCTTTTTTTTGTGAAAGCCTGCACTAGAGGCAGAGAACTGATATATAATTATAAAGAAATGTTTAGTGCCCACTTGAAAAGTTTAACTATTTATTATTTTCTTACTTGGAAAAACAAAGTGTTTTTAGCTAATGCCGTCATATTAAATGAATGTAATTTACATATTATTTACCTTTCACTTTCTGCGGAATGCTACTACAGTGGGGACAATTGTAAAAACATGGTATAATTGCTGACACGCGATAATTGTTATCGCTGCCACGAGATCAGCTGTAGAAATGACAAATTTCTTTAACTTAAATCATTAACCTACGGCCAAAAAGGTTGTATAAGTTTGTAGTGTGTATCTGTCCTTCTGTGTGTATGTACTAAAGGGCTGCGTAAGACGGTGTAAAGGCTCAGTTAGCCGACTTTAATGTAATATACAGTGGGGACAATTGTAAAAACATGGTATAATTGCTGACACGCGATAATTTTTATCGCTGCCACGAGATCAGCTGTAGAAATGACAAATTTCTTTAACTTAAATCATTAACCTACCGCCAAAAAGGTTGTATAAGTTTGTAGTGTGTGTCTGTCCTTCTGTGTGTATGTACTAAAGGGCTGCGTAAGACGGTGTAAAGGCTCAGTTAGCCGACTGTAATGTAATGTAACTGCAACGCGGGAAACAGCTGATCGATATTTTTATATGAAAAGTTGGTTACGTTACATTACATCTCTATAAACATTTTCATTACTTTTCCCATAACAATCTCGATCAGCTGTTTCCTACCGTTGTACTTACACTCCATTACAGTCGGCTAACTGAGCTTTAAAAGGTTTGTATTCTATTTCAAACTACTGTCAAGCAGTCTGTTTTAGTGTAAACATAAATAACAAAACAAATCTCACAAAACATGACTCACACTAAAATAAATCAAGCATCATTCGAAAAGTTTTTCTCTGCAGTTTTGTTTTGTTTTGTTTTTTCAGCTATCATATTCCTAACGAAGCGCAATGCTTCTTTTATATGGAAAATTGTCTTTGCTATCAGAACATTCAAACATGTTTTGAATGTTCTGTGTGAATTTTAATGTTCTATTTCATTTTTGTTTTGAAAGGCTTGGTTTTACTTCAACATTGTTCTATTGCTGTTTTGTTCTGTACTGCCATATTCTTATCGTAAAACAAAACACATCTCTTTTTAAAGTTTTGTTTTACAATAACGTTTTACAATAAAATATACACACATTGAAAAATTAATGAGAGTGCTTGTAAGCATTTTTGTTAAGGCTTGTGCCACACTCTAGTATGTACAAGACCACATACAAATCAAATGGCTGAACCGATTTTGATTTAGGTTTTTATGTGTGTGATCGAGAGTGTTATTAGCTTGGTCAAGCCGTTTAGAAGATATCACATCTTTTTATTTTATACTTCTTGATAGATACATATGTATATGTATGTATTCATTAAAGTCCTGCGCAAGACCACTTATAACAACTTTTAAAAAGACATGAGTGATTTTTCAAATGATTTACTACAGTGAAGTCTTCTAAAAGAACTCTAAACGACACGGTTGGCAATTGTTTCAGTTATTGCAGGTATAGGAGTAAAGAATAAAATACTTCGTGACGGATGAATTTGTGATGCTTGCTTCTTGATACGCATGGGCGCGTATACAAACGTCATGCATGTACATTAGGGCATCGATTTAAAAATCGCACAAATTACAAGGAAAATCGTATTCTAGGGATCAAAATAAGAAACTTTGCCGAAGGAACCATACCTCTAAAATGTATTTTGATGTCCCGCCTTTTGATCCGAAGGGCCAAATTTTCTTGAAGGGTCAAATTTTGAAAAATCTCACTTTGACCCATTTAGAGTTCCTCAATCGAGTCAAAATGTATGACCGACCCCTACTAATTTTGGAAGGCCGACCCACCTATGCTAGTGTCACACTCCCTGGAACCACCCATGGGTGTTGTGCCAGGGGGTGTGGAACTCTAAATATTTTTGGTTTTTATCAAAAAAAATTGCCAATTAACTTTTGAATAATTTTAGACAAAAAGTAATTTACTAAATTTTGCACATTTGTAAGCAAAAAATAACCCATTAAATTTTGAATACTTTTAGGCAATCAGTAATCTATTAAGTTTTGGATATTTGTAGGCAAAAAATGTAGGGTACCGCATACTTTTTGAACTTTTCAAAAAAAATAATGGGTTATTCAGTCAAATTGTAAGTATTTACGACTGGGGAGTACATGTACTTTTTTGCATTCTAGTAGGCAAAGTGGTTTGCTGGGATGCGTAGAGCTCACCAATAAAAATTATTGGCTAGTGCGAAAACCGAGTCAAAAATTTCTATACCAGTTTTTCGATTCAAGAGCTTATGTATGTGAAGCCAAAAACAACACGAGTTCGATTTGCACAATCAAATAAACTATAATTTAAAATAAAATAATTTATTCATAAAAAAAATTTATAGAGGTGGTTAAAAAATTATAAAATAATATTTTATACATGAATTCAGACTTAAAATAACAAAAATTAAAAATTTTAAGAACCCCCGACGTACAGACCAGACGGACCGATTTTCTTCAAATATAAGCCAGAAGATAATAGATAAAAACAAATTTCAAACGAAAAAAAAAAACAAATTAAAATCTGTCTATCCGTTTGGAGGCACACACACACAGATACACACACTAGAATCTTATAACACCTATTTTTTTTTGGTCGGGAGTTAAAAATTCGTTAAGGTACCCACAAATTTGCAATATTATTGTGCAATTATTGATATTGTGCAATAAAATTACTTGTGTATGTACAGCTGTTGTCAAAATGTGGTGCACAAAAGGGGTATAGATTTCAGATGGAAATTCCAGTTTTTCGGATTTTTGTTTTTAGTTTTATTCATAACTTCTTAGTTCTGTTACTTATATAATGTTCTCTTACGGAGTAAGAGTGTGGCGCAAAACGACAATAATAATAGCAATAAAGTACTCAATAATATTGTATAGTCTATGGGCACCTTTAGATGTATGTCAACACACATTTTGCAGTAAATTTTTTGACATTAAAAGTATAAATTTTTTCAAGCGAATTGAGTTGAGCACACCTTATATAAATTTGCCTTAATTCACATGATACATAAAAGGCAATTTCATATAAGGCAAGGCGAATTTATACTAGGTGGTCGCAAGGGTTGAGGTAACTATTTTCGCCGCTTGTAATATGAATATACATACTTTGGATGTCAACACACATTTTACAGTACATACATTTCTTTGACATTTAAAGTATAAATTTCTCAAAGCGAATTGAGCTGAGTATACCTTATATGAAATTGCAGCGATGCCAACTTAGCTATTTTAGAGCTAAATTTAGCTCTTTTTGATTGCTTCTTTTTAATAAAAAAGAAAGCTCTTTCAATTGTTCAAACGGCACGTTTGGCACTTTTTGAATCTTATAGTAAATTTTCCCGCTTTAACCCTATTGTTTCTGCTTTGGGCATTTACATTTTTGGCAACTATGTGTTTGCAAATGCAGATACTTTTTTTTTCGCAATTGTGTAAGATACATATATTTATGTATTTAGGTATTTCAAATTGTAAAACCCCGTTTTTATTATAAAGTGTTCGTTTCTGAGTAATTAGAAAATTTTCCACAAATTATTGAAATGGATTCTTACTGCCAAAAATATAGGAAAGCTTGGAAATCAAATCCCGCGTTTAAAAAAATGGATTAAACCAACAAAAGATCCTTCTAAAGCTAACTCTTTTTGAAAATGATTGTTCTTATTTTGTAACTTAACGTATATACAAGTATATGTAAATGTGTATGGTTATATTGTTAATGGAAGTAAATATTTGCATCAATTGCTGTGAAATGATTTTATTTTAAATTGTTATTTTTTATTTTTTCTTACTATTATTTTTATTAATGTAAAAAAATCTTGAAGTGCAAATTGAATAATAAATATGTACATTCATAGATTTAAAATGGAAAAATCTTGAGTTTTTAAATTTAGCTCTTTTTAGCTCTTTTTGGCTACTCAGTTGGCTCGTTTTGCCTTTGAATTGTTGGCATCACTGTGAAATTGCCTTGATATAATTTATACTCAGCTCAATTCGCTTTGAGAAATTTATACTTGAAATGTCAGAAAAATTTACTGAAAAATGTGTCTTGACATCCCAGGTATATTCAAATTACAAGCAACGAAAATAGTCACCTGATCCCTTGCCACCACGTAGTATGGATTCGCCTTGGATACATGTTTATTTAAATTGACAAGAAAATAAAAATATAAAAAAACTACAGAAGTCCTAAATTGTCTCGAAATTTCCAATACTGTTATTTTTTTATGCCTTCTTTAAATAAAAAGTAAAAAATTTAACAAGATTAATTAAAACTTACTACCTCGCATCGAGTACAGTTGACATCAGCAGGTCTCCCGACAAACTTACGCGCATTTTAATTTATTTGTATATTATTTTCATATGTGTCAATATTTTATTTGATTGTGTTTATCAACAAATTATGGTTGATTTCAAAATATTGTTGCTTTATATTTTTAAATAAAAATATATTTTAACATTGTTATTTAAAATATTTTCTTAAAAAATTTTACACACTTCTCTTATTACCAATCAAGTCGCTGTAATATAAAACTGTAACCGTGTGTAAATTAAACATCTTCATAAAATTCCAATAATTTTTTAGTATTGAAATTTTTCTTATTATTTTTTTCCTCTTATAAATTAGTAATATTTTCCACTTTTTAATTTAAAAATGCTTTTTATTTACTCAGTGCCGGAGTAAAACTTTCTTAACACGCGACTCCAGCAGAAGTTTCGTTTTTTAACTGAATCAAATTGAATACGAGTATAAGCATGATTGTTTATGTACATATGTATGTATGTATGTATGTATGTATGTATGTATGTGTATTATTTTTGACAACACTTCATTTTCCTCATTACGAGTAGTAAAGGTATTATTAAAAGAAATTGTGATTATTAATCATTTTCCTTTTAATTTTTTTTTCTTCTTTTAAGTAATGAGCATTTCGACAATTAGACGATTTCTATTTCATTGCCTTTCTTTTTTCGCTGTGGTGAAGAAAAAATCATAATGAATTGAATAATAGCAAAACTGTAGAAATTTTTGTTTAAAAAAAATCCGTTATAAGTTGCTTATTCCTTTAAGTTTTTAGTTTAAAAATCAAATTACTCAAGTATATCCCCGTCCAGACTAGCAACTTTTGTTGCTTTAAATTCTAGTTTTGAAATTATGTATAAAAAAAAATCTATTACACCAAAAATTTCCCTGAAAGATTTACAATTCTATTTACTTTTTGTAAATAGTCGGGCATGCTACTCGTATATTTTATTCTCCGAAATTTGCAATATTCCAGCAAAAAATTACACTTTACCATCAGAACTACTTGGCATATAATGACTTACTTTTCTGATTACCAAATTTCATTACTCGCTTACAAATCACAGTACCTAAAATTTAAAAGCTTGATGTACAAGTTGCTTAATGAG
Organism: Tachina fera; assembly: GCA_905220375.1. Taxonomy (NCBI): domain Eukaryota; kingdom Metazoa; phylum Arthropoda; class Insecta; order Diptera; family Tachinidae; genus Tachina; species Tachina fera. Next base: position 93,450,082 of record LR999966.1, on the reverse strand, counting down.
GAGAATGATTTTTTTAGATTAAATAGATTACGTGAACAAGTTGACAAATAAAAAAAAGTAAGTATTTCTCTAGAATGACTTTAACCAGGCGTCTCACGCCTGGTTAAAGTCATTAAGTTGCTAATCCAGTAGGGAAGAGTCTCCACCAAAAAAAGCTTAATTCCAAACCCGATTACCTTTTTTGAAATTTTTTGTTGGGATGTGCGCACATACAACAGCTTTACTTGTGGTGTGGAATTTCAGCTTAAATAAAGTTAGACTTCGTCGGATCATCCGAATTAAGAAATTTTTACCGAAGAAATTGTCGTTGGTCATTATTTTAAGTCAAGTGACGCAAATCAATTCATGTGAAATATTTTTATTCTTATTAGCCCAATTCACAAACTTGTGCAAATGGTCTTGCATCGTAGCATGTACAAAATTGATACTCACCAGTAAGAATTGTTAAGTGATGAGTATCACACTTGCTACGATGCAAATTCATTTGCAAAGGTTTGCGAATTGGACTATTGTATTTAGTCTTAGGCCGGCTTTACATCTGTGTTCCAAATGCCACACAAGCGTAAAAAAGCGTAACCAACTAATTACTAATGAAAAACTATTTGATTCAGACATGTATTTATTAAGTTAAACAGTTTCATACATAATTAATAGACAATTTTATAGAATCCAAAATGATTGCAAACTGTTTAAATCAATAAATACATGCGTGAATAAAACAGTTTTTCATTAGTAATTAGTTGGTTACGTTTTTTTTTTGGCAAATGACACACAAGAAATGCCAGATGTAAACTCAGCCTTACTTTCTGTTTTGAGGGCGTGTGCCAAACGGTAGAAAAGTACTATGGTAAAAAAATATTTGCCTGTGGGGAAAAAATTTAATTTTTCTGCTGTGCCAAATGATATCTTTTTTAACAATGTAAAGTTTTGACAAATTCGCTTTAGCATAGAAAGAAGCTGATGAAAAAATTGCTGCGGCGGCGAAGCAAAAAATTTTACTACAAGCCGCCGGGTACTAACATTTTTTTAAAAGAAGATTTTTATATAAACCAATATTCTTTCAGCAGAAAATTATATAACTTTACATTTATGATGCAAAATTTTTCGCAAATTATAATAAACAATGCATTTTTCACAGTCTAACTATATTTAAGGGACGTAAAAATTTATGTAATGCGCGACGGCTTGAAACGACGGCGGTGGTTTCAGCTTTTATGATACCATGCTTCTTACTTGCTGCTTGTCGAAAATTTATCTGTTGTGTCAAAAATTCTACTAGCTCCTTTGGATAGTGAAATTTTATTCACCTCAGAAGTGTCAAAAATTTACTAAGGCCGGGTTTACATCTGTATGCCACGTGCCACACAAACGTAAAAAAAGCGTAGCCAACTAATCACTATTGAAAAACTGTTTGACGTTTTCTTGGTTTTGTTTTTGCATTTTGGCGTTTTTTTTTGGTTTTTGGCGATTTATTTTAGTTTAAGCGATTTCTTTTAGTTTTGCTGCTTTTTTTCGTTTTGACGATTTTTTTCAGTTTTTGGCGTTTTTTTCATTTAAGCGATTTTTTTCTTTTTTGGCGATTTTTTCGGTTTTTGGCGATTTTTTTTAGTTTTAGAACTTTTTTTGATTTGACGAATTTTTTTCGGTTTTTGACGTTTTTTCAATTAGGCGATTTTATAATTTTTGGATTTTTTAGTTTTAGCGTTTTTTAAAATTTGAAGAGTTTTCCTCTTGCGGTTTACAAGTTACTGCAAGCTGTCAAAATTACATTAACTTATATAACATCCTTTAATTTAATTTTTTTTTTAAATTTTAGTGTCAATTGTTATAGTCTCCATAAAATACACTGGGCCATAACCATAGTCACAGAATAAAGTCGGTTATTTTTAGAAACAACTTAAAATTAAAAACCTGTTTCTAAATATTTTTTCACTATAGTCAAAAACAAAGTGTGTTTTAAGTTGAACCGACTTTAACTGGGTGCCACAACAAATATTGGAAATTGTTCATATGATCGAAAACAAAATATAAGAAAGTGGCATCTCTCTCTCTCTCTCTCTCTCTTTCATCTCTCTCATCTGACTCTGAGTTATGAAAAAGCAGCGGTGCCAACTATTTACAACCCAAACGCGCTATTACCCTGCTCAAAACGCGCTAGAACGCGCTAAGTTAACCCACTGGGAACTATTTATAGCCAAACCGCGCTATTTTCTAGCGCGATAAATTAAATTTTAATAAAAGTTGATATAGTAACCCTTTTCAGATTTTTCAATATTGCTATGTACTTCGAAATTATATCCTAAATAACTAGAATCATTTAATAAAGAATCAGAATCGCCTTCCAAATAATTGAAATCCTTGGTTTTTATTATAATTTTGTCTGTCAAACTTTGTAACAACATATACATAAGTTGTTGAATAGTTTTGCGATTCAAATGATTTTGTAATTAATTAGCTAGAATAGATGCTTAATAAGATATGTAAACTTTTTGGTTCATTAAAACATATTTTTAGCTGTGAAATTTAAAAAATATTTCCCATTTACAGTGTTAAATTTAATTAATTATTTTTAATTTTAACCACAGTCAAGGTAATTTTATTTGCGACAGCTGAATCAATAACCAACTTGAAACATTTTATCAGAGTTTTGGATACTAGAAAATTTTTAAACTTATACAAAAAGAGTAAAAAATATTGAACTGAAATGTTGTTATTGACTTTATTCAAAATGCGCTAACTTAGCGCGTTTTCATAAAAAGCGCTAAGACAAAAAAAGCGCGTTTGGCATAGTTAAAACGCGCTAAATCTTGCGCGAAACGCGCTAAATTGGCATCACTGTGAAAAAGGGTTAAATTTAGTAACAAGATAAAATAAAACAACCGAACATAAAAATAACTTAACAAATAATTAATATAGAGACATTTTAAAAGACATTTTTTGTATTTTGTATTATTTTAATACAATAAACTATTCAATAATTGGATTATAAATTGTGTATATGAACAAAAGAAGCCAAGAGATAGAAAATCATATATGTACATACAAATTTGTACATACAGGCAAATCCCGGTATAACGAACGATATAAATGTCATGCCCATTCGTTAAATCGAAAAATTCGTTATATTGCAAAGTTTTTTTAAAGTGTTATTTTAGTTATTGTTGTAGACATTATATAAACAATAAAAAGAATGACAGCAGTTTGTTTTCAAATATGCTACCAAACAAAAACTAGAGTACCGCACATTTTCTTTGCATTTAAATTGCTGCTGTAGATTTTGTTTAATATTATTTTGCCGTTCGTTATACAGAATACACATTTATTAAAACATTCTCTATATAAGGTAGTAAGAAAGAAATGTTATAAACATCTTGCTAGCAAGATTTTGTTTTTTATTTTCCGATTTTTCCTTTAACATAAAATGAAGACATTATTCGCTATATAAGACTGTTGATGTAAAAAATGTGGACGATCGTTATATCGGATTTTCTTTAAAGCGAGATTCGTTATACCGAGATTTGCCTGTATATAATATACATACATACACATTTTCTCTTTTATTTTAATGTGTCTTGTCTCGAACTAAAGATCCAGAGTCGATGCTAATCTAGTTAAAAACAGCTTCAGCATATTTTAACTTTAGAATCGACTTTTTCCTTTAAAGTGCAGTTTTTCTCGTCTATGGTAGGTCGAAAGTTCATATTTAAAAAAAGTGCATTCTAAAATCAAAGAAGTAGACTTTTTTTTGTTGACTATGCTTATGGCCCACTAACTTTAAAAATTTCAAGTGTATATATGTACATACATACATACATACATATATGTACATAATTGTATGTATGTATATTACATGGGATTCTAACATTTTTCCTTGCTTATTTTGGAACACCCTTTAATTTTTAACTCTCATGCATTTGTTGTTGTAGCGGCCAAAGTTCTACATACTCTGTTAAAATGTCAGGTCTGTGCCTCTTACGGTTCTCGTGACAATAGCCCGTGGCGGACAGACGGATAGCGTAGCGAAAACAAACAATAGGGTTCCTGTTCACCTTTGGTGTACGGAACCCTAAAAAGTAGAACTAGTGAAAAATGTGCAAACAAATTAATGTACAAAAATAAAATAAAATACGTATTGAAAATTAATGTAAAGAAAAATGTAGTTTTTGTATAGCTTCTGGTAGAAGTTAATTATTTTAAGAACAGCACACTTATAGTGTTCTCATTTACTAATCCTTTGAAATGATTAATTATCTACTTTGTCACAATTTTTTGTAACAATTTCCTTGTTTTAATGTGTTTGTGACACTGCCTGACTGCCATGATAAGTGCGATAACAATCATATTGTGATACAGTCTTCTAGATTATTGCAGATGTCATCGGACTAATTATGACTTGCTTATCTCGTAAATAATTAAAATTATTATTGTTGGATTTTTTTCTTTTGTATTACTTACATATTTATGCATGTATGTATGTATGTATGTATGATAAGAAAAGTTCATTTCGTTAAGAGATAAAAAAAAATTGTGCAATAAAATTCTGTTGCAACGTGTGCAATTAATATTGGGGCCAGTAACAATCGCAAAAAGTTACATTCATACATATCGCTTATTTGTTTAAAAAATGTCATAATTTAAAAAAATTAAATTTTTGTTTTAATAATGCAGAATCTATCTACATGTATCAACTATACTTATGTATCGTTGTTGACATTAGGCGAAAAATTTCATACAAATACATATCTTGTTTATGGCCATTCACACAGAAAAGTCAGTCTACCTTGTGTCATGTTACGTTATTTGGTGACATCTTTTTTTTTAAACTTTCATTTGTTTTTATACTTTTTTACTCGTTGGCTTAGAGCATAGTCAGTTCTACATTTATTAAGAGATAGACAAAAATCGAACAACAGTATGACTCTGAAATACAAGCTTAACTATTTTGTGACTTAACGTGACAAAAGGTTAACTTTTCTGTGGAAATGCCAATATTCAACGCTTTTTTAAATGTTACATGTATAAAACAAAATTTCTTATCAAATACCTAAATATACATATATCAAGAAAAACTACATAAAATAGATTTTAGCGACTTTTGGCGATTTTCAACACCAATTTGGGGAAATATTTTGGAAAAAATCTGGCATCTCTGCTTGAGAGAAAAATACAATTTTCTTTTTCTATTAATGCTAAAAACACACAACTGGGACGAACGATGAATTTCGTCCACGTCGACGAATTCGCTGCGAAAATTCGTCGTTCGTCCAAGTTTTGGTCCCAGCATAAGGTGTGCGTAAGGCCGGGTTTACCACACAAGCGTAAAAAAAAGCGTAACCAACTAATTACTAATGAAAAACTATTTGTTTCAGACATGTATTTATTAAGTTAAACAGTTTGATACATAATTAATAGACAATTTTATAGAATCCAAAATGATTGCAAAGTGTTAAAATCAATAAATATATGTCTGAATCAAACAGTTTTTCATTAGTAATTAGTTGGTTATGCTTTTTTGGGCAAATTGTACACATGAAATGCCAGATGTAAACTCAACCTAAGTTAAAAAAATCTAAAGAAGGTTTCTTCTAACTACTAGTTTTTCTGAGTTATTATGATGTTCAAGTAAATGAGCGACATATATCGATTTTTTAAAAAACTTTATCGATATATCGATTCAGGACTATCGAAATTTAGAAAAACTATCGATATATCGACGATACTATCGTGATAGTATCGAAGTTGTGTAGTTCTCGTATAATGTACATATGTATGTATTTATTTACATCAAAAATGCAAAGGCAAATATTTTTAAACAAAATAAAATAGAATTTTATTTGTCAGTTCAATAAATAACAAAACCAAAATAATTGTATGAAAAATAAGTGAGATATGTAGATCACTGGAAGAAATTTTCCGTCATTCTCCAGTTATTTTTGTTTATGAAATTAAACATATTTATATATTTTTCTTTTAGTGGTGTAATATTTCGTCGGTTGGTTTCTGAATTGCTGCAGACATAATGTATTTTGAATACACTATGCCGCAAACCAGAAACTAACCGACGATTTACTGTCGATAAGTGACTAAAAATATCGCTTGTTTTCAAGTATTAATTGCGATTGAAGAATTAAAACATCGATAATCACAAAAAAGAATTAACTATCGATAGTGTCATCGATAGTATTCCACTAGTGCGGACTAGGACAGTAATGATTATATTTTTTAATTGATTACACAACCATTCAAATTTTTTGTGATTGAAAATGAAAAAAGCATTTGCATTTTGTGCTGGAAAAAATCTCAATTACAATAACACACGTTGTTAGTAAAAAAGAAAATCGAACTTTCACGAACAAGTAATTGTAATTAATTTTTTTAATTACAATTACTTAAATTTTTGTTATCGTTGTTTAAAAAATTCAATTACAATTACATGTAATTATAAAAAAAAATATTGTTTCAATATTTTGCAATCCCTGGTATTTACCGTCATGCCTCTCTCACTCATTCACTATCATGTGTTTGTCCTAATTTACACTATGCAACTCATATTGCTAAGCTAATTATTTTGTTAGGAGTGAGAGAGAGAGAGAGAGACGAGGGGAAAAACGATACTAATCCCCAGGTCTCTATCTTCCACAAACTAATCAGCTTAGCAATAAGACTTGCATACAGTGTTGCCAGAATTTCTAAGGCTAAAATCTGCAAAATTTAACAATTTTTCACGAAAAAAACCTTCAAAATCTGCATTTTATTTTTAAAATCTTCAAAAAAATCTTCAAAGCTATTTTTAGAACAACTTTTTTATATATTATTAAAAAAATTTACATAAATATGGATGTACATGTGTAAAATTAAATATTTTTTTCATTAACCCATATTCATAAAATTTAAGCTCCGCTTAAAATGTATTTTATTTAAATTTTTTGGAATTTTTTTTTTAAATAACTTTTAATCACATTTTTTATGAATAGAAGCCTTTAATGTTCAAAGAATGTGCATTTCGTTTCTGCTTAAGAAACTTATCAGCAGACTTCAACCAAAAAATTTTTGAAATAAGGCAAAAAACTTCATATGCTTATGGAACGACTATCAATGTGTTATTAAGAATTACGTACCCAAACATAAAATATAATATTTATTCACAAAAATTATTTTGGGTTACAAGACGTTTAATAAACAAATTTCCATACAAAGTTTGTTTTGTAAACTTTTTGTAAGCCAAAACTATTTTTTATGAATACGCAGAAAAAGCTTAAAAACTTCAAGCAAAAATCTTTACAAGATAACATCTTATATTTTGCGACATTGGTTGAAGTGTACTGATAAGTTTGACGGTTTTTTCACACGCAAAGTTTACTTTGCAAAGTCTTGTTAAAGAAAAAGAATATAGAAAAAGATCTCTTTTCTCGTCTCTCCTACAAACTTTAGACTGTGTAAAAACCGTCTTTATTTGGAGAAACGAAATGCATAGTTGTTGTTTTATTCAAGTTCACTTGACTAAAAATTCTTTCGACATTTGCAAATGAATGTGGTAAAGATATTTCATTTTAATTTAACTTAGGGCTGCAAAATAATAATCAGAATAAGCTGGTTTTATATCAGATATTCTATTCCAGAAGCTTGCTTCTTCTTTTTCTTTAATGATGTCTTCTAAGTTCAAAAATTATAACTCTCTATTCTATGCTATTCCAGACTATAATACAAGTATTAATACTTTTGACGAAAATTCATCCCTGCTCTTATATTTGTTTCAAAAATGTCAAAAAAATAAAAAAAATAACAACTCAACATGTCAGAGCTGCATTTTCCACAAAAGTCTTTATACATGTATAATAGTCTGAGTGGCCATTAAACTGTGAGTCGTTCACACATAAAGAAACAAAAAGTAGTAACAGTAATAGCAAAAAATTAAAAAAAATCACTATAATAGGAGTTGAAAAATCTGCGTTTTTAGGCCAAAAATCTTCAAATCTGGATTTCGTCTTTTTGGAGAGTAAAAATCTGCAAAATCCAGATAAATCTGCATTTCTGGCAACCGTGCTTGCATAGTGTAAATTAGGACTTTATTTTATTTATTTATTTTATTTTTTTTTGTTGGTAGACATTGTAATTTAAGAAATTCATCTTAATTTTTTTTCATTTCTTTTCTTAGTGTGTATAAACAGATTTATTTAAATTGCACATGTGATAATGATAAGAATAATGTATGTAAATAATTTTTTATTAAAAAAATACCTATCAGTTTCTATAATGTTTTTTCTGTCGCTTGAAGTTCTCTTCAAGTCATGTGACTAAAGCATTTTCTATAAAAGGAGGATTAACGACAGATGTGATGTTAAATGTAGTACGTGCTTTTGTATAAATTTGCAAAATTTAATTACACTGTGCTACATATTTATGGTTGTAATTTTTTAATGTTTTTATTTTTGAAAAAGGATTTTTTGATTGAGTAGAAATGAGGTGCTGTAATTAGATAGCGAGGCAGTCTAACTAAAAGTACTGATTCCAAATTACATAGTACATATAATTGTAGTGGACATACATATGTACATATCTACATATTTCAAAATTAATCAGCGTTCTCTTTTAGATCACTGCTATACCTTCAATATACTCGTAAAATAAAAATATTAGTGATACGACATTGTAAAAGATTAAAGAAAAAAAAAGTAAAACATTTTACTCTTTGCCACTATTTTATTTTCCATCGCAGCAGCACACTTTTCAGTCGTTTATGGGTGATCAAGGCCCATTTATTAGGTCTATGCAACTCTACAAAAACACAGCAATACAAAAAACAACTTTGTGTTTAAGTTGTCAGAAACACACACAAACATGAACTAAAGTATATGGTGCAAGCAGCTTTTGACAGTTTAAACAAGAAAACACAGAATATCATCAGGACGATTGCGTTGACCTGATAAATAGGCCTTGTGGGTGATCTAAATTTTTTAAAACAATTACATACATATGTACGTACATACATAAATATTTTAATTCAATTTAATTAGTTGAATGAAAACTGAGAATTTAATCTAGAACATAAACATGAATGACCTCTAGATTTATTTACTTTTTTTTTATTCAGAATACAAGTTCAAACTTGAATTTGTAAGTACATATGTTACTCATACATACACACATACGCTCGCATTAACTAGATAATTAATTATTTTTAAAATTTGTGCATAAACAAAAATTCGATGAAATATTCAACACAAAATAATTTATAAAATAAAAAGAGGATAACAACCAATTGCACAATTTAACACATGCAAACTTAACAAAAGTATTCGCGTTCCAAGTTATACTGTTGGGGAAAAGCAAAATTGCAAATCTTAAAAGAAAAAATCCAACAACCACATAGAAAACTATGTTGCACTAATAATGCAAAATTATCATTGCTTAGACCCGCAAGATTATCAGAGTAAATTTTGCAAAGTTTAATGGTATTGCCAAGCCAAATAAAATGAGAAAAAAGTGCTTATGAAATCAACTCTGCACCAAATTTCAAAGCAGAAATTCTTCTTTAACGTATGTTTACACACAATAATATTCATTGGAGTATAAGGAGCAGTCCGGCTTGGGGCATTGCCCCCAAATAATGGAATTATTAATAAATGCCTTTCCAGAAAAAATTTCTAACTAGGCCAATGATATTTTTCTTTGAAATGAAAAAAGGAGTGGTTGTAAAAAATGTAATCCATAAAAAAAAGATTTATTAAAAAGTTATATAAACTTCAAAATATTATAAACATTTTTGAATTGTTGAATCATAAGTTAAATAATTTAAAAATTCGATTTTAGTACGACAAATAAGTTTGTTATTTTCTACATATCCATGGTTCAGATATATTAGTTTTTTAAAGAATCCTAAATTGATGCCTGCCTGCTATTGGCATAATGTAAATTAGTTACAGAACTAAACCAAATAGATTGTTCACGTCAGAAAATGCAATTGTGCATTTTGCACAGTTGGTGCAAGTGTTGACGTGAATACCGTTAATAATTAATTGGCTTCCAAGTTAATATACTTATGTGTATGTATGCATGTAAATAAGCAGATTTTAAATGTACTTTTTCTAAAAAGTAAATTTTATGTAAAGTACTTTTTCAAAAGATACTTTTTTTTCTTAAAACGTACATTTTCAAAAAGATTATTTTTCTAAAGAGGTAACTTTTCTTTTTAAAAAAATTATTTTTTCTAACAAGCCATTTTTCCTAAAGTGGGTACTTTTTCTAAAAAGGCAATTCTTCAAAAAAAAGTACTTATTCTAAGAAACACTTTAATAAATTCCGTGAAGTGCGACTTTGATCCGCGCACGAAGGGTTCCGTGTTATTCAAAACGAACTTTAGCCTATATAAAATATAGTTTTGGAATTTTTTTCGTTTTTGGGCTTTTTTCGGTTTTATGCGTTTTTTTTAGTTTTGGGATTTTTTGCATTTATTTGCGCTTTTTTTGTTTTGGCACTTTTTATTCTCATTTTGGCGATTTTTTTTGGTGTTTGACGTTTTTTGAATTTTGCGATTTTTTTATTTTGGTGATTTTTTTTAATTTTGTCTATTTCTTTTCATGTAGACGATTTTTTTCGGTTTTGACGATTTTTTAGTTTTTGGTGTTTATTTTGGCAATTTTTTTAGTTTTGACACTTTTTTTCTCGTTTTGGCGTTTTTTTCTGTTTTTGGTGTTTTTTCTTAATTTTGGCGATTTTTTTCGTTTTGGCGATTTTTTTTAATTTTGCCGATTTTTTTCATTTAGGTAATTATTTTTAGTTATGTCGATTTTTTTAGTTTTTTGGCGTTTTTTTTCATTTTGGCGACTTTTTTCATTTAGGCGCTTTTTTAGTCTTGACACTTTTTTTCTTCTTAATTTGCGATTTTTTTCGGTTTTTTTAATTTGGCAATTTTTTTTTCATTTTGGCGATTGTTTTTCATATAAACAATTATTTTGGTTTTGGCGCCTTTTTCGCGTTTTGGCGATTTTTTTCGGTTTTTGACGTTTTTTTCATTTTGGCGATTTTTTCGATTGCGATTTATTTTAGTGTTAGAATTTTTTTTTAATTTTGGCGATTTTTTTCGTTTTGTCGATTTTTTTTTTAATTTTTGGCGAGTTTTTTATTGGTTTGGCAATTTTATAATTTTCGGAGCTTTTAGTTTTACCGTTTTTGAAGAGATTGCCTCTTACGGTTTCCAAGATATAGCAACTTGTCAAAATTAAAAAGTCAAAATTGCATTAACTGATGGACCACCCTTTAATTTAATTTTTTTAAATTTAAGTGTTAATTGTTGTAAAATAAGAAATAATTATTTTCCAGCAAAAAATTACACATTACCATCAGAACTACTAGCCATATAATGCCTTACATTTCTAAATACCAAATTTCGTTACTCGCTTACAAGTTACCTAATTTGAAAAATTTAAGTACAAGTTTCTAAATGAGGAGAATGATTTTTTTTAGATTAAATAGATAACGTGATCAAGTGGCCAAATAAAAAAAGTAAGTACTTCTGAAGAATCGAATCACGCCTTGTTAAAATCATTAAGTTGGTAATCCAGTAGGTAATTGCTTCCACCAAAAATGCTTAATTCCAAACCCGATTACCTTTTTTGAAATTTTTTGCTGGGTTGTTTTTATTGCCATTATTTTCTTCTATCCATGCTTTTTTTTTGAATATTTATTCAGCCCTGTTCTGTAAACCAATCGATTTGAAACCGCACGATTTTAGAATACATAACTCCGAAAATAGAAATATTTTTTTAGATTTGTTAAAATTTTTGTATTACATGGATTACCAAATATCATATCTGAAAGAAAATTGTCGTGTATATTTTTAAACACGTCTGCAGGACCATTATTGATTTTTTGAAAACGAGAAATTTACTCGTCTCCGGTTTACGGAACAGGGCCGATTGTTTTTTATTGGAAAAAATTTGTAAGCGTGACAACTTGAATAACTTTATTTGCAAATAGTTTTCTGAGTTAGTAAGTCACAAGAAAAAAATTAAACGGCTACAATTTAAAGTTTTATTTGCAAATAAATCGTGCGTATAAACGTATATTATCTACTGTATGTTGGCGGTCGATTTTGATATTAAATACATAAATCTTTGTAACGACATTTCTAGTGTATTTTAATAAATCACGTGCAAATCTCTCTTAACTTTTTCAATTAAATTATTAAATAATTCAATATCAATAATTCATTCATGTCTCTAGAATAATTTCACAACAGTTCACTATTAAATTATTTGCAAGCAATTCAATTCATATTTTAAACAACATGCAAGAAAAAAAATATACGAGTATAAAGTTTTTTCTCATCAAATAATTGAAATTAAACTAGTTTTTTTTCTTCTAAATCATGTGAAAAAACACGTACTCTCTATTATAAATCATTGTGCTAAATTGAATCGACGAATTACTTATTTATTCACAAATTAGCAAACAAATTAATTCATGATTTTTGTTCCCACTGTCTCCAAGAATTCAGTTGTTTTCTTTGCGCCAATATTTAAATATTTAAATAGTTAAATATTTTGCTCAACATTAATTATTCTTTATCAATTACAGACGTCACTATTTTCATTCTTAACATTGTGAAAAGAAATGGTTTGTTTTTTTAACAAAGAAT